>CM014275.1:8569341-8617957 GCA_004135705.1 Alloteropsis semialata
AGAGAGGAGGGGCTCCCAAGTCTCTGAGTGCGTCTAAGCGTGAGTGTTCTGGTGTATGTGTGTCGTGTGTTCTTCTTCGTCGTCCTAGTCTGCAGTGGGGGTGTACAAACTAGTCGGGAGAGGGAGAAGATCCCAAGTCCCTGAGCGGTGTGAGTGAGTGTGTTGCGTGTAGTGTCCGAGTGTTCAACCAGTGTTCGAATTCCCCCCCACTGATATCCCCTGGTCCCCTTTTATAGCCTCAAGGGGAGAAGGGAGCGGGGGGGGTAAGAAAGGGAAAATTACAAGGGGAGTTACCGCCCCCGAGAGCTTCCAGTCGCGTCGCTCGCCGAGCCGTACAGGGAGCAGGTGTTGACGGAGTGGGCGTCCCGTCGGACCCGGAGTCGTACACCCCAGGTGGTTGGAGTCGATGCCTTCCTGGGTAAGCTCCCGGGTGGTTCCTGGGTCGTAGTTGACTTGCTCGAGGTCTTCGGGCGCTCCAGGTGTCGTCCTCGGGTTCCAGGTGTCGCCCGAGGACGCCCGGGGTCGTACTTAGACGCCAGGTGTAGCGCATGCGTTCCTCTCCAGACTGTAGCGCTCCTGTTGGGATGAGACGGGCGCCACTGTGGCTGCCGTGGCGTAGGGCAGACGCCCATGATGTTCTGACGCGGCAGGTACCAAGTGGGTACGGCGCCGGACGGGACGGGGCGTGGCCGGGTAGTTTTACCCGAGGAGCTGGAGACCACTCGGGAGCGGAGAACCCCTCGGGCGAACCGGAGACTCGTCGGGCGGCCTCCGATGGGAAATGGCTTGGGCGTATGGTGACACATCCTTACGCCGGGTCTTCCGGACGCTCCACTTCGTCTCGGGCCCACGCCGACTCGGGCGAGACGAAAAGAGGTCGGGCGAGATAGTGACAGGAGTGGTTCGGCCGAGGCGGACGGGGGTCGGCCGAGGCGGACGGGGGTCGGCCGAGGCGGACGGGAGTCGGCCGAGGCGGACGAGGGTCGGCCGAGGCGGACGAGGGCTGAGTCAGGGGAAACCCGATCCTCCCTTAATCCGATGCTCTTCGGGTTTTCTTATGCCCATCTTCTTCCTAAAATTGCGTGGTCCCACCCGTCGGTGAGAGGGTCGGATATTGATATCCGACAGTAATCCTTACATTTTCTCTCGCTACCGATTTGAGTAGTCGAATTCTAGAACCAGCTATTTTTTTCAGCTGATGATGTCGTTAACAATTTTGCCTACCGTCACCGATCAGGCAGGAAGCTGACAACATAAGCTAAGAATACGAGAAGACATTGCTAGATTGATGAACAATGTTGATTCGAGGTTTTTCTTTCAATATTTTCTAAATTCAAATTCGAGAAATAAAACAGCCATTTTTTCAACAACCAAAGGCACTGGCCAAACAAGTTTTTCAGATGCTCTGCGTTTTAACTTTTACGGAGACGACGGGTGAACCGTTGAATTGCACGAGAGAAAGGACGGGGTGATGGTGTGCCGGACACGTATCCGTGTATCTGGATGGGCGAGGCCTAGGCATGTCGCATGGCGATTAGATTAGCGCATTGATTACTCCCCTTGCATCCCAAGTTTGGGCGCCGGCCCTTAACTCCGGGCCCGCGGATCACGTGAGCCCCCGGGGCCCGCCGTGCCGGCGCGCTGCGCCCCACGCTGACCTAGTCCACCGCCGCATTGACGGCAGCCGCCACGTGGCCAATCGGCATCCCTGGCTGATCATTCACCAGCCATGCACAATTGCGAATACACCTCCGTTTGTGCATGCAACGATCCGTGCTGATTTGTGCAAAAAAAAAAATGTTACTGTATCTTTTTTTTTGAAAGAGCCTGATTTGTGCAATGATCCCTGCCGACTCGTGATTTGTGCAAGTGGCATGGTCGTGACGATTGTCGTCGGCCGTGGGAAGGCCCGCAGCCACCCAGGGCAGTCCATATGAGCTCGCTGCATCTGCATGTGTCGTCGCCGGGGCAGAGGCAGAGACCCACACACACACCATGTCGTCGCCGCTGCACACTCCCGCCTCCGCCGCCCCTGTGCTCCCGTCATGGTCCTGGAGACGACGTGCACTGAGCCCGTCCCCTCGGCCCATGTGCTCGGCCGGCTGCTGCTGCCGGCCATCCTCCGACGCGACGACCCAGCCTCTATACATCCATACACGCGCTGACGCGCAGCGATGAGGAGAAGGGGACGGGGAGCATCACAGATTCACATGCCGTGCCGGCCGATCGGTCCCACTCCCTCATCGTCTCCATCCCCCCATCCACATCTCGCGTGCGCCGCGACGCAACCGCGGCGAGCTCCGCTGCATGGTGCACGCACGCGCCGGGAGCCTGCGAAGGACGGCCGGCGACGGCGAGGGGCCGGGCGTCGCGCCGCGATCCGTGGTCCTGGGCTAGCTCCTCGTGACCGACGGAGATCTCGACCTCTGTTCTGGATGGGCCGCCATGCACGATGGAAGGCCAACACCGCCATCATGGCCGACGGATCCGATCGGGGATCGGCGCGTGGGCGCCGCATGATATATCGGCTCCGGCGACGGGTCCTCCGCCCCGTCGAGATCCAAACGGCTCGAGCATTCAATCTAGTTTGGTGCGGGCAGATCGTGCCATCATTCGCCATGGGCCATCAGGCCATGGCCCCCCCTCCTCAAACCTCATCACTCATCAGTCTTCACTCAGGAAGAGAACAAGAGAGAGAGACAGAGACTCACAGTGCAGCACAGTGACGAGGCTGCACGCGCTGACGCTCTGTGGCGCGCGCACAGACACGCACTTGCTGCGGCTACGACCTCTGTCAGAAATTCAGCAGGGCTTCGGGGCCCAAAATGCTAGGCTAGGCTGGCTTTACGCTCCGATGAAGCAAGGATAACGAACGGGCAAGAGGGTCAATTCAACACTCTTCCACCTAGTACTAAACACTCCGCACTGTCGTCCACTCGCGCCAAGTCCGAACACACGATGGCAATAGCGTCTCCCGCAGCGCTCCTCGCGCTGGCCGCGGCGGCCCTCGCCGCGCTCGTCCCGCTGGCCGCGGCGTGCTCGGCGGCGGACCGCGACGCGCTGCTGTCGATCCGCGCGGCGCTGTCGGAGGACCGGCTGGGGGTGTTCTCGTCGTGGGCGGGCGCCGACTGCTGCGCCGGCTGGTACGGCGTGGGGTGCGACCCCACCGACGGCCGCGTCGCGGACCTCTCCCTCCGCGGCGAGGCCGACGACGCCGTCATGGCCCCCGCGGGGCGCCCGGCGTCGGGGCTCATGTCCGGGTACATCTCCGACGCCGTGTGCCGGCTGGGACGCCTCTCGAGCCTCGTCCTCGCCGACTGGAAGCAGATCTCCGGGCCCATCCCGTCCTGCGTCGCCACGGACCTCCCCTACCTCCGCATCCTCGAGCTCCCCGGCAACCGCCTCACCGGTGGCATCCCGCCGTCCGTCGGCAGCCTCTCCCGCCTCACCGTGCTCAACCTCGCCGACAATCTCCTCTCGGACTCCATCCCGGCCTCCATCACCTCCCTCGCTGCCCTCAAGCACCTCGACCTCGCCAACAACCAGCTCACCGGCCGCGTCCCCGCCGACCTCGGCAACCTCGCCATGCTCAGCCGCGCGCTGCTCGGCCGGAACCGGCTGTCGGGCCCCGTCCCGTCGTCGGTGTCGTCCATGTCCCGGCTCGCCGACCTCGACCTCTCCGAGAACCAGCTCACCGGCGCGATCCCCGACGGGCTCGGCTCCGGCCACGTGCTCACGTCCCTCTACCTCGGCGCCAACCGGCTGTCGGGGCGGGTCCCGGCGAGCCTGCTCCGGACCAGCGGGCTCGGGATCCTCAACCTGAGCCGGAACGCCCTGGAGGGCGCCATCCCCGACGTGTTCACGGCGCAGTCCTACTTCATGCTGCTGGACCTGTCGCGGAACCGGCTCAGCGGCGGCGTGCCGCGGTCGCTCGCCTCGGCCGCCTACGTGGGCCACCTGGACCTCAGCCACAACCGGCTCTGCGGATCCATCCCCGCCGGCCCGCCGTTCGACCACCTCGACGCCGACTCGTTCGGCGGCAACAGCTGCCTCTGCGGCGGGCCGCTCGGCAAGTGCACGTGAGCGAGCCGCCGCCGCCGGCCGGCCGGACGGCGGTCAGACCCGGACGTACACGCTTGCCTTTTGCTCTCGTGCTACATGCCTACATACGGTAGTGTGTGACGTGGTGTGTACCGTGCACGACGCGTAACAAACTTTTTACACGTACGTGCTGGGACTGTGAGGTTAAACTATTAACCTGGGCGACCATACAGGTTTGGGTATAGATGACAGTGTGGCGTTGTGGTGTGGAAGTGATGATGAGAGGAATCTAAATGGGTGAGGAAAAGTGAAATGTGTGCTCTTTTCCTCCTTTGATTTCCTCTCTTCTTTAGTTTTTGATTTATCTTTGCTTAAAGCTTAGCTTGGGTTTGTACAAGTGTCAGAAGCAGAAAGAGTAAAGAGGTGCTGAGAGCTTGGCCCGTTTGGTTTTCCAGCGCTAGATACTGTTCACAACTTTAACCACTAATTAAAGGTATTAAATAAAGGTATTTTACAAAACAAACTCCAGAACCCCTGCACTAGGAACCCTGAAGAATCTAATGAGGCCTTTGACCGTATGATTAGATGATGATTAGAGGATGGTTACTGTAGCATCACTGTAGCCAATCATCGATTAATTAGGCTCATTAGATTCGTCTCGAAAAGTTACGCTCATCCGTGAAGAGGTTTTACAAATAGACTTCATTTGGTACTCCATGTAAGAAAGATTCTCTCCTAACAATGCTAGATGCTAGAAAACCAAACAAGACCCTTGTATTATGAGAAGAAATGTGTGGATAATAATGCTGGCTGCATGGATTTGTTTGAGTCCTAAATAGTTGATGGGTAGGGACAAGTGTCAGTGTCAACAATGGCCACTTAATAGACCTACTATTCAAGCTTGTACCACAGTGCTCTATATGCTTGGACATCAACAAATGTTTCTAACATGCATTGAGATTACACCGGGCGTAATCACCGGATTAGGATTTGTCGTGTCCGTCCGTCAGGGTACACACCAGTTAATGTAGCCCTGTTTCTGGGCCAGTCCTCCCCTCCTCGTCGCTCTGCCCTTGTCCGTCCGTCGTTACCTTCACCTTCATCCAGTGGCTACTGCGTTGTCCATTAATGCTACATGCTGCCCGAAAAATCATCTCCACAACCGGATTAGGATTTGTCGTGTCCGCCGTGTATTTAGTTTTATAATTAGATTATGTTTAGTCCTCCTAATCTTCGATTTAGAATTGAAAACTTTCTTTCGTAAATTTTCTTTCCGAACTAAACAGGTCCTTAGATAGATTTAGGGCCTGTTTAGATTGGAAAGTAAGTTTGCGAAAGAAAGTTTCCAATTCTAAATCGAAGATTAGGAGGACTAAACATGATCTAATTATAAAACTAAATACACGGATGGACGGAAAATCGCGAGACGAATCTATTAAGCCTAATTAATCCGTCATTAGAGATTGTTTACTGTAGCACGACGTTGTCTAATCATGGCCAAATTAGGCTCATTAGATTCGTCTCGCAAAGTTACCGGGGTTATGGAATGGGTTTTGTCATTAACACACGTTTAATACTCCATGCATGTAAGATTCCCTCTGATGAATATTGAAGTTTCAAAAGTTCCAGTGAGAAAAAATTTCGGTGGGAACTAAACAGGCCCTTATGTTTGAGCTCAGAGAAAGTACGGACGACCGGCCGGTGTTTGGAGAGTTTCAAGTCTCAAAAACTACCAGCACACGGAAGAACATGCATGCTTGAGTCAAGGTACCTGCATTGCAGTGATCTGGAGAGCCTGTGTTCTCCATGTGAAACGGCTTGACAGTTGAAACTTGGCCTGCGAGTGTAGCCTAGGTAACTACTGCGTCTGCTACTCTGCTTGCAGTCCGTATCCTGTAGTAGATACAGTTTAAAACTGTACATTTGCTTGACGGCTTATTGTTTGGAGTCTTCGCACAAGCTTAAACGTAGACAATATTTTTTCACGGGAGCTTAATTCGTTAACTACTGATCATATCCACTAATCACTTTCAGCCAGAACATCTAAACAAAATCCAAATATAGGTGCCGGCAGAACACACACTCGGTTGCATTTTCTTTTAAATTTTAATCCTCCATCTGTCTAACAAATGCATTGTGCCAGCTGAATTCAGGCATGCCCCCATGCATGGAATACCTCGAGCTTGCTTATGACAGCCTTGGCTTGCATAATTGCATCCTCATCGAGTCTCCGACAGACCGACACACGAACCTTTCTCTCCGTCCGCGGAGGATTACGGCTTCTGAATGTTCCAAATACAAGACCACTGAACGCCATTGAGGTGGACTGAATCGTGGGCGCTAACCCTTCTGCATGCTGACCAGTGACCTCGAAGCTGCACGCCTGCACTGCACCTCCAAGTTTGTAAGCTGACCTGACTGACAGAGAGTAAAACCCTTTGGATATGACCTAGGTGCCTTCTTTCTGAATCGAAGCTTTTAAAAATCTGAAATGTATGATTTTTATGTTCATTCAGAATTAAGATGTCCTGCTAGGTGCCGCTATTTACTTGTGGTTCAGAATTGGTTTCTGTTCACGACTGTCTACACATGAATCTAATGGGTCACAAATTTAAAGAGTTGAAATATTGAAAAACTTGCCCAATATGATTGTCTCTAGTGCAAACGAGGGATTGTTGGTGATATGTCCAAGAAGCAATCATGAAACAATTTAGTTGGGGCCATTTGATGTTGATTCAAAAGAGATTAGGGTCCTAATGGGCTTCCAACATGGTAGTTCATTAGCACGGTCTATATAAGAAGGGGCGAGGCTATGGGTGCACCCACCTCCACATCACAAACCCTAGCCGCCGTCTCTCCACTTGCCCACCTCGAACTCTAGCAGGCGCGCGGTGCTAGCACACCGGCACATGACGTTCCATCCATGCACGTACGGATTCCGTGGAGGCGTTGTTGTTGCTGTGCTGATTGGCGACAATAATGTGAGTCCGCTACTGATGTGAGGACAAGGAGAAGACGACTGTGACCGATTACTTCCTATACATCGACGCACATCTATGGCCTCGTTTAGTTCACGAAAGTTGCATTGGGAAGCGTGTCGTGAGAGAGGGGACACGTTTTCAATGCGTAACTTTTGTGAAACTTTACAGAAACTTTATGAATTAAACAGTGTCTATGTTGGACTGACAAATCTAGTACTCCAGTATTTGTTTACTACTAGATTATAAAATTTATTATAGTCTGATTAATAATCTCATTTGAACAACAAATACTACATATCATTCTTGTGACACCCCAGTGTCACTAATGTAATTAAAACCCTTAATTAAATTAATTAAACTCATTTTGAAATGCATCATTGCATAATTGTGGTGTTTGTGCATAATTGTGTGTTTAAGTAGACTTGGTCAACCGGAATAATCAAAATAGTCAAAATATAAAAAATTATACCAAAATGTCACCAATAATGTCAAATACGTGTTTATGAACTCAAATGAGTATGGGAAGTTCAAACAAAAATTTGAAATTCAATTTCAAAATCGTTTGACCGTCATTTCATGTGTTGCGAGTTTTGCGTTTTACCCTTCTCGAGAGGCTAATATCTTTGTATTTTGCCTAAACACTTGAAATTCCACCAATATAAAAGTTGGAGTACAAAGTACCCTCTTTACAATGGTGGGATGTGGATCAAGGAAAACTTTGTTTGATCACTCATAATCTTGGTCAAAATCGGGTCAAAACCAACAATTTCAGCACTTAGCCGAATTACGCTGTCTGAAAACGTGAGTTTTTGCCCAGATTCGTCGCTCCGTAACTTTCAAACCGTAGCCCAAAAGTAGTGACACTCTTTGTAAAAGTTGTAGCCTAAAGTACCAGCTACAACTTTTGTATTGGACGATCTCGATGTTTGTATGTAAATCTTAGAGAAAAATATCATCGAAGTTGGGTCAAAGACATTCGATTCAGACAGGATTTTCAGTTCGACAGTTAACAGCATTTTTGGCCGGATTCTCCATGATTTATCTCTCAAACCATCGATCAAATGCTATAACTCTCTTTGTAGAAGTTGTAGCCTGATGTACCATCTTCAACTTTTGTATTGGTCGAATCAACTTTTTATGTACAAAAAGTGGAGATTAAGGCCGATAAAGTTGGACCCGTGAGCTGCACAAAACTCTGAAATTTCGGGAATTCGAATTTTGGCTGAGATGTAGGACCTTGCAACTTCCAAACCGTTGAGCAAATGGTATAAGTTCCTTTGTAGAAATTGTAGCCCTATGAATCCTCTACAAAGTTTGTATTCGTTGCTCCTTGAGTTTCTACACGGAATCGTGAGAAAATTCAAAAGGTAGCAGCGGCATCGCTCGGCCACGAAACTGAATCGGAAGATTCAGTTCGACGCCGATCGACAGACCGACGGCCGGAAGCTCGGCCTCGGCGTCGTCGATGCCAAACACCGGCCTCCAGCTGTTCCGCCACGCGTTCGCACCTCACTCGTGCCTCCTGGCCGGGCCAAGCGGGCTCGCTGAGCTGTCCAACACGCTGGCGAGATAAGGATTCGCGTCGACCGAGGACAGTAAAGGACCCGAGCTCCACCGGCCAAAATTCACTCCACCTGCCCCGCCATTCCTCGATTCACCCCTCCCAGACCTGCACCACCTCGCCCTCTCCGCCCTCGACCGCTCCGTTCCCTCCGCCATTGCCCATACTCCGAGAAATCGAAGAAATCCGGCCACCATTGTTAGAGCTCGGCCGAGTTCCTCCATTCCCAAAATCGTAGCTCTACGTCCATTCTCCTTCCAATTCAAGCCTCAAGACGCAATCCCCATGGTCCCAGGATCCTCCCCGACCTTTTCCCCATCCTATCTTGGTCACCAGTAGGCCGCGCCACCGCCGCCGTCTCAGTCCAGGGCCTGTGCCCGTGGACAGGAGGGCCGGCGCCCCTGCTGGCCGCCAGCAGCGGCCAGGCGTGGCCAGGAGGGCCGGCCGCTGCTGCATGGCCGTGCGCCCAGGCCAGGGAGGGGGTGCGACGGGCCGAGCAGGCCACAACCGGTGATTCCTCCGTTCTGTACGTGAGTGACCGGAGGTTGAAGAAGAAGGGTAGAAAGGTAAGGAGTAAGAAGCTTAGGGGGTTATTCAAAAGATTTCAAGGGCTTATGTGTGAAGTGGAAAACTTGCAGGGACCTGGTTGTAAGTTCTCGAGGACCTATTCGCGAGAAAAGGACCGATCTGCAATTACTTTCAGTTTCCCGAGGGCCTGGATGTAAATCTCGATTTCACTATTCACGAGTTCTTCCCTTTTGAATTCGGCTGAGATTCAATAAATCACCAAAAATCACAGAAAAATCGTAAAATCACAAACTTGGACTTTCTGGAATCCTTGAGAAATTATCTTTCCAGTGGTGTAACATATTCATGTGTAATATGTGTGATTCTCAATGTATTTTTGCATGTATGAATATATGTTTGAGAGGGTGTTTATTGCTCTATAAATCATAGGAATGTGCTAAAAATGTAAAACCACTTTTGATGGATCTGTTGTGATCAGTAGAGTTGAATTGAGTATCTGTTGGCCACAGTTTATACATGATTTTGGTAGATTTGGATTTAAGTTGTTTATAGCTAGTTGAGAATGGATAAATCACAAAATATTCTATACAACTCCGAAAAATCTGAAAAATTTACATAAAATGCCTCTGTTAGAATGGTAGCTTCAGTAAAAAAGTTCAGCTGCAGAACATTTTTGTAGATTTTATTATGATTTTCTGATTGGTGATAAATGTAGGCTGTTAAGAAAAATAGGAAATAAATAAGTAAAATGCTGGAAAATTTCTAAAAAATATGTTTAACTGTCAAGAACACAGAAACATGTTTACCTTAAGTTGTGTTTATGAAAATATATTTTCTAGGCTTTATTTAGTAAGAACTAGTTAAGAAATGCTTATTTAATAAATAATTTTTTTGTGGTAAAAATAATTCTGCAAATGTGAAAAGCAACCAGGAGCACTGAATGTGAGATTTAGCAATTGAAACTCCATTGTATGCCTAGTAGCTAATTATGGATGTTTTGTTTAAACGTATGTGTTAAGTTAAGTAGTTATAACCCATTTAAAAAGAGATAATAATATTTCTTTATATTTTATTTTAGAATTAAATTAAGTTTAATTAGCAACTAAAAGCAACCCACCCCGCTTTATTTGTGAGATTCTTAATTGTTTATAATCCATAAATGATTGTCCGGTGATGTATTAGTGAGTTGTTGCAGTAATTTGGTAACTGATCTGTCGCATTACTGCATCTCATGCATTTTTGCATTTCGTGTAGATCAAACCTTGGTTGACGGGGTATACGAGATCGAGGTCGAGCCCGCGGATGACCCAGCTGCTGCTGATTTGAATCTTGTCGCTGCACAGGACCCGAACCAAAGTTCGGAAGGGCCCAAGGCCAGCGGTGATCAAGAAGGCAAGCACCGGAGCATAACCTACTGTTACAACTAACTCTCTTTACTTTGTGTCTGAATTTGTGCATTTAAGTTTTGAGGAGTTGGATGAAACCCTAGTTGCATGATCCCTAGGTACCTATGTTCTAATACTAGTATGTGTAGGTCGTTAGACTGCCATGCTTAATTAGGATCGGTAGAAGTCGAGTGATTGCCTTGTCACTCGCGAGATATAGGTTTTACTTTATTTTATCAGTTGATCAGATTCGGCAAGCGGGGCTTGTGCGGTATTTATGCTTGGTTGAACACCCCGCTTGCACAGAAATTGTTGGCTAAGGCATTGATTGTGTGGTCAGTTGGTCAAGCTTTTGAAGGTACTAATCGTATGCCGGGAAATGTGGTAAACTGGTAAACCTAGTACTTGATTCAAACTGACGTCTGACGGGTTTTATCACTCCCTTGGACGAGGGGTTGTGGCGAGTGTAGCAGTGGCCGCGGCACAGGTTTGCCTGGGGCACCTGGGGTCCGTTGGGGCGTGCACTCGGGCGGAGTGGTCCCTGATGGCAGATGGCAGGGAGAGATGGGAAAGGTTGCCTCGTGAGGTCCGGGGGTCTCTCACGGGTCGTGCGATTAGGTTGTCCCATGCATGGTTGAAAATCAACTCGAGTTGTCCGTCCTTCGTGGTTACATGAAGCTGCTTGATCTCTCGTTGCACATCAATGTCCTTGGGCCAAATGGGGGAAAATGTTGTTAGATGAGAAATGTTGATGATTTACTAATCAATTGTTTTTCGACACTGAATGTTATTGGATAGTTTGGCAAATCTAGAAATGGTTAGTCTCACTTTAAAACTTGGCTAAAATATTGAAAATAGGGATCAACTTGTAGACGCTTTTGGCAAAACAAACCCCAGAGCCAAAAAGCCTTGCATGTCTAGTATTTAACCTTGTCGGGTAAGTCTTGCTGAGTAATTAGTACTCAGCCTTGCTTGTGGCTATCTTTTTCAGATGATGTTGCTGGTTATGACCCTGTTGCTGCTCTGACTTGGCCTGGAGTGCTCCCTGATGGTTGGACAGTTGAGTGGGGGCCGTCTGAGTCCGACTCAGGCCGCGGGAATTGAATATCATGTGTGGGCTCCATGTGATATTATGTGTACCGACGTTTAGACTTCCGCTGTTTATAACTCTGGTTTGTAATAACTAAAACATATGCACTGTATTTGTATAATTATCTATGTGAACCTCGTGTTGTAAAATTTGCGATGAGTTGTACTGCCTGAGCCCACCTTCGAGTGGGACTGCTGCTATTTTGTTTCGGTCGAGAGAAAAATGTGGTGTAATCGGGAAGGTATCCGACGGATTGCATGATTAACTCGGTTTAGGGGCGTGGCGCACTGCTGTGATAGTGGACCCATGTTTTTAAACCGGATTAATTGGGGCGGTCTGCCACAGCTGGTATCAGAGCCGAAAAATAGGCAGCGGGTGGTATGACAAGTCTTAAAAACGTTTTCTTGATTTGCAAAACTTAAACTGGACCTTTGAAAACCTCGTTGGTTACGCTAGGGTTGAAAATACTAGAACGTGAGCCCTAGGGTTGATATGGGTAGTCTACAGGTGGCTTATATGATATATATACTACTGACTTCCAGCACATTACTTTTCTGTACCGACGACTCCAGGTAAGTAAATGGTCGCCCATTGCCAGAGGGTGTGAATACTGGACGCTGTTCCCCAAGCAGTGGCTTACTTGGGGTGCAGTCAATATAACACCTTTGGTGTTATAATGACTGTAGTGTATTTAATTTACTGGTTGAACTGTTGCTTCTATAGTAAGCAACAGAGTGTGGTCATCATATGTGGGAAACCGCATATGCGTCATCCATGTGGCGTGAGGTACATGGGGGCTGTTCGTGAGTGCTGGCACGAACGGTTCAGTGATGAAACTTTTCTGCAGGTACACTAACCACGAGGCCCTAGGTTTGTGTTCGCTAGCATGTCGAGTAGATATTATAAGGAGAGACGTATATATATGTGCCACCGAATACTAACCCCGTAAGTCCAAGAATACTTGGCAGTTGTTTCTTTTTGAGAGGACGAATAGGTCGATTCATGCATGCATTATATCATGAATATTATATAAGTCATGAAATCATTAAGATATGGGTTAATAAGCCTCTAGAAAGTTCTTGAAAGTTGACCACCAAGGGATTCCATGCCAAACACCTAAGGATAACCTAGATTGTTTTTAGACCTCCCTGTTGGACGAATTTTTCGACCAACAAGATCACCTCAGCGGCAAAAGCTCAAATTAGAAAAGTTGTTTCAAATTTCATTGTTTAGCTCCTGTCAAAACTTCGAAATTTTTGGCCTCACCAATTGGAAGTTATGACGGTTTTACCATTGTGCTGTTTCTGTCAACTTTGTGCAGATCTGAGTGCAGCAACGATTTCCCCTTTTTAATGATGTTTCCTTTGAAACTCATGTATAACAAAGTTGTTTCCAACTTGATGCTCTATTTGTTGCCAAAAATTCAGGTCATTTGGCCCAGCGGATAAGGAGATATAGTCTTTTTACTACCTCTCTATTCTGCTGAAATTCCAGCATGCACCTGTTATCAAACTCTAAGGATTTGAACATCTTATTGATGTATTTAGCCTTGTCCGAGAATACCAAAGTTGTAGATAACTTACCTAGGAACATTTTGGCCAAATTTGGGAATTTTTGGATCATTAGATTCTGAGTTATGAAATTTTCTATTACAGTATGGAATCTGATATATTCCATCACTGCGATATACTTTCCGTGCCTCTACTAACCATGCGCCCTTGGAGGTCTATCCCTGAAAATGTGTGCTAGTGGTGTTCCATTCACAACCTGTGGTGCCGCGACGGAACCTAGGATCTCGTGTGGACTGCAAGCCACCCGATTGTGTCGCTAGGGGCGCGCAGGCGCCGCAATGTCTGTGATCGGGACCCACGGCACCTATTTCTGGATGCAACCTTTCGAATGCCACCTTTCCACAAAAGGATAGTTGAAGCATGGTATACCTCGATTTCATGGATCATGTAACCTAAACCACTAGTAAGGAAGAACCATCTATAAGGTGTGCTGTTTTCAGCTTTGCTGCAGCAACCGTGTTCTCTATTTTACTCCTGGTTACGGATGTTTTTCGTATGGGGCATAAATACGAAACTCGTGCCAAATTTCATGATCCAACTCGTGTCAAAAATTCAGCTCCATTGGAGCTGAGGAGCAAAAGTTATGGTCGATTTACCATGACATCGCTTGCTGAAAATTCCAGCAGGACAGACAGTTAGAAATTCGCAAATTTCACCTTCTTCCAATTGGAACCAGTCTGACCACCAAAAATAAAAGATTTAGACAATTACACAAGCTCTCTTCTGGCAAAAGATGAGAATTTTTGGGTTAACAGAACTGTAGATATAAATTTTTGAATCTCATGTCAGAAACCTGTTAACACCCCCGAAATTGCCAAATTGCAATGCCTCCAATATTGGGTAGTTTCCTTATCACCCTTTAGCAAGATTAGTAATGCGAGTGCAACATGATGGATGATGATGTCTACTAACCTTGCAAAGAACCAATCTTATATTTGTTAGTAAATTTTATCATCCTATTGTGTTGTACTTATAAGATTGCATTACTAATTGGGAGTTTTGAAATCATGCAGATGTCGAAACATCCAGATGGTGATTTACCTGCTCCGCCACCTCTGCCCACCAATATCTCAGAGCTATTGGCTATGCAGACGGAGCTTCTTCGGCGCTTGACCGAAGCACAAATGAATCCGCAGCAACATGGCGGACGTCACAATCCCCATCCTCAGGAGGCCACGTACTCAGACTTCACCAGTACTCAGCCACCTCTGTTCACCAAGACGGAGGATCCTCTGGATGCTGACGCTTGGCTCAACGTCATTGAGTCCAAGTTCTCTCTGTTGGTGTCTCCTTGCTCGGATGCCAACAAAGCCCACTTTGCCGCTCAGCAGTTACGCGGTCCGGCGCGCTTATGGTGGGATAATCATATTGGCATGCTCCCGGCTGATCATATTGTGTCTTGGGATGAATTCAAGACGGCGTTTCGTGCCCACCATATCCCCGCTGGTCTCATAGATCGCAAGCTGAATGAGTTCTTGGCTCTTACTCAGGGGAACCGCAATGTGCTGCAGTATGCCCAGGCTTTCAATCAGTTGGCACGATATGCGTGTTGTCATGTTGATACTGACGCCAAGAAGCAAGACCGCTTTCGCCGGGGCCTTAGCTCAAAGCTAAGGGATAAACTCTCCCTTATCAAGGCAGGCAGCTATAATGATCTGGTGAATATGGCCATTACCAAGGAAGATAGCATAAATGCTCACAAGGCTGAGAAAAAGAGGAAGGCCACAGTTGGCCAATCTAGCTCTCCACCGCCCAAGTTCCGTTTGGTGCAGAAGAGTCCTGCTCAGTCTCTTCAGAGGGCCCCTTAGCCAGGGTCATGGATTATCAGGCCTCCACAGCAGCAGACTCAGGGTTATCGTGCTCCAGCTCAGGCACAGCAGCCGCCTCGTCCCAGTAATGCTCCCTGCTATAACTGTGGTAGGCCAGACCATTTTTCTAGAGATTGCAAGTTGCCCAAGCAAAGTGGGAATCATGCTCCAATTCAAGCAAATAATAAAGGCAAGAAGCAAGTGGCAGTTGTCAGGCAGGGCAGGCTCAATTTCACTACTATGGATGAACTTCCTGCTAGTGCTCCAGTAATGTCGGGTATTTTCTCTATCCGCAATATGCCTACACATGTTTTGTTTGATTCTAGAGCATCTCACAGTTTCATGAGTAACAAACTTGCTGCCAAACACAATTTCCCTTTTGTACATACTACTCAACAATATATCATATCTACCCCTGGTGGTAGAATTGGGTCTCATCAAATTGTGAGGAATGTGCCTCTCAAGTTGGGTAGTAAAGTTTATGAAACTAATTTCATTCTCTTGGAGAATCAAGGAATAGATATTATTTTGGGTATGAATTGGATGGAAAATCATGGGGTCAATTTAGATATCCTTTCCCGTTGTGTGGAAATCAATTCTCCCACCCTTGGTGTTTTCACATTATATCTGCCTCGCCAAGACATCAAGAATTCATGTGCATTCTCGGCAATAGAAACCCCTTTGGAGAAGATTCCGGTGGTATGTGAATACCCGGATGTATTTCCTGATGATTTACCAGGAATGCCGCCTGACCGGGAAATTGAGTTTGTGATTGAACTGCAACCCGGTACAGCTCCCATCTCCAAAAGGTCTTATAAAATGGCTCCTAAAGAATTAGCTGAATTGAAAGTCCAACTTCAAGAATTGCTGGACAAGGGGTATATTCGTCCTAGCTCTTCCCCATGGGGCTGCCCCGCTCTGTTTGTGAAGAAAAAGGATAAAACTCTGAGGTTATGTGTTGATTACCGACCTCTCAATGCAGTGACTATCAAAAATAAATATCCTCTTCCCCGCATTGATGCCCTGTTTGATCAGTTGTCTGGAGCAAAGGTATTTTCAAAGATTGATCTTCGCTCTGGGTATCATCAAATCAAGATTAGGCCAAGTGATATACCAAAGACGGCGTTCTCAACTCGCTATGGGCTCTATGAGTACTTAGTGATGTCTTTCTGAAAGGACCTAGATGTCGCCTAGAGGGGGGGTGAATAGGCGAGATGACCGGTTAAAAACCACCAATTGCAATTTCAGCCTGCTGCCAGGGGCAACCCGGTCTAACTGGTATAGCAACCCGGTTAAACCGGTCCTGGACAGTAAGGCTGCACAAGTGGTGCTCGTCCCCCTCTTGTTCTTCTAGCACCAAATAAGCTTGGGGCACTGTTTGTACAGATGTTTTTCAGCAGGTTCACAAAGTCCCTGCACACAGATAGAGCACACCCAAGTAGATCGAAGCGGAAGCAAATATAAAGCTAGAAGTAAACAATTGAGGCAAACCAAAGAGAAGACACAAGGATTTGTTTCCCGAAGTTCAGACCCACTGCATGTCCACCATGACAAGCTCAGTGGTTCCTAATCTCCGTTGAGGAAGCTTATGTGACCACCACTTAGGTCAAGCTATCTCCTCGGCTCCACTAAGTTGATCTTTTCCCACGAAGGAGGCAAGACCAGCCCTTACAAACTTCCAGCCGCTCACCACACAAATGGGAGCTCGCCGGCGACGCCTAGCCGTCTAGGAGGCGAACCTCCAAGAGTAACAAATGCACACGGACTTTCTTGACGCCAACCACAAGTGCTCAAGCTAGCAAATGCTCTCAGATGCTCTCTGATTTCACGATGATTCTCAATGCTCACAAACAAAGGCTTCTCTCAACCCAACTCAAGGATTTTCACTCAAATCAAGCAAACTCACAAAGAGGTGTTGGGGAGAGCTTCTCTGCTGTTGGAAATGTGTGTAGGAGGCTTAGGATTCACCCAGAACCAGCAGCCCTCAAAGGAGAGGGCTAAGGGGTATAATTTATACCCCGGCCATCACAAACTAGCCGTTGGAACCCAGCCAAAGGCGGTTAGACCGCTATCCATACCGGTTAGACCGGTATTTGAACTCAACTAGCCGTTACCCTTGTCAGAGGGTCAATAGAGGTTAAACCGGTCCTTAGACCCGGTTAAACCGCTGTTGCCCTGTTAGCACTTTTCACTTATCTCAAGGGTTATCTCTCAAGGCTTTCTCACATAGGTCAACTATTTGAGCACTCTACTGGTGTTTTGTCATTTAGCCAATGTAACATCCCTCTTGATAGTACGGCATACCTATACTCAAGAATAAATATAAAATCAATTCATCCACTTGAGCTCGTATGTCTTCAAACATGCCATACATGATTGCTTCTTTCACTTGAGGAATGTCCACATGGTTCTTGCTGAGCAAAACCAACTTGAGCTAGTGACTTGAACCTTTGTCTTGGAATGAAATCCACTTCTAGTTCAATTCACCCTTTCATAATGTTATTCTTGAAAGATTGATACTTGTCAATATGAACACTATATGTAACCAAGATTCTTCAAGTTGAAATCCAAAGAAAGTTTCATCACCCTAGCAAAGATACATGACTCAAGTCCACCACTTGATCACACATTGCTTAGTACCTTGAAGAACTATCCCGAATTCCATCTCTTCATCCTTGCATCACATATAGCTCCATATAGGTTTGTATCACATTTAGATTCAACAGTAAAAACCAATTCTTGATATACACTATATCCATTTTACTTTGACCGTTCACTTTCTTCAAAGTCATCATATCTTCTATGCAAGCCATTATCCAAATATAGACAAGGAATCAGCTATATCACAATATTTCTTGTCCATTAAACCAAGCTTGCAATATTCAATATTTTTATCCACCATGATCTTAGATACCCCATATATATGTTCAACAAGCCTTCATCAAGTTAGAGACCAATATATCACACATGTCAATATGTCTCTTTCTTTGTTTCACCATAGCTTGCCATTCATCACATTCATGCATAATGGGACCACACACTTGTTCATTTGTGTCACTATGAGCCATACACATTGTATTCAAGCCATGAATAATAGTGTATCATAAAATATACATTTTAATCCCTGCTCATAATCTGTAACAAACACATTAGTCCTTTAATCGTTTTGTCATTCAATTCACCAAAACCCACCTAGGGGCCTAGATGCACTTTCAATTTCGGTCTCACAAATGCTCCGGCATATTTCATGTATNAATGCACACGGACTTTCTTGACGCCAACCACAAGTGCTCAAGCTAGCAAATGCTCTCAGATGCTCTCTGATTTCACGATGATTCTCAATGCTCACACACAAAGGCTTCTCTCAACCCAACTCAAGGATTTTCACTCAAATCAAGCAAACTCACAAAGAGGTGTTGGGGAGAGCTTCTCTGCTGTTGGAAATGTGTGTAGGAGGCTTAGGATTCACCCAGAACCAGCAGCCCTCAAAGGAGAGGGCTAAGGGGTATAATTTATACCCCGGCCATCACAAACTAGCCGTTGGAACCCAGCCAAAGGCGGTTAGACCGCTATCCATACCGGTTAGACCGGTATTTGAACTCAACTAGCCGTTACCCTTGTCAGAGGGTCAATAGAGGTTAAACCGGTCCTTAGACCCGGTTAAACCGCTATTGCCCTGTTAGCACTTTTCACTTATCTCAAGGGTTATCTCTCAAGGCTTTCTCACATAGGTCAACTATTTGAGCACTCTACTGGTGTTTTGTCATTTAGCCAATGTAACATCCCTCTTGATAGTACGGCATACCTATACTCAGGAATAAATATAAAATCAATTCATCCACTTGAGCTTGTATGTCTTCAAACATGCCATACATGATTGCTTCTTTCACTTGAGGAATGTCCACATGGTTCTTGCTGAGCAAAACCAACTTGAGCTAGTGACTTGAACCTTTGTCTTGGAATGAAATCCACTTCTAGTTCAATTCACCCTTTCATAATGTTATTCTTGAAAGATTGATACTTGTCAATATGAACACTATATGTAACCAAGATTCTTCAAGTTGAAATCCAAAGAAAGTTTCATCACCCTAGCAAAGATACATGACTCAAGTCCACCACTTGATCACACATTGCTTAGTACCTTGAAGAACTATCCCGAATTCCATCTCTTCATCCTTGCATCACATATAGCTCCATATAGGTTTGTATCACATTTAGATTCAACAGTAAAAACCAATTCTTGATATACACTATATCCATTTTACTTTGACCGTTCACTTTCTTCAAAGTCATCATATCTTCTATGCAAGCCATTATCCAAATATAGACAAGGAATCAGCTATATCACAATATTTCTTGTCCATTAAACCAAGCTTGCAATATTCAATATTTTTATCCACCATGATCTTAGATACCCCATATATATGTTCAACAAGCCTTCATCAAGTTAGAGACCAATATATCACACATGTCAATATGTCTCTTTGTTTCACCATAGCTTGCCATTCATCACATTCATGCATAATGGGACCACACACTTGTTCATTTGTGTCACTATGAGCCATACACATTGTATTCAAGCCATGAATAATAGTGTATCATAAAATATACATTTTAATCCCTGCTCATAATCTGTAACAAACACATTAGTCCTTTAATCGTTTTGTCATTCAATTCACCAAAACCCACCTAGGGGCCTAGATGCACTTTCAATTTCGGTCTCACAAATGCTCCGGCATATTTCATGTATCTCATGAACTCGGTATTTATGCCCGAGCTAGATAAGTTTGTGGTCGTATTCATTGATGACATCTTGATATACTCCAAAAATGAGGCAGAGCATGCTCAACACCTCCGCATTGTGCTCCAATGCCTCAGAGATCATCAGCTTTATGCAAAATTCAGTAAATGTGAATTCTGGCTGTCTAGTGTAAAATTTTTGGGGCACACTATTTCAGCCGAGGGAATTGCTGTCGATCCAGGAAAAGTGCAAGAAGTACTGGATTGGAAGCCTCCTAAATCAGTCCACCAAATTCGGAGTTTTCTGGGTTTAGCCGGATATTATCGCCGCTTCATTCCGGATTTCTCCAAAATTGCCAAACCTATGACTGAACTTCTTAAGAAAGGAGAGAAATTTGTGTGGAGCGAAAAATGTGAGCAAGCCTTCCACACATTGAGAAAGCTGCTAACCTCAGCACCGGTTCTAGCTCAGCCGGACACTTCCAAGCCATTTGATGTTTATTGTGATGCATCTGGCACTGGTCTTGGTTGTGTGCTCATGCAAGAAGATAGAGTTATTGCTTATGCTTCTCGAGCTCTTAAGCCTCATGAAATGAATTACCCCACTCATGATTTGGAATTAGCTGCTGTGGTTCATGCCTTGAAAATTTGGAGGCATTATCTTATGGGCACTCATTGCAATATTTACACTGACCATAAGAGCCTCAAATATATCTTCACCCAAGCTGATTTGAATATGCGTCAAAGAAGATGGTTAGAGCTAATCAAGGATTATGATCTTGAGGTGCATTACCATCCAGGAAAAGCTAATGTGGTGGCAGACGCATTAAGTCGCAAAGCTCAATGTAATTGTCTCACCACAGCATCTTTCAATGAAACTCTTTGCCATGAAATGTCCAAATTGAATTTGGAAATTGTTCCTCAAGGCTCATTAAGTCACATGGTGGTAGAATCCACATTGAGGGAAAGAATTATTATGGCACAATCCAAAGATAAGGGCATTGCTCATATCAAGCAAGGGCTAGCCCAAGGGTTGCCCAAATATAAATGTTTCCGGCAAGATTGGAAGGGTATTCTTTGGTTTGAGCAACGACTTGTGGTACCTAAAGACCATGAGTTGAGAAAACAAATTCTTGATGAAGCTCATCTATCCAAATTCTCTATTCATCTAGGTAGTAATAAAATGTACCAGGATTTGAAGGAGAATTTTTGGTGGACAAGAATGAAAAGAGAAATTGCTAAATATGTGTCCGAATGTGATACATGTCAAAGGGTGAAGGCGAGTCATCTCAAGGTAGCTGAAACGTTGCAACCTCTGCCTATTCCATCTTGGAAATGGGAGGATATAAGTATGGATTTCATAGTCGGTTTACCTCGCACAAGTCACAAACATGACTCTATTTGGGTTATTGTGGATAGACTCACTAAAACAGCCCACTTTATTCCCGTTAGCACTGAATATCGAGTCAAGAGGTATGCTGAAATTTACATCGATCGAATTGTTTGTCTTCATGGAATTCCAAGGACAATTATTTCTGATCGGGGCACTCAATTTGTTGCTCGCTTTTGGGAGCAATTGCATACTTCTCTAGGCACCAAATTGATCCGTAGCTCCGCTTATCATCCTCAAACTGATGGGCAGACTGAGAGAATAAATCAAATACTGGAGGATATGCTTAGAGCTTGTGCCATACATTATGACAAAAATTGGGAGAAATGCTTGTCTTTGGCGGAATTTTCCTACAATAATAGCTATCAAGCAAGTCTAAAAATGGCACCATTTGAAGCCTTATATGGGCGGCGGTGTCGCACACCTTTGAATTGGTCTGAACCCGGGGAACGGAATTTCTTTGGACCGAATTTAGTCCAAGAGGCTGAAGATAAGGTGAAAATCATCCAGAAAAATCTTCAGGCTGCACAATCCCGCCAAAAGAGCTATTATGACAAAAGAAGAAAGCCTTTGGCCTTTGAAGTGGGTGATCATGTTTATATTCGGGTTTCACCGACAAAAGGCGTTCATAGATTTGGTGTAAAGGGAAAATTAGCTCCTCGCTATATTGGACCTTTCCCCATCTTGGAAATCTGTGGACCCGTGGCATATAAGGTGCAGCTCCCAATTAATCTCTCCGCCGTGCATAATGTATTTCATGTCTCTCAACTCAAGAAATGTCTTCGAGTTCCAGAAGAGTCCATCTCTTATGAAGAAATACCTCTTGAACCTGATCTCACCTATGAGGTTCGTCCTATCAAAATTATCGATCAAAAGGATAGAACCACAAGGCGAAAGGTTATCAAATTCTATAAAGTTTAGTGGAGCAATCATACTGAAGACGAAGCTACTTGGGAGGAAGAATCATATCTGAGATCTAAATATCCGGATTTTATGAACTCCGTTCCAGGTAAATTCGTTTTCTGCACTAAATTCTTTGCACCGGAATCTCGGGGCGAGATTCTTTTAAGGGGGGAGGGCTGTGACACCCCGGTGTCACTAATGTAATTAAAACTCTTAATTAAATTAATTAAACTCATTTTGAAATGCATCATTGCATAATTGTGGTGTTTGTGCATAATTGTGTGTTTAAGTAGACTTGGTCAACCGGAATAATCAAAATAGTCAAAATATAAAAAATTATACCAAAATGTCACCAATAATGTCAAATACGTGTTTATGAACTCAAATGAGTATGGGAAGTTCAAACAAAAATTTGAAATTCAATTTCAAAATCGTTTGACCGTCATTTCATGTGTTGCGAGTTTTGCGTTTTACCCTTTTCGAGAGGCTAATATCTTTGTATTTTGCCTAAACACTTGAAATTCCACCAATATAAAAGTTGGAGTACAAAGTACCCTCTTTACAATGGTGGTGATGTGGATCAAGGAAAACTTTGTTTGATCACTCATAATCTTGGTCAAAATCGGGTCAAAACCAACAATTTCAGCACTTAGCCGAATTACGCTGTCTGAAAACGTGAGTTTTTGCCCAGATTCGTCGCTCCGTAACTTTCAAACCGTAGCCCAAAAGTAGTGACACTCTTTGTAAAAGTTGTAGCCTAAAGTACCAGCTACAACTTTTGTATTGGACGATCTCGATGTTTGTATGTAAATCTTAGAGAAAAATGTCATCGAAGTTGGGTCAAAGACATTCGATTCAGACAGGATTTTCAGTTCGACAGTTAACAGCATTTTTGGCCGGATTCTCCATGATTTATCTCTCAAACCATCGATCAAATGCTATAACTCTCTTTGTAGAAGTTGTAGCCTGATGTACCATCTTCAACTTTCGTATTGGTCGAATCAACTTTTTATGTACAAAAAGTGGAGATTAAGGCCGATAAAGTTGGACCCGTGAGCTGCACAAAACTCTGAAATTTCGGGAATTCGAATTTTGGCTGAGATGTAGGACCTTGCAACTTCCAAACCGTTGAGCAAATGGTATAAGTTCCTTTGTAGAAATTGTAGCCCTATGAATCCTCTACAAAGTTTGTATTCGTTGCTCCTTGAGTTTCTACACGGAATCGTGAGAAAATTCAAAAGGTAGCAGCGGCATCGCTCGGCCACGAAACTGAATCGGAAGATTCAGTTCGACGCCGATCGACAGACCGACGGCCGGAAGCTCAGCCTCGGCGTCGTCGATGCCAAACACCGGCCTCCAGCTGTTCCGCCACGCGTTCGCACCTCACTCGTGCCTCCTGGCCGGGCCAAGCGGGCTCGCTGAGCTGTCCAACACGCTGGCGAGATAAGGATTCGCGTCGACCGAGGACAGTAAAGGACCCGAGCTCCACCGGCCAAAATTCACTCCACCTGCCCCGCCATTCCTCGATTCACCCCTCCCAGACCTGCACCACCTCGCCCTCTCCGCCCTCGACCGCTCCGTTCCCTCCGCCATTGCCCATACTCCGAGAAATCGAAGAAATCCGGCCACCATTGTTAGAGCTCGGCCGAGTTCCTCCATTCCCAAAATCGTAGCTCTACGTCCATTCTCCTTCCAATTCAAGCCTCAAGACGCAATCCCCATGGTCCCAGGATCCTCCCCGACCTTTTCCCCATCCTATCTTGGTCACCAGTAGGCCGCGCCACCGCCGCCGTCTCAGTCCAGGGCCTGTGCCCGTGGACAGGAGGGCCGGCGCCCCTGCTGGCCGCCAGCAGCGGCCAGGCGTGGCCAGGAGGGCCGGCCGCTGCTGCCTGGCCGTGCGCCCAGGCCAGGGAGGGGGTGCGACGGGCCGAGCAGGCCACCACCGGTGATTCCTCCGTTCTGTACGTGAGTGACCGGAGGTTGAAGAAGAAGGGTAGAAAGGTAAGGAGTAAGAAGCTTAGGGGGTTATTCAAAAGATTTCAAGGGCTTATGTGTGAAGTGGAAAACTTGCAGGGACCTGGTTGTAAGTTCCTGAGGACCTATTCGCGAGAAAAGGACCGATCTGCAATTACTTTCAGTTTCCCGAGGGCCTGGATGTAAATCTCGATTTCACTATTCACGAGTTCTTCCCTTTTGAATTCGGCTGAGATTCAATAAATCACCAAAAATCACAGAAAAATCGTAAAATCACAAACTTGGACTTTCTGGAATCCTTGAGAAATTATCTTTCTAGTGGTGTAACATATTCATGTGTAATCTGTGTGATTCTCAATATATTTTTGCATGTATGAAGATATGTTTGAGAGGGTGTTTATTGCTCTATAAATCATAGGAATGTGCTAAAAATGTAAAACCACTTTTGATGGATCTGTTGTGATTAGTAGAGTTGAATTGAGTATCTGTTGGCCACAGTTTATATATGATTTTGGTAGATTTGGATTTAAGTTGTTTATAGCTAGTTGAGAATGGATAAATCACAAAATATTCTATACAACTCCGAAAAATCTGAAAAATTTACATAAAATGCCTCTGTTAGAATGGTAGCTTCAGTAAAAAAAACTCAGCTGCAGAACATTTTTGTAGATTTTATTATGATTTTCTGATTGGTGATAAATGTAGGCTGTTAAGAAAAATAGGAAATAAATAAGTAAAATGCTGAAAAATTCCTGAAAAATATGTTTAACTGTCAAGAACACAGAAACATATTTACCTTAAGTTGTGTTTATGAAAATATATTTTCTAGGCTTTATTTAGTAAGATCTAGTTAAGAAATGCTTATTTAATAAATAATTTTCTTGTGGTAAAAATAATTCTGCAAATGTGAAAAGCAACCAGGAGCACTGAATGTGAGATTTAGCAATTGAAACTCCATTGTATGCCTAGTAGCTAATTATGGATGTTTTGTTTAAACGTATGTGTTAAGTAGTTATAACCCATTTAAAAAGAGATAATAAGATTTCTTTATATTTTATTTCAGAACTAAATTAAGTTTAATTAGCAACTAAAAGCAACCCATCCCGCTTTATTTGTGAGCTTCTTAATTGTTTATTTTATAATTCATAAATGATTGTCCGGTGATGTATTAGTGAGTTGTTGCAGTAATTTGGTAACTGATCTGTCGCATTACTGCATCTCATGCATTTTTGCATTTCGTGTAGATCAAACCTTGGTTGACGGGGTATACGAGATCGAGGTCGAGCCCGCGGATGACCCAGCTGCTGCTGATTTGAATCTTGTCGCTGCACAGGACCCGAACCAAAGTTCGGAAGGGCCCAAGGCCAGCGGTGATCAAGAAGGCAAGCACCGGAGCATAACCTACTGTTACAACTAACTCTCTTTACTTTGTGCCTGAATTTGTGCATTTAAGTTTTGAGGAGTTGGATGAAACCCTAGTTGCATGATCCCTAGGTACCTATGTTCTAATACTAGTATGTGTAGGTCGTTAGACTGCCATGCTTAATTAGGATCGGTAGAAGTCGAGTGATTGCCTTGTCACTCGCGAGATATAGTTTTTACTTTATTTTATCAGTTGATCAGATTCGGCAAGCGGGGCTTGTGCGGTATTTATGCTTGGTTGAACACCCCGCTTGCACAGAAATTGTTGGCTAAGGCATTGATTGTGTGGTCAGTTGGTCAAGCTTTTGAAGGTACTAATCGTATGCCGGGAAATGTGGTAAACTGGTAAACCTAGTACTTGATTCAAACTGACGTCTGACGGGTTTTATCACTCCCTTGGGCGAGGGGTTGTGGCGAGTGTAGCAGTGGCCGCGGCACAGGTTTGCCTGGGGCACCTGGGGTCCGTTGGGGCGTGCACTCGGGCAGAGTGGTCCCTGATGGCAGATGGCAGGGAGAGATGGGAAAGGTTGCCTCGTGAGGTCCGGGGGTCTCTCACGGGTCGTGCGATTAGGTTGTCCCATGCATGGTTGAAAATCAACTCGAGTTGTCCGTCCTTCGCGGTTACATGAAGCTGCTTGATCTCTCGTTGCACATCAATGTCCTTGGGCCAATTGGGGGAAAATGTTGTTAGATGAGAAATGTTGATGATTTACTAATCAATTGTTTTTCGACACTGAATGTTATTGGATAATTTGGCAAATCTAGCAATGGTTAGTCTCACTTTAAAACTTGGCTAAAATATTGAAAATAGGGATCAACTTGTAGACGCTTTTGGCAAAACAAACCCCAGAGCCAAAAAGCCTTGCATGTCTAGTATTTAACCTTGTCGGGTAAGTCTTGCTGAGTAATTAGTACTCAGCCTTGCTTGTGGCTATCTTTTTCAGATGATGTTGCTGGTTATGACCCTGTTGCTGTTCTGACTTGGCCTGGAGTGCTCCCTGATGGTTGGACAGTTGAGTGGGGGCCGTCTGAGTCCGACTCAGGCCGCGGGAATTGAATATCATGTGTGGGCTCCATGTGATATTATGTGTACCGACGTTTAGACTTCCGCTGTTTATAACTCTGGTTTGTAATAACTAAAACATATGCACTGTATTTGTATAATTATCTATGTGAACCTCGTGTTGTAAAATTTGCGATGAGTTGTACTGCCTGAGCCCACCTTCGAGTGGGACTGCTGCTATTTTGTTTCGGTCGAGAGAAAAATGTGGTGTAATCGGGAAGGTATCCGACGGATTGCACGATTAACTCGGTTTAGGGGCGTGGCGCACTGCTGTGATAGTGGGCCCATGTTTTTAAACCGGATTAATTAGGGCGGTCTGCCACAATTCTCCAGTGTAATCTATATATATTATTTTAGATTATATAAACCTACATTTCATCATATTATAATCTACGGAAATGATCCTGCTTATTTCTGTTTATAATTAATGTATCGGTCAAACACCCTCTTATTTTTACTTATTCTAAAAACATACCAATAGTCCATACACTGGCTGGCGGGGCGCGCGACCCTTCTGAAGTTCTGATTTTCTTTCGGTGCACAAGCACAACGACCAAACGCGACCCAGCTCCCAGCCCCCCACCACGGCGCGGCCGCCATCCCCATGCCCCACCCGGCGGCCGCCGCGTTTCCCCTTCGTTGGCGACCATCGCACGCGCAGCCGCTCTCTTGCCCGCCGCTCGGCTCCTACTGCGCCAGCGCATGGGTTCCTCCGCCTCCGCCGCCGCCCTCCTCGTCCTGCCCTTCCCCTCCTCATCTTCCTCCGACGACTCCGACGACGGCAAGATCCTCCCGTCCTCGCCGGTGCTGGAGCCGGCCTCTCCGCCCCCGAACCCGCCCCCGCCCCACCCCCAGCCTCCGCAGCAGAAGCTGCAGGCGCGGCGGTGGCTGGACCTGGAGCGCGACTGCAACATGACAATGAAGGCGCTGGCGCGCGCGGGGGACCTCCCGCAGGTAGTCGACCTCTTCGCCGAGCTCATGGTCTCCGCCTCAAGCGCTGGCGTGGCGCCGAGCGTTCTCTGCTACAACACGCTCCTCAATGCGCTCGCGGAGGATGGCCGCGCGGCAGACACCCGCAAAGTGTTCGACGAAATGCTCGCAGCGGGTGTGGCGCCCAACGCGTCGTCTTTCAACATCCTCGTCAAGCTGTACTCTTGGCATACCGCGGAATTCCATCTCGCGTACGATGAGATCCACGGGATGCGGGGGCATGGGGTGGTGCCCGACGTCGGCACCTACTCCACGCTCGTCACGGGGCTGTGCCGAGCGGGGAGGCTTGACGAGGCGTGGGGCGTGCTCGATTGGATGCTGCAGGAGGGATGCCGGCCGATGGTGCACACGTACACGCCCATCTTGCAGGGTTACTGTGTCAAGGGCCAAATTGAGGAGGCTAGGAAGCTCATGGACTTTATGGATGGTGCCAGTTGTTCCCCCAATGCTGTCACTTATAACATTCTGATCAAGGCATTGTGTGACCATGGCAGATTCGATGAAGTCGAGCAGGTTTTAGCGGAGATTAAAACTAAGGGTCTGAAGCCCAGTGCAGTGACCTATAATACATATATGGATGCTCTCAGCAAGAAAGGCATGGGTGAGAAAGCACTTGAGCTGGTCGAGGGCATGGGACATGAAGGTTTGAAGCCCACAGCTTTTACTTTGAGTATTGTTCTAAATTGCTTTTGCTTCAACTCAAAGTTTTCAGAAGTCATTCCCTTATTAGAGAGGAGCACAGAGTTAAGTTGGTGTGCTGCTGTTGTTGCATACAACACTGTGATGAGCAGACTATGTGACATGGGCAGATGGTTGTCAATTCTGGAGCTCTTGGCGAACATGATGAAGAAAGGCATCATCCCAAACACGCGTACGTTGAACATTTTGATTCATAGTTTTTGCATCAGGGGGAAGCTTTCGGTAGTAAAAAATCTGGTTTTTAATCATGGGTTTCCTGCAAATGTTGTGACATACAATACACTCATCCATTGGTCTTACTATCATGGGGAGGACAGTGATGTGGACGACATGTTTGAGTACATGACAAAAGTAGCAAATATTGCTCCAGATGAAGTGACATATACCATAATGGTTGATGGATTATGCCGACAAGGTCGGTTTGATAAGGCCACTGATTGTTTTAAAGAATCTCTCAAGAATAATAGACTGTCAAAGGATCTTCTTACTGTCCTTGTAAACAGGCTGGGTCACAATGAGAGAACCCAGAACATCCTTGCTATATTCGAGGAGATTGCAAGACAAGGTTTTGTCCGTGATCACATGATATTTTACAATACAGTTAGTTCATTTAGTGAGTTTGGTTTTCGTCAGTACACAAACTTTTTTACTCTGGAATTTCTTTTGGATGGAATTCTGGGACCTGGCAAGGAAGTTTACCCTGCCCATAAGGGTCGAGGAAAGAGATAAATGATCACAGGCAAGATGGCAGCCGGTAACTACCTCTTTCAAGTTCGTTGTCAAATACTCCATGTCGTACAGATGACTAGTGCTGTCTTGGAAACGTTTTGCTTTGACCAGAGATATCAACTCTGTGACAGACTGACATCCATGTATTATGTTCACTGTGTATGTCTGCCTCTTTGGTGAATTTTTGATATAGGCCTTGTTTAGTTCGTGAAAGTTAGTTGAATTTCCTGTAGAAAAAGTGCATTGGGAAGCGTGTTGTAGAGAGGGGGGCACATTTTTCAATGCATTACTTTTGGTTGAACTGCAGAAACTTGCAGGAAGTAAACAAGGCCATAGAAAGGCCCGCCACAATTGTTTGGCATCGATTATATATGTATTACTGTAAACACCAATCTGGATGCAAGACACCTACCTCTAGGATCTTTGATCGATTGGTTCATGTCAAGTCTAAAGTGCAGAAAACGTGTTTAGCAATGCACAGAGCATTCCACCTTTTACATTATGAGCGAAAGCGCTAAACATGCAGGCCTTGTTTAGTTCCTGCAAGAATGCACTTTTTCTACAGGAAATTCAACCAACTTTCACGAACTAAACAAGGCCGTAATTGTAATTGCCAACAAGAAGCTAAGAACAATGTGTTTGGAGTACATATGTTCTGTTTTTGGACATTCAGATCACAATTAGCNTGAAAACATAGGAGAGCTGCATATCATTAAGAAAAAAAAGTTTCAGAACCCCGTACAACCCAACAAACACCCGTTCGCCTCTTACAGAGAAAAACTCTTTCTCTCACCTGTTATTTTCAGAGACCTGGCCGTTACTCATCGGCTGGCACTAGAGGGAGGAGATGAGATTCCTCGAGCTCCGGCCATAATACAAAGATGCAGCTCATCCCTAGCTGATATAACTACTTCAGAGCTATAGCAGTTAGAAAAATCTGAAATTTTATAGATAAGAGAAAAGGCAAGAGTTAGCTTCGGCTAGGAAATCTGGAATCCTCGTTTGGATCCGGCAGGGTTAAAGTTTAGCTCTGTCACATTAGATGTTTCGATGCTGAAAGAGCGACAGATGAGGATGCTAGAGATGGAAGGGCAGGAGGCGGTGTCATCAGAAGCAGGTAAATGGTGGCGTTTTCTATGGAAGCTCAAGGTTCCGCCAAAAATTAGGGTCTTCTGGTGGAGGGCCATACATGGATATCTGCCGACCAAAGCAGAACTAAAAAGAGCATGTGGAGAGGGAGGAAGCATGCGAAGTGTGTGGAGCTGAGAAGGAGAACTTTAACCATGCGGCAATCGGATGCACACTCGCGAAGTCCTTCTGGGCAGCAGTGAAGGAGCTAACAGGTTGTAAGCTGCTGTGTTTGAGTCCAGCTACATGGATCAAGGACATTATGGCAGGCGAGTTCTATAACAAAAAGGATGGTGCCTTGCTTATTTGTGGATGTTGGGCGCTTTGGAATGGCAGAAATGCGAAAAGGCATGATCGAGCTAGCTGGGGAGCGACAGCAGCAGCAAAACAAGTGGCGGGGATGTTGAAAGAGCTTATGTGTTTGGAGCGCAAGGAGGAGCAGGCTGCTGTTAAAGGGCCGGTAGGGTGGAAGAAGCCGGAGGTGGGATGGATCAAGGTCAACACTGATGCCTCCTTTGTTGAAAATGCACATACGGGAGCGTCAGGTGCTGTGGTGCGGGATCATGACGGACATGTTAGGGTGGCTGCGGCATGGTGGTATGACCAGGTGGCCGATGTGCTTACTGCGGAAGCGATCGCGACAAGAGATGGGGTGGCTCTAGCAGCTATGCAAGGGTGTGACAAGGTAATGCTTGAGGTTGATAACCAGACTCTTGCAGGGCTCTTGCGCCCGGAAGACGGACGTCGAAGTGCTATAGCTGGCTTGTGGCAAGAAATTAGAGAGCTGTGTAGGAGTTTTGTATCTTTTGAGGTGGTGTGGGTGTGTAGAGGTGCAAACATGGTGGCTCATCTTTGTGCTGATTGGTCGTTCATGGTTGCGCCTGAGTGGTTCTGGTCTGTTGCGCTCCCGGCATGTATAAGGGAGGCAGCAGATTCGAATTGTAATTCTGTTATTCCACCTGAATGAAGCTCTCGTGATTTGTCTACAAAAAGAGTGTTAAATGTAGATTAATTACAAAACTAATTGCACAAATGGAGGCTAATTAGTTAGACGAATCTATTAAGCGTAATTAGTCAATGATTTGACAATAATGGATTAACGAGGTTTAACAGATTCGTCTCATGAATTAGCCTAGAGCTTTTGCAATTAATTTTATAATTAGCAATGTTTAGTCCTGCCGGATCCAAACAGGGTGGCTAAACTTTAGCTCTTGGACTAAATTTTAGCAAGGATATTCTTGGCTAGCAATCTTTGTTAGCCCATTTCATTTCGGCAAAGTCCAACCCAGTTCATTTCTGGCCCGTTTGGTTTTTCAGTGCTAAAAACTGTTCACAACTTTGACCACTAATTAAAGGTATTAAATAAAAGTATTTTACAAAACTAACTCCAGAACCCCTGCACTAGGAACCCTGAAGAATCTAATGAGGCCTTTGACCGTATGATTAGAGGATGGTTACTGCAGCATCACTGTAGCCAATCATCGATTAATTAGGCTCATTAGATTCGTCTCGAAAAGTTACGCTCATCCGTGAAGAGGTTTTGCAAATAGACTTCATTTAGTACTCTATGCAAGAAAGATTCCCAAATGCTAGACTAGGAAGAGCCTCTGTAGGCCCGCATCTGCAAGCTCCAGTCCTCTCTCCACTCCCACAGGCCACAGCAACAGCTTCTCCATTTCCCCAATCTATCAGGCGACGCACCCCACCGGCGACATCGATGCGGGCGATCTCGACGGCCGCGGCGGCGGCTGGAGGCATGCTGCGCGCGCGACTGCGCTCCGCGGCGCGCGTGCGCGGTGGCGGCGAGGGCGCGGGGCGGTGGACGACGCCGGGGCACGAGGAGCGGCCCAAGGGGCACCTCTTCAACCGCCCGCCGCCGCCGCCGGGGGAGTCGCGGAAGTGGGAGGACTGGGAGCTGCCCTGCTACGTCACCTCCTTCCTCACCGTCGTCATCCTCGGCGTCGGCCTCAACGCCAAGCCGGACCTCACAATCGAGACCTGGGCGCACCAGAAGGCGCTCGAGCGCCTTCAGCAGCAGGAGCTGGCCGCCGCCGGTGCCGCGGGCGATGGCGACGCCGAGTGATCCGCCGGTCAGGTCACCCTGGACCCTAGATTTTTCAGATTATCTGTCTGTGTCGGTTCCAATAAGACTGTCTGTACTATGATGTGTGCCATATGAGATCCGAAAATGGATGGGCATGATCAGATTGAGAATATGTAGCCATGTTGATGTTTTCACTGGTCAACTTATGGTGCAAGTCTTTGATACTTGCCGCATAATTGTGAACATGCTATACACTATGAATGATCTGCATCTGTATGCTCTGCATGTCCTTGTTGCAACAAAATTGGTCATGGCTATAATTATATATGTCATGTAGTATTTTTGTCTTTAGCCTTTGTTAGTGAACACACCATTGGTTACAATCATATGGATTCATTCTTCTTGCTGATATCTGCCTGGATTTTTCACTTCAGAAACCTAATGTTCTATAGCAACTTAGAAAGTTACAATAAGCTATATGCTATGTGCTGAAGCAAAAGGTATTGCTAGCTACAGATAAGCAAGTAACTGGACCTTCGTGTTCCATATTTTTAGAAATGATTTGGGTAAATAAAAATTACTTGCACACAAGAATAATTTTTCAATAGATCTTCTCCAAACACCACAGTTGCTACATTGCACAATTGAGTTTAGGTGCATGTGAAGTTTGGATAATTGTTATGTAGAATACGCTATTGGTTATGGTAGTGTTTGGAAGTTGCAATCACACTACTGTGTGTCGGTGATGAATATCCCTCAATCCGGGTCTTTAGAGGAGATTACCTCCAAACACTTGCTTGTTATAGCTCTTCAAATTTCTCAACAAAATCTAACCTAGGAGCTCTCCCATATGGACCCCAAAATTGACGAGTTATGCCTAGATTATGTATTCTATAATGGCTTCCTTTCTGCTGAATATAGTATACTCGTTGTTCAATTTATGAAAGTGGGTTTCCTTTCTGCTGGATGTAGTATACTTCTTGAAGTTAAATTTTTGAAAATGAGGTGGAGTGAACTACTAGAACAATGCCCTAACCTAGGACCATGGACTATGTTATTATTACGTGTTTAGAACAATGTGCATTCAGGCGCCAAAGTAATTGTAACTTTGCAACTGGAACAAGTTTGGCTTGTTCATAACCATGGTTGTACGACTAAGAAGGGACAGTGACTTGGCAGTTTCCAGCAGCAGTCCTAGTTCTGGTGGTAGCATTCGTTCATAGGCCACATTGTATCTGATTGATAGCAATGAGCTCCTGGTGACAAGACACAACAACTCAGAAATGAATCATAAATTTTTTTTTATCTAAAGGGAATGGACTCCAATGATAGTTTTCCTTTTGAAAGTAGTTCAGATTTGAACTCCTCTCTATCACTTGAACAGATACAACCTTATGCTTGGCATCAACTGGATCCACAAAACTCGGTACTCAACTCACTAATTCTTGTTCCCCAGTTGTCATAGAATTATAGAAGCCTCCTCTTGAATTCTGTTATCTTTGGTGCTTTTCTCTTCAGACCTCATGCAGCCATATGTTCCTGGGGCATGACAGACAGAGAACAGTTTATTTCATTCCATACTACTGAATGGTCCAGGGTCCAGATAATTAATCAATCCCTCACATGGCATCAATTAAGTTACCTCTCAATGTATTATCATCTGATTCATCTCTAGCACGGTATTCCCACAAACAATTCCATGGAACTGAAAGGAACCACGATTGTATTTTGTGTTAGCCAGACTGCTGCTACCCAAGTCTACCACCTGTGTTGCAAAGAGGCATGGACCTCCTCTGTCTAGTTTTAGGTATCTTTGTGAAGACAACATGTAGAGCTTCTCGGCTTCAAGCTTCCATGCAAGATAAGCTTTATAGTCTTGCTAGAAGCTCATTGTGGGATATGTGCAGTCAAACCTTTTGAGCTTTGGATGACAATACATTTGTTAATACTAAAATTAAACACATGAAAATAAGTTGTAGATTTGTCATTCCTCTTGAAAAAAACATCCGTAATATTATTGTCTTATAGGCTTTATAATTTTTTTTTTCAATATATTACAGTGTAAGTCAGGCGTCATAGTTGCATTTGAGATACCATGTTGATCTCTAAAACAACACCCTTTTGCATTTGGAGGGAGTAGTACCTAGCAATTTCTGCCTATATCTGACAATCTTATCACTAGGACAGTTCTAAATATTTTTTCTGTCAAGCTTTCCTTGGGGTATCTACATTTATGTTCATAGTATAAGCCATCTGTAACACTTAATTCAGTCTTGTTCTTAGGGCTTATCTGTTCACGAGGAAAAGCTCCCAAGTGTCAAAAGCCTGTTTGTGTTACATATGCTTTGGCCCAACCATTCATGAGGCATCTACCCTGTCAGTATAACTGAATTTTTCTTTGGCCCAGCTAGGTTTATAGAAACTTTGGAAGAGCCCATGTCATAATATTGGCCCAGCTAGTCTCTGTGGACATGCTCAGGCTAAGTTTGGATGCCTTGAGAAACTAACCAAGTTATGATTGTTTATAGCGGGGCATCATTGGTTATGCCTCCTAGCTAAGGTTATCCACTTGAACCATGTTAAAAATATGTATTGTATACCTTCCTTTTAGGCCTTCACATGCAAGTGATACCCTTGACCAGGCACTGGGTACCAAAAAGCTAAAAGTACTAACCCAGTTGTGTAAACTGGCACATGATGTGTTACTAACAATCTCTTGTCATGTTTTGTTTACATCTGCTCAGTTTCATGCTTGATATGCAAAGCAGTAAAGGTGTGGGCGTGGGTGGTTGCTTTCTGTGCTGTGCAAACTGAAAATGTTACAGAATTTCACGTTTCGCTGTTGCATCCTCTTTCAGTACTTTAATCATGCATTGAATATCCCAAGGAGGTAGCAGTAATGTGTACTACTATATCCTTCATTTTGTTACCAATTACGCTCTCGCACCTGAGCATCATGTGGTTTGCTTTGGTTTAAATAGCTGTCACCATCTTTACCAGCACAAAACATTTTTATTCCATTGCTGCAGCTTTTGATGCCCAAGCATGCATTGCTCCGTGTCCCAGTATATGATTACCTCTGTAAGCTCCTTGCTATGGCTGCAGCTTTCGTAACAAGAACTTCTTACCTCTGAAGTCATATAAGCTCTGCTTAGTTTCCATGAATTTTTTTATTTATGGTTTGACATGTGAAATGAAAAAAAAAGCTGATGTTTGGTTAATGCCCAAGACTATGTTGAAGTTGTGCCAACCACAATGGTAAATGAATTCCAGAAAGCTTCTTCACCAAAATTGTACAGATTCTTATAATTGTCACTCTCTTGCTACCTGATAAAAGCGAACCAAACAAATTTGATATACCGGTAGGACAGGAATTGATATTAACTTCCTGGTATTGTTGCCTCCTAAATAAAAGTAAGGAACATTATCTGTTGCCATTTGTGGGGGACCATGGGATGCACATGAACCAGTGGTTAATTGTTTAATGTCTGAAGTTGTTAATTTCGAATTGGTGACAGGACTATTCTATTTACTTACATTCTGTTAGGTAACAAGCACTAATAACTTAGATTGCAACACAGATCTTCATACTGTAAGTTTAACCATACCTTTTCAATTATAACCTGAGATAATCTAAATACTGTTAATTAGCGTTTCTGACGCACACAGTACTGTCAAGTAACTGTTGGGAGTTGATTTCATTGAATATCTGGTCTACCAAATAAAGACCTATCACTTTACCTGTTTTTTGTTTCTTACCGTTACAGTTACAGCCTATTTATCCTTTGATGTAGATTTGTTGTCCATGAAGTTTTAGAATGCTTCAACTAGACATGGGGTTTTTGGTGGTCTATACATATCTATCTTCATGCGAGTACAGTTTTAGACCTTTGCAGAGATTGGAAGCTATGGCATGTGCACTTTAGAAGGAGCTACAGTTCTTTTTCATCAGATACCTGTTGTTGCGTCATGATAAGGCACACTGTCGTCTAATTTTGAAAGTTGGATGTGGGCAACTTATGTTACAAGCTTACAGTTCTTGGCCGAAAGTTATGAACCAATCTTCCTGCTATGAGCTGTGACATTAACATCTTACCTGATGGTAGATTTCAATGAATTGTAGTTGGGATGGGGTCAGTGAAGGACAATCTATAGATCCTAAATCGGGCTGAGTTGCTTTCTCTGGCAGCTAATCTTATCCTTTTCTGATGTTGATTGATTTCAGCGATGTTGGCTTTTGGTAGAGTTCCAAAATGCAGGTTGAGGTTCTCTTCAAGCAGATCTAGATACTTGATCATCCCAGTTGCCAAGTTCCATGAGAGGTACCATCTGTGCAAATGCAGGCATGATGACTGCTTTCTGGTTACTGGGTACTGGTACAGGGTCACTTGCCCGTTGGCTGGTCATGTATTCCCAAAGTAACATATATTTGAATCTAAAGGGTGGGTAGAATCATTACTAGCGGTCATGCTGTTCCATCGTAGTATGTGTTACTTATACTTTCCCTTCAATTTTGTACCCCACTCCTGCTTCTCTCTCTCGTCGATCGCCATGATGGCGCTCCAACGGGTATGTATATCTCAGCTCTTCTCATCCCTAATGGAGGTAAATGAAACATTGCTTTCCTAACCATCATTCTGTTGCTATGTTAGCACAGGTGCATGGGTGGTGTGGTGGCCTTTTCAGCCCGTGCGTTGCCTTCACCTTCCAAACGTCACTCAAACGTGACTCCAGGTCAGTACCCAGTTACCTACTCCTGTAGTCCTGTTGCTGCGGCTACGTCGTTTTTGCTCTAATGCTCTGAGGGGAAGTTCAATTCCGTGAAAAAATTTTGGTGAAAAATTTTGCAAGAGAATCTTACCATTTAGGAGTACTAAATGTAGACTAATATTAAAACTAATTATAGATCTCGCATGGAAATCGCGAGACGAATCTAATGATGATAATTAATTCATGATTAGCGAATGTTTGGCGGATGGTTACTGTAGCATCACTGTTGCAAATCATGGCCTAATTAGGTTCATTAGATTCGTCTCGCAAAGTTACCTGGGGTTATGGAATGGGTTTTGTCATTAACACACGTTTACTACTCCATGCATGTAAGATTCCCTTGGGAAAAATTTTGGTGAAATTTTTTTTGGGGAATTAAACACCCCCTGAGACTAGCAAATCCGATGGCAAGGTACCTGTCTTTGTGGGTTCATGGTGAGGTCAGGTGGTATGGACCGGCACACTGGTGATGCGCAAGCTGGTGTTGTAATACGGCGTCGTTGTTGGCATGTCCTCGTGTATGGGCAATTGCTCCCCTGCGAGAAATGAAAACTTCATATCTGCAAATTCCTGTGCTCTGATCTGGCCTGCCGTGCAGGTAAAGATTCTTGCATCCAGCAACACGTCTGACCGCTGCTGAGCTGTGTGGACGTATACGCTGAACTGCTAACATCTGCAGCTCAACTTGAAGCTTCTGTAAGTGTAGCAATTCACCAATTCTCTGCTTCCTCAGCGCATGCATGATGCATGATTCCATGTGAGCCTGTTCGGTTGGCTGGTGGCTGGTGGCTGGTGCTGATTTGTTGTGAGACTGAAGTACTGCTGGCTGGCTGGTGGCTGGTGCTGATTTGTTGTGAGACTGAAGTACTGCTGGCTGGTGGCTGATAAGCCAAGCGAACAGGCTGGTCAGGATGAATCATGGATGGCAGGCATGTTTCAGACTATGATAATGAGAACTGAAAAGGTCCTCTCACCGACCGTTTGCAGCAGAGCCGATCGTGTGGGGCTTGTTGATACACCAATTAAGTATACTTGTGGTCTATTTGCAGGGCCCACGTGGCACTGCAATGGCTACTTTCAACAACATTGCCAGTGGCGACCTGACATCCCTTAACGAGACACGATATCTGGTTGTTGAGCGTAGTTTTCTGGCACAATGCCGCGTTTGGTTAATGGCCGCGTTTGGTTCAGTGAAATTTTTCACCTAAGGAATCTTTCTTGCATGGAGTACTAAATGAAGTCTATTTGCAAAACCTTTTCACAGATGAGTGCAACTTCGCGCGACGAATCTAATGAGCCTAATTAATCCATGATTTGCTACAGTAATGCTACAGTAATCATCCTATAATCATGCGGTCAAAGCCCTCATTAGATTCATCTCATGATTTACATGGGGGTGTGGAGGTAGTTTTGTAAACTGACTTTATTTGATACCCCTAATTAGCGGTCAAAGCTGCATTTATTACGCGGCAAATTTTTTACACGGCCAAACCAAACGCGGCCAGTGAAATTTTTCACCCAAGGAATCTTTCTTGCATGGAGTACTAAATGAAGTCTATTTGCAAAACCTTTTCACAGATGAGTGCAACTTCGCGCGACGAATCTAATGAGCCTAATTAATCCATGATTTGCTACAGTAATGCTACAGTAATCATCCTATAATCATGCGGTCAAAGCCCTCATTAGATTCATCTCGTGATTTACACGGGTGTCGGTGTGCGAAATAACCAACAAGTAAATTTCGTGGATTGCGCGTCTGGGCTCCGGATGGTTCGCGAGAGGACACAAGGGATTATACTGGTTCGGGCACGAACGCCCTACGTCCAGTTCGAGGCTGCTCGTGTTACTCGCGTTGCTCGTAGTAGGGGTTACAAGCGGTCGAGAGAGGGAGGGGCTCCCAAGTCTCTGGTGCGTCTGAGCGTGAGTGTTCAGTGAGTTGTGTTCTTGTGTGTGCGTCGTGCGTTCGTCCTCCCCTCTCCTGAGGCTTGACTTTTTATTTATACTCAGGAGAGGTGAGGCTTTACAAGGCGTGTACAAAAAGAGTGGAAAATAGAAAGCTTGCTGAAGAAGCTCCGCCGCCTGCGGGACACTGTGGACGCCGTACTGGACGCTGTTCGAGACGCTGATCGGAGTTGTTGAGGACGTGGCTCTCCCTGCGTGGACGCTGATCGGAGTTGTTGGGGACGTGGCTCTCCTAGCGTGGCGCCCGCGTACGGGCAAGTCAGTGAGAGTCACATCCGCTGGCCGCGCCGGACAGTGCTTGGTGAGGCCAATTAATGCCGATGGGAAATGGCATGGGCGTATGGTGACACATCCTTACGCCGGGTCCTCCGGACGCTCCACTTCGTCTCGGGCCCACGCCGACTCGGGCGAGACGAAGAGAGGTCGGGCGAGATAGCGACAGGAGTGGTTCGGCCGAGGCGGACGAGGGTCGGCCGAGGCGGACGGGAGTCGGCCGAGGCGGACGAGGGTCGGCCGAGGCGGACGGGAGTCGGCCGAGGCGGACGGGAGTCGGCCGAGACGGATGAGGGTCGGCTGAGTCAGGGGAAAACCGATCCTCCCCTAATCTGATGTTCTTCGGGTTTTCTTATGCCTATCTTCTTCCTGAAACTGCGTGGTCCCACCCGTCGGTGAGAGGGTCGGATATTGATATCCGACAGTAGCCCCCGAGCCTGCTCGGAGGACAGGTAGTTCTCCGTGCAGGCTCTTTCTCGATGCCGGTTCACATGTCACTCGGGGGTGCGCGCGAGCGCACCCACCGGGTGTAGCCCCCGAGCCTGTAGGGGAACGGTGGTTCGCCTGCAGGCTGAAGTAAAGTTTGTCCTTTTCCCACCGGGGCGCGCGAGCGCACCCGGTGGGTGTAGCCCCCGAGCCTATAGGGGAACGGTGGTTCGCCTATAGGCTGAAGTTGGGTTTGCCATCTCTGTGCGGTCCCTACAGGATGACGCCGTGCGTTGTCCGATGGACCGGAGCATGATCCGCTTTTTTCAGAGGCACTGCCTTCCTTCTGAGCCGTCATGTCGTCCTTTCTGAGCTCACTGTTCGTTGGTGATGCTCTGTCGCTTTGCATGAAGGGCCACGCGGCGCGTTCCCGTACCCGGCTCGAGTGCTGACTCAGGCTCCTTCGGGCTATAAATAGGGTCGGCCGAGGCGTCTTCCTGGGCACGCAACTATCCTGTCTCTTCTTTCTCCTGTTAGCATGAGATCCCTGGTCGGTGAACCGCCTCGAGGGCGTCCTCCTGGCCCAGGGGCCGAGAGATTAGTCGCCTGATGCCACAAGAATGACTGCGACTTCGGGGAGTTCCGGCATGGAGGAGTGCTGCTCGGCGTCGCAAGTGAAGGACGGCTCTGGCTCCGACGACTCCTCCCGTCCGTTGGTGCTGCCTCGGTGGCGGCGGAACGGGTTCGGGGGAGCGCACGAGCGGACGCGCCATGTCCGTCAGGCATCCGGACGCATCGTGTGTCGCAGCGAGCCGAAGCCGTTCCCCGACTTGCGTCGCCAGGGCAGTCGCAGTGGTCGTGTACAGCCACCTGCGCGCTTCCTCTCCTTTCCCTTGCGCCGATGTGATGCCGATACCGGCGACCATCGGCCCCAGGACGACGGAGAGAGTCGGTGGTGACACTCCATTGTCGCGGCACCACGGCGTGATCCTCTGCCGAGTTCCCCTTGCGGCGTCGGCGGGCGGGGAGATGCTACAAGAAAGACTGCGACGTTCGCAGTTCGGTCCTTCTTGTTGCATCGGATCTCCTGCTCCCCTCGTCGCTTGATTTCGTCACCGAGGGTGGCGAAACCCGTTTGTGTTATTTCACGGCCTTTGGCCGCGTGTACTTTCTACCCTTATTTGAGAAATAAAGGAATCTGGTTGACTCGTGGTGTCTTTCTGCGGCCGCGCAGTCGGCCTCTTTTTGCGATTTCGGCTCCCCCGTGCGCCCCCGAGTCGGTCGGGCGGGAAGCCGTTTCGTCTTTTTATCGTTTTCCCCTCACGCATTCCCTCCGCGGGACGGAAGGTAAGGGCACGCCTCGTGTTTTACCGCGTAGGCCGAAACACGGCTCCCGGTGAGCTACTAGCGGGCTAGATCGAGCGAGGCCTCGGTCCTCCTCCGGGAGAGGACCGTCGGATCACTGGTGATCGACCTCGGATAATCCCCAGAATTCCCGACCCCCTTAGTTCCCGCGATCGTTCGACCGACCACAGGGGCTCGTCGCCTCTCTTCGGGGAGATACATGGGGTCAGGAATCTTAGGCTCGAACGCAGGTCTGGGCGTCCTCGGCACCCGTGTGCCGAGGCTATGGCCGCTAGTGGGCCCACCCGTCTCTGCCCCTTCGCTCGGGCGCTTCAGAGCGGCCGTCGGACCCTAGGGCCGGCCTTCGAACTCTTGGGCTGTTTTTCGATTTCGCGTCGTGTCCCTTGGGCCTAAGAACGGCCCAGGCTTGTTTTGTTTTTCCTGAAAGACAAAAAAGCGCAAGAGAAAGAAATAGGAACGGACGCAAAATAAATAAATGAAAGGCAGGACATGGAATGCGAAAGGGTTGAGAGAGAGAGAGAGCCTGGGCGCGAATCTCGGGACGTGGGAGACGTGGGGGGCGTGGGCGTGCGTCGTGGGCCGCGTGGCCTTCGCGAGCTGAGGCGCATGGGGGAGACCCGAGGCGTCGCGCCTGCTCCCTCACCTGCCCATTTAAGGCAGAGAGGAGGGGGCCCCGGGCTTTCTTCTTCCTCCGCTCGCCTGTTCTCAAATCGCCGCCGCCTGCAAGGAAAAACCCGTACCTCCTTTCTCCTTCCGTCCGTTTGCCCTCAAATCGCCGCCGCCGCCCTTCTTCTCCTTCCACCCACTTGCAAGCCATGGCCTGGTCCCGCTCGTCCGTCACGGAGGGTGAGCTTGAGCGCCTGGTGGGGCGCGGGCTTCTGTGCCGGCGAACCGACGTCGTGGAGTGGATGGCGCCAGGAAACGAGGAGATCCCTGCTCCGCCTGACGGATACGTGGTGTCCTTCGTCCCCTTCCATGAGCGGGGCTTGGGACTTCCTCCCCACAACTTCCTCCGCGGGCTCCTGTTCTACTACGGCATCGAGCTCCACCATCTCAATCCTAACGGATTGCTCCACATGGCGGTCTTCGTCGCCATGTGCGAGGGATTTCTCGGCATCGAGCCCCACTTCAACCTGTGGCGGTCCTACTTCCACGTCGAGGAGGTGAGGGCGGAGGGGCGGCCGAGACCACACGGCTGCGCCGGGGTGCGGCTGCGCACTGGTCAGGGTGAGAGTTACCCCTCGCTCCCTTGGATCTCCAGCAACAAGGGGTGGCAGCCGAGGTGGTTCTACCTGCGGAGCGACCCGGGCGCTCCCTTCCCGGCCTTCACGGGAAGGCTCATCGAGGGGCGGCCGAACCCCTGGCATTGGGGCGTGCCTCAGGACGAACGGCCTCACCTGACCGGACTTCGGGACGCGGTCGCCCGGCTTCGCGAGCGCGGGGTTACCGGCCCTGGGATCATTGCGGCGTACCACTCGCGCCGCGTCCTTCCCCTGATGGCCCGCCGTCTGCGATTGGACCAGATGACTCTGGCGGCGGACTGGACAGGGTCGGTGATGGCGGTCGGGGAACCTTCCGTCGAGGAGATGGTCGCCCGACTCCGCGAAGCGGTCCAGCGTTCGTCCGCGGGGTACCCGCTGCGGAATCACCCTGTCATGCTCCCCACGGGCGAATCCCTCATCCAGGTTAGCTGTCGGGGTTTTTCTTGGGTTTTTCTTTTTCCTTCGCCGTCCTTTTTTCGAATCTGGAGATTTATCTGACCCTCTTCTTCTTCAGGGCCCCCTGTCGTTCAGGGTTTCCCGGCCCCCACTTCCCGAGGACGTGGCCGTTCGGGCCGCGAACCGTGCGCGCGCGGAGGCCGACCGCCTGAAGAAGAAGGAGGAGGAGGCGAAGAAGAAGAGGAAGCGGCTGGCCCGCGAGAAGGCCGAGGCGGCGTACCGCGAGCGGCGTCGGCAGGCTCGGCAGGACGGGCTGTGGAGGGAAGACCAGGGCTCCTTCGAGGGGGGCTTTGAGTATGCCTCGGACTCCTCGACTGGATCCGGGTGGAGCGGCCCGGCCCCCCAGCGCGAGTCCTCGGCCGGTCGGGAGACGCCGCAGGTCACGGGGCCGTCACACGATGGCAGGCCCGCGCCGATTCCACCCCCGACCCGAGGGCGGACTCCGCCGAGGGCCGACCGGGGCAAACGGCCGCGGGAGGAAGGATCGGGGTCGGAGACGGCTCCGCCGGTCAAGCGGTCGTCCCGCGACATTCCCTTATCGAGCCGGTAAGCTTCTCCCCTTTCTCTCATCGACCCTTTTTCGCCTATGTCGAGGGGAGTGTGCGAAGGCTCCTTTTGTTTGCAGGAGGGGAAGTCAGGCGGCTCCATTGAGGCTGGCGCCGATCAAGCGGCTCGCGCGCCAGACCGCCGAGGTGGCGACGAGCCGAGGGATCAACCTGGGCGACCCCCAAGTGGAGAGGGTGCTCGAGCCGCTTCTTCCCGAGCAACAGCTCGCCGCGGTGTCGGGCGCCGTGTCCGCGCACTCGGCGGGGGCGATCCCGGCGGCCCTCGTCGGGGCGTACTTCCCGCTCGCGGACGATCCGGCCGGGGTGGAGGACGAGGTACCGCCCGAGTCGGCAGCGCCGGACGGGAATGCGCCCGAGGAGGAGGAGAGGGTGCCCTCCGGTCCTGGCCGTGACCAGGAAGGTCCTATCTCCCCGGCCCGAGCGGTCGGGCCCTTGCCCGAGGCGGGGGCGGACGAAGAGGAAGAGGTCCAGAGGGACCCGGCACCGGTTGCCTCCGTAAGCGCCGCCGGCCGCGAGGAGGGGGAGGTCCGCCAAGCGGGAGCGGTCGAGGAGGAGGAGGTTCGGAGGGACCCGACACCGGTTGCGTCCCCGAGCGCCGCCGGCCGCGAGGAGGGGGAGGTCCTCCCTGAGCCCGATGCCACCGCCGCCTTGACCGACTTGCCGCCTGGTTCGGGCGAGGTGGTGGCGCCTATTCCTCCCGCGGCGAGAACGGAGGACGCCGCGGGGTCGGGTTCGGGTCAGGGGACCCGCTCTGCCGCCGATTCCCCGGAGGGCCGCGAGGTTGTCCGGCAGGGGGACGACCCCTTGGAGTTCGGGGGCCCCCGCGTTACCTGGACCGACCGCGCGTCGGGCGACATCGTCTTCTCTCTGGATGACGCCGAGGAGAGGAACGAGGCCTCCCGGGTTCGCGCCGGGGTCGAGTTGGCGGTCCGGTCGCTCAACTCCGCTTTGGAGGCCATCCGCGACGTCGCCATTCCTTGCGGGGAGGTAAGTTTTCTTTCACCCGCTTTTCCTCTTTCTTCTTTTCGCAAGTGGTTTCTGATTCTGACTTGTTTTTGGGCAGTCTTTGATGGCCCGCAGCCGGGACAAGTCCCTCTTCCTGCGTCGGGAGAAGGACTCGTGGGGCCGGCTGTCCTCGATCACTGCCGAGCGCGACGCCCTGAGGGAGCAGCTGGCAGTCGCCCGCCAAGAAGCCGCCTCCGCTCGTGCCGATGCGCGAGGCGAGTTTGAGGGGCAGCTGGCCGCGGCTACCCAGGAGATCGAGTCCCTGCGGCGGCGGGTTGCGGAAGCGTGTCAGCACGCCGATGAGGCCGACCAGCGCAAGAGCGACGTCCTGGTCTCTTGGGAGAGGGACTCGGCGGCTCGGGAGCAAGTCCGGCTGGGCCTGGTCCGCGAGGTGGAGCGTCTTCGGGCCGACCGGGACCGGGTCACCGCCGTCCTCGAGGAGACCACCACTCAGATGGACCGGGCGGTGGAGGAGCGGGACGAGGCCAGGAGGCTCGTCGAGGGGCAGGCCCGCGACCTCGAGGCGGCGAGCCGAGCCTTCAATGCTGAGCGGCGTGCCCGCGAGGCGGCCGAGGCGCAGTGCGCCTCCCTGGCTGAAGCAGCGGCGGCGGATCGCGCCACAATCGAGCGCCTCAAATCCGAGGCGCGCAATCTCGAAGGGCTGCTGCAGAAGGAGGGGGACGACCACGACGCGCTTCGGGTGGCGGTCGGTGCTGTGCTCAGCGACCTTCAGGTGCGGTCGGAGCGGGGTCCGAGCTCGCTGCTCGCCGACGTTGAGCGCATCCCGGCTCGGGCCCGAGCCATGGCGAGCGACGGGCTCTTCCTTGGGGTGCGCCGCGCCTTCGCCGTTGCTCGCTCCCACTATTCCGAGATTGGCCTGGAGTACCTCGCCGACGGGTTCGCTCCCGGCACAACGTATGAGGAGGTGATCGCGCTCGAGGAGGAGGTGTCGCCGCTGTCGTCCGTGCTCGCCACCAAGACTGCAAAGGAAGAGGGGCCGTGGACGGCGCCTTGATTAGTTTTTGTTTTTCTTTTAGTTTTTCAGACAGTTAAACTCATTTCTTGTAATGAACTTAAGCGTCTGCGTTCGTTAACACTCGGCCTTTCGTGTTTCTCTGATTAAGCCGTCGGGGCACGTCCGGACTAAAATGGGTTCGCCAGTGAGCCTTTAGAACCGTTGCCTCCGAGGCCTTTGTCCGTTTGGCATTCCGACCGGCGAGCGCACGCCACTTTGCTATCCGGCGCCCCCTTTTTGCTCAATCTCGAGTACACGAATATGCCGAGGGTCAAGGACCCGGGGGACGCAGGTTAGCCCCCGAGTGACGTCCGACCCTTGGCCAGTGGGCAAGGGTCGGGCGTCGCTCTTTGAAACGAAAAGGAAAAAACTAACGAAAAGGAAAGTAGCCTAGAATAATTAGGGATAGAAACGACGTAGCTGTTCGATGTTCCAGGCGTTGGCGTATTCCTCTCCTTGTTCGTTCTTCAGCTTGTACGAGCCGGGTCGGAGGACTTGGGAGATGATGAATGGGCCTTCCCAGGGCGACGAGAGTTTGTGCCTGTCCTTGTTGCTCTGAACGAGACGTAGCACCAAATCGCCGACCTGGAAAGCTCGGCCCCTAATGCGCCGAGCGTGGTAGCGCCGTAGGGACTGCTGGTATTTTGCCGAGTGGGCCAATGCGACTTCCCTGGCCTCTTCTAACTGGTCGGCCGCGTCCTCGAGAGAGGTTTGGTTGCCTTTGTCGTCGTAGGCGCGGACACGCGGGGACCCGTAGTCGAGGTCGGTCGGGAGTACGGCTTCCGACCCGTATACCATGAAGAACGGGGTGAAACCCGTCGCGCGACTCGCCGTCGTGCGCAGGCTCCAAATCACCGCCGGGAGCTCTTCGACCCATCGTCCTCCGAACTTTTTCAAGCGCTCGAATAGCCGAGGTTTGAGCCCTCGTAGGATTAACCCATTCGCGCGCTCTACTTGCCCGTTTGTGCGTGGATGTCCGACGGCAGCCCAATCGACCCGTATGTGGTATTCATCACAGAAACGCAGGAATTTCTTCCCGGTGAACTGAGTTCCGTTGTCCGTGATGATCGAATTGGGGACGCCGAAACGATGAACGATGTCGAGGAAGAATTTGACGGCTTCTTCCGATCGGATCGTCGCGATTGGGCGGACTTCTATCCACTTGGTGAACTTGTCAACGGCGACAAGCAAGTGGTCGAAGCCCCCGGGCGCCTTTTTGAGGGGCCCGACCATGTCCAACCCCCAGACCGCGAACGGCCAAGTGATGGGGATCGTCTGTAGAGCCTGTGCAGGAAGGTGCGTTTGCCTTGCAAAGAACTGGCACCCTTCGCAGGTGCGCACGATCTTAGTGGCATCCCTCACCGCCGTCGGCCAGTAGAATCCTTGCCGGAACGCATTTCCGACAAGGCTGCGAGGAGCGGCGTGGTGGCCGCACACGCCCTCGTGGATGTCCCTCAACAGTTCCTCACCCTGGTCAGAGGGAATACACCGTTGTAGGATTCCTGTGGGGCTTCGTCGGTACAGCTCGCCCTCCAGGATGGCGTAAGATTTGGCGCGCCGGGCGATTCGGCGGGCCTCGGTCTTACCCGTCGGGAGCTGTTCGCGCAGCAAGTAGTCGAGGAATGGTTGCCGCCAATCCGTGGTGCCGGGGTCCGGTCCCTGGGCCTCAGTCAGTGTTGCAACCGCGAGGGCGAGCAGGTCGGACAGAGCCTGGTCGTTCGGCTCGGCGCCTGCCCCCGACCCTTCCGCGACGTTGGTTCCGCTCTCGCCAGCCCCCGAGCCCGGGGCGCCCCGTTCCGCGGGACTCGGGTCACGCGGTCCGGTCTGCTCCGGGCAGGGGAGCCTTATCGAAGGGTCCCGTTGGTCACTGGCGAAGATTCCGGTCGGGACGGGTTCCCGGCCGGAGGCTTTCTTGGCCAAGGCGTCGGCGGCCTCGTTGAACCGCCTTTTGATGTGCCGGAGCTCGAGGCCATCGAATTTGTCCTCGAGCTTGCGTACTTCCTTGCAATACGCGGCCATGGTCTCGCTTTCGCAGCTCGACTCTTTCATGACCTGATCGACCACGAGCTGGGAATCGCCTCGAATTTCGAGGCGTCGAATCCCCAACTCGATGGCAATTCTCAGGCCGTTGATCAAAGCCTCGTACTCGGCAGCATTGTTGGAAGCCGGGAAGTGTAGCCGGATTACGTATTTCATTCGCACTCCCAGAGGCGAAACGAAAACTAAGCCGACCCCTGCTCCCGTCCGAGTCAACGAGCCGTCAAAGTACATGACCCAGTACTCCTGATCAACAGGGGCCGTGGGCAGCTGGACCTCGGTCCATTCCGCGACGAAGTCGGCGAGGGTTTGGGACTTGATGGCCGTGCGCGGGGCATAGGTAATGCCCTGACCCATCAGCTCCATAGCCCATTTCGAAATCCGACCCGTCGAGTCCGGGTTATTTATAATCTCACCGAGAGGGAAAGAACTCACTACTGTGACCGGATGCGAGTCGAAGTAGTGGCGGAGCTTTCTCTTGGAGATGAGAACGGCGTACAGCAACTTCTGGATCTGCGGATACCTCGTCTTGGTGTCGGCGAGCACCTCGCTCACGAAGTATACCGGGCGCTGCACTTTGAGGGCGTGCCCCTCTTCTTCGCGTTCCACTACCAACGCCGCACTCACCACCTGTGTGGTGGCAGCGATGTAGAGGAGAAGAGGCTCGCCGTCGTTCGGCGAGACCAGGATCGGGGGATTTGTCAAGATTGCCTTGATGTGGTTTAGCGCAGTCTCCGCCTCGTCCGTCCAGACGAACCGCTCGGATTTCTTCAAGAGACGGTACAACGGGAGGACCTTTTCGCCGAGGCGTGAGATGAACCGGCTCAAGGCGGCTAGACACCCCGTGACCCGTTGAACCCCTTTCAGGTTCTGAATCGGGCCCATCCTGGTTATGGCGTTGATCTTATCGGGGTTGGCTTCTATCCCTCGGCGGGACACGATGAAACCTAAGAGCATCCCCTTGGGTACCCCAAAGACGCATTTCTCGGGGTTGAGCTTAACACTGTTCGTCCTGAGCTTGGCGAACGTGCTCTCCAGGTCGGCCACGAGTCGGTCGGCCTGTCGGGACTTGACAACGATGTCGTCCACGTACGCCTCAACGGTCGGTCCGATGAGTTCGTCGAAACACCTAAGCATACACCTTTGGTAGGTGGCGCCGGCGTTTTTGAGCCCGAACGGCATCGTTACGTAACAGTACGATCCGAACGGGGTGATGAAGGAGGTTGCGAGCTGGTCGGACTCCTTCATCGCGATTTGGTGGTATCCAATAGCGCTCCTGGCCCCGATGGCATCGGGCCGGCTTTCTATGCCGCTGCCTGGGAGAGCATACAACCGGATGTCATGGAATTACTGGCAGCCTTCCACCGGAAGGACATCGACCTGGAGCGCCTAAATCGAGCCCTCATTGTTCTACTGCCCAAGCACCCGGGCG
>CM014275.1:8624716-8635656 GCA_004135705.1 Alloteropsis semialata
AACAAAAAACACATCACTCGTCTGGCGCTCGATTTAAGCAGAGCAGAGCAACCGGCCACTCCTCCCCACCACGCCCTCCGCACCGGCACCAGAGCCGCGATCCCACCACGCCTGACCGCGGGCGTCGCCTCCGGCGCTGACGGCGGCGCGCAAGTGGGAGGCCCTCATCCCTTGGGCTCTTGCCTTGCGCTCTCTCGACGGAAATCTTCACCTCCATCACCTCCATCTTTCTCTCCGCCGCATTGGATCACGCGGCGGCGCTACAGCCGGGCCTGGCGGCGGCGAGGGGTCGCTGCTGCTGATTGCGCTCGGCGGGGGCCGGCGCCAGAGCCGCGCGAAACGGTGAGCGATTCTCCCCTCCCCCTCTCTTCGCCTCCCTGCTGTTCTGCCGCTTCCTTCGGCTCTGGAGCCTCGTTCTCCGTGAAGCCTCCGCCGCCCGCCGGATCTCTGCGGGGTCTTGAGCGGCGAGGCTCCTTAACCGCGCCGGATTCCAACTTCATTTTTTGGTAGTTATATATTTCGTCCTGCTTGGGTCCTAGTATTGCTCTACATGCTTCCCGGATCTTTGTTCGACGGCAGGAGCATTGATTACTGTCTCACGATTTCATCTGGCATGCGTTGGGCACTTGGTTGGGAGTAGATCATGTCGAGTTGTTACTACCTCGCGATCCACATTTCCGAATTCCGCCGCCTAGGGGCAGTTTATTGCTTGATGCTTCGCGATTGCCTTTTCTTCCCCCTCCTTTGATCTGTTCTCTGTACGACGGGAAAGGTGGTTGCAGATGTGGAATTTCGTGGCGGCTGTTCGGTTTGGTTTATGATGGTCTGCCGTCCGCATTTACGATGGAATGTTCTCCACGCAAACTAATTTCCCTCTTTAAGGCTGTGTTCGGATCCACATGGTACTAAAATTTAGTACTAAAATTGCAACCACTAAAACTTTAGTACCATGTTTGATACAAGTGCTAAAAGGTGCTAAACAACCAGAAAAAACCTTCCTACCCCTCTAGCAATAGGGGGGGGGGTCATTAATGAGGGCATGGGGTGGAATTCTGCAGTTTTAGGAGCTTTTAGCACCTTTTTTGGTGCTAGAGGTTTGGAGCTTTTAGCACCTCTTTTAGTAGCACTTGTTTGGAACTTTAGCACTATTTGTGCTAAACTTTAGCACTTTTGGTGCTAAAACGAGGGATCCAAACACCACCTTGTTCTTGTACTCGGAGTATTGATTAGAGAATTGTCCATTCCTTGCTACTATTGGAAGCCCTGTGCCAGACTAACCGGTGCTTTTAGGTTGCAGTGGGCTGTTTCGGGCAATTGCAATCATTCGCTCTTATCAGTATGGGAATAAGTATTGGTTCACGAGTGGCTTGTGATGGAGAGTTTGACATTTGCCCATGAACATACTCAACTGTGCTAAACACTTTCTTACCCTTTCTAGAGTAGTTGGTGGTATAATTTTGCTATTCTGGGGGGAGCTTGACCACTTTAAGTAGTATCACCTTGTGGCAAGCTTTTTGAATCCACAGAATCAATGATCTTGTCATTCATTATCTGGTATATGGAGCTGTATTCAACTTGGGTCCCCAAAGCACCCCTCATTTTGTCGGTGGAAAGTCCATTGTCCATTGCAGGTTCAAGGCCTAAAATAGATGTAATTCCAGAAAAAAAAAAGTACTCCTATCTATGGTGTCCTTTGGCACCATGATTTCAGTGACACATCCTACAGCTTAAGGTTCCAAGAGTTCAAAGCATGGAAATGAGAGTGAACTTATTGGTTTGAGTTCCAATAATTCAGAGTGTATTTATTAATCCTGTTTTCTGGATCTCCTGTTTCTTCTGATCCAAGTCTTACCAGTGTTTGATCTATTTGAACATGCTTGCTTTTGAAAGTCTGTTCAACTTGCAAAAGTTGCTAAACAATGTAACCACTAACCAGTTGTGCTTATTATTTCTCCAGGGATCAAAGTTTCTAACGGATTAAAAGTACTCTGAAATGGGTGCCAGAGATAACGTGGAAGGGAGAGATGAGAAGAAGGGGGTTGGATCAGATTATGTACCTTCTAGGGAGTCCTTTTCATCACAAGGTGAGTCTCGGGTTCCAAGGAAGCTCAGTAAAAAGGAGACTAAAGAAAGTAGCCCCCGCATGACCAAAAGCAGTGCTAGCCGTCTAGCTCAAAACAAGCTGCAACATAAAGGATTAAACAATGTTCAGAACAAATCTCAGAAGCAAAAGAAAACAGTTAGTGCTGCTAAGGCTGTTGAAGTCAGGAAACCAGACATTGCCAGAGTTCCTTCTCGCCCTCCATCAGAGTTGTCTGAGGAAACAGATGATATAATCAGTGACGCTGGAACCATCGATGATAAAGGCAATGAGGAGGCCAAGGAAATCGATGTGTTGGATGAAGCTCCACACTGTGATCAGAGTACTGGCACTGATGATGATATTCCTGATATTGAAGAGAAGATTCATCATGATAAACCAGTTGTAGGTCAAGGGAATGACGAATCAGAGTCAAGAATTGACAAGTTAGAACAGGAACTTCGTGAAGTTGCTGCTCTCGAAGTTTCTCTGTACTCTGTAGTGCCTGAGCATGGAAGTTCAGCACATAAGTTGCATACCCCAGCTCGGCGTCTCTCTAGGTTATACATTCATGCGTCCAAGTTTTGGTCGGCAGATAAGAGAGCTTCAGTAGCAAAAAGCATTGCTTCTGGCCTTGTGCTTGCTGCAAAGTCTAGTAGTAACGATGCTTCGAGGTATATGGCTACACTTGATCTGAATTTTGGCTCCAATATGACATTACTGGAAAATTCCTCCAACTAACAAACTAATCTTGATATAGGTTGACATTCTGGCTGTCCAACACAGTAATCCTCAGGGAGATAATTGCACAAACTTTTGACGTCTCATGTGTGACTCCAACAACGATGACCATGAATGTGAATGGCGATGGCAAAAGGCTTGAGGGCAAATCTATGACAATGCTATGGAGAAACAGCTCTAATGGCAAGCAAGGCAAATTTGCTGCGATGCAGATGCCAGATGATTGGCAGGAAACAAGTACACTTTTGGCTTCACTAGAGAAGATTGAATCTTGGATATTTTGTCGGGTCGTTGAAACAGTGTGGTGGCAGGTAAATGTCTATCCTAGACAATATATACTGACGGACACTTTCATGGGGCTGGAAACATTCTGCCCTAGTCCTCTGTTTCACATATAAATACTTCATAGTGATTCTCTTCTGCTCTACCTGTTCTTTGAATATGTTGAATTCTTCATGCTGTCAGTTTTATGAAGACTATTTCTATTCCAGGCACTTACTCCTCACATGCAAACCCCGGCAGAAGGTTCATCTACTCCAAAGGCTGGTAGAGTGTTAGGTCCTGCTTTGGGTGATCAGCAGCAGGGAACCTTTTCTGTTAACCTGTGGAAGGCTGCGTTTCATGATGCATTCAGCAGGATGTGCCCACTTCGTGCTGGTAGACATGAATGCGGCTGTTTACCAGTATTAGCAAAATTGGTATTCATTAACATCCTTAATTTAGAAAGTACGAGTGTTTTTTGTTACTGCAAATATATTTCCTCATCTCATGAGTTCACTCATTATCAGGTCATGGAGCAATGTGTAGCCCGTTTGGATGTTGCAATGTTTAATGCTATCCTTCGTGAATCAGCAAGTGAGATACCAACAGATCCTATATCTGACCCGATTGTTGACCCCAAAGTCCTGCCAATTCCAGCTGGTGATCTAAGCTTTGGGTCAGGCGCGCAGCTGAAGAACTCTGTATGTGCTGATTCAGTAGTTCTTGCATTCCAAGTAGTTTTTTCGTTATAATTGTTGTGTAGTTGTTTGTCAGGATGATGCTTGCTAAAGACCAAAACTAGATTGTGAATGTGCTAGGATCTTTGCTATTACACCTCAAACAACCAATTTATATAAAATAAATGACTGCAGATTGGAAACTGGTCGAGATGGCTGACAGATAAGCTTGGCATTGACGCTGATGATTCGGACATAGGAAACGATGAGGATGAAAGAAGAGGCGCAGCTGAACCAAAATCTTTTCAACTGCTTAATGAATTGAGTGATCTCTTGATGCTCCCAAAGGACATGCTTATTGAAAAATCTATCAGGAAAGAGGTCAGTGTTCACGCATAGCACATGGCAAATTATTATACCGTTCCTCTTATAAGTGACAATCAATTGACCACTTGTTATGCTTTTGATGTCTTTCTCAGGTCTGCCCTTCGATTAGCCTTCAATTAGTGACAAGAATCCTGTGCAACTTCACCCCTGATGAGTTCTGTCCTGATCCTGTTCCAAGCACAGTCTTAGAGGTGCTGAATTCAGAGGTTTGTTTCACTCTCACGAAATGCTGTAGGCTTGTAGTCTCACACACATTATCTTGTTGACATCGATAATGTCACTAAAATACATTTAGAAATAGAAATGTAGTAGCTAACCAATACTTGATGCTATGCAGACCTTGCTGGAGCGCTGTACCAACAAATATGTTATCAGTGCATTTCCATGCATCGCCCCTCCTGTTGTGTACCGAGCACCTTCAACATCAGATGCGTCAGAGAATGTGGCAGACATAGGAGTTGGCGCAAAGCTCAACAGGAAAGCCTCAACGGTGCAGAGGAGAGGGTACACCAGCGATGACGACCTGGATGACCTGGACTCTCCACTTGCATCCCTAATTGACAGGAGCGCTCCACCTTCGCCATCAAATGGCATTGCACATTTCAGTGCTCAGAGAGGAACTTCCATGGAGAACGAAAGATACACGCTCCTAAGAGAAGTCTGGTCAGAGCGGTGATCGATGAATCTGTAAAACCTAAAATCTCTTCTATAGCTGCCGCATAAGATCAAAAGAAGGCATCATTACGTATGCCCTTCAAAAATCTTTTCATACAGTAACAAAAAAAATATGCAATGCTTCTTGTACAGAACATTCCCTCAATCCTATAATGTAGCCCTTTTGTAGTATAGCGCAGATACAAATAGTGAGACAGATGCGCCCTTGAAGTCGAATAACACTATCTACGGTGCAAGTTTGTGGAGAATGTTTGTTTACCAAGCCGCCGTTGTGTAGGGTGTCGGCAGAGATGCAGTATTTCAACTGCAATTCTATATTGATATATGGTATTCTACTCATCGAACAACTTGATTGGGACTTGAGATGCTTGCATTTGAGCTGTCTCCACTATTCTTAACATATCAGTTTACGGTGACGGCCCAGCGGAAAGCACTCGTCGTCGGACGGCCGCCGCCGATGGCGACCCTCCATCTGCAGATTCCGCTTTGGATTGTGCGGATCCATCACTCCATCAGGTTCATTGCAACTTGTGGGGCTTGGCGTTTGTTAAGCAGCACAGGAACCTCATCTAGGGCTTTAGTTCACTGCCGCCAAGTTTGCAGACGAACCCTACCTAGCCTTGTAGCCGCCAGCCCGCCACCAGGAGAGTGATGGCCGATCAATTGGCGTTCCCCAACCAAATGAACCAGATGGCCAGACTGAGTGGACATTACATTAATCAATTGTCAGGAAGCATGCTCAAATGCAAGATTTCCAGGTCATGAGTTCGTGACACGACCCAAGTTCAAGCAAAATCATGCTCACGATTACTCACAACACAGACTGTAAATACCACAAATGGCATTTCCGAACTAGCCCACTTGTAACAGCTTGACAGTAAGACAGTCATAGGGAGATAAAGAAGAAACGAACACAGAACTAACCATTGAATTTGATTAAACAAATAGACAACTTAGTAATGCTGTATCACAGTACCAGAGTTCAAAACTTCTTTGGGACACGAAAGGTTTGCCGTTGCCAATACAAACTAACTTGTTCTAAAGATGTAGAGGGTGTGATAGCTTAATCCGCTTCGTCGATGACCTTAGTTCCCAGCCCTTTCAAGCCCTCAGCAGGGACCTCAGCAACGGTAACAAGGGAGTAGAGTTCCTCCTTGGCATCCTCCTCGTCGTTCCTCCTGCGGGCGATCCTCACACGAACTCTCCGTGGCACGCTTCTGATCCCGCTGCTCCAGATGTGCTTGTTGAGCTTCACGTCAACCCGGACATCGGCGGTGCCCATTGCCTTCTGCGCGAACTTCCTGATCTCCTTGATGGCATTGGGTGCCTTCTTCTTGAATGTGCTGCGAAGCATCAGGAAATGTTGAGTACAAAGAAAGTAAGAACGGTCACATTATGTAACCTTCAGTTCCAATAACAGTACAAGGTTAAGCAGAAACAAGATGACAGCAGAAAACACTTGGATAATCATTAACTGAAATGGAAAAATCTATGAGTCCAAGGATCCGAATGGAACTTTGATTCAAATAAATGAGCTTCAGCAAGCAATCAAGGCAGCCAGCTTTTCTTTTCCTGGTTATTTTTTAGTTCATACTAATTTTCAGACAAAGTCAGAAAATATGAATGTACAATGCCTCTTGATGCTTCCAAGCCTTGCATGGATTATACGTTTGGTTAAACTTAAAAGCACACAACAGGCACTAAATATTCATGATAAGAAAGTTCATTGAACAATGAGCATACGGAATGCACAGTGCCTCTTGATGCTTCTAAGCCTTGCATGGGCAGGATTTATACGTTTGGTAAAACTGAAAAGCACACAACAGGCAATAAAATTAAACATGATAAGAAAGTTTATTGAGCATATAGGGCTATATCTTTATAAGCTAGATCAAATGGACCCTTCATTGCTATCCTAAATTCCTAAACTGGTAGCAGATTTTGCTATTCTAAATGGCAATAAAGGGCAATAGTAAAGGTTTGCTTTTTACCTTCCAAGTAATTAGTAAATGAAATTAAGATATGAAACCACTACCACTGCAAAATTTACAAAACATAATCTGGCAAGGTCACCGAATTGTTTCTTCTACTCGTGATCATATGCAAACTATAAGAGAATAACTAATCACGCAGAACATAATACATGAAGGACCTGCAGATCGCAACGAGAACAAAGCAGGAAGGTCCTTGTAGAGTACCCAAAACAGATCAGCTGCTTCCAAGCATCTTCCAAACATCTAGTGATGCCTAAATACTAGAAGTAGCAGAACGAAAACCGCGCGATCGAGAAGGATCTCGCAGACAGAACAAAGCACAGCGCGCAGCAAACAGCAGCAAGGTGGGCAGGTGACAAGAGGGAGGAGAGGTACCAGCCGTGGAGGCGCTTGTGGAGGTTGATGGTGTACTCCCTGGTGACCACCTCCTCCTTCCTCGCCGCTCCTCCCTTCTTCTCCGCCATCGCCGCTCCTCTCTTCTGCTCCGGGGGGCGATTCCGCTCGGTGCTGTTCCGTTCCGGCGGCGCGAGAGAAAACCCTACCAGCGATGGGGATGCCTTTTATATGAGCAGCGCTCAGATTGATGGGCCGCGCGGCGAAGCTTAGTGTTTGTGTACATGGGCTGCGCGGGCAGGCCGAAGGATTATTGGACCGTGCGTGGTGTCAAGCCGGCTAGTAGCGCGGGCCATGATTATACTCAGAGGCTGAATGGCTAACGGGCTGCGTGCGATTTGAGCCATGCGCGCATAAAATCTGGATCCACAGCTATGATCTCAGTATACTCCTATTTGATTAGTTTAATCTCCTATGAAAATTCATCTTATTGTTCAAGAGGAATGGATGAACAAATACTAATGGTACAGTAAGCATGAGCATTACTCCGTCCATTCCAAAATACAGGTCTTACCTAACTTTGATCAACTTTATAGGAAAAAAGACACCAACATAATATCTAATTTATTTTACTAAATCTATCATGGAATATGTTTGCTAGTGAGTTTATTTGGAATTGTATATTAACATATTTTTCTATAAACTAGACCAAAATTAGAGAAAATTTGACAAAACAGAAACAACATATATTTTTTGAATGGAGGAAGTATTTTTGTAAGTACAATTCGAGCTCGTACAATGCACATATAAAAAGATTATCTACCCTCATGTAGACCTGACATGTGTGGAGCTTAGAAGGATCACAACTAACTAGGGATAATATATATGATAACAAATCAAATCAGGGCTCCGCCGGAACCATATAGTTACAATGTTACATACATTTACGCACAATAATAGTATTTGGATGAACAAAAGAAATAAATCTCTGGTTTTCAGGGGTATCGAACATTAACTGGCAAGTCCCCCACTTGCTATGCTATAGTTACAGGTGCAGTAAACTTCTATTACTGAATTGGATTGTATTTGGAATTTAGAATCATGGGACAAATAAGGCAGGTGTTCATGGAGGATGCAATTCTGCAGAGTTCTGATCAATAGCCGGCCAGGCGCGGGTCTGTGCGATGAGGAAGGCTGCTCCGAGCTCCCAAACCTCTGCAGCCGCAGCCAGCCTGCAAATTTTGCACACACACTCCGATTTATAAGGTAAGCAACCATGGATGTGCGACTACTTGCCGCAACTTCTTGGACTATTTTGATTTACAAATACTACGTTTTTATTACAAGTTCCTTACCACTTGCGCTGCAAAAGGCAGCATCCTTTCTGGTGGCATGCCAGTGCATAAACCTAATCCAGAAGAACAAAACAATCGGCCCATATGACAAAGCTTTCAAAATTGTCTCAGAATCAGCATGTATAACAAAACAAAAGGCTTCTGATTGGAACCAGAAAGAAACAGCAAGCAACTGAAAAGATGACCAAGCTGCCACAGAACATGACTGCGTAACACTGCAGATAGGCCATGTACTGTATTTATAAAATTCCTGAGTAGCTAATTGGTTAGAGAGCATTATGCAATGGGCACTTCAACAACTTTGATACAAACAATTATGGACATGACACAGGAAGCTTATTTCTTACCTTGCCACAACTGGTTTCTGAAAAGGAAATTTACTAGCTTCACCAAGAAAAAGTGCCGTAAACATACAAGCAATTAACAGAATAATTGATTTTCTTCTCTCCTCAAAAAAGAAGAATTGATTTTCGCAGTTATATTTGGGGTGGAAAGGGGGACATTGCATACTGACCGTACAGAACTGATCCAATGAATGCATCTCCTGCGCCAGTTGTATCTATGAGTTCTCCAGGTGGTATAACTTCGGCTGTACCTAGAAGTAACCTGCCACTGATCGATCCTACTCCATCTGCGCTTATTCTCAAGTTTGACTGAAAACAAGGAAAATACTATATGAAATTTCCAATTCGAGCATAGACTCATGAATTTCATACAAATTGCCACTAATATACACCAGGGACAATGTGTTAATCTAAAAGCCAAAAATTCGATGTGTGTGCTATCACTTATTTCAATTTTAATTTTCAAACCGAAGGACTTCAAGTGTACTGCAGGTCCTGCACTGCTATTATAATTCATAGATCTAGTTCAAGATGAATATACACATCCACAGCCCATATTACATGTAAGGCATCATACCTTGGAAGCAATGCATTTTGGCACAGTAGAACTGTGGTCAACTTTCTTCTCTAGTGATTCCAGTAAAGCCTCTGCATCTATTTCCCCTGCCTCTGAAGCATCTGCAACATGTTTATTTTTATTATTTTTGTTCCAAAAAAGAGAAGGAAAAAAACATCACTGGATCCTTTGCTGTTAGAATGCAAATACATTGACATGCAGATATACAACAAACTAACCTGTCATGCTTCTCTCAAGCATTAAGCAACCTTTCTCCCCCAAAGTTACGATAACAAACTTGATGTTAGGTAACCTTGAAAGCATGGACACTAAAGCAACCGGTATTGATGAAGCTCCTGTCCAGGCCTACAAATTTAGATTAGGCAGGAACAATGTAACCCACAAGATACCAGCAAACTGAAAATGCTGAATATATGCCAAAGCCTTAGTGTACCAAAATATGCAATGCACGGAAATTTTATTGTCAATCACCTAATCCGATTGAACTACTCCAACTACAGTTATCCACCTATAAGCTGGATTACAGTAAAGCAAAGCCAGCACACGTCTGTATAGCAAATTAGCAATTAAAATGGCATTGGACCACGCCATGAGAAAATGTATATAAAGAAAGTTCCTACCTAAGCCACAGGAAATGTAGGCATTTTCATTTCTACAAGGAGAAGTTGGTCAAGAATAATGTTTTTATAGTAAAACTTGAGAACAGTAAATTGGAAGGGTCTTTGGTAGCATTTAGCAGTTACTCTACTGCAATCGAACAACTTACCTGAGGAAACTTTGCAGAGCATACAACATAAGATGCAAAATTAAGAAGCTCGTCCATCCCCTCCCTCTTTCTTTCGGCATCAATCAAAATAGGGATTTTTCTTTGACTTGCCTGCACTGGATTGTTCCATAAACAAAGGTCAGTCACAGTAGCAGTGCAGAGAGAGGCAGAAAACTAGCCAGAAAAAAAAAACTTATGTGTGGTATTAGCAAAATAGTCGTTAGACTGACAGCATGGACAAAAATAAAACAATTTCCTTATTCGAAGCCATATCTGAAATTTATAAGGCAATCACAACTACAGAAAGAGTGGGTGCTTTATTTTTGTTCTTGTGAACTGAGATATGTGCCTGGAAGATATTACCTCTTCTGCAACCAGTAAAGCAGTGTCAGGCAACCGTACATCAAAGTAGACGATGTCTGCTCCATCTAAAGCGGAAGATAAGTTTGCCTTTGTGAGATCTTCTGGCACCATGGGAGGAGAACCAGGAGTGTGTATACAAGTACGGGTTTTCCTGAAGGGCAAAACCAGGATTGACGAATATAATTCATTAACAGAAATTAGCTAAATATTTTTTTTTTGATAAAATAGGACACGGAACTTCTTGTGAGTTGCATTGATGGGCACAAGAAGTTGGCAAGAATCAGGAAGCAGTATGACTGGTTTGCATCTTATCTGATCATAAAAAGGTGACCCTGCAGGTTTCTAACTCTTTTTTTGTGTGTGTGTGTGTGTGTGTGTTGGGGGGGG
>CM014275.1:8636388-8661915 GCA_004135705.1 Alloteropsis semialata
ACGTGGAATGAGCGATGTGAGGAGGACGCTGACCGAGCATCATCATCATCCGTCGCTCCATCAGCAGAAGCCGCAGCCACATAGGATGGGCTACATTGTAGAAGGAAGGAAGCAGACGGCTCGGCCCACGTAGCTGATGCCAACCCAACGTAGGCCCAGCCCAGTAATAGGCCTTGGGCCTGGCTTCCAGGGGAACGCATCACAGGATAGTCTGATAGCGATACAGAATGCAAAATGTGGGGGTGGGCATTCGAGCCCGAAAATTTCAGGTCCGGTTTTCGGGTTTTAGGAACTTCAGATTTTTATAATTGAAACCCGAATTTTCTTCAAAAAAATTTCTACCCGACATTTCGAGTACCCAAAAATTTGGGTTCGGGATTTCGGGTTACCTATATTACCCGAAATTGCGTATCTCAACTAAGAGAACAAGAAAATATGGTGACTAATCAAACAATTTTGTAGATCCAATTAATTGATATGCATACAAATATCACATAAAACAAGAATAACTCGAACCAAGATTTGATCCAATGAATCCACACAAATCAAACAAAGATTTGCATGGAGAGATTTTCTCCACTCTAGGATGACACTAAAGTTCGGGTTTTTCGGACTATTCGGGTACCGGGGTTCTAAACCCGAATTACCCTAAATAATTTTGGATTAAATAAACTACTACTCGAATTAGCTTCGGAATATTTCGGGTTTGGGTTCTTCGAGTTCGGTATTGGGTTATTCGGGTTCGATCTTCGGATATTGGGTTTTGTGCCCACCCCTACTTGTAGGCTATCTGGCTATGTCACTGTGTCAATTCGGTCATTAGAAGCAATGAAGATCGACCGCGCCAACGAAAATCACACTATATTCTAAATTCAAAAAATGCAACTATGTGATGCATGTTAGTTTAAGTGGTTCATGTTTGACCAAGTTTCTAACAAATTATATTCATATTTATGACTCTAAACAAATTTATTATGAAATGCGTTTTGTAATTAATCTAATGATATATATTTCATACCATAAATATTGAAAAATTTTATCTATAATTTGTCAAACTTGAGATACTAAAACATGACGCTGTGCTAGAATTGTATTTTTTTTAAGAAGGGATTAGTACGTATGCAATGTGTTACAAAAGAATGTGACTAAAGATGTGTTTTGGAGATCATGTGGAGAGGGAGGTGTGACGCGAGGAAGCCATGCATGAGACTACCGCTATTCCGCTAGCAATCCACTTATATATATACTTCATCAAAATTATACCGGAGGCTGGAGCAGGAGATTAACACAAAACGAAAACAATACCACAGTTAGCCACTGAAGAAAAGAACTGGAGAGGAGAAAGCCAGAAAGGTGAACGCCACATTTTCAATGGCATGGATGATAGGCTAGGGTATCTCTGATGGATCCTTTTCTCTACAAGATTAGAGATAAGCTTCAAGTTCCAATGATGTAGGCTGCCACCACTACTACTACTTTCATCATCTAAAACAAGGTGAGAGATTCAGTGTATGCAGAACTGTGTAGGTAGTGGTAGCTCAGTACCAGGTATCTATCATCGTGTAGCATGATGATAAACCACTTTTCCTTGTCTTGATACAATTAACTAATTAATCAGCCAAATTTGTCGAGTGCCCGAGGCACTCGGCAAAAGGCCAAAAGCACTCGGCAAAAACTTTGTCGAGAGCCACCCCTGACGAAGTTCACTCGGCAAACAACCAGACACTCGGCAAATAGCCGGCTTCGATTTACATTCGGCAAACCACCAAGACACTCGATAGATAGCCAGTTTCCGGTAGTGCCGGCTGCATGCTGTGGGCGTGATCTATCATTCTATTGTGATCTGTTTACACAGGGTCAAATAGCATTGGCATGTTCAATCTCAGCGCTCAGCCTCGATGGGCTATTATTGTCCGAGCTTGCTGTACTGTAAGTACACAGCTGCGTACAGGAGCACTGATGCGTTCGATCAATCGAACGATGGATGAACAGAGCACATATTCTTTCTCGAATGAAGCTGCAACAGTAACATGATGTCTTGTTATTTTTAGTAGGATCTACCATCTATGCACGTGGTGTGTGTGAAGGTGTCGCAACCAAGGGCTTACCTTGCATAGCCATTCACTCAGATTCAGCAACAAGCTCGCCAGCGACGAAGACCGAAGCTGTCAGATTCTCGGCTATACACACTAGATGCACTTGTGTCGTCCTATATAGATAGCCTCGTCTGTAAGACCGTGTACTCAGTTTAGGACTCAAGGAAAAGCTCGTGACTCGTTAGCTCGCTCGGCTCGTGACGAACTCGGCTCGATTTATTAATGAGCCAGCTCGAGCAACTAGCTTAGCTCGTTAGTATAACGAGCGAGTTCGAGCTGCTCACTGGCTCACGAGCCAAACAAGCTGCAACATTGTAACTCAACGAGCTGCAAACCTGATCATGTGATGGTTGTGTACTTATGATCATTTTCATACTTGCATGTTGAACCTTATATGTACCATGTAAATGATTGTGTACTTGTGTTTATGTCATTTATGTGAAATTATAGACACCAATAGTTATTTATTTATCAATATTTGTATTATATTTTCAGCTCGCGAGCTAAACGAGCTGGCTCGAACGAGCTAACGAGCTGAGCCAAGAGCTGCCTTTCAATCTTGTTAAGTTATCCTAACGAGCTGAACCGAGCCGGGCCTGGAACCGAGCCGGGCCTGGCTCGTTATCCAGCTGTAACCAGTGGCGGAGCCAGTGGGTATGCCGGTAGGCCCTGGCAATACCCTAAGGTTAAGGCTCGTTAACTACCCGAATGACTCCAGTTTGGTCCATCTCCACTAGTGATTGTTGGCTTGCTGCCCCATCTGGGCCGTACATGGGTGGTAGCTGTGACTGTGTCTGTGTGAGTACCTACCACGCCATGTGCGCTAACTGTGATTCGCTAAGCCCAAAAATTCTCTAAATCTCTCGCTGAAAAAATCCTCTAAATTTTGTTGGATCGATATAACCGTACATTAGATTACTTGATCGACTTAGTCAGTAGGAATTAACGATTCACATGTTCATTGCATCACATACTATATTTATATAAACTATTAAATTAGGAAGAGAAATTATTGAATTTAAGATATTATGCCTTCTAATTATATAGCCACATGCATTTAGTTCTTTTTACATATATGCTGAAGTTACATAGCAAATTGCTTGCTAAATTTTAGACTCTATTTGGCATGCCTTCAACTGGTTTTGGCCCGCGCACTACTCATGTATTGGTCATCACTATAGTGTGACACCCGTGAAGCAAAATAGTTGCTTCATCGGCTTCACGCTAAAGTTCCACACAATATCGTTCACCATAGTAAAAAACCAAAGATGAAGCCTTACATTTGCTTATCAAATTGTTCATTGAATTATACCGATTTATATATTGGAGTATCATCTTTGGCATACCCTAAATTAAAATCCTAGCTACGCCACTGGCTGTAACTTTGTTGCATGGAGAGGTAGTTCAATCGTCGAGCCAGTGATTGCATGCATGGCCAATCAACGGCTGATGGATTGGGTAGATATAGGGACAAAGCAACTCTTGATGCAACACATGCATGCATGAAACTTGGACCAGCTCTTAGGGCTTGTTTAGCTCGTGAAACTTTGAAAACTAGTTTGCAAAAGCAACAAAATTTGTACACTAGTTGAAGGGGTGTTTAGTTTCAAAGTTGCATTGAAAAACAAGTCGCGAGAGGGAAGACACGTGTTGACGATCAAAATTGCCACGACAGAGGTCTTCCTGCAAATCTGGGCAAACAGGTTAAACCGGTTTTAGAAACCGGTAGGACCGGATTTTGTATCATTGTCAAATTGGCATTTTGATTGCACCATTGCGTAGCTTGCGTCGAGATGATCGAAATGCATATATATAAAGTCCGATTTGGAGTTCGGACGAGAAAGTTATGGCTTTGGGAAGATCTTCACCTGGACAAAACCGGTAAAACCGGTTTGGAAATAGGTAAAACCGGTTCTGGTTACTATGTCTGATACGGCAACACAAACCGGTGGAACCGGTTTGTCAAACCGGTATAACCGGTTTTAGGCAGAGTCCTAGTAAATTTAGAGATCCATGTGGATTACGACTTGTAAAAGGATTTCCTTGCGGGTACAGACCTCCCCACCCTATATTTATGAAGGGCCACGGCCGATTGAGGTTAATCCCAATCGAATCCAAACATTATGCATTTACCTTTTTACCTCTAAACCCTAATTCTCTTCCAACCTCTCCATGCTGTTCGTCTACTGATCTCTACGACCATAGATGGCGTCCTAAGGCTTGCTGGTCAACCTAGGGCACGTCCGGCGACGTTCACGCCCTGACGGGGTCCCTCCCGGGCGAGAGCTTCGACGGCCTTTGCTAGTTTGCTCGTAAACTAGTCGTTCTTCGCTACGTAAGTGCGTTGGTTATCTCTTTGCTGGTTTGCTCGTAAACCTCGCCGTCCTTCACCACGTAAGCGTGATAGTTATCTCCACGAACGACTGATTCCGGCGAAACCCTAGAAATCCGGTATAACCGGTTTACCAAACCGGTAGAACCGGTTTGCGCTGCTTTGCGGCCGCCTGGTCTGTTCGCGACCCGCACGCTCTAGTGCACTCGGTGTGTTGGCCAAATTCAGCGTCAACAACACGTTTTCTGATATGTTACTTTTGTAACTTTGCAAACTAGTTGAAATGAGATATTTAGTTCCAAAATTGCAAATTTGTAAACTAGTTTTCAAAGTTTCACGAACTAGGGCCTAGCTTACCTGTACTCCGTGCATGCATGCTAGCTACGGTACTGAAACTCTCACACGCAGGAACCGAAACGAACAGAGCACACAGTGAGCATCGTACCGTAGCATCTGACACCAAAATCGAATAGTGTTTCGAGTTCGAACCGAGCCAGATAAACAAATGAATTGTACAAATGGAATGGTGAATGGGTGGGAGAGAGAGTGTTGTCCTTTGTGTTTCCTTATTTCCAATACCGATCCATACCACTACAGAACGTGCAGGGGAGAAAGAAAGTTGTCATTTTTGTGTTTTTTTTATTTTCAATACGGGTCAACAAATCGATTTACCACTACAGATACCCCCACTGTCCTTGGCTCACTTAACATTCGCCCTTAAAGTCGAATAGATACGTTAAGTCTAATGTCAGACGGGTCACGCGCGAGTATCACGGCGTGACCGCGTGCGCCGCCATGCGCGGCCGCCGGCCGGCCGATTAGGGTTTGGAGAGGGAGGATTTGGCCTGGTGGACCTAGAAGGAGGTGCTGGGGTGGCTGCCGGCCCGACGGTGATGACGGTCGCTGGGTGGCAATGGCGCCACCAGCCGGGGCGGTGGGGGATGGCTGGTTGGGGATTGCCGGTGGGCGGTGCCGGCGGCGAGGGAGAGGAGCTACGTTGCGTTAGGAAGGGCGGGGTGGGAGGTGGGCGGAGCGGCACGGCGGCGAGGCGCCGCCGGCTGCCGGCGGTGGTGGAGGCGACGGTGCAGAAGGGCATCGGCGTCAGGCTCGGGAGGAAGAGAGGAAGCAGAAGAGGAGTACCTGAAGAAGGCCGCGTCGGCGGGGAGACGCCGACGACGGCGGCGGTGCTCGCAGCGGGTCACACGCTCCCCTTCCGCGCGACCCGTCGCATGATAGCGCGGTCCAATAGATACTATGGATGCCCTAATAAGAAAGAATAATGATGCATGAATCCATGATGTATGTGCCATTGGGGGGCTAGGGCACTACTGGTGCAAGATCTAGATAGATTTCAGGTAGAATCAAGATATTGACTCGGTTACATTCATATATGACATGTTTGATAGGGCTCTACATCCAGAATCCACCTTGGATCCAAGTGAAGCCCTGCCATGCAAGGCAGCTTCAAGTTTTTCTTAGCATGTGCCCTCAAGCCCAGCCTTTGAGAGCTTAGTCCCCACCTCCGTGGCACACGGCTATGGGCGGGGCCAAATTGTCGTTGAGGATTGCAGGGCAGGATAAAGGTGGAGAGGATTAGGGTGAGAAGGGGAGAGGATGACGAGTGGCCCAAAGAATCTAGAGCTACCGCCGTTTAGTGGGGCTCTATCCACAAATGGATCTGATCCACTTTCGATCTGTGGATGTGGAGCCCTATCAAACAGGCACATTATTTGCGAGTTTATGAATCCTTGATCGGAAATTTCAATTTCAGTTAATTATCATTGATCATCCCATTACCATACATTAAGCTTGTTCAAGAGACAACTACAATATGGACCAGGAAGGAACACGGAGCTTCGGTTTGGGTGTGTTAATTCAGTGCAGCTTTCTGGCCTGTTTATGTGTCTCTTAGCTTCGTGAAACGAATTTAATAAGCTGTTATTACGTTGTAACGAAATTAGGTTGTGAGCCTGCAGAAAGGCCAGATTTATAACAATATTCCACTATATATATTTGTGAGAAAGGCCTAAAACTGAATTAACTAACCAAGAAAATGAATGTTCCTTCTCATAAGCAATGGATCATATATATCTCTGACATAACCTCAAAGAAAAGCTCTCTAATGATTTGGGTCAGCACTAGAAACGTCATCATCTAGATGAAGCAGAACGATTCAGTGTATGTGAAGAACTAGTTAGTGGCGTGTCTACAACTCTAAAACTAGTGGCGTGTCTTGAGGCTATCTGCAGCGATGCCCTGTATCCCGTCCCGACCCGTTACTGTAGGGGTTTTCACCCGTTTTTTCCTCTGCAACGGTGACCTGGATTCGCTCCTCCATTGTGCCGGTCCGCCGTCCCCTCCCCCAAATTTCGGGGACGGATCCTCCTCCGCCAAAGCTGTCGCCGCCGCAGCCTCCTCCTCCCTCTCCCTGCCACGCCGCCCAGCAAGCCGCAGAGCCCGCTCCGCATCACGCACGACAGCGAGTTCTACGCGCGCCTGCTCACCAAGGAGTCGTCCCACGGCAACCCGTCCTTCCGCTACTACGGCGTGGGGCCCGGCGCCGTGCCCTTCCTGTGGGAGTCGCAGCCGGGCACGCCCAAGGACCCCTACTCCTCCCGGATGCTGGCTGCCGCCGCCGTCGCGCCGGTCATCAACCCGCCGCCCTCCTACCACCTCCGCGGCACGCCGCTGGGACACAGCGCCCGGCGCCACGGCAAGGCCTGCCGCCGCTACAAGCTCAAGTGGATCAAGGTCGGCTTCATCGCCACCGTCTTCCGCCGCCTGGCCTTCGGTAAGTGCTGCAGGCCCTCACCTTCGTCGTCGGCGGCGTCGGTCAAGTCCTCGTCGTCCACCCGCTGGCTCTTCTCCGGCTCCAGCGCCACCGAAGCCCGCGACGACCAGGAGTTCTGCGGCTACGAGCCCGCGCCGCCCACCAAGGGGGTGCTCTGCCTCGGCGTCCGGCCGAGCCCGTGGATGGTGCAGTTCTGCAGCGGCGAGCGCGAGCAGGCCGGATGGGTGTACGGCTGGCGCCCGTAGTCGCCGCCGAGACCGGCCGGCCGCCGGTCGCTGTCGGGCGAAGCGGTCGCGAGCGGCGCGGGAGGGAGCGGGGCGCGGCGCGTATACAGGACTAGTTTACAGGCCACCGTTGCAATTGAGATTAGATTTAGAGGATAGAATATTTTACAGGTTCTCTAAATTTTGCTTTGGAGGATGAAATATAGAGGCCACCGTTGCAGATAGTCTGAGCCGTCACTACCACTCCGTTTCCTCTAACCCCGTGACAAGCCATTTCCCTGATCTTGGTAGTAGGATTATCCAACTAATAAAGCCAATAGCTTTTTGCAGACTACCAGTCCCGAAATTTGCGCATAAAGCAAAGGGTCTTGTGTCTCCTAATCCTTGAACATTCTCCAGGAATTTCTCTTAAACCAAGCGCATTACACACTAACTGAACTTGACTTACATAGAGGGCGGTAGTCAGAAGCAACACTTATAAAACTCGTTTTAAGTTAGTATGGTAATGTTGCAGATCTGAGCAATCGCTGAAGCTTTGTTTGGATAGTGTATTGATGTGGAATGAAGTGCATTGAGAGATAAATGAACTAATTGTTCCTTCAATCCCTCTGATTTTCTTTCAATCCACTGGTTGCCAAACAAGCCCTGAGTGTGATCAAAAGGGATTAGAAGAAGTGAAGAATGCATGAGCCCACCCAACAAACTTTGGTCAAATTCAACACTAGCTTTAGGCAACTAACAAGATGTGTAATGGCGCACAGCCTCACACGTAGACCGGACCCAATTGATTACCGATAATACATGAGCATTATGGTGTCCAATGCGGCAAAATAATAGCCAAATAGTGTGTGCTAGTACAATATATTGTACTAATCTTAATTGATTTGAGGGCCTGTTTAGTTCAGAAAATTGTTCAAAAAAAATTGTCATTGGAAAACGTGTTTGTGAGAGGGGGCATGGTTGTCAGTGTGAAAAAAGTTATCATTTTCAATGGCAACTTTCTCAACTAAACAAGGCCTGAGATTAGGTATCATGTTTTCTCTGAAGTAAGATATGCTATAATAAGGAGCTTAAATATATAGGACAGGCAGTCGTCAGGCCATCAAAATATGGATCGTTCACCCGTGCACAGAGTGTCAGAGATTCTGAATTTTGTAATAGGTTTGTTCCTGGAATATTTTAGAACATGATTTTCAGATTAAATTCGCATGCCATGCGTACGTGTCCGTTGAAAATTCTGGCGCCGTGGGGGTGAGGGCATTCGAGTCTTGACATGGCTAGCTTGTCTCAACGACCAACAGCTCGGAACAACGCAGCATCTGTACGAATCCGATGTGCGTGTTTAATAAGCAGAGACCACGGCGAGTCAACAATCATTGAGAGCCTGTGCTAGCTAATTTCTGGTTTGGGGAACCTACTGGCTAGGATTCTGGTCACTCTTGTAGCATGAGAAGAAGACAAATGAGCTATTCATGAAGACGAGCACTTCTCTGGAGATGGTAGCCTTAGATTTGTTTGCGAGTCATGGATGGAAGCATAATAATAGACTTTGTCAGGCTTAAGTTGCTTTTTGGTTCTCCTTTAAATCCAGCAATGAAGCTGGAGTTATGTAATAATTGAAGGCTGTGTACGTTATAACGTAGAGGTCGAAAATTTTCCATTATCTAAAAAAAGCTAATTTCTGGTTTCAGCAACGCTCATTTCGGCCATTCCTTGCTGGCTGTGGCTGCTGCAGATAAACCGTTTCTTGAACAGAAATGTTGGTGTTCTTGCAAAAGCTCAAAGGACATTGCAATACCATTGCCCTTCTGTAGGATTTCTGGTTCTGGTTTTTTTGCGAGAAACTAAAAGAAACACTACCAAACATGAACAATTTCTGGCAAACAACTGAGAATCTCAAACAAGAAAAAGATCTCCCAGCTTCAATAAACCAAAAAATTAGACAGTTTCTTGGAGAAACAGGATCCATGCCAAACAGGACCATATATAAGCGATGGCAAGAGCACTAGACCGGTCAATTAACAATTTCAGTTTCCATCAGAATTCTCTTGCGAATTCGTTATTGCATTGCGACGTGGTGAACGTTTAAGCAATCAGTAAAATGCTCCAAGTCACGTTACCTTTTCTCTTCGGTAATCAGGCATCGCTTGCAAGCCAAGCGAAAATTACACGAAGAAAACGCCTCGAGCACAGAGCGCGCCCACATACACGTGCGCCACAGCCCTCCCAAAATGTTTGCACAACTCCACCAACTCTACGTCGAATTTACAGCGCAATCCCGCTCCCCGTCTATGTACATGGCACCCTCGATCCTTCAGTTACAATATGGTACTCTACCGAGGTCCAAAACGCAAAACAACTAAAATTCGCCGTGCCAGACTGCCAGCAGCCAACGTCGGGGCTCAGAACTCCGACGAGAACTCCGACGAGGCCTCCGACGTGTTCTTCGGAGGCGGTGGCTGGTGGAGGTTCCTGAAGTGATCCCTCACGTCGAACCCCTCGCCGCCGGCCGCGAGATCCTCGTCGACCAGTGGCGGGATGTAGGGCGGCCGGGACACCTCCGTAAGCATGTCCCACGCCACGCCGGCGAAGAACGGGTGCGCGCGGATCTCGTCGGCGCCGCAGGCGTGCCCGATCCTACTTCTCGGGTCCCGCTCCAGCAGGCTCGAGATGAGGTCGGTGAGCTCCGGCATCCGTCGCCGGCTGTCCCCCGGGAACTCCAGGTCCTTGTGCAGCACGTTCCGGAACGTCTCCTTCCTGTTCTTGCCCTTGAACGGCGTCCGGCCGAACGCCATCTCGTACGCGAGCACGCCGACGGCCCACCAGTCGACGGCGAACCCGTGGCCCTCGCCGCGCACCATCTCCGGCGCCACGTACTCCTCCGTGCCGACGAAGGAGTAGGACTTGCCCCACGCGCCGGCGTCGGAGCTGCCGAAGCTCCCGGGCTTCCGGCTCACCGGAGACACCCGCGCCGACTTGGTCTTCTTGGCCATCCCGGCTCCCTCGCTTCCCATCAGGAAGCGGACAAAGTTCTGGAGCTGCTGGCGCGGCGACGGCGCCGCGGACCAGGGCTGAGGGGGCTTCGACCTGGCGTGGCCGAGAACGGAGTCGCTCCGTGCGGAGACGCGCGCCCGTCGGTTGTGGCCGCGGTAAGCCGGCGGCGGAGGCGGCGGAGGGGACGCGGACGCGGACGCGGGCCTGTGGTGGAGGAGGCGGGAGAGGTCGAAGTCGGTGAGGACGACGTGGCCGTCGGCGCGGAGGAGCACGTTCTCCGGCTTGAGGTCGCGGTACACGATGCTGGCGGCGTGGAGGTCGGCGATCGCGGAGACGATCTCGGCAATGTAGAAGCGTATGGCGGCGGGGGAGAAGATGCGGTCGGGGAGCGAGTAGCGGAGCTCGTTGAGGTCGCCGCCGGAGCAGTAGGGGACGGCCCAGGCGAGGAGGTCGTCCGTCTCGGTGAAGCCGAGGAGGGACGGGAGGTGCGGGTGCGCGAGGCGGGAGAGCACGTTGATCTCCCAGCGCGCGCGGCGGTCGGCGTCGGGCTTGGCGGAGCGCTTGTCGAAGGCCTTGAGGGCGTAGCGGCTGGGCCGCGAGGCGGAGGGCCCGTCCGCGACGAGGAACACGGTGCCCATGGCGCCGCGGCCGAGGACGCGCAGCGCGCGCGCCCGGTCGAGGTCGATGTCCATGGCCGCTGGCCGCCACGGGCGTGCGTGGCGTGGCAGCCGTGGGTTTGCACGCCTCGCGCGGCCGGTGCGTGTTGGGGCGGGCTCTCTGGGTTAAGAATAGCGAGCGGGAGCAACCGCGCAAGCGCGAGGGAGGTACAACTAATGGAGAGGCGAGGAGGATTTGAAGGGGAGATATAAGAGGAGGGAGGAACACTGACAGCTCCCTTCTTCTGCTTTTAAATTTCCTTCTCTTTTTTATCGCAGAGGAAATGGTCTTCTCTTTATTTTTAGAGTGGCCTATTATACACTTGTACCACTTTGAGGCCATCTTTTTTTTTAGTTTCACACTTTGAGGCCATCTTAACACCAGATTTTCACCCCATTAGGTCAAGATCCAAGGGTTTGCTTAGGTTCATCTTCTACCTCCAACCTTCTTACCCCTGTCGCCGCGCAAAATTTTAACTAGAACCAACTAAACCCTATCATAAGTTGGTAAAATAAAAAGAAAATAGACCTTAGTGGTTTGTGTGCCTAGATTTTGTGACTTAGACGTGTAATTTGTATAAACAGGTTGACCTAACTCACTCTAGGTTACGTTTTTTCCCCCAAAATAAGTATAGACGTAGACACTCATATACACTCTCACGTGCAGTAGATAGCCCTCTATGAACTGCAAGTGAATACAACGGCAGACAATTATTCCTGTAAAAATCATAGATTTGAACTTCTTTTCACCCAAAGGGAATCCACCACACTTATACTCTCCGCGAAACTTTCGTACTCAAAATAGTCTTATACGATTATCATAGAAAGCTTCACTAGCTCAGTAGTTTGGCATTCTGCCTTCGTTCTCCGTAGCATTTCTTCAATCATCACAGCTATTCATGTACTTCTAAGCTCTGAAACCACACATCTACGTACCTTCGTCCTGCTAACAAGTTCGGAACACATCTCTCAAAGTTGTGTCGTTGTAATTCTTTTCTTCTTAATGAAATTTGTGCTTAAGTACGTTCTCGAAAAAAAACACAATTCTTATTTGCAAGTAAAGTAGAGCATTACAGTGACATGTTAATCTACACTCGCACCAACGGGATTGTATGCTGGACGAGCTAGGCAGCTAGGCTACCACGTACCCTTTTGGCGTGAAGTGCTCCTCTGCTGCTGGTGATTAGAATAACACGCGCGCGATTGTCGATCCACTCATCCTGCGAGATGAGTTGGATTACGCAAAAAACAAAGCAAAACCCTACTTTGTGGTGCTGCTTGAAAAAACTATTCTGAAAAAAAAAACTCAAAAAGGGATCGCCGGGCGTGGTGCTCGAGGAGGCAAAAGCGGGGTTTCCACGTGTGGAAGGGAGGAGCGATCGAATAATCCATTGCAGAAGAGCCCATCAATCATATGGATCTGAAGAAACAGTGGCATTTGGGTGCGAATTCAGCGCACAGTGGCTAATCTAGGAGCTATGTATGCTTTGCCGGTTTGCCCTCGCAAATGGCAAGAGTTTTTTCTTGGAGGAAGAAGCCAGAACAGCGAAAGATTTTGGGGATTCGATGGGATGCGTCGGACGCAAATTTCGCGGGGGCGTGCGGTTTGTCTCGATCTCCAATTCCCCATGCGTCCCCGTCCTGAAGAATCTGAAGCCCGGTTGATGTCGCTGTCCAAAGCCACAGAAATGTTTTCAGGCCGATCGATAGGATAAAGTTGCAGACCTGCACCATCCAAGTTCAGACGAATTGATGACATTCCGTTGTTAACTGAAGTGCTAATACAGTTGTGTTTACTTGAAGCATGCAGACGTGGATTTCGTTTGGTCCTCACTTGTCTGCACGCCAAGCAGCTGGATGCTAATGCCAACACAGGCATCTACCGCAAACAAGTTTAAAAAGTTTTGCGAGTAATTTGCAAGAGCTGAACTTCTTGTGATCAGCGATAACACCAACCTGATCCTTTCCGCTTCAGTTCCAAACCATCACCCACGAAATCAACCTGATCGCCAATTCACGCATCATAGCGATTAGTACATGATCGCTCGAGATCTTGAACTGCAAATTGTCAAACTGTGCAGAGAGCCCCGTTTCGAAGATCGAGCGATCAGCAACCGCAGCCGAAGCTGCCTGGAAGCAACACAGATGCAGCTCTCCCTGTGCCTGCATGCACTTCACAGGTGCAGAGCCTGCAGCGAGGATTTGTTAAAAGCCTCGCGCGCCTGCGCTGGAGATAACAAATGGTCAGTTGTCAGTAGCCCATCATTTCAGTATATCCTCTCCGATTCCTGAATAACCAAAACAGCTAGCAGGTAGCACCATGCAGCTGCCCGTGCAACCTTTCATTCCTCCGGCGAACCACCACCGTACCGCCATTGTTTAGTCGAGGAATCATTGGCTGCCCGGAGCTGATCCGCTGCCCCCGATGAGCCGCATGTGAGGAGAATCATGGAGATGGGAGCTGGAATTGTTCTTTGGTGACTGACACCTAATCGCAGTAGGGGGGATTAGATGGGCAGGGCCTGTATTATACTTCCACTTGTGCAGTTTCCAGTTAGTTGCTGTGCCTGCCGTATCAAGTTTCAACTACATGTGTAATTAGAAGCAGGGATGAAAGTGACGGGAGTTTTGTTGTGTGCGCTGTCTGTTTTGCAAAATTTTAGTAGCGTTTTTGTGCAGAAATTCAGGTGGATTCTGGGCTGATTTGAATGAACTTATATGAAGTATACTTTTCACATTTGAGCGCAAAAAAAAGTTTTGGTCGTAACTATTGAGAAGGTTATTTCTACAGTTGATGGAACAAAAGGTTAGGCATCAAAGTTAATAAATTGGCAGGACAAGAAGCTTATCACAAATAAATTCTTCGTCTAGAAGGTTGGAAGAATGCAATTCACTTACACAATTATTTGTCTTTTCTTTTCCTGAAACAGGAGACAGCTCTTAAACTTGGCCCAGCCACCTTATATGCCATCTAATCTATAATAAATTTCTGGTCGAAGCTTCTGATGCAAATCAGCTGATCTGATCTGTGCGTGCATTAGGCTTCAGAAGTACACGTGCAAGAGGCCAAATAATTGTAACAGGCAGATAAGAAAATGATGAAGAATTAAAAGAAAAATAATATCAATGAGTGGCTCTCTTATTCAGTTTTAGTTTTTTCAACGGTTTGGAAATTTGAAAATGATATAGGAAGAAATGAAGTGGCTTGCATGTATTGATGACCTACCAAATAGTTAATGCAGTGATATTCAAATAAGGTTTGACCTTTTTTAGAAAATAATTAAGCTAGACCTGGAAAATGTATAATTGAACTATCTCATGAATGGAGAGAAAAATATTTTATGAAGTACTATTGGCATCCTTGAGAAAAAATTACAAGATTGACAGTGCAAGTTTTACAAATAAAATATATAGATTTACAGGAACTAACATATCAACCCACTCAAATAGACATCTTTAAAGAAATAACCCTGTTTCAAACTAAGGATCAACGGCGGTAGGTTTACTGAAAAGGAGCATGAGGTTACATTCAGCAACTGAAAAAGGCACTCAGTGTAATCCGATCAGCTTCTAGCGTTTTTATAGGACCATGCTGATATTTTTTCCTTTCGGTGTTTTTCTGAAACCAACCACATTTTTTGCCGTTAATATAAGCGGCCATCATAAAATAAATTCATCACCAATGGTACGTGCTCAAACGTGGCAGATACGTACGTGCCTTGCACTTGCATAAAATCCAGAACAAATCATACGAAGGAGCATGTTGTGGTTGATGCAAAATCTTCACGCCAGGAATGTCTGATACGCGTTTATGGGAGACATGTTTCAGAGCTGATCTACTACCGCGTAACTCTGTGATGTATGCGACTATGCCTGAATATCTTATCGCGGCAGCCTAAAAGTTAATATGGCACAAACATGTACGTGCAGCGTAGTGCTTGGCAAGTTTAAGATTCTTTTTGAACAAGTAGATCAAGAAAGAAAACATGCTTGCTGTTAATTAGTATCAGATATAAAAATTTGTTAGTATCAGATGTAGAAAATGTTAGTATCAGATATTATGTTACATGACTACAGATATTATTGTTCTGTTGAACATACATAACACTTAATTTCTTTGTTTCTCCTAATTCATGTGACTACTTACTGCATTTGCATTATTGCGTGAACCAACCATCTCCAAGCTTCTTTTCTTGAGAAATGGTAAACGAGTGATTCGTCATACATATGTCCATCTGAATCGCTACTGAAGAACTCATCAGGAACATAGCCACAGGTTAGTACGTGTAACAGTGTGTATATTTTTCTGGCAACAGAGCGCCGAAAGGGTACAAATTCTTGCGTCAGAAAGGTTCTTCTCGTGGCATTACCCGTGTTAAAAACAAAAGCACAACCCTGTTTGTTGCTAAGCGTGGTAGCGATGGGGACATCAGCCATGTGCCTGGGTATCAGCTAGGAAACTAAAACTACTGAACCTCTGGTCCTTCACAAGGCAATGCAGTTATGCAGAGGACAGGGGACAACAGACTGACATATCATATAATCCTCCACAACTAATAAATAAATAAATTTATCACAGTCACTTCACTAGTAGGTGCTACTGATCATCATCAACAATCTGGAAACAAGGAAAATTTTTGGGAGTTATATATGCAGATCTTATCATCTGCGATCCTTCCATTTTCTTTTGGGCCTTTTGGCCGAACATTTTCCTACGCCATCTCCTTGATGTAACGAAAGCAATGCCTGGAGCCCTGGATGAAGCCAAAATACACAAGGGGGTAGGAGCAGGTTGCAGTGTTGGACACCACAGATCATTTCCTCACACCGCATGCAGCTCCCAACTCCATCCCCAAGTGCCATGCAAAAGGCGTAAAGCTACACCATATTCAGTTGCAAGCATGTTAGCCCACCAACGCCAAAAGGCCTAAACTTCCGATTTTTGTATGGGTGGCTCGGTCGGCCATTGCGCTGCAGCCCATGCGATCGTTCAGACCTTCAGGGCTAAAGTGGGTGCTTGGCATTTGAATAAGGGTTCTTGGCCTTGTAATGGGGGACATGAGTGGCAAAGGTGGTGTTGATTAGAGCACACTGCAGCAGAGCTATACGTGCTTTGGTGTGGTAGTGTGTGTTCCATTGGCCGTTGCCATCTTTTGGTGTGAGGCCGGATTAGATTTTGAGGGGCTAGCCTGTCTGTGCCTGTGGTCTAGGGCCTTTATTTTGGGGCCGGGAAATGGTGGTGGTGATTGCTCATCAGTGCCACTAATCAGCATAGTAGTACTTTAGTACTGTATTTGCAGGAGACACACTGTGACCATTTGGATTCAGTGATGACTGTGTAGGAAAAGTCTCTTGTAATCTAGTAGGCCTTTGCCCTTTGGTAAAGCAGTTGAGACTTGAGCTGCTCTGCTGCTGAACCTTGTAGCTAGCTCCGGATGGAGAAACGGAAGCTGCCACATGTGCAAGATACAGTAAAGCTACGAGTCACGGATTTGAGGCCCGCACTCTCCACTAGAATCCTTGCTAAATTCATACCCTGTCATCATACGCTGTACCAAGAGAACAACGAGCAAACCCGCAAAAAAAAAAAAGAGAGAACAAGGAGCAAGTTCAAGGAAAAAAAAACAGGAAAAATCACGTGAATGAACGATCAAGAGGAAGCACTCCATACTATGAACAGCCTTCAGCTAAAGACTCAGAAAACAAAGGCTTTCGGATTTCACTGAAACGTGTGCAGCAATGATAGCACCGTGGGGGTGGGGGGCGTCCCTTTTGCCGCGATCGAAGTTCAGTATGAGCAACGCCATCCTCTGATCATGTTCGCGCTGCCTTTACTAATCACATGCATCACTGCATGCGATGAGTGCCAAACTAGCAATGGCCCACAGGCCAGCACCTCATTGCTAGGCCTGTTACTGAATATCCAAAACTTATATCCACGTCCACCTCAAATGGGGAGGATATGAATAGAAAATTAATTATCCATTACAAATGAGGAGGTAGGGTATGTGGAAAAAACTATTTATCCACTAGAGATATATAGTATCTAGTATAAAGTTAATTATCCACTGGATATGGGTAATAATGGAGAGGGTAAGGATTGAGTAATAGATATTTGGAGGATCTATTATCTTAATACAACAGTGTTAAAAGAAACCACCACGTTCGCCGAGAGGCCAAGAAATTCTCACGTTAATCTAAAAAAGAGAAGAATATGCACCGTCGGATTTTATGTAAATCTAAGGGTCTACAAATTCCCACATTAATCTAAAAAAGAGAAGAATATGCACCGTCAGATTTTATGTAAATCTAAGGGTCTACAAATTCTCATATTAGTTTGAAAAAGAGAAATTTTTTTACTTCTATTTGATTGGTCGCAGAAGATTGACTCTTATCTGATTCAGGCAGAAAAGAGTTGTTTAATATCTCCTATCATATTTGGACTCTAACTTCATTTATTTACTATATGTAGGTCTACAAATTTCTATATTATTTTGAAAAAGAGAAAAAACACTTTTATTTGTTTGGACGCAAAAATTGACTCCCATCTGACTCGGACAGAAAATAATTGATTAATATCTATACGTGACCTCCAACTCTATTTGTTCAGACTATGATCTACAATTTATAGCACACGGTTTCTCAGAGAAATAACTCTACAATGATGATATACGGACACATCCATGCGACCGCCGCGGGGTTCTCCCACGTCGTGTGGGAGGTTTCACGAAGATCTGATCCCCTTGGCGGCTCCAGAGATGGGTTGTTCTTTCTCTCTAGGAGGAAAAAAACGACGCCTCCTAAACAAGTCGAGAGCCCATGTGACCAACGGATAAAATTGACTCCTATGATCGATGGAAAATATTTGATTCATATGTCCTATTATGCTCGGACTCCACTTCCATTTTTTAAATGCGTACTGTAATATTATATCTGTTGTCGCAGTAGGATTCCAGCTCTTTTCTTAATGCGTAATGTAATAATACATATCTGTCCATCTATCTATCTATTATCTTAATACAATAGTACTGTTTAAAGAAGCCACCACGTTACCTAGAGGGCCTAAAAATTTTCACGTTAATCAAGAAAGAAAAATATGCACTGTTGAATTTAATGTATATCTAACGGTGTACCTTACCCCTAAAAGAGACCTAGAAATTCTCATTAATCCAAGAAGGAAAAAATATGCACCATTGGATTTAATGTATATCTAACAATCTACCTTACCCCTAAAAATTAGAAGCCACCACGTTCGCCGAGAGGACCTAGAAATTCCCACGTTAATAAAAAAAAGAATATGCACTGTTAGATTTAATGTATATCTAACGGTCTACCTTACCCCTAGAAACTCCCACGTTAATCCAAAAAAAAAAGAATATGCACCGTTGGATTTAATGTATATCTAACGGTCTACCTTATCCCTAGAAATTCCCACGTTAATAAAAAAAATGTGTACTGTTGGATTTAATGTATATCTAACGGTCTACCTTACTCCTAAAAGTGAGAAACCACCACGTTTGCCGCGAGGGCCTAGAAATTCTCACGTTAATCGAAAAAGAAAAGAATATAAACCGTTGAATTTAATGTATATCTAACATTCTATCTTACCCATAAAAGTTCTAATAAAAAATGATTAGTAATAGCCAATTTTGGCGAAAAAGAAAAGAATATACACCATTGCATTTAATGTATATATAACAGTCTACCTTACCCCTAAAAGTTTTAATAAAAAATGATTAATAATAGCAAATTTTGGAATAAAAAAAAGCAAATTAGCTACAAGTATTCACGGCGAATGAGGTTATAACTCTAAATGAAGATGCAAATAAAATATCGATCTGGCTTTTATTTTTTTTAACTTTCGGTGGATCCAATTAACAGTCCTACAAGATAAACACAAAACTATCATGGGTGGTGCGGACGATGTGACCACCAAAGGTTTCCTATGTGCCATGTAATGGCCATGCCACCCTTGCGACGGAGCAGCATATATAGTTGTCGATGGAGCCAAAACATTGGTAAAAGTTGGTGACTTTCCACGACTCATACACAAATTTTTTGCGGGAACATCTTAGAGAAACAGAGGATACACCGATTTTCATGCCTGAATTTGCAGCTATTCAAGCCGTGATGTGTGTTATACTCTGGCTAGCGGCGGGCAGGCAGCACACCAGTTGTGAAAATTGAGCAATGATGTGGCTGAAGGCTGAAGCCGTGTCTGCATGCAGAATTGCATGCGTGCGGCTGATGACCAGCTGAAGTGCTGTATATATACTAGCCACGCCATGCGCATATGGCTAGCTGAAATACAGAAACGATCGATGACGATGACAGCGTGTAAATCAATTGTGAACCAGATTAAGGAGGACACAGAAACTATATGCACGTATGAGTTGCATTGTTTTGGAACTGTGTGATTCAGCAGGTTAGGTGCTCTGCCATATGGACAAATAGACGGAATCAAAAGATGCTACCCTTAGCGAGATGATGCTGCAAAGGAACAAATTCATGAAATTGACGTGTTTTTACACACACGCACATGCATGCTGATGTATCTGATCTCTAGACCCTTTATTGGATAATCCCATATTGTAACTAAATAGATGGGATAATCTCCAGGAGACGCATACAAAGAAAAAAGACAGGATGACCAATTCATTAGAGTCGGGTTATAATGATTTTTTTTTGAAACACCACTAAAGCACAGATGCTCATACACATATGCACACTCACCCCTATGAATACACGTACGTAAATCCTACCCTTATGAGCACCTCCGAAAGATTTAGTCTGCTGTTCCGATCTTGAGATTGACGAAGTCACCACAAACGTCTAGCTGTGCAACACCTGTGCCGAGTTAGGAACTCGAGCTCGGTGAACAGATTTCATCACAAGGAACCTAAGTAACTAAGCTACGCCTAATTCACGGTATAAAGATTTTTTTAGTGCAAATAGTATCCCACCAAATTTATTAACAAAGAAATTTGGCCAGCCACGATTTGTAGCAAACGTAGGTAACCTTAGATTTATGAACCCAAAAACAAAAAAATATACACGATTTATCGGTCTATGTTATTCTAAAAAAGTGCTTATTAAAACAATTAATACTAGCTAATTTTAGAATAACAAGTCAGTAAATTAGCACCAAAGTATCCACATCAAATACGAACTAAATAGTTAAATTTGAAATAAAAAAAATAAAATTATCACTTGACCAAAGAGTACATATTAAATACGATTAGTAAATTGATAAATTAAAAATTTAAAAATTAGCAATTAACTCAAGAGTCTATATCAAACATAATAAATACATAGCTAAATTCAGAATAAAAATAAAGAAATTAATAGTTGTTTTGTGTATGAATTTGGAAGCAATATATAGCTAAATAAAAAGTATGTGCCAAATACAATTGACAAAGAACTAAATGGATATAAACTAATTAAACATAACATTATATATCTTTTTATTAGTATAGTAATTAAAAAATATTATGTATAGTTCTATTAGCATAAATTAAATACAATTACTAAAGAATTAGATGGATACAAATAAAGCTTAATTTTGACATAGGACATGAAATTACCATGCTAATAAAAAATAATATAAAATATTGATTTTATAATATAATATTAATCATTTAAATTATTTCAATGAGTTTGTTAAATTTGATTAACAAGGGATGATTAGTAGTATTATATATGAATCTGGAAGAAGATAGAAAATTAAAATTACATGCAAAACACAAACAAATATAATACAAGAACAAAATGAAAAATGGTATTTCATTTTATTTATTTTTGAAAAATCAAAAGGGGCTATAGATTCATGTCATAGCCACTACATGATTCCATTAGAATTAGGTAGTCATGGCCGAATATCATCCTAACGTGGCAGCCAAGGCATGGTGATAAACTACTAGCAAAAATGAGAAGTAGAAATATGGTGATGTCTTGCTATGTAGTATTGTGATTAGTAGACCAATAAGATCTGAAAAATTTAGGACAAAATGAATGATAAATGAAGCAATTACGTGTAGAGTTCTAACAAGATCTTGAACAAAGCAACATGGAATTCGAGACATGACATGCACATCCATCCATAGCAAGCCGAAGGTTGTGTTCAAAAAGAGGAAAGAACATACATGGTAAAGTGTTAAGCGTCAGAAATACATCTTTAATGATCGTGGCATAGCGGGTAAAATCCCTTGGGAGCAGAAGCAAGTGCGAGAGGATGAGTTCAAAGAAAAAGGCTATACCATGCCAACTGCAATAATGAATGTATAAACAATTTACTATGGAAGCATGCATAGAATAAAAATCGTGAGAAAAATATAGATGGTATCTTAGTTTGATCCATCTAGAAAAATAAATAAATGACACCATTAGAAACAAACTATATGAATTTGTTTTTAAAATTTAAACAAATGTTTAACTTCTGATAGAAGACAAACATGAAAGACGAGGACTTACATCCTTCAAATATAAGTGATTTGAGTAACTAATAGAGTAGAAGGAAGATAAAAAAAAGAAGATGTGATGGAGACAGGGACACAACCAAATGAAGAGACCACACATAGTGAGGGCCGATGACTAAACAAGCATCATGGGGCTATAGCAATTGGATATTGAGGGAGAAAAATAAAAATAAATGGTAAGCTTTGAGCCAATAACCTAGATCTCACACTCAAACTCAAAATTAAACTAAACTAAAAATTAAATGGTAATGGTATGCATCTATTGCCCATTAAGGTTTTAAATGCAAACTCAAAGTTAAATTCTAACTATTACCGAAAATGATATGCATTGAGCCAATAATCTATATCCCATGTAAACATAAAAATATAATATATCAACATTAGTACAACTCTCAACCAAAAATGTGCATCGCCAGTTATAGATTTTAAAAATATAGTCATATTAAAAATACATAATATTTACATTAAAAACAAAAAAATCTATATAAGTTATTTCCTTCTCACATGAACTCATGTCCCAAACAAACTATGATATATTACTCTGGGTTTATAGGACAAAATAATTACAATGAACGACTAAATAAAATTATTTTTATCTATTAATTTGAACTCAAAATCCGTTTGTTAATAAAACAAACACTAGCTTCCCGCGCTATTTGCGCGGGCCCCCTTGCTAGTTTGGGTATAAATAAAAGTGGGTTTTCTCAGACCCTCCCGAGTCCAGCCGGCGCCACGGATGTTCATGCATCGCGTGCATATGCGCAGCTGCATTACCATGGTCCATACCATACACCATCGGCGCATCGATTTCACGGATGAGGGCAGAAGATCGAAACTTTGGTCGAGTCGTGTAGCTTCCAGTAGAGTGGACCGGGTGGCGTGGTCCATTGAGCGCCGATCGAGTGCGGCACCGGCACGGCCTCGCACTCGCTCGGGCCGATCGCGCGTGCGTGCCAGCCTTTCTCGCGCCTTTACAGGCACAGGCACCACGTCTTCTCGAGGTCTGCACTGCACGCGCGCGCCCAAGCAAGCTCGCTGCACTGCCCTGCCCTGCCGTGGCACCACCGCCGGGCGCGTGGGTGCTCGATCGGCCCGTCCCGCCTCGGACGGAGAGGGGAGCGAGCCCGTGCGCTCGCGGCGGCTGCCTGCCTGCGCAATCCGCAGCGTGCGGGCGGCCGAACCGAGCGAGCGCTTGCCGTGGCCGGCGCGGCGCCCGTGCGGCCACGGCGAGCCGGCAACCAGCGGCAGCCCATGTTATTGTCGGCGATGGGGCACACGGCACTCGCTCGGCAGCCGCGCGGATCCGCCGGAGCCGGTTGGGGTGAGGTCTGTGGACTGGGGAGGCTGACTGTGCCGAGTGCCGACCATTTCGACGCGGGTCTTGAGTCTTGACCAGGCCGGAGCTCGGGGACCGTAGCCCACCCAATCCGGCTCCCCGGTCAGACGTGCAACAACCACCTGGGCATCATAGGTGACGGATTTGGGTCAGAATTCTAAGAGACTGCTGGCTCAAAAATTTTTTTTTTTGAGCTCAAATGGGCTCAAAGCCTGAGACGTGACGGGTTTGGGCCAGGCTTGTAAGAGACCGTGCGGGGCTCAAATGGGCTGAAAAACCTGACTGGTCTTGGCTATCTCCTATTATGGGCCGTGGGCTACACCAAAGTCAACCGAACGAGAAATGAATGAAATGGGAAGTGAGCTAAAAAAAAAGAGAATGAAATGGGAAGTAGTGGCGACAAGCTTAAGCTGCAAATGTTTTTGACAACAATCAATACATGATACTGCAGGTGCGGAGAGTAAAATGTACGAGAAAGATTACAGAGCTGGTTTGTGGCCGTTTCCGCACTATTCATTGGCCTTTGAGCGGAATGCCTTCGATTGTGCTGCTGCGCTATTGATGTTTCGTGGAGATTAGGGTCCTGCTTGCATTGCATTTTCCTACAAGTTTTAATTCTTTGCATTTCCCTATACAATGTGGTAAAGTTTTTCCTTCATAACGCATAATTGTAACTGTCTGATACTGATTTAGAAGGAACCCTAGCCTGACTGCACTCCATCGTAATAATCTCTAAGTCGATCGGTTAGCAGAGAAAAGCCCGCGTCGACACTAGCTCTGGTATGGAACGATTGAGGGGGTGTTTAGTTCACCCTCTTATGCATAAATTTTGCATAATGCACGCGGCCCAATACACTTTTTCTCTGTGTGCCTGTGAAACAAATCGATCCGCGTAGGCGGACACACAGAACCAAATCACAAAAACAAAAAGATATTTAGAAAATTGAGACATTAGTACACATTATTTCTTTTTAAAAAGCAATGACATAAGCATTGAAAATCGCAGCAAAATAACCATTCTACTCGCAGCCACATCGAAAATTGAAACGAGCAATGTGAAGTTCCACATTGAACGATAAAAGCGTTTCCGCCACGTACGTATTGCTCCATGAAATAAAAAACTAAAAGTTTCGTCTAACAAGACACGGGCAATCTGTAACACCCAAATTTTCATCACAAGAAATTATAGAAACACTTTCATAGTTTTCTAGGGTTTATTGAAGGCATGAATAAATTTCTAGGATTTAATGGGAATTATTAGGATTTATTTGAATTAAATAATTAATTTAATAGTCACAATAAGTTTTTGTTGCATACATGCTGGTGCATTGTATTTTGAGTTGTTCGCAAGTCAGTGGTGAATTTAAATTCGTTTAAATTCAAATTGATTTGCATTTGTTTGGACCCTATATGAGTTGTTTCTGATTAAGTTCGGTTTGCCTCCTTGAACTCTCGTTAAGTCCAACTTCAGTCCCTCAACTCTTGTCCCTGTTCGTCTCAGGCCCGGCCCATTTTCGCCTCCGGCCCAGCTCCGCCCCGCGCTCTCCCTTCTCTCTCTCTGGTGCGTGGGTCCCGGGTGTCGGACCCGTCTCCCACCCGACTCCGACTGTGCCGAGCCGCGCCGCGTCCTCCCTTCGTGGCCTGCACGCCGAGGACCGCCCTGGCCTCTATAAAGCTCGCGCCGCTCCTCCCTCGGCCCAGACCTGAAACCCTAGACGCCGTGTCTCGTCCTCTACAGAGCGCCGCCGCCCAAACCCCGTGACCGATCGCTGCCGTGCCTGATCTCCCTCTCTCGCACCCCATTGCCGAAGCTAATCACACTAAGAGGTGTGCAAGGACGTGATGAAGCTTTTCGTGCTATCTGAACTCGTGGCCGAGCTGTCTTCGCGTTGAATTTGCTCATCGGAGTTACCGTATACAGGCCAAGCCGCCCCTTGTCGGCAAGCATCATCCACGACGACCAATCCTCGACGAGAGTTACTCCAGTGCATTCGCGAAGTCCCCAGCTCCGTTTTGGTGCAAGAGCCGCTCGAATTGGTGCCCGGCATCTCCTAAACCGTGTTACGCCGGCGAGTCGCCGCCGTCGGACACCGCGCGCCGCCGTCGGAAGCCGCCGCCGCCGCCGGTCAGAACCGTCAAGCCCCGTGAGCCGTCCGATCGCGATTCAACGGTCCAGATCCAAGTCAACTGAGCCGAGTACCAGTCAGCCGAGGCCGTTTGTTAAAGAGACCCCAGTGTTTCAGGTATTAAACCCGCGGTCCCGATCCTATGTAAAATATTTACATGAAGGTCCTTTTATCTTGCAATTAGCCCCCTGTCTTTTTCAAGAATTAGAACCCGCCGTCCAAGCCGACACTTTTACGAGTTAAACCCTGAAGTTATATACATAATTATGTATATGCCCTCGGATTTCTTCAATCTAACCCCTGAAATTCCTGTTCTTCGCAGTTAAGTCCTTGGAACACCGTTTTGGCCCTATCTCGATCGTTTCAACTCCGTTTCGAGTGATTCTTTCGCTCACGTGACCGTAAGGACTTGATCTATACCTTTATATCATTCATTTGTACTGTTGCCCATGTTTGGTGTATTATTTCTTATTTATTGTATTGTTTTCTTGCGTGTG
>CM014275.1:8684572-8719271 GCA_004135705.1 Alloteropsis semialata
GGTGAGTGCGCCGCCGTCGAGTGGCCTCGCGAAGATGCCCTTGGCCTGAACTCTTTAGGGTTAGGTTAGGGTTGGAACCCTATTCTTTACCGATTTGTTGCCAAAGCGGTGTTTTCTTCCGGATTTCTCCACTCTGTTCTTTCGATTTGAAAGCGATTTTCTTCTTGCGGTTTTCTTTCGATTCGCGAAACGAATCCTCTTTACCCGCTCTAAATCTACAAACTAGGTAGGCGACTGATACCATTGTTGAACTATTTGGATCTCCTAGTAGTAGATCTACATGGGTCTATTCTCTATTCTTGACAAAAGATGACTGTGGATCTAGAACAAGAGAGTTAGTGGTGTACCTTCGTGCGACGGAGCAGGGGCAGCCGCCATGGCTTCGGCCGGTGGTGGAGGTCGTTCCCGCTGGCGTCGTAGGTACTACTCGCGGGCGGTGTAGCGTCGGCCTTCGGGTCTCCACCTGCACTGCCCGGGGACGGCAGCGGCGGAGTATGGGGACGACGTGGTGGCGGCGGCGAAGCTTCCCGCCGCTTCCTGCGCTCCCTCTAGATTGGCCAGGGTTTTGTCGGTGGGGCTTGGGACTCGTGATTAACCTCGTAGTTAGAGCCGCCGGCCCCCCACCTCTTTTTATAGCGCATGGCGACGGGGGCCCACCAGCCAAGGAAAGGCTGGGCGCCCTCGATCAGGGCGCAGATCAATGCCCACGAGCCATTGTGCCTTTTTGGGACTGGGGAGATCAACCTAACAATGCAGTGTATGAGCAACAGCAATTTAGAAAAAAAAACTCATAGCCTCATCATCCATATTCCATTATACTGTGTATAAGTGGAAACCTATCTAAGTTCGATTTATATGTTGTTCAGTCTCCAGACCATATTTTGAGATAGTGCTGAGACATGTTAGGGTGCCAGGAGATAGGCGAAAATGAGGATGAGCAACAAACTAGATATCCCCTAAAAGCAGAGCCTCGTCTATGGTTATATAGGTTCCTTTCTCTAGGCATATGTCAGTAGCAACATGTTTGATTCTGGGCTCTACTTACCGCGGTTCATTTGCTACATTATTCCGCATCATTCCCACTTCTATGAGTTTTCCATCACATTACCCCTTTCATGATGCTACTCATTCCGAAAGGAAAAGGCTGACACAGACACCCACATATACAAACCTTATGCATATAGACAATTGATCAGAAAATGAAAGTTGCAGTAAGCTAACTGTTGTCCAGGCCAATGCTTCTTGTCTGCATATATAATAAGTATGTGAGGGGCGGGTATATGAAGTATTAAAGCAGAAAATTTTGTTATTGAGTTAGGTGAATAAAAGCTACTCTATATACACATTCACAATGTCTGATCATCCATGTAAAAGGACAAAAACCTTTTTTTTTTGCAGAAGCACATAACTGACGCTCCAGTTGTTGGTCGCAATATAAGAATGAAAAATAGCTACACATCCTTGCTTTCTGCATGGTATACATCTACTTAGCATAGGAGCGCAACAAGCAGTTGGCCTGATTACTCAAACAAACAAGAAGTTGGCCTTTTTGGCACAACATAACCTCAAGTATCTGTTTTGGCCATGAAGAACAAAGATGATGTAAAGACCACGAGGCAGGGAATCTCCAATGGTTGACAATGCACCAATATCTGTTTTTCAGGGTTAGAGGTGAAAAATCAGACTATGTCGATATTTAATGTGCTAGAAATGGAATTTTATCATCTATTCTCCCTGGTTTCCTCTAATCTGCGCCTTTTGAGTTGAGTTAGGCCCGAGATACTGGTTATTTATAAGTTCATATGGATGTGGCCCTAGGACCATAGTTGTTGCTGTAATTTGCCCTGCGCCAGTTCCAGCAAGAATGAGCTGGGTAAACATTCTAGACAAGAATGCAGTTCTAAGATTCTCAGGTAAACACTCTGCACCAAGGATGGTGTAGTTGTGCTTCCTTACATGACTTTGGGTTTCTGGATTGCATGACAATGATGTTGTATGTGCAAGCACATTTCTCTCGAACGAGGAACACCTTCCTGACTAGGATAAATCCTAATAACTAATACTGTACATTTATGTGAAAAGTTTGAAGCTACATTAACTAAACAATATATAATGGGCCAATCAGTATTCTGTGGATGAGGTAAATAAATCATCAAGAAGCTGACACAGACACCCACATATACAAACCTTATGAACTGATGTTCTGCGGGTGAGGATTACAGTTGAGGATTGATAAATACTGGTGGGATGTGCTAGTTTGAACCAGCCGGAAGGATCCAGGCCTGCATGACATTCACATTTCAGAGCTCACTTGAATGAAAAGATCAAAATAGTAATATTGATAAAGAATTAGTCTTCAAGCAGTAAGAAAACTGGATTTTGTACTTCTTTGTTTTGGAAAGAAATATAAAGAACATGTACTGACTCTATTATCTCCAACCAAGGTTGTGGGTCCAAAAGTGTAATTTGTAATTATCTGTCTTGTAATTCCTAAGTAATTAGAAGAGCAATACCTAGTTCCAACACGTATTTGGTCATGAATTGAACTGATTTACTCGCCGCCTCATAATGGCATGCACATGTATACAATTGACCTGACGTGACGAATAATCAGTTACCCCATATCATAATCCTGGAAGAGGTAAAAATTTGGGCTCTTCACTAAACCATGCAGGTCCAGGGAATTAAATATGTCATGAAGTACAGGCTTTGTTTAGGATACATTCTTAACTTTTGCATGGGATTGGCATGTACGCTAGGCGGCACTCTATGGGAAGGGTTTCTCCAAGCAGCTCATCATAACCGCTTCAAGCCAAACCAGCAGTGATATGTTTTCACCGCCAGTTTGAAAGTAAGTGGAAATGATGGACGCTCACATTGGCGTGACAACATATATCATTGCGGGTTCATGAATAAATTTGCCAGTTTCACTGCAGGTTTCATACACGAACCAGTGGGAATCATATGCTTTTAGATCTGAATTCTCATGGGAGGCACATGGTTTTAAAGAATCCCCACATGATGAGCTCTGAAAGAATCAAGACAGAAATAATTCAGTTGCAATCAATGTTCATGGCGGTAGTCAACAAATTTGGTTGCTCAGCCTATATACATAAGGTGCTCATTTTATCTAGATACTGAACCGATCTTTTTTTGCCGTACATGCTCTTCGCATAGTGCTTTGAGTTGATAGACCTTGTGTCACGATTTCTTTGGGTGCCTGATCACAATGTAGGCTTGAGTTACAACAGTTTTGTCGAGGTTGTACTTGGCAGATATTTGGTTCTTAGGGCACCCTGCTTCCTGCAAAGAACGATCATAGTAGACGAATAGAGATAAACAGAGACAAGGGATTTTTATACTGGTTCGGGCCCTCGAGATCGAGTAAAAACCCTACGTCCAGTTGCTTCTTGTATTATTTCGGCGAGTACAAAGAGTACAATATGGTGTATGGAGTATCGGGTGTTGGATTGGATACCCCCTACGTACAGGATCCCCACTATTTATGTCCGGGGAGACTTGCATTACAAGACAAAACAGACCTAAACCTATTAGGACTCTATCTCCTGTCTTCGGGCTTTCCTTCCTTGAATAGGCCGCCGTGTCCTGCTCGGAGTCTCTCGTCTGGAGTCGGTGGTCGGTAATCCTCGTAGTCGGGTACCCTGGTATTATGGCCACAACAGTAGCCCCCGAGCTTATCTTGTCCAGAAAAGGTTGTTGTTTTCGTTCATCGGGTCTTTTTATTCTTCGGGCATTCGCATGATATTTAGAATATTCATAGATGCTTTTGCCGAGAATTTGAAAAGACTGAGATCCCTAGCAAAATAACCTGCATCTGGATGATAAGCTCGAAAGTAATCAAGTGCCATAAACAGGGTCGTGATTTCACATGCCTCGAGATCTTTAGACATTAAGAATTTATGATCGGGCATTTTGCGGTTGTCGGAACTTGAAATTTGATCTTCGGGGACTTTGTGATCAGGCACCTTGAGATCGGGTGCTCGCAACCTAGTCCTTTGGAGTTGAGAAATTTTATCGTTGACATACTCGTGATCGGGTACCTCGTAATTCGGTACTTTGCGACCAAGTATATATATATATATTTTTTTGTTGGGAGTTAGCTATCAGCCCCCGAGCTCTTGCTCCAGTAGTGCTGACTATGCTCGGGATATTGGTATTCGGGAATTTGACTTTCAGGATTCAAGATTTCGATGTCTGATAATTGGGGTTATTAGATACCTCCAATGACCAAACGCTCTGCTCATCCTGATTTTGACCTTCCCGAACATGTTCCAATATATGAAGCTGTCAAATTTGTTAGCAATAATCACATTGATATGCTGTGCGTATAAACGCTGTGGTGGCTTTCTGCATTTACCTTTGGCTATCTAGAATGTTTATGTCACTTTAGGGAATTTTTAGCATTCGGGACTCAAGCGGTCCGTCGTACTGTATATTCCGCGCATAGACTTTGAACATCCAGAATCGCTAAGGATTTTCAGAAAAACACGCTCTGTTTGTTGTAGAACCATGCTAGTAGATGGCGAAGTTAGCGTCAAAACCCCGAATGTGTGTTCGGGTGGATCAACGACGGAGCCCCCGAATGTAAATTCAGGTCGATAGTGGAGCCTCTGAATATATTCTGTTTCAAATTCTCAAAACAAAATAATTAGTAGAAATTATAAGAAGAAAATAACATAGTAAAAATTGAATGTTGCAGAGAATGGAAATAGATCATTATAACCAAATGAAGTGTCCTTTAGCTTGTTCAGGCTATTTTGGTAGTACACAGTGTTTATTTGGGGCGTTAGCAGATGAGACTCAGGCGGTCTTCCATGCGTTAGTCCCTTGAAACAAGTGCGCATGATAAATAGCTAGTTTTGCTTTGAATCAGCAACTTTTGGTGATATGATATGAGTAATATAGTAGCCCCCGACTCTCTATTTGGTTAAAAGGTAACCAATTAGAGAGTAGAGCAAAAGTAAGTAAAAAAAAAGTTTGCAAGTGGTAGCCCCCGACTCTCTATTTGGACGTTGATATCAAATAGAGAGTAGAGCAAGTATCGCAGAAAATAAAACTTGAAATAACTTATCTGATATGTCAGACATGTTGATCGAAGTAGTGTTGAGCGTGACAAACGCGATCTGATTGCTAGTAACAGGTAATCTGCAAATAATAAATTGACTCGCAAATATGATAGTTAAAGCTGTAGAAACGACTAAAAAGCGTCGTGAATCTGTAGCTCCCCAACCATCATGTTCGGGGCAACAGGTTTGGAAAAGCCCCCGAGCCTTATACTCGGGTTCGTTAAAAAAGAGAATGAGTACTTTTTACACTTGAGATCAAATACTGGGCATGTATTATAGGCACTCTTGTGGCAGTACTGCTGATTATTGACGAGTACTTTGATCACTCGAGGTCGAGCACTTCGCCAAGCGCAATGGACCCTCTCATGATGGCACCTCGATATTTTAGTACTCAGATCATTTGAGGTCGAACACTCCGTCGAGCGTAACGGACCCTCTCATGATTTGTACTTTGATATTTATGAGTACTTGAATCATTCGAGGTCGAATACTCCGTCGAGCACAATGGACCCTCTTATGATTTGGTACTTCGGCGTACTTTGGACTCGCTCGAGATCGAGTACTCCGTCGAATACAATGGACTCTCTTACGATCAAGCACTTTTAGAATAATAGTGCATCTTGGACCCACTTGAGATCAAGCACTCCGTCGAGAACTTTAGACTCTCTTATGGTCAGACGCTTCGAATGCGCTTCGGGCTTGCTTGAGATCGAGTGCTCCGTCGAGCACAATGGACTCTCTTGCAATCAAGCGCCATAGGAATTTGAATAGTTCGAATATTTGAGATCGGATACTTGGACATGCAGTATCTCGGAATCAGCTCAATAGATATTGTAAATATGAATATTGAGGCTTTGAATAGCCACTGATGCTTATGCGAAAAGGCAGTTAGTAAATAATATAATAAAAATAGAGATGCCTGATCTGAGTATGTGTTCGGGTATGCGAGGGAGCCCCCGAGTATATACTTCGATAGAAAAAGGCTGTCTACACACCCGTATTAAATTTTATGCCTTATTGCGTTAGCTGGACTAGATAATTTTGTTACTTTAATTCAATTAAGGCGTTTGTAATTTCACTAAGGGCGAGATGTTCGACGATCTCTTTGATGCCCGTATGTGTTAGACATAGTCGCCCGTCATCAAATTTAAGCAAGATTATTGCTAGTTCCACATTTATTTATCACGGATGTATAGATCAAAATATTGAATAGATTAATAGAATAACTGCGAAAGTATTGAAATATCGCTTAGCTCGATCTGTGTCCGAGTTGGACAATTGGAGCGTCGCCCTCGCTTGTTACACATGGCAACGGTCACCCTCACTTCGGCATGGATGTCTCTTGATCACGCAATTCGATCTGCAGCCTGTAGAGGGAAAACAACTCGGATACGGCCATGCGTGCAACAAGGTCACGTTAGTTAATTAGTAGACTGAAATATTCAGGAGTATGAAAAATACATATTGGCTCATTTAACTGGAGCAGAAAATTGTAAATAGGAGAACAAAAAGAAGGCTCAAGTTGATTGGAGGCTGATGCGGTCAACAAGTCCTCCTCCGATGTTGATTGAGCTCCTCGAAGTCTCGTCGTCGGGGGATTGTTTGTTCGGGCATATCGAATTGTTCGGGTGATTCCAGGAATCTCCTAGTTCGATCGTTACCCATTCAGAATAGATAGTCTGATTTTTTTTAACTGCTGCAGAACTTGGTAACTTGCGCTAGATGCTGCTGGTGGATCCACGTACATGGACCGCATGGAAGCTTCCAGTGTCATTGACCAGAAGAGCATGAGCTCGCAGTGCGCAGGGGCTCGCAACTGACAGCATGATGTCAGAAACACGTGTCAGCAAAATAATTGCTCATAGGAGTATTAGCCTTCCCCTGGTTTGCTCGAGTCGGCGAATTGACTTGGGTACTGTGCTCCCGAATAGGCCGACGAGTTATCGGGTTATGGGAGTCGATGTCGTTGTAGACGAGTCATGTTCCCCTTGGAATAGATTAAATAAGATTTCCAGACCAGAGCTTGCTCGAATTGGCAAGTCGTGTCTCCGGTGATGATCGCCTGATTTCTTGTTCGCTCGAACCGACGATTTGATAGATCGGCTTGGCGAAGCTTGGTGTAGCGACAACAGGAGTAAATGTATCCGAGAACAAAACTTCTCCGAATATTGGTATGATTGATCTTCACGCAAGGGCCCCTACCTGGCGCGCCTCTGTCGAGGTTGTACTCGGCAGATATTTGGTTCTTAGGGCACCCTGCTTCCTGCAAAGAACGATCATAGTAGACGAATAGAGATAAACAGAGACAAGGGATTTTTATACTGGTTCGGGCCCTCGAGATCGAGTAAAAACCCTACGTCCAGTTGCTTCTTGTATTATTTCGGCGAGTACAAAGAGTACAATATGGTGTATGGAGTATCGGGTGTTGGATTGGATACCCCCTACGTACAGGATCCCCACTATTTATGTCCGGGGAGACTTGCATTACAAGACAAAACAGACCTAAACCTATTAGGACTCTATCTCCTGTCTTCGGGCTTTCCTTCCTTGAATAGGCCGCCGTGTCCTGCTCGGAGTCTCTCGTCTGGAGTCGGTGGTCATTAATCCTCGTAGTCGGGTACCCTGGTATTATGGCCACAACAAGTTTATTTACTAACATCCTTGGCACAAAACACTCAGGGCTCCTCAATTCCCTTCAAACTGAATAAAGTACCATGTATCTATCCATTTCCCTGAGCGCCAATTCCCATCAGGGATATTGTTCCCTAGCACTGTTTCAGAACCAAGGGACAAAAACCCTGTGCTACGAAAATGGTATAAAAATCAATAATATTTATATCTCGAAATAAAAGGTTCTCCTTACCATATAAACATAATATATTGGTTTCAATATGATTACACAGGAGAAATGTCTACTGAATCTGAAGGATTATTTTTCGCCAAAGAAAAGGATTCTGGATAAATTTCAAATGTGTAAAGATACACCCCACCTGAAAATGTCCTTGCTAAACAGAAAAAAGTTATTAACACAAGTAATCGGAAAAAATTAAACACACCATCGTGGTTGCATGTATCATCTTGTTCTTTGCTCTCTGGCAGAGCAAGTTCAGGTCCCAAAGGGCTCCTCACTAGTGCTCAGTAGTTATTTTCCCATGGTGCTCCTTATTGGGTTTTTGTTCAATGGGGTTGCTGACATGGAGCATATTCTTTTGCTCCTTCATTTTCTCATGGTGCTCCTTTTTTGGAGCCTTTTCTCATTTCTTCGTGGACAGTTTCTTTCTTTGTTCAATGCATGCATGCATGCGATGAGATGGTTTTTGATGTACATGATGAGATGAATGCATTTTGCTTAAGAATATGACAAATTAGTCATATTTATGGACCCTGATGCAAGATAAATATTTTTTTGATTGATAGTTGAGCCCTTGAAATGAGAGAGATTTCTGTGTCTGGGACCATAAGCACATGAATGGATATATGATTCATGGAAAGGTCAGTGAACAAATATAAGATAAAAAGTATATAGTTTTCTCACGAAGGGATAGCCAAGATCGAAGAGCTTTCAGCTTCTTGCATTTCAAAATTGATAGAATAAATTCGTTGGTACATATTTGAGAGATTTTCCCTGCAAAAAAAAGAGACGGATTTGATGTAAGATGGACACTAATGGATGGTAATTTCCTTGTAGTTCTTGAGGATTGAGGGTGCGGACTAGAAATTTCCTTTTAGGTGTTGACTGGGGGAATATACACTACGGGAAACCCATGGTTTGCCGAGTGCCTGGGGCACTCGGCAAAACTCCGAATACACTCGGCAAAGGGTATGACGTCGGCCGCCCTCGGCATACCCCTCTAGGCAGCGGCTGACTCGGCAAACCAAGGGTTTGCCGAGTGCCATCTGTCGGGCACTCGGCATACCCCTATGCCGAGTGCATTTTGACACTCGGCAAAACGTGACACTCGGCAAACGTTGACGGTGAAGCTGACGATGACGGAGCAAAGTTTGCCGAGTGCCCCATGCCCGGCACTCGGCAAACCTGGGGACTTTGCCGAGTGCCCCATGCCCGGCACTCGGCAAACCTGGGGACTTTGCCGAGTGCCAGGGTAAAAACACTCGGCAAACCTGGGGACTTTGCCGAGTGTTTTTACCTGGCACTCGGCAAACCCATGACCAAAATGACAGAATTGGTCACTTTGCCGAGTGCTATGGTAAAAGCACTCGGCAAAGTGACCCAACATGACCTTTTTAATTTATTCGGTCACGTATAACGTACCCCAATCTCACATACATCACAGGCATCACATATATCACAATAAGTATCATCAAAACCACAAATATCACAGGCAATTCATATTGTTCACAACCACATTAATATCATAAAGACGTCACAACCACATTAGTATCACAACCACGTAAGTATCACAAATTCACAACCACAAGTATCATCACCACATAAGTATCACAACCACAGAAGTACGACAACCACAAATGAAGGTAAAATGATAAGTCACTGAGGTGGGGGTGTTTGCCATGGCTGCGACAAATCGACGTCCGGATTGAGCTGGTTCGATGCCGCGGATTGAATCTGCACAAAGGAGAAGACATTGCATGTGTGAGACAAGTTTTATGTCAGAAACAAGTTATCATCTAAAGTTTTCTAAGATTTCTAAAGTTTTCTAAGTTTCCTCAAGTTCTCTAAGTTTTCTAAAGGTTTCTAAGTTCTCTAAAGTTCTCTAAAATGCTATAAAGTTCTATAAAGTTGTAAAGTTCTCTAAACTATAAGATTGTCAAAAGCGACTCACAGGAGAAGTATGTACTATCGGCGCTGGAGCAAAAACCATATGTGGCGGTGCAGGCTGACCCATCCTCTGAGAAAGACTCTGCATGTACTCAAACATCTGTTGCATCTTCATCTGATCGGCCTGCCGTTCGGCCTCGTACCTTGCCCGATCGGCCTCTCGTTCGGCCTTGTGTCTTGCCTCCATGTCCTCCCATTCCTTCCTCTCTTGTTCTAGCTGGGTCTACAATATACCATCCCAAAGTTACAATGCAAATCACACGTATGTACAAACAAATGAACGACGAATAAAACAGAAATTACCTGGAGTGTCTCCATCCGGAAGTATGTAGTGTCCGGCCGTGGGCGTATGGCGGGGCTCGAGCTCGTGCTCTTTGCTCGAACCTGGGACAGAGTAGGAGTAGTGGCCGTGTCGAGTGTGGAATCGCCAAGATAGTACCGCCCATGCTTCTTGCCTCCTCCCACCCTCATGACGATTTCTCCATCAAGGGGCTGGGTGACCGGATCGAACTCTGGCCCATGGACCTCCCTTGCCATTGATGTGTATGCATTGAGGCGACTATGGATGCTCGCATTGCTGTAAGCCGAAGGCGGGTCGTCCGGGTTGTAGTCGACGTTGGACGTCGCCTTGCCCTTGTGGGCCATAGCATATGCCTTGAACTGGCCGCATGGCCGGCCCTCATGTGACGAGGTCTGCAAAAGAAACAACACTTTGATTACAAATTATAGAGAATTGAGCGTGAGGACCAAGAAATCAGTTCACGTACCCATCTAGCCCCATACTGCTCGACGCTAAGGTTGCCTTGGTGGTGTGATACACCAGGCATCATCAAACGCCGCTCCCGGCAAGCGTTGTGCGTCTCTTCCCACTCGGGCGTCAACCACTGGTCCACCATGTATTCCCAGCACTGGAGATGCTGGGCACACCACCACGGAGGCGCCTACACGTCATCAACGACATCACATATAAGAAGATCAAATTAAGCGTACTTAATCTCAAAAACAATAAGTTTTAATGTTCTATATGTACCTGCAAGTGTTGTTCCCGGGTCAGCCTGATGTTTCTTGCATCAGCTTTTGAAACCTTCATTTGAAGAAACGACGCGTAGTATGTTACCACTGACTGGACGCGCGCCTCGTAATGCATGTCCTTCACGAGTTTATAGCATGCTTTGTGGGCCACAGCAGCCGCCTTTTGCTCGTATCCCGGCTCGCATCTGTAAAAATCCTGTATATAGATGAGATGTACGCAATTATTATTTAAAGAATATCCAATGAATGCGATGTATTGAGCAATGTAGTTTATTAAAGAAAGACTTACCCACAGCTCGCCCTTCACCCGCTCCGCCTTGTTCTGGAACGACCTGCCCTCTCGATCAAGTGCATCAGGGAAGGCCATGTAGTGGTCCCACGTGTAAGCCGGCTCTGTCCTGCTGGCATGCTGAACGAAGCCAGGGAAGTGTAGCCTGCACAGAACTCCAAGGATCCCGTTGACAAGGCGGCCGTGATCACCTGGAGCGACAATCAACCAATTCCTGCCCAAGTGATTAAAATAAATTATTAGTTTCTAATGTGATTATAAACATATCAAATGAAAATGTAGTGATAACATCTAAAATCACGTACCGCTTCCCTATGGGGCGAATCATCGGGCGCCTCTCCAAAGGTATCGGTCGCTGAGGGAGAAGCGAGGGACCTCGCAACCAGACACTAGAAGTAGAGGAAGAGGAACCCCCTTCTGCCGCCTCCTCCTCCTCCTCCTCCTCCTCCTCCGCCTCCTCCTCCTCCTCGTCCTCCTGCTCCACCTGCTCCTGCTCCACCTGCTCCTCCTCCTCCTGCTCCACCTGCTCCTGCTCCACCTGCTCCTCCTCCTCAGAGGAAGACGACGAAGGTACAGGGGATGGCTCCCGAGCCTGCTTCCCTCGACCCCTGCCTCCACCCCTCCCTCGACCACTCCCGGACCCACCACCTCCACGGGTCACGGCTTGGTAAAGCTCTTGTACCGACTTCTTGAAACCGCCCACCATCTGCAACAAAAAAGAGTAAACCAATCAGCCCAGATAAACATAAAGTAATTAGAAATAGTTGCAAAATAAATAAAACCAAATTATGAAATAATATGGTATTGCAAATAATAAATACAGATCTTACATGTATTAAAAATAATCATCGTGGTCGGGATTATCATGCCCGTGCTCCGGAGGATGAATGTCCTCATCATCGCTATCACGCAAGTCGAAATTTTCATGCCCGTGCTCCGGAGGAGGAATGTCCTCATCACTATCATTGCCTAAATGTAATCGCTCTAGTAACTCTACATCCTTCGCATTACGAACCTCATCTCCAGCGTCCTCGTCCACACATATTTCATTGTCTACTTCCATTCCGATCGCATCGGTTAAGTCAATCTCAAAACTCCCTTCTAGCCCATCTTCTTGGAAGAACTCTCCGTCATATGTGTTTGGATCTATGTTGTAATCTTCATTGTTTGGGACAGGCAGCTTACCGTGTGGCGATACCTTGTACACAACATCCCACCCCTTAAGACGCTCGTCAGTTTGGCACGGGTATGAAAGATAATAAACTTGCGTGGCCTGTTGAGCCACAATATAGACATCGTCTCCTGGTAAGACGGTTGATTGACGAATTTCTACTAGCCCAAGGTTAGGTGTCCGTCTCACCACTTCGGGATCAAACCAATGGCATTTGAATATGACAGGATTAAGGGGTTTTGAACCATGAAACATGAGTTCATATATTTCTTCAATTTTGCCATAATACTCGACCCCATCGAGGCCTGGCGTAAAAACACCAGAATTTGTGGTTCTTCGATTGGGCCGACTCTGCTCGTAGCGTGTTGTGTGAAAACGATATCCATTCACGTCGTAACCAGAAAAAGACCTGACCCTATAGCCACAACCATCGGCAACCTGTCTCAACTCGGCACCCATAGATGCATCAGTTTGGCCCTGAAAGTTCAAGCATGCTAGTTGGCTGAATACTATTCGCTCGGGCGAGAAACTTGTAATAGAAATTAAATAGGACAGCTAAATTGGAGCAGTACCTTATGTTTGAACCAAGAAATGAAATCGGGCAATCCATTTCCCGCACCCTGTTTAAGAAGGGTCTCAGATTCATGCGGTGTAGGTTCCCTTGAAAGACGCCAGAATTGATGAATAAATTCCCTATACCAATGAGAAACCAAATGGGTTGGATGCAGAATAGTCACTACCAATCGAGCAACAAGTGTGTTGAGCACTTACCCCATGTATGGCTCCACCTCGTCAAGGTTGGTCAACACATATAGCATGATAGTGCGCCACTCTTCATGTTTCAAGGTCTTGTATTTTGCACCACTAGCACTTCCGAGTTGCCCTCGAAAAATGCTAAGGTTCGATTCATCTTCACGAGCATTGTAACGAGCGGGCGGATTGTGCACGTTAGGAAGGTTGTCAGCATAGTATTTTGTTGTGAAGTTTGACACCTCCTCAAGAATGTATGCCTCAGCAATGGAAGCTTCAATTTTGCATTTATTTTTACATTTATTTCGAAGAACCTTTTGACATCTCTCAATTGAATAGCACCAACGGGACTGCACAGGCCCCCCCATTTGTGCCTCATACGGTAGGTGCAGAAGCAAATGCTGCATCGGATTGAAAAAACCGGGTGGAAAGATCTTCTCCAACTTACAAAGCAACACAGGGGCAATTTTTTCCATGTCTGCAATCACGGTCCGGGATATTTCCTTAGCACAAAGCTGGCGGAAGAAAAAGCTCAACTCTGCCAGCACTAGCCATACATTATCAGGGACATAGCCTCGAACCATCACCGGAAGAAGCCGCTCAATCCATATATGGTAGTCATGACTCTTCAGCCCGTTGATTCGCATAGTAGATAAGTTCACTCCCCTCCTCAGATTCGCTGCATACCCATCAGGAAACATTAAAGTTTGAAACCATTCTAGTACTTCCCTCCTTTGGGGCCTCGTCAGAACAAAATCGGCCTTAGGCATTTTCCATGACTTGCCGGCTGCGGGAGACGGTATGTCTAGCTTTGGTCTATTGCATAACCTCGCCTGATCAACTCTAGCCTTAACATTGTCCTTTGTCTTGTCTGGAATGGCCATAACAGAACCCCAAATTGCCTCAGCCCAATTCTTTTCAGTGTGCATCATATCAATGTTATGTGGAAGAAGAAGGTCAGCCATATAGGGGAGTCTCCACAAGCCCAACTTATGAGTCCAGGCATGTTGTTCACCATATCCTACAAAACCACGCCCAGTTTCATTGACCTCGAGAGCTTCTAACTGAGCGATAACCTCGGCTCCTGTCATCATTTGCGGTGGAGGATCTTTAACTACCACATTTTTCGTAAAGTTCTTAATGTCTCGTCTGAATGGATGGTCAAGAGGGAGGAATTGTCGATGTTTGTCGAACGAAGAATATTTGCCACCCTTCGGCAACCAAATGAACTCCACAGATGTCTTGCATATTGGGCATGGCCACTTCCCGTGAACACACCAGCCGCAGAACGACCCATATGCCGGCAGGTCATGCAGAGAGTAGTGGTACCAAACATGCATTTTGAAGTTTGTCTTTGTAGCTCGGTCGTATGTCAATACCCCTTCATCCCAAGCACGTTCCAAATCATCGACCAGAGGCTCCATGTACACACTCATATTATGCCCCGGGTATCCAGGAATTATCAACGACAAGAATATGTTCTGACGTTGAAAGATCACGCCGGGGGCAAGATTGAGGGGGATAACGAACACAGGCCAACAAGTGTACGGGGCAGCCGTCATTCCATAAGGATTGAACCCATCTGTTGCCAGCGCAATACGTACATTACGAGACTCCGTTGCTTTATCACGATGAATCACATCAAAGTGAGTCCATGACTCACCATCGGATGGATGTACGAGCTACTGTCTATGCCGTGCTTGGGTGAAACTTAGGGATTCCTCACCTGGGTGAGGAAAGCGTATATTTCACCCAAATTTCAAACGAATTCAGATTTGGGTGAAATAAACATATTCAACACCCAGGTGACAGAAACCAAACAAAACACCAAAAAACAGAAAAAAAAACAAATTCGAGTGAAATGTAAGGAACTTTCACCCAAATTTGAGAAATCAAGCATAATTGGAAATAAAGATAAATAAAATAAACAAAAACATAACATTCAGTTCATAATTTCAACACAGCTGGGAGTATAAGCAAGTACAAGGTAAGAACTGAGACAAATAACTCAAAAGAACTGATTGTTCAGAAAGATCACAACTCCAAACAAGATGGATATGAGATCACAACTTCAAACAACTCCAAACAGCGAATAAAGAACTTTGGGTACATAGAGTAATGAGAACTGAAACAATAAACTGCTGCAGGCCACAAAAGAAGAAAGAAAATCTGAAACAAATCCACTTTGATATTGAAACTTGTGGGAGTCCAATTTGCTTCAGATCAAAAGTCCACCAGAGATCATATTCAACCTGCCAATATTTTGAAATGTAAAAGTTAAAATGTAGTATATCTCATGCTATTGATATAAGGCTAATATTCATAAATTGAGATGCATACCAAATGGAACAAGTCAAATTTACAAAAGATAGATCATCAAATATTGCAAAAATTACAAATAATCATAATTTATGGTAATCAAGAGGAACCCCACAAATACTAAAGTCATATGGACAAAAGCAGAATTTTACATATAAAACAAAATACAAACAACTTATCAACAATACAAATGACCTATACAATCATTACATGGCAATTATACCAAGCTTACAGTATGAACTTCATTGGCAGTTCATTTAACTGATACTGTCATTTAAGTTATATCAGCACGTATGCAATTATTCATAAATTGAGATGCATAGCAAATGGAACAAGTCAAATTTACAAAAGATAGATCATCAAATATTGCAAAAATTACAAATAATCATAATTTATGGTAATCAAGAGGAACCCCACAAATACTAAAGTCATATGGACAAAAGCAGAATTTTACATATAAAACAAAATACAAACAACTTATCAACAATACAAATGACCTATACAATCATTACATGGCAATTATACCAAGCTTACAGTATGAACTTCATTGGCAGTTCATTTAACTGATACTGTCATTTAAGTTATATCAGCACGTATGCAATTATGGTGTCAGACTAGAAAAGAATGACATTTTTCAACCATACAACCATACTAGAACACCTTTTGAATCACAAGATAAGGATCAATGCATAATATTATATCAGCTAAAAATTTGTTTATTTCACAAAGAATTGAAAAGGAAGAAAACATATAGATTACAAAGTCAAAAGGTGTAATCTATATGTTTTTAGTTTGAATTTTCAATGCAAACTAAAAATTCAAAAAAAGAACCAAAGGAAACAAGTCATAAATACAAATGACATATCCTCAAAAAATTGCTATAGATTACAAATATTCACAATTTAGGGAAATCAATAGGAACCCCGCAGATGCAAAGTCAAAAGGCAAACAAAATAATCAAAATTTTCAAAGGACAGACGATCAAAATAATTGTATGCATTACAAATATTCAAATTATAGGGTAACCAAGAGGAACCCCACAGATGCAAAGTAAGATGTCAAACCAAATATTCAAAATTTATAAATTTTAGATTAACAAAATATTTCTATGGATTACAAATATTCAAAATTTTGAGGAACCAAGAGGAACCCCACAGATGCAGAGTCAAAAGTCAAAATACAAATATTGTTATGGATTACAAATATTCAAAATATAGGGTAACCAAGAGAAACCCCACAGATGCAAAGTAAGATGTCAAAATAAAAAATCAAAATTTACAAATTTCATATTATCAAAATATTTCTATGGATTAAAAATACTCAAAATTTTAGGGAATCAAGAGGAACCCCATAGATGCAAAGTCAAAAATCAAAATTTAGAACAGAGGAACCTTGGGATATAAGCACATCAATCATTTTTGGAAATAAAGAAAAATACAAACATCGGATTAACAATATAGATGACCTTGGGATTTATTACATGGCAATTATACTAAACTTACAGTATGAACTGCATTATAAGTCCATTTAACTTATGCTGTCATTTTATTTTAGCAAGTAAGCTTACTCAAGATGTAACATTAAAATGCAAGCAAGTAAGAATTGGAAAAGCTATATGGACATAAGCAGAATATTAGATATAAAACAATATACATACATATTATCATTTGTACAAATGACCTATACAATCATTACATGGCAACTATACTGATCTTACAGTATGAACTGCATTGGCAGTTCAGTAAACTGAAACTGTCATTTAAATTATTTCATCACATATGCTATCACAAAATTTAACATTCACACAGAATGAATGCAATTATGGTTTGAGACTAGAAAACACCACACAAGTTTGAGTTACTAGAAAACATTCATTGGCAGTTGCAAACGCATATCATCAAAGGCAAAAGCATATGCAAAATGGAAGAATTACATAATGTATCTATTTAGTACATATACAAAGATAGGGGAGTAAGTAAAACTCAAGCTGAAAACAAGCATCGACTATGTAATTCAGATATGAAGAAGAAATAAGGTGTATATTAGAAAAGAGCATACCAGATTCAGTGCTTGGCGCTCCTGCTCGATGATGCGACCCAATCATCACTGATATGCTGTCAAACACATCATGAAACGCCATCAAAAGATATCTATTTGGGAAAATCATCAATAAGAAAATAACATGGTAAGAAGACTTGACTGCTTAATAATAAAAAGAAAAAGAAGTGTCGAGTGTACATGTACAGCCGTGACTCGTTAAAATTAACATGTCAACTAGTGTAGTTATCTTTATGCAAGGCTAGCATTGAACATGGAACCAGAATGTTGCATATGCATCCATTTCATGAGACATGTTATTGAAATATAGCCTGTAACAATAATTCATTGAAAATAGGATGATTTGGCTCTAACAAAGTAACAAATGCTTATGTAAGATAATACACGGTACATAGTTTCAGAGAGAGTTTAGATAGAGGCATCTATTCAAACTAAAATAGCAAAAATGGAAAATGATATCAAATCTAGATAGCAATGAAAGAATTGCCGTTTGTTGAGTACTAATAAGTATCAATTTTCACTAATGTGTGCAAAATGCATATGCACTTATTGATTACAGTTGCTTATCCTAGGGATTACAGGAAATAACACACTGTCAAAACCACTAGTGCAAGCTGTACAAAATCTCAATTAACCATTAGTGACGCATCATCTGAGACCTTATTGCAAAAGACAAGAATTCAAGATTAGGTGGTTGCGTTGGAAGAAGCACACATCAAAAAATCGCAATACGGAATCACAGAAATAACCACACGCACAAAATAAATGGATCTGAAAATATATAAATCTGATCAGGCTAATTGAGAGATTCAGAGATAGTGAACCTAATATAGCACATTAATTTTAAGTCCTAATCAGGAACATTAAATCATGGATCAACATCAAATGAACATAATAGACAAGTTATTCAGCCTGTACAAATTGACCCTCGTCTTTCCTCACCCTTATTCACAGATCTCTACTCCCTACCATATCATCTAGCTCAAATAAAAGTTAAAATTAAAATAGTTGTATGAGGTTGTTCCCCCCTTACACGCACCCAATCAGCTATGCAAAGGTGCAGAAAATTGAAAACCTAAGCTAAAATACCCCTAACATAAGACCTATTCAAATGCCAGAAACACAGTGTAAACCAATCACCACACGCACAATCCCAGAAAATAGAGATTGAAAAAAAATCCATAGCACGAACAGGAGGAAAATCGAGACAAAGGTCACGGGATGGAGCAGAGTGAGTGAAGGGGGAGTGGTTTGAAGGGCAGCCATGAACGAACCTTGCAGCTAGCCCGGCACCAGTTGCAGCTCACCAAGCCGCCTCTGTAAGATCAGCCCCGCGCCGGATTTTGGGGCCGCGGCTCCACCACTCCGCCAGATCCCGCGGCGCCGCGCTGGGCTCGCAGCACCGCTCCCCGGAACGGGATGCCACCACGTCCTGGAACAATAGCGCGATGTCATCGCCAAGCTCCGCTCCTTACGCCGGCAACCACCACTGGATTAGACATTAGAGAGGAGAGGATTGGGACTGAGACACTGAGGAATGAAACAGACCAAACACGATTGCTCTGCTCGTTACTTGCCTTTGCGCTCTGGCCGCAGGAGCAAGGCAGCAGCAGGCAGTCGCAGCCTCGCGCGTAGCCCGGCAGCCACGCATGGGCCGCCCCATGCCGGTCGATGCGCGGGTGCGGCGGCGGGCCGGCAGCCACCATGTCCGGCCGTCCAGACTCCAGACCGGATATGCTTCGGGACTTCGGGAGAATGGTTGGCACTGAGATGGGTGCCTTCACTTAATCAATGAGACTGACATATGGGTCCCACAAATTAGCAAGGCAAAAAAAGAGAAACCAGAGCAACAATGTGGGCCCCACATGTCAGTGAGACAAAAACAAATACCAGGAGAGAGGAAAAGACAGACCTGAGAAGAGAGATCCAAGCCATCAATACCAAATCGAAAGGCACAGAATTCAGGTGAGGAGAGCTCAGATTTCACCCAGGTGAGATATAGCTTTTCTCTTATAAATACACGTATGCATGTCCTGTCCATATGAGCATCTCAGAGAGACTGCGTGAGCTGTTCTGATCTCGAAATTGACAAGGTCACCATAAAAACCTTGTTTCGATGTGTGCGTAGTCTAACATTGAAAAAATAGTACATATTAAATTCTAAAACAAATACAAAAAAATATAAACATTCGTGCCGAGTCGATAACTCAAATCTAACATATTAAGTCACCAGCAATTGCAATTCATTGAGATCTTCTTTTACATGGTTACGACTTACGACCTATCCTGTACTTAGCCATTTTTTCTTTTTCTTTTTTTAAAAAGGAGGAGATTCTCAGCATAAGGGTTTTGCGACGCAAAATGTTTTTCTACAAATGGCGAGACACGCTTCTTCTGGCTGGTGCAGTAAACAGTGAAACGAGTAGTCTCTGCTGCAAGATTCCGGAGCCTCCGACCCCGTTGCGCTCGCGCACGGCCGAGGGGCAAAACGGTCAGACCACGAGGCGGTAGAGCCGGCACGTCACGTCCGCCACAGCGATCGGTCGGTTTTCCCCCGGGCGTGGGCAAGCATGCAAGCGGCCGGCCAAAGCTGACCGTCCCGCCGCGCACCCAAAAACCAAAGAACCAGCAGCGAGAAAAAGGCAGGAAAGCGAACCCCGGGGGAAGGAAAAACCATCGGCACCGCCGCCTGCCCCGCCCGCTTATTATAAGGCGGCGCGTGCGTGTGGGTGTGGCCTCGGTCCGGCGGTGGGTCATGGGTGGTGGAGCAGTCGCCAGCCACGGCCAGCCAGCCGAGGCCGGCACGCCCGGGACCGGAGCCGGGTCCGTGTCTCGCTGCTACTCGGCCCGCCACCGCGTCCTCGGCTTCCACCGCACGTTCCGCCCGAGGCAGAGCCGGGGGCCGCGTACGAACGAGCACCACCACCACGCACGGCGTCGCTGTCCCGCCGCTGAGCTGTGGATTAGCGTGAGCGCAGCCGCCCAGTTGCTTCCTCCTCTTCTATCGTTCTCGTTCTCTCCCCCACCCCACCCTCCACTAAGCACGTGATCGCTGCTGAAACCATGGACGATGGTTATTAAACCTTTTGTGTGTGTGGGTGGAGGTTATTATATTATAAGGCGAGGGAAATATCACGCGCGGTTGCCGGTTGGGGTGGGGAGCACGGCGCCAGGCTACCTAACGGCGGATCGACCGATGATGCAGGGGTGTTTAGTAGTATAAGTGCGGCCATGATTGCGTGATTAGCGTGCACGCCGGGCCCCGACAGCCGCCCTGCAGCGCCGAACCGCTCGCGCCCAACGATTTGGGCCATCCGCCATCGCCACGGACGGCCGAGATGAGGCCACGACACCGAGGTCGAGATACGGTCGAGGTCGCGCGCCACTCCTATTCGCCGTCCGGCTCGTCGGCGTCGAGAGAGGTGCGGACAAAGGTGCTTTCCGTTCTCAGCTGCAAGTGTACTTCTGCTGATGCTGTGCTCTGAAGCCCGTCACGACTCGGACCAACGATATGCTAGCGCTATTCCCACGCGGCGATACACAGGCTGGCCTCGGAGAAATATTCCAAACGTGCCAGTTCTACTGAACTCCAATAGTTATACTTTCCTTTCCTGCGTCGTGTAAACCAAGAAAAGAGAGATTGCCACGTTCCAAACAAGCCATTGTATATCACATTTTCTGCGAAAGACCTCTGTTGCGTAGTACCATCATTGCTTGAGGGCCGGGGAGGCGCCGCCGAGAGGAGAAGCAATTTTTTTCTAGAAAGGGGTCACGCCGCCGTGGCTTGGGCCACACGAGCTTTGCCGACTTAATTCTATGCTTATTCGAGTCACCACCCCAGGATTGCTTTGTTTATAGCCGTGGAGGGTGTGGTGAGGGGAGGCATAGTGGGCTGCCCCCACCCAGCACAGCAACACCCAGCACAGGATCCATTCATCTTCATCATCACCTGACCAACCAAAAAAAATAGTCCGGTTTTATCGTCTCCAAGGAGGGCGACGTGACGGCCCAAGTGGCTGCTTTAGTTTATATGGAACAAGTACCAGCAGCAAGATTTTTGGGCATCTCTACAAATCACACCTAAAGCTGTTTGGCGCCAGACGAGAGAGAGAAAGGCCAGGCCAGCCAGACCAAATCCAACATGATATTGTTTTCTAGTAACCCCCATCCACGCCACAGCCGTTGACACATGCACCAACATGCTGGCACAAGGGGAAGAATCAGGGATTTTTTTCCCTTTTCTTTTCTTTTCTTTTCTCCTTGACAAAATAATTGAACTGAATGGGCGCAAAAAGGATCAACTAATCATGGTCCTTTTCATTATTAGTAGCGGCAAATAACCTTAGTGATCAATTAAAATCTTAAATGCTGCGAGCAACGTTTCGTTGGGCTGTTGGTGTGCATGACAACTACTACTCACCATGCGTTCTCGAAAACGAATCAGATCGGGATTCACATGAACTGAAAAGAAAAACATCTAGTGGAGCAACCCTAAATTGGCCCCCTCCTAAAGTGATGTGCCGAATGCACCGGCTTTACCACCGAAAGCGTCCTCCGTCTCAAGACTCGCCTCTCTAGCTCGAAAGAAAGTCTGCAAACGTTCATGGTGTTGACCCTCGATATTTTTGTGGCAAGTGTACCCGTCAAACCTCAAGGCTATGCCTATGCTGCCGTGTCCATGGCTTATCACTAATGCTGCCATTTGGGATTATCTAGAACGTCCTACCCAAGCTTAATATACTCCCGTGATGACAGAATTGTGACGCTCGGCTGCGTTGGAGAACCACTAGCTGCGGTTTTCCTCGCTCCAAGGTGCCCAACGCATGCAGGGACTTTCCACGCAGGGTTCAGCACTAAGCCGCGGGGTTGCCTGATACCCTAGACGGTTTAAGTAGGCATGCCCACACAAGAAGGGGAGACGCCCATGCGTTGTGCACTTGAGCACATATTAATTAGCATCCTGTGCCCATACTTCAACCTAAAGTGACTCGAATACTTGAGAGCACAGAAATGCATAATGGTTGCTCTTACGCAACCATCCCCACACCATACGAGAAGCGAAGTTGTTCACCACACAGCATTATTAGGACTCGAAAGACCATACGAGAAGCGAAGCTGTCCACCACACAGCATTACTAGGACTCGAAAGACCATACGAGAAGCGAAGCTGTTAACCACACAGCATTACTAGGACTCGAAAGAGGGGGGAGGGAGAGAGAAGGCCGACAATATATATTCTCTTCTTTTTCCATTGACCTTTCCCCCAAACATGGCTCATAAATAACCGAGTAAACTAAGGGCTACCCTATACACAAGATATAGTCCACAACTCCTACAGTCACGAGCAGATATCTAACAATTCCATTTCGAACCACAGATATCTTGCCAAACAGTTCGCAACAACATGACGCCATCAAAAGAGCAGCTGCGTCAATGAATGAAACACTGTAGTGCAAGACAGAATTAACTGAAAGTGATTATCAAACATTAAACCAGATTCTGTAACTTACAAAATTTTGATCGAAATGTAAAGGCGGGCATGCAAGAGTCAAGTAACATGCTCAATTTCATTATAGACCACACAGGATAAGTATTGTAAAAAAATGTTTGACACAATGAATGTCCAACTAAAAAAATCATACCAGTACAATAAATAAAACTCATAAAAAAAAGGAGAACAGAATTTTTATTTTTTCTTCTTTTCTTTTCTCTCTTTTTTTTTTTGCTGGGAAAGAGATTTCAGAGAAAGAGTATAAATAGATAGGTTACTGCTATACAATTGAGGCTTACATCGATGATTGCACAGATAGTTGCTAATATCTTGCCCAAAATCTGCTCATCTTGTTCTACTCGATAAGCATCTGCCGTCCCACAATTCAAAGCATATGTTCATCAATCCTTGTCCAGACACCAACACAACCAAAGGGTTGTGATTATTGCAAATGTGGATGATCCTCTGTCAGATGGCTAAAGTCCAACAAAACTGCTTGCGCAGTATGTCAGCCTAGTCACATATCGCAAAGAGGACCAACTCCAACTATCAGCATGATAGGTTATCATACTCGGATGCCAAACTCCCCCCCATTTTCTTATTTTTGACTTTTTGTATTTTTCATGCATTTTTTGGGACTTTTTACAGTGCAGCAGGACCGAACAATATCCTCAGCCTGCTGTCCAGATTCATTTAGGGGTGACGAGCAAGATATCAATTGGTTCTCGTTATCAGCTCAACTATAATATGCTCCCTATGTGGCGGGTGGGAGCACCTGTTCAGAGGATAACGGCACGCTCATGTCAGTTTTCGTACCTGAATCAGTGCCTGAGGGCTCACGTTTCCACTGTAAACTTCTAGCACCAGCTTTCATCGGACCACGCCCTCTAAAGGAACCGCCAGGGAGAACAGCCCTTGGATATGCCATCCTACCGTGCCTACCATACAATGATGATCGTCCGCTACCAGGCCAACCATAAAAGTGAGCAGCTTCATGAGAACTTCGCCGGACAACCTACATTACAAGGAAAACCAGTACAATCATCACCTTTCCTGCACACTCAAAAAATCCGGAAGCTTTGTAGTTTTATGGAAATCCAAAACAACAACCAGCACAAAAGTAATTATTCTACATTCATGGAGCAGGAGTACATGTGGTAGAGAGATAAAGACGATGAACACAAAACTGCTTAAGAGAATTATCATCTATTAAACCTCTGCCCGAGTACCATATTAGACAATGCAGGTCCCTATTTGCCAGGGTCAAATGAAAATTCATCAACATGTAATGAATCATCATACCTTGAGAATACGAGTCATAAATGATGTGCCATTCAATGACAAAGCTCGTTCAGCTGATTCTTTGTGTAAAAACTCTACATAGGCAGATCTGTGTCATAGAAGAAAAACAATCATTATCTTCAAGAAATGTAAAAAGATTTCTGAGATCAGAATAGTCAAGTATGTCATTGTTGCTTCAGTTGCAGTGGTAATTCAACCAAAATTTAGGTCATGAACATCAATTCAACACTTCAAAATTTCAATTGCACAAATCATTAGCTCAGGTGATAAGACGCCTTATGTAACATAACCAATAATTGTACATTTTATGGTGACTGAAACAATGTCAGAAGTTTACTGTAAAATGACTATCTATATTCATTTTTTGTGACATTGGGAAATTATCTACTGAAGCATGCAAACATACAAACTCTTCTGATTATGAATCATATCATGGACTATAGATGCTCCTATAAGTCATTTAGAAGCCAACAAACTTTTAAGTGCAAGCACAATTTGTTAAGTGGTTACTGCCTACCGAAGTCTCAAAAAAAAAGAACTTACTGCCTCCAACAATTCTAAATGTAGGTTGTCTTAGAAGTCTAGTAGCTCAAACAGTTGCATAGATGCATTTATTGACAGGACATGGTTGATGTTACCAGATTAATCATTGAAAATACTTTCATTATACATAACTCTTTTCCTTTTATCATTGTTTGTCAGGAAAATTATTTATATGTTGTTTATATTATGGCACATCCACATTGTTTTCTTGGAATTTTTTGAGCTGACTTGATCTCGAAACAAGGGTGCTACCATCATAGGAATTGAGTGGATGTGGTGATATGCATTAGATATAGATCTTTCTCAGGTACAAGTAAAAAAATAGAATGATACAAATCATATCTCAGCTACAACAAGCATGCATTAATAATAAACTGACCCTGTTGGCTGACCCGTTGCAGCATTAGTGACAATGACTACTTTCAGTACTGCTCCAAACTTGTTGAAATGGCGAGATAACGAGTCCTTGGTGGCGGCAAAGTGAACCTTCAAATAATTTCATGGGTAAATAAGAAGAATCTAATGGCATGAAATATTAAGGGTGACGAGAATGCACAGATACCCACATTGCTAACATAGAGGGTTCTAGAATCTGCATCCTCGGTCGGATGTGCTGTGCTATATGAAACTGCAACTGAAGAAGATAAATTAGAGTGATAAATTACAATGTCTTCAATATTAACCAGTATTGATGATTGATTGCAATAGTGACTTACACAGCAACAAAAAAAATATTCTTGAGTGTATTTCCACATCAACATATGACAAAAATAACAACAAATTCTTACAGGTTTTGTGTTACTAGTGCAATGGACAAGGGCCAATATAAGTGATAATGTGATATTAATGCTACTGATTAGGTGCAGTGATAGTGAGCTAAGGCCATTCTCAGTGGGAGTTTCATGGGCATTAAATAGGCTGCCATGTCAGCACTTTTGATGATGTGGCCGTGTATTAATGAAGAGAGAAGTGAAATGGGTTTCATGGGGATGAAACTCTGTGTACACTGTTTCCTAGGCAGCTTGTCTCTTGCATTTAACCTAGGAAACAACAAACGATGAAACTATGCATTGAGGGAGAGTATTTCTTCATATAGTTTCAAATATTTTTAGATAATGTGTCGCTCTAGGTAATCATGCCCAGTGGCGAAGCTGCGTAGTAGTTAGGTGGTGCAGATGCACCACCTAAAAATTAAAAACTAGTGATTATGAGTAATTTTTCACCATGTATATGTCTCAAATTCATAGAACTATAAAGCAGATGCACCACCCTCTAATTTAGTCTAGCTTTGCCACTGATCGTGCCCATGAAACTCCTATTGAGAATGGCCTAACCAGTCGTGTTACCGCATGAATCAGTGCTGTTTATAGCTGGAAAAGAAAGTAGATAAAGTTGACTGAATGGAACATTGACATGCGTTCACTATGAGTGATAATGGAGAGAAAGCCACTAGTGCATCTTATAGTAGATATGTGACATACCAGAAGGAGCAGCCCGCTGAGAATCCTTTTGGACTTCTGCATGAACTAATTCCTGCATGAAATTTAGTAATGTCAGGGGCGCATGTGCCCAAGATAATACAGGATAAATGATCAGAAGGATAGAAAATAAAACTAATGAGCATAAAATCAAGAAGATGGCATGCAACATGACATGATGTGCCTTTTTGTTAACTGCTAAGAGCATATACGACACTAAACCATGTAGCAGGAGATATCAACTACTGTTTTTCATCTAATGTTTAATTTGCTAGAAGAAAATGCAAACATGTGTTCACAGGTGGTCATGAAGAGATAAACAGATCAGGCAGATTCCATAGAAATATGTAACCTAGCCCAATTTATTAGTTCAGCAAAATTACTGGCAAGTCGGGCAAACAATACTTAACTTACATGATAATCCAGGAGCCCCTACTGCCTGCCATTCCTTTCAAGAAGCAATACGTGCAACTACTAGCTTTTTGTCTAAATACTAACTAGTATGGAAAAGTTCGAGGAAAAGCTACATTATTGTCAGTTGAGACTAGATTAAGGGCTGTAAAATCAATTGTCATTCAAAGTCAAAACAGATATCCAGCATAGGAATCTTAAGCACACAACACAAACCTGACCGAAATACATAGTATATGGGTGGCCTAAAAGTATTGCAATTGAGGCGAGGCAAGAAATTTATACATAAAAAATGATTGCTCAAGATACAGAAACTGCTTACTCTGGCATTGGTAGCCACACTGGTGGCATTTGAATTCATGGGTGTGTAAGGCTTCTCCACAACATGAACGTCTTTTGGAGTTTCATAACTAAGAGGTTCCACCGTATTTACCTCAACAGAAATAGCCACGCCTTTGCTTGCTGTCTTTGTTGATGAAGGTACAGGTTGCTCCTCATCAATCACACTTGAAGGCCTTATTGCATCAGTCTCTAGTTCACTGAAATTCGCAGATAAAGCTTTCTTGTCTTCAAATGATGAGAAAGAATCTTCATGTGAAACAGAAGTTTGGTATCTTGTAATCCCCTCATCTCGCTCCATATCATCTTCAGAGCTCGAATCAATTTCAGCTACCCTGTCTGCCATGGTCAGCTCTCCAGATTCCTCTTCAGATTCCTCGTTATTAACATATCGATCGGAATCATGTTCATCTACGGTCATAACTGGTTCAACATCTTCATAATCTCTCTCATCTTCACGAGAACGAGATGGCTGTTTCACAACATTTCCTTGACCCAATCGCTTAAAAACACTTCCAGTAGATCTAACCTTTGTAGAATCTGCAGCAGCTTCTGCTGCAGCTCTGAGAGCTAAAGCAGCTCCTTGTACCTGTAGCACTGGCCTAGTTCTTTCTGGTCTTCTCTCACTTGGGTTGTCTTGAGACCTTGCGGATCTTCTATCACTCAGGTTGTCTTGAGATCTTTCTGATCTTCTATCACTCAGGTTGTCATGAGACCTTTCTGATCTCCTATCACGCATGTTCTCTGCAGAAGAAGTGGAAACCACAGAGCGCAGACGCTTGGATGCTGGTTCAGAAGAGCTACTGGTTGGCTGTACAGCTTTTACTGCATCTCGAACAGCAAACTGTAGAAGACGGCGGGAAGCACCACCACCAATCATGGGACGTGATGAGATGTCTCTCTGGTAACAAAGAAAATGAATGGTGATTGTTTGAATACAACGGAGGAGAAAAGAATATCTGAGTGGACCTATAAAGGGCTTAAATAGAAAATCAGAAGCAGTGTCATCCTCGTCACTCAGCAGTCCAAACAAGCGATTTCATTATCCAAACTCAGTACAAAATATCAACATAAGTTGATAAAATAACTGGACAGTCTACTCCAAACCTTCTCCAACATTCCAAAACTTATGGGAACTGCAAGGTTTGCCAGTTGTTTAATCAAAGGAAAAACACTGATGAGCTTTCATGATGAACAAATATTTGGTTTGTCAGTTGACAATAATATTTGGTTAGTTGTTGGAAAAGGATAATGCTATAGTTTTCCACAATCTGCAACTAATTTAGAGCTAAGAGCATCTTGGTGGATCCAACCTGGAGAAGCAAAGACTAACATTGCTACTGCATAACAAATCTGTGAGCAAAACGCACACCATAAAAGAACAGAACATAGATATTTGTGAAGTAAAAATAGAATATATGAAAGCACAATGTTGCTGACTTGCCTTCAGCATGGTCAACAAAATAATACAAATCTATAAGATTAGTTTGCAGTTGAGACCTAGATAATAGGTATGCATCACACCTTTGTTTGCTGCGGCTCGTCTTCCCTTTCACGCTTCCTACCATTCGGCTGTTTTGTTGGAGGGTGTCGTAGTTCATTGGATTTTTGTGATCTTTTCTCCTCTCCGTGAAGAATATCAGTTAGTACACTTCGAAGTGGAAAATTTTCATTACCCTCCCGACCAATTCCTTTCCATTCCCTCTTATTTCGTCTCCTAGTGGCTGTACTTGATTCAATTGTGTGCTCAGAATGAGTTTGACCTTTGCTTCTTGGGAGCACATCTGATGATTTTTGTCTTCCAGATGCTTCTTTGGGGGCTTCATCATCCTTAATCTCCTGATTTTGTTCTTGTGCTTGCACATAAAGGTGCAGATGTAAAGAAAGATGCTCCCACAACCTACAAAAGCAATGCAGTATTCAACAACAGATCATTTTGCATGATAATACGATATGAAAGCAACCGATTTTTTCTCTCTACTGGCTATCTTTGTAGATGTGCATGAAAACCTTTATGATGACGGATCAACTCAGGAGATATGCATTACTGTCAACTGCTTGCCTAAGAAAAGGATGATAGGGGATTAGGGTTACAAATTTCCCAGTATACAATTTGTATCCAAGTTTAGAAGTAAAAGCTGCCCCACCATTCTTGTTTCCATTCGATGCTAAAAACCTATAGGCCTAAAGTCATGATTGATGTTGTTCATATGAGTGGGTTGTCAATGTTTTCAATAACTATCATGCTTATAAGCATTGATCTAAACAAAGGCTACAAGGTGGTCAGGTAAACTTTAGGCTATGTAGATACATAAGGAATCATTTATGTGTCCCATAAACTCTAAAGGATATTCAATGTTCACTAGGCCCTTTTGTATTACAAATACAATAATATCATAGAATATCTAATGTGCTTTGTGCTGCCACCAGAGTTAGTTCTAGTTCCATTCCGTAAACAAGAAAGACACATCAGAACCTTATTTTATATTATTGCTTATTATGAACATATTTGTCTGGATATCAAATAGTGAGGCATACAATGCCACTTGTCTATCTACGCTAAAAGTGGGGTGACCAGTAACCCTCTACAATTAGTTATATCATCCTTATATAGTGAATTACCCATGACAACGAGAAAAATATTTTCATGTGAAATATATTAGGGATGGATACAAGAAATTGAAGCATGTGCTATGAGTACTAACCAGGAAACAAATGCTTCACTATGATCCCCTAGAAATACATGGAGCTCCTTTCTGGCCAGTTCCTTAGTTCTTCCATTTCTGAGCAAGACAATAATATAATCCTGCACTTTTTAAGACAGCAACAGGGGTCCATTTATTGCTGTTCCTTGAAATATTCCAACATAAATAAATAAAAAATAGGGATAGAGAATGATGGTTACAAAACGTGAATACACAGCAATCAAGAGTATTACATATTACACCCTCCTATTCAAAATGCATGCCGTTTTAGAGTTGTGCATAAGGATTACAAAAGTTGGCCAAACGACCTTGTCGGTACATTGGAAAGTGGTTTCACTTACTTTAGAGAGCAATAGCATTTGTCAAGACTCAAGAGCAAGAAAGGAATAAAACAGGAAAAATGCCTAGACGTTCTAGGATGACATGTATTTTTGATAGAAAGTTGGGACCGGTTTTAGACAATGATATCTATTTCAATCGGAGGAATTACATACATAAGCAATGACCAAGCAGATATTTCATAGGTCTTTTTCCCTTTGCTCTGCCAGACACAATGCAACATACTCCCTCCGTTCATCTATGATCTACGTATATGAACGCTTCACCAAGACCAAGGCCATCACACCTGGCGAGGCTAGCAGCCGCCACGCAAAAAAAGACCTCGCATACGGCTCCATCGCTTTCGTACCCGAACTCACCTCCGCAGCTTCGTCGTTCATGCACTCATCAGACTACCGCAAAAATTGGCCATCGGCTCTACCGCGCCACGGAAAAAATCCTCATGAAAATGAAAAAAATAAAAAAAAACATGCGCCCCAGAAAAATCGAAAACTACCGCGTGCGCACGCAAAAGACTGGAACTCCCTGTAGATCACATGTTTCATTCATTAGTTTTAGAATATGTATCCTGGATGTGCTAGAGGAGCATGCAGTTTCGTCAGCATGTGTTGATGCACATTCAAAATTGCAGGAGGGAATGCATCCACAAAACGCGCACGGTTTATGAAGCGTTTAAAGGATGCGGAACGGCGGCTCCCAAACAGAGGGGAAGCAGCGCATTAACCCTGGATGCAACGGGACCCGAAGCGAATCGCGCTGGTCAATGCGAAAAATCGGCACCAGCCCTTAACCCGTAGATAAAAAACGAATACTTTTCCAGGCCAGATACGTAGCTGATAAACGAACGGAGGGAGTATCTGTTTTTTGCACATATCTCACTACCGCCACAAGATTAGGGTCAAAAATAAATAAATAGTAGTATAGTACTATAGTACAAATCATTATGGATGGAAAAAGTAGTAAAGACTTGTAGCATATGCTGAGAAGCAAGAACAGGAAATTCATTCATCATCATGGCCTAGCGTACCTAAAATAAGTATTGCATTCTCAGTTGCATTAAAACACCACAGACAACATGCCCTGAATAACACCAAATTCAATTATTCTAATTTGTAAGGAGATATATGTTCACCAGAGGCAGAACTAATTCATAAACAAATTAGCATGTAGTATAGTCAAGCACTTAACAGTTCCTAGTATCTAATCTTGATTTTCAACCATTCCACTGAGAGGGTTGGGCTATTCTCAGTTAAGAAGATGCTTCATACTTTGGCACATGGTAACACAATAGTTTCGGTGTATAAACCAATCAATTACACTAGCTGAGTTCATCTAATAAACAGTATAGAGTGGGCCACACAAAAACTGGAAAAATATACAGCACTCATTCCAAACAAACAAAAACTCCAGCCATTAGCCATCACAAAAAGCTGCAGGCCCCTGAGATCTAACCACATTACACTAGTCATTGCAGTTATAGGTGTTGTGCGTGGGGCAGTACTGAACCAAAAAAAAACACACAAGCAAGTCATCTAGAATTCTACCTAGTTCACAATATGATGTTAGCTAAATTCCACTACAATCCTAGAGCTGCAGTGGAACCCAAGTTCCCAAATAACCGCAATCAACCGCGAAGCTAGCGAGCCGGGGTGACACAAAGGAAATCGATTCATCAACGTACCAGGAGCGATACGTCGGGGCCGCTCACTAACTCGCGCAGCTTCATCAACTCGCGCAGCTTCTCCCGCATGAGCCCCCGAAGCAGCTCCTCGCCGGCGGCTGTGAAGCCGACCTTGAAGGTGTGGGCGCCATCGCCCGCCGCGTTGAAGGTGTGGGCGCCATCGCCCGCCGCGTCCATCGCGGCGGGGGCTTGCAGAACTCCCCCCCACGCAACCCTAGATCCAGCCCGAAGAGGTCCCGGGGGCCGAGAGGAGTGTGGGGACGAGAGGGGAGGGCGGGTGGCGGCGACCGCCTTATCCAAACGGCCGCGGGGTCGGGAAGCTTCGGCGGCGTGGCGGAGGGGATAGACTCGCCGGCAGGCGGCGGCGACGCGTGGAGATTGGGGCGGGCGACGAGACTGGCTGGACTCGGCGTGGGCGAGGCGAGATTTTATTGGGTTTTTGTTTGGGCTTTTGGGTTCCTGCTGCTCTTGCGTGGGTTCGCCAGGTCGGACGGGTGGTTTGGGTGGTGATTGGATGCCCGCATATGGGTCATAGGGCATGCGCATGCGCATGTTCGGTTGCCTGCGCTAGAATCAGGGCCAGGCTCTCACGGTGCAAAAGCCGCTGCCCAGCCTGGCCCGTGGGATGCAGATTTTTTTCTCGTTTCTTTCGGGCCTGGCTCGTGCCATGCAAGTACGTGAGCCGCGGTGTAAATGGACAGAGAGAAAAAAGTGCTACACGGTGCTTCAGCTGGCCAACCAATCAACGGTTACGTCTGGCCTGGCCGGTTGCAAACAATTGACCAAACAAAAGCCTGTTGCACTCGGCGAGCCTGGCCACGCGGAGCCTGGATGGCCGGTACGAGCCAGGCCACGGGGAGAAGGGATCCAATCACGCTATTGGCCACGAAATTGAGCACGGTTTGATGCGCGCCGCTCATCTGACCGTGTAGCCGTCGTTCCGTTTCTATCACCTAAAGTTCAAATATACCCACTATGAATTTTTGTTGCCTAAAGTTCAAATATACCACTATGAATTTTTATTGTCTTAAGTTTCATTCGTTTTCTCATTAGATAGACTAGAAAAATCTAATTGGTTTGAAATGCGATTAAAGAGAAAACTGATAAATTGATATGTAGCTCGTCTATTCTTGTACATATCACTCCTACTATTAGGGCTCGACATTCGGTTTTTTGGTATAATCGGTTCAATTGTTGAAAACTCTGGTTTAACAAATGTGAAAACTGATCGGTGCTATAGAAAAATTAAAATTGACGCATTCGCTGGTCGATTGTTCGGTTTAGTGTTCTGCCTTTACGAACTTCACCGAACAATATATGCAGCTCAGCAGTAACATAGTCAAGCAACGTCTTGAACTCAACGTACCGCTATTGAGACTCCATATGTCATGGACCGCTTGCAACACCCCGTGCAACATGATGCTAGTGCCAGCCACCGCCTTGTGAATTCGTGCTAGTGCTGACCGCTGTCACAGCCTCGCCATCGTGGTGTCACGCGCTCGCGCTAGGTCTCTTCTCATTGAGCAATATGGGCCATCATTGACGTGTAGTCGATGCATGAGCCGGGGGGATGAAGATAAGGCATAATTAGCATCGGGGCGGGGTGGATGAGACTTGCGAGAGTTTGGTTGCCTGCTTTGCATGCCCTGTTTGGCATGACTTAAATTTAATTTTAGGTAGTTTTTTTTGCTTCGGTGCGCTCAAAAATGGTTTTTTGGCATCCGGCTTTTGTACATTTTTTTTGTTGGGTGATTGTAACACCTCTGGTGTTTGCCCCTATGATTACTAACTAATCAATGGCATTGCACCTTTAATCTTGTGTATAAGTTGGCATTATCATGATCATCCAAGGAATCATTAGTGCAAGCATGTCAACGTAAGCACTAGTGCATCATCGTCTCATTCATAACGCATGTGCTATCATTTCATGTGCATGTTGTGCTTAGTTCATGCTAAGATAATTATGGTGGTTCACTTATACTCTACTTAACATGTCTATCAAGTTCCATGAACATCTCATGTGCATAGCTAGTGTTCTAGATGTGTTTTAACTCTCTACTGTTAAGATCAAAGTCATGTCTTTTTGCTGTCTTGAGTGCTTAATTAAAATATGTTAAGCTAGTCATCCTGTGTTGAAGTCTTTACCAATCTTGTAGAGCTTCCAATGATCTTTTCAACAGTACCAAACTCACTCCTTGAAGTTTTTCCAAACTCCCACAATCCTATTCCCAAAACAGCCACATAGCCCAGTTTCTGTCAATTCCGAAAATTCCTAAGTGTTTCTGAATTCGTGAGTTTTTGGCTGATTTTCGGTCCTTTTTATCTCCCAACCTGTTGAGTTTTGGAACAAACTTCCTTACTCAAAGTTGTAGCCCTATCAACCCTCTACAACTTTGGTATTCCTGGGTGGGGCGAGTATGTAGTGGTTTTGGAAGTTCTTGCCACTCGAAGTCGGCCAAATCAGTGCACGTCGTCTTTTCATGTTCGCGGTCACCCCTCAGTTCGGTGTGCACGTCGCGTCGTCGCGTCACCGCTGGCCGACCTGAGCGCGCCCAGCCTTGCCCATGCCAAGCCCTGTGTGTCGCTGACCGACCCCAGGCCCGCCATGATGACCTGCTGCTCGCCACGCCCGACTTACGTCGGCGACGACGTGCATGACGGGAGTGAGAGCCGTCACCTCGTCGTTCCCGTTCTGACGCGTCAAGCCTTGACCACTGCTCGCGCCTGGTGAGATGCTGTGCCACCTGCTCCCGCGCACGTCGGCTCGCGTCACGGCTCGCTGCCCACGCACGAGAGCAGGCCGTCATTGAAAGAACGCCACAGTCACCGTGGCCACCGACACCCCCTCAGTGCTCCCACTCGCTCACTTGTCCGCTGCTCAGTTCCTCGCACCCAGGGCATCCTCA
>CM014275.1:8720271-8732900 GCA_004135705.1 Alloteropsis semialata
CCTTTCATCAACCATCAGACTAATTGTAAATTTGATCTTTTCCCAGAAATATCGAATGCACATGGAAGAAGATAAACAAAAAAACGCATTGGATGCAACGAAGGGAAGACATAGAGCCCCAACATCCAAATCTGCAAAGGGTCTTCAAAAAGGCCCTAACACATCCCTTAGTCTGAACATCCAACAGGACGAAATAGCAACTGTGAGCCTATAATGCATAACACCATGCTAGTTATTACTGACAACATGATATAATTTTGTAAATTTTGGGACCTGTCTAAGCACTCCTTTAATTTTTATTGGCATGCAGGATGAAGACATGTTCCAAGCTCAGACGAGAATCTTCTCTGACGACAATGCGCATACAGCGATGCTAAGATCCATTCAATTTGGTACCATGTATGATGAGTCCGAATATTACGATTTTTCTTCTAGTGACGAAGACACTGAATATGGAGTAGATATGATGGAAAATGGAGCTGCTCAAGATGATGGCGCAAGTGCTTCTGGTGTTAGCACGCAAGTTAGCACTGCTGAAACTTTCCCTACAGATGACGCTAAGGACATCTTGAACAACAATAATTTTGAGGAGCAAGATCATCATGGTGAAAGGGCAGCCAAAGATATAAAGCTTGTGGACTATTCGGACTCTGAGGAGGATGAGATCTAGCAATATATAGGAGTATGATTGGTTATATGTGAGGAGCAAGACAGTGGAGACTGCAGTGGTTATAAAGCTTTGTTTTACCTGGAGGCCCAAAGACCAGACCGGGACATATCAGTTTTTTTCCTATTTCTTTAATTTGGGATTTGTAGAGTTGTAGGCTTGTAATTATAAGTGGGCCCCTAATGGGTAATTTTGGATCTCACTACCTTTATTGGCATCTCATATTCTCAATGATTTTGTTATTAACGTTGTTTAGATCGGCAAGTTTTCGGTAAGTTTTTACTATTTATTCATCACATCAAATGTTAAAACACTAATTAGATGTATTAAACATGGATTAATGACAAAACCCATTTCATAACATCGGGTAAATTCGCGAGACGAATCTATTGAGTCTAATTAGGTCATGATTAGACAATGTCGTGCTACAGTAAACAATCTCTAATGACAGATTAATTAGGCTTAATAGATTCAAAATTCAATTTTCAGGCGAGTTGTGTAATTAGTTTTTTTATTAGTATCCGAATACCCCTTCCGACATCCCATTTTTACGATTCGGCAAGTTTCCACTTTCCGAACTAAACAAGACCAGATTTACAAAAAGGCATGAAGTGTATGTTAACTAGCTAGGGGCGCAGTAGTAGTGTGTACTATATATAACCTATATCTAGTTATCTACAGACTACAGCTCAATCCCTATCGTCAGAACCTTTTTTGCTTCCTCCATGAAGGGACACACAAACCTGGAATGTGGTGTATATGTCCTACAAGCCACTGCAGGGGCCTGAGTCTACATAAACTTTGTTAGGTTGGTCTATGTGTTTGCACAGAAAGGGGCATGCCCATCCATAGTAGGAACTTGACCGGGACAGTAGAGACTAGAGAGAGATGGGCTCAAGTTTTTCCACATGCAGGGATGAGTGACATCGATGACGACGATCGAGCTGGGACGCATCGCAAGCGTTGCCAATGCCGAGGAGATCCCAGTGGACGATCGAGCTGGGACGCATCGCAAGCGTTGCCAATGCCGAGGAGATCCCAGTGGCCGGCCGCTCTCCATTAATTCTGCACTGCCCTACACCGTTATACATGCAGCAGCTGGATGAACAGGTTAGCTGAATGGGGAAAATTTCCCATTTCGGCTTCTGAATGTCATGGACACGTAGTCATTCATTTCACCACATCGACTGCATCCAGCTTCTCATGAATGTCATGGACACGTAGTCATTCATTTCACCACATCGACTGCATCCAGCTTCTCATGAAATTTCTCATCCAGTTGTGACTGACTTTGAGAATGGGATGCTCTTTGATTAATCCAGATGTAAGAAACCAATGCAAACACGAAATTGAATGAAGATGCATGCAGATTCCATGAGTTGATATGCGCATGATCGATCGAGATCACATTCCAACACCAACAGTGGAGTAGTCCTTGCCGTCTTGATCGGCACTGAAAACACAAACTAACCATCTAGAGATCGATCGATCAGGACGCCGGCCAGGTCACGCGACCGACCGACATCCAGAACCCTAACAAACTAGTAGTACTACTACTCGAGCAAAAGCAACAACAACGACGGCCGGGAGTCGGCAACAACACAGCAGCAACCAATAACAAGAACAACATCAACATCGATCGAGATGCCGATCGATCGATGATGGTCACCGCGCTGAGCGGCAGGCGGCGGCGGCGCAGACGTCCTGCTCGATCTCGGAGACGGCGCCCTCGTCGTCGTCCTCGAGGCCGTCTGCGCCATCGACGTTGCAGCCGAAGGCGCCGTGGCCGTGGCCGAAGGCCCTGGCGTGGTCCTTGAGGGAGCGCTTGTGCTTGAACTCGGAGCCGCAGAGGCAGTACCAGAGCTTGCCGCAGTTCTTCTCGTGCGTTCGCCAGTCGCCCTTGACGGCGAAGGCCTTGCCGCACTTGCGGCAGAGGAAGGGCTTGAGCCCGTGCTTGCGCTTGTAGTGCGTCTGCAGCGTGCGGAAGTCCTTGAGCGGCCGCGCCCGCGGGTGGTCGATGTTGTTCCGGCACCCCGGCGCGCAGCAGTAGCACGGCAGCCGGAGCATCGCCGTCGGCTGCACGCCGCGCAGCGACTCCGGGCCCTTGCGGTACTGCGACCCGTGGCCCCACATGTGCATCTGCATTATATCGTCGCGTCGTTGCGTGTATGAAAGCAAAGATTGTTACTACTGATGATAATGCTGATGTGGAAATGAAGAAGGCATTTTAACTGAATGTATCATCATATCACATGTTGATTTTCTTCATTTATGCAGTGTTTGGTGGCATAATCATGTGGGTCTACGGTCTACCTAGCCGAGTAGTAGCTATTAATGCACTGACCTACTGATGCTTAGAAGAGTATAGTGTATAGTATTGTACAGTACTCCGTATGTGCATGTTTGAAATTGTACTCCTAACTAGCTTGCCTGGAGTTGCATGAGTTGAATGAAAGGTGTTTAGATGCAGCGTTATGCATAGTGTTTTTGCGTTATGCATAGTATTTACAGAGAGAAAAAGTGCATTGAGAAACATGCGTTATGCAAAACGTTATGCATAGTGCGTGTACTAAACAGGGCTTGCCAATCCTTGTTCTCCAGCCACTGAAACTTTTTTCATGCAGCAGTGGAAACTTTTTTCATGCAGCAGTGGTAATCAGTTGCAACTTGCAACCAGAGGAAGGTGCAAATCTATGTGAGGTGCAGTGATCTCTTTTCATGAAGCCTTTGCTTGTGTGTGTGTTTTGTGTTGGTGTCGCTCTCTTTAAAGAGGGAAGCCAGAGTGGCACTACCACCGGCAGGCCGGCTACAGGAAGAACACTGCAGATCTCTTTGTGTTCTTGGGAGGCGTGCAGGGCGGCCGGCGAGACTGCCATGCGGCAGGCCATGATGCCACACAAATCTTATGCTTTCCAAACCATGAAAGCCTGACCCTGAAACAACCCGTATATCTGGCCAAATCTCATGAGCGCCATGACCCATGACTGATCAGATTCAGAAATCAGACCCCGGATGCTAGTGGCCTAGTACTGGGAAAACTAGAAAGTAACCAGATGGATCAGAGCTAAGACGACAGAGAGAGAAGCAAAGGTGAAATCTTCCCTGGGATCTCCACTAGCTCCCACACCGCTCATATATATGAATCTTCAAAAGGCAGGCACCCAAGAAAAAGCATAAAGATGCATGGCTGCATGCATGGCTGCCCCTGGCATGCCAGTCTAGTTCAATCACGCAAAAGCCAGTCACTGTGCATCAGCCTCTGGGCTTCTTTGATGGCATGCAACCAGCTCCAAAGCTAGCATATCGGCATGATGATGATGATGGCCAATCGATTCAAGAATCAAACTTGGTGACGAAGAACAAGAACATAGGGCCTGTTTAATTCCAGTGAAAGTTGAAAAGTGGTGAAAACTTTTTTATGGAGAACGTGTTCTGTGAGAGGGGGCATGGTTGTCGGTGTGAAATCTTTTTGATAACTTTGAAAAGTTGCTGGAATTAAACAGGCCCATAGATAGAAGCATGGCAAGAGCTATAACAAGAAGAACGATTGGATCGAAGTATGGGTGAGCATGGGCATGGCGCTGACCTGCATGTTGTTGTATCGGTTGAAGGTCTTGTAGCAGACGGGGCAAGAGAACTGGGTGGGCCCGATGAGGATCTGCGCCGGCGTCGGGATCCAGTACTGCCCCTTGTTGAGCCTGCCGATGGGCGTCGACGCGAACCCTAGCGGCACCACCTCGTTGCTGTCGCCGGCGCCGGCGTCCACCTTGCACTCCTCCTCGTCCTCTTCGGGCTCCATGCCGCCGCCGCAGGCCCTGCCCGTGAGCCCGAAGAGGAGGTCAGCCTCCGTGCCGCCGCAGCCGTTCACGGGCGCCGCCGGCAGGCCGATGCGCAGAGCGACCGCGGCGTCGTCCGTGGACGCCCCGGCCTCCACGTCCATCGGGTCGCCGTCGCCGCAGCAGGAGGGCATGCAGTTGAGGTCGGCGAAGAGCGGCACGCGCGCAGAAGGGGTGGCGGAGCTGCCGACGACCTCCCGTAGGAAGGCATCGGCGTAGTCGTCGTCGTCATCGTCGGAGTCCGCCGCTACGTGCGGCGCCCGAGAGGCGCCGCGCGTGGGCGACAGGGAGAGGAGGGGCAGCGCCTCTCGGAGCGGAGGCGAGGGAGGGCTGTCATGGAGAGGCGGCAGCGCCGTCGGCTGCGGCTGGAAGAAGCAGGCGGCCGGGTGGTACTGATGAGGCGCGGCGGCGACGGCGGGGTAGAGGTGGTTGTACGCTGGAAGGGGAGGAGGGAGATGGGGGGATGGAGCAGCCGGGAAGGAGGAGGTGGTGTAGTAGTAGTAGGGGTTCTTGAAGAAGCTCGTGTAGGGGTCTTCCATGGAAGGATCGATGGATGGAATGGGGTGGTTTCTTCCAGTAGTACACTCCACTCTCCCTGCAGCTTTACTTCTGTTCTTGGCTACTGGTTTGGGGTGAGGTGCCGTGGTTGGCAAGGGGTAGTTATAGTGGGAGGGGAGGGGAGGGGGAGAGAGAGAGAGAGAGAGGGTAGAGTGAGCGAGCGCCTGTGCGGTGACCGGTGAGGCGGTGAGGGAGACGGCAGCCAGAAATTATGTGGGAGCACTTCGAAAAGCCAGGGTTGTATTCTGAGTTTCTGACGGTTGTAATGGAAGGCATACCGACCTGGGTGCAGCCAGTGATCGGATCCCTTCGGCCAAAAAGAAGGGAAATAGTAAGTGACAGTGTTATACATTATCACATTCAACACGACTAAAATGTTTTGTTACAAAATTCTAAAACATATCAAAAATATTTTTGAAACTCTAAAGACTAAAACTAGAAAAAAAGTTTCTAAGAAGAGTTCGAAACTGTTGACCTCACGAAACCTCAAAATTAATGTCACTTGTTTGTAATTGATGGGGCAACATTTTTGTTCACAAGTAATAAGGTCGGAAAAATTCATCCTCTATGTAAATTATGAGATGCCATGTAAACATAAATGGTTACATTTCGTTGGAGTTAGGAAGAGAGAGGAAAAGAGTTACGAAACTCGGTTTGCATGATTTTCGAGGCAGCAAAACTCTTACACGCATCCATTATCATTCATCCCATCAATTGAATGTTGGGTTTTTTAGATCCACGCCATTACAACTTTTCAAGTTTTGAAAAATGCCATTACTATTCACGTTATTGGAAACTTGCCATTACAACTTTGATTCTCCCGCATCCATGCCCTATTCTACGTCTGGCGTGTACTCAGGCCCACTTGCATGCGCCGTAGAATCGTATCTCCCCGTATTGCCCCTGGCTGTCGGACAAGGCCGCGGCTTGGACCGACCCCGACCCGGCCGTCCTCTGTTCTCACTCTTTCGCTCCCTCCCCTCTGTCGCCCGTAAATCTCGCCGCCGGCGCCCGCCCATCCCCTTTGCCGCCACCCGCTGGTAGATCTCGCCGCCGACGGCCACCCGCCTTTGGGACTTGCCATTGCCGACGTTTGGAGCCGACGGAGAGGAACCCTAAGCAATGGAGGTGCTCTGATAGCGACATCTTGCGGCGGTCGTCGCATTGGTGCGGCGGCGATGGAGGACGGGTAGGTGCGGCGGCGATGGAGGACGGCGCTACCCGGTATACCATTTCTCCCTTCTCTTTATGTGTTCATCTCAGTAGGTGATTTGCTTGCATGTGTATCACCCCTTTGATTTGGGGTTCGATTAACTGCATGGTAGGGATGGGATGTTTGCACTAGAGGTTAAAGTCCAAGCTTTTCTTTCCAAAGACTCGGCTGGTAGGAAATCATACACAAAAGGCCGTGTGTTTAAGTGGGATGTGGAGTATGTGTCATTGACATTAGATTTGCTGTTGAAATCTCTGGCAACTGAATTGAATCTCTCCAGTAACCAGACAGACACTGTTTGGTTCTACGACAAAAGATTGAAAGAGGATGCCAGATTAGTTGATGAGATTCAGATGGTTGATTTCTTTGAAATGTACAAGGAGGAGATGAGCTGCCAGGTTGTAGTTGGTGTGTTTGATAGTGTTAAATGTGTGGACACTAATTTTGATGAATTGGAGCCTCTTTGTGTGGTTCCTCCTGATCTAGCAGATGATGTGTTTGTGCCTCTGTGTGTCATTCCTCCTGATCCTGCAGAGGCAGATGAAGCTGCTAGCAATACTAATGAACCAAGTAGTGCTGCTCCTGAGAAACTAGAGGCAACTGCTAGTAATGCTAATGAACCAAGTAGTGCTGCTCCTGAGATATCAGAGACAACTGTTAGCAATGCTAATGAACCCAGTAGTGCTGCTCCTGAGAAACCAGAGGCAGCTGTTGAGTTAGAGCCTGATAGGGAGCCTGACATGTTTGACAATCCTGAAGAATATGTGGGAGTGGATGATGAGGGCATGCATGGTACAGTGCCACCTGCTCCTCAGTTTACACAGCCAGCTGACTATGCTAACACTAATGCAAATCCTGAACTAAATGCTGAATTTGTCCATGTTGAGGCAGAGGTGGATGATGCTGACCCTCTGGAGGTGCATGTGCTGCATGATCCTGAGAACCCAAAAATAGTGAAGAGGGAGTTATTTCCTGATATCAAGGCATTCAGAAAAGCCATTATACATTATGCAGTGAAGACTGGGTTTGAGTTTGCTGTTGGTGTGAAAACAGACAAGACAAGATTCATAACAAGGTGTGCTGCTGAGGGATGCCCTTGGAGAATACATGCTTCCACCATTTTTGACAAGAAAACAGTTCAGGTACATCCTTTATTTGTTGTTTTAATATTTCAGACTTGACATATTTGGGGTTGACATGTGTGTGGTCTTTCTGCAGATTAAAAATCTTCCTGCAGAGCACAATTGTCTAACCAACAAGCTTGTAGAAGGCAAAATGGCTAGTCAGAGCTGGTGTGTAGATAGGCTTGGAGAATGGGTTAAGAAAAATCCAACCAAGGGAGCAAAGGATGCAAAAGAGAAACTGGTGGGTGACTTTGGTATAAAGCTGAAGTACTCAAAAGCATGGTCTGGTTTGAAGGTAGCATTGGATCAAATTCATGGTAAATATGAGGAAAGCTTCCAACTTCTTTTTAATTGGGCTGCACAAATAGAACAGAGTTCACCTGGAAGCCTTGTAGAAATAGAGCTAGAGAAGATTGGTAACAAGAATAGGTTCAAGAGGATATTTGTTGCTTTGAAGCCATGCATTGATGGATTCCTAGCTGGTTGTAGACCATTTGTAGGAGTAGATGTGTCGGTGCAAGAAATCACCAACTAGTAAATTTAGTGGATTGCGCGTTTAGGCTCGGATGGTTCGCGAGAGGACACAAGGGATTATACTGGTTCGGGCACGAACGCCCTACGTCCAGTGTCGATCAGCTCGTGTTACTCGCGTTGCTCGTAGTAGGGGTTACAAGCGGTCGAGAGAGAGGAGGAGCCTCAAGTCTCTGTGAATGTGTGTGCGTGTCTCTTGTCCGTCCCCTCTCCCCTGAGGCCTTATTTTTCTCTTTATACCCCGGGAGAGAGCTGGTACAATGCGTGTTTTACCAATGACAAACAGCAGGAAGCTTGCTGAAGAAGCCCCGCCGCCTGTGGGGTACTGTGGGTGATGATGGAGTAGGTCCTAGTCTCGAGCTCGCTAGGGTCGTGCCCGTCCCTCCGCGGCGCCTGCGGGGCGGCTGGAACAGTGCGCGTCACATCCCCTGCCACACCGGACGGCGCGCTGTGAGGCCCGTTAATGCTAATAGGTCGTGCGGTAGATATGTGGCGACGCGTCTCCCTTGTCCTTCCACGCCGGGTCCCCCCTGTTGACCCACGCCATCCTGACCCGACCCCGACCCGGGCGAGGCGGAGAGGGGTCGGGCGAGGCGGAGAAGGGTCGGGCGAGGCGGAGAAGGGTCGGCCGAGGTGACGTGGGGTCGGCCGAGGCGGAGAAGGGTCGGCCGAGGTGACGTGGGGTCGGCCGAGGCGGAGAAGGGTCGGGCGAGGTGTTATGGGGTCGGCCGGGGCGCTGTGGGGTCGGCCGGCCCCCTCTCGCCCGACGTTTCCCTCGCCAGCCTAGCTTATGGATTTGCTTACGCCTATCTCCTTCACAAAATAGCGAGGTCCCACCTGTCGGTGAGTGGGTCGGATATTGATATCCGACAGTAGCCCCCCGAGCCTGCTCGGAGGATAGGGGATCCTCCGTGTGGGCTCCCTTCCAGCGTCCATTCGGATGTCGCCGGGGGTGCGCGCGAGCGCACCCACCGGGTGTAGCCCCCGAGCCTGTGGGTGAACAGGCTGTTCATCCGCAGGCTGTGGCGAATTTTGCCTCTTTTCTCACCGGGGCGCGCGAGCGCACCCGGTGGGTGTAGCCCCCGAGCCTGTGCGCGAGTTGTCAAATCGCCCGAAGGCTTTTTGTCATTTCGCTTGACTTTTGCGGGATGGTGACGCGTCTGTCCAAGGCACTGGGGTACGGCCTGTTTTTTCAGAGGTTCTGTTCCCTCGGGTTTTGGAGCGTACGCTTCCACTGCGACGGGCATGGCTCCTGTCACGTCCGCTCTGTCCATTCTTCCGAGCTGTCGCCTCACCCTCTTTATGGCGAGTTCTCTGTGCTCTCGTGAGGCCTCGACGCTGTACAGGAGGGGCCGCGCGGCGCGCTCCCACACCCTATTGGAGGGCTGGCTAGGGCATTTCTGGGCTATAAATAGGGCCCTTCGTCCTCTTTCTTCGGGCACCCGGTAGCCTCACTTCCCCTTCTTCCCGTTAGCATGGGGTTCCCAGCGTGGGAACCATCTCGTGGGTGTCCCCCTGGTCCAAGGGGTGGAAGAGTAGCCTGCTGATGCCACAAGAATGACTGCGACCTCAGGGAGTTTCGGCGTAGAGGGACGCTCCTCGGTGTCGCACGTGAAGGACGACTCCACCCCCGGCAGCTCCCCCCGCCTGACCGCCCCACCTCAGCGGTGGTGGAATGGGCTTGAGGGGGAGCGAGTCGGTGGAGCTGTCGCCGTCTCCTCGACTTGGCCCGGCGCCCGGCCTCGGTCGGACCTCGCCAGGGCAGTTGCAGGAGTCGTGTATAGCCACCGCCGTGCTTCTCATCCTTTTCCCGGACGCTGATGCGACGCCGTGGTCGGGGTCGGTCGGCCTCGAGGTGAAGGAAGCAGCCGGCGGGGGCGTGACGCCGTCGTGCCGCCGTGGGAGAACCTCTGCCTAGCTCCCTTTAGGGTGCCGGCGGGCGGGGAGATGCTACAAGAAGGACTGCGACGCTCGCAGTTTAGCCCTTCTCGTGGCACCGAAACTCCGCGCTCTTCGTCGCCCGATTTCGCCACCGAGGGTGGCGAGACCCGTTTGTATTATTCCACGGCCCTCGGCCGTATGTACTTTTTGCCCTTATTCGTGAAATAAAGGAATTTGGTTGACTCGGGGCGTCTTTCTGCGACCGCGTGGTCGGTCTCTTTTTCGCGATTCCAACCTCCCGGTGTTCCCTAAGTCGATCGTTTTGGGGTGGGGAGGTTGTTTCGTCTTTTTGTCGTTCTTCCCCTTACGCAATCCCTCCGCAGGATGGAAGGTTAGGGCACGCCTCGTGTTTTGCCACTTAGGCCGAAACACGGCTCCCGATGAGCTACTAACGGGCTAGATCGAGCGAGGCCTCGATCCTCCTCCGAGGGAGGACCGTCGGATCAGCTTGTGACCGACCTCGGAAAACCCCCAGCGCTCCCGACCCCCTTAGTTCCCGTGATCGTCCGACCGACCACAGGGGCTCGTTGCCTCTCTTCGACGAGATACATGGGGTCAGGAGCTTTGGGCTCGAACGCAGGTCGGGACGTCCTCGGCACTCGTGTGCTGAGGCTATGGCCTCTAGCGGGCCCGCCCGTCTCTGCCCCTTCGCTCGGGCGCCTCAGAGCGGCCGTCGGACCCTTGGGCCGGCCTTAGAACTCTTGGGCTGTTTTTTCGGTTTGTGTTTTTCGTCGCGCGCGTCCCCTGTGGGCTTTTTGCCATGGCTTTCCGGCCCGGGAACGGCCCAGCGCCGTCTTCCTTTTCCTGAAAAATAAAATCGCAGGAAAAGAAAAAGGAAATAGCGTATTTGACAGTAAAAGGTGGGCGAGAGAACGGAATGCAAAGGGTTTGGAGAGAGAGCCGGGGCATGAGTCCCGGGGCGTGGGAGACGTGGGCGAGCGGGGACGCACGTCGTGGGGCCGCGTGGGCCCTTCGGCCTGCGGCACAGGCGAGAGACCCGAGGCCCCCCGCCGCCCCGCCCCCTTACCTGTCTATTTAAGAGGGGGGGGCGGAGGCCTCTTCTTCTTCCTCCTTCGCTCGCCTGCTCCCGAATCGCCGCCGCCGCCTACGTCATTGCCTGCCCAAATCCATACCTTTTTTCCTTTGCCCGTCGCCCTCCTCGCCCACCAGCCATGGCCTGGCCCCGTTCCCGTGTCACCGAAGCCGAGCTCGAGCGCCTGGTGGAGCGCGGGCTCCTGTGTCCGCGAACCGATCTTGTGGAGTGGATGGCTCCGGGCGACGAGGCCGTCCCCTCCCCTGCCGATGGGTATGTCGTGTCCTTCATCCCCTTTCATGAACGGGGTTTGGGGCTTCCCCCTCATTCTTTCCTCCGCGGACTCCTTCACTACTACGGGATTGAGCTCCAGCATCTCAACCCTAACGGGCTGCTGCACGTCGCCGTGTTCGTGGCCCTGTGCGAAGGATTCCTCAGAATCGACCCCCACTTCGATCTCTGGAGGTCCTACTTCCATGTCGAGGAGGTGAAGAAAGATAGGCGGCTGACGCCGCTTGGCTGCGCTGGGATCCGGCTGCGCTCGCGCCAGGGCGAGAACTACCCCAAGCTTCCTCTGACGACCACCAACAAGGGCTGTCATCCCCGGTGGTTCTACCTGCGGAGCGACCCGGCCGCTCCTCTCCCGGCCTTTACGGGGAGGACCATCGAGGAGCGGCCGGATTCCTGGCATTGGGACCTGCCTAAGGCGGAGCGGCCACACCTGACCGGTCTCCATGCTGCGATCCTCCGCCTTCGCGAGCGGGGGGTCACCGGCCCTGGGATCATCGCGGCGTACCACGCGCGCCGCGTTCTTCCGCTGATGGCTCACCGGCTGAGGCTGGACCAGCTGACCCTGGCGGCGGATTGGACGGGGTCGGTTATGTCCGTTGGGGCCCTTTCGGATGAGGAGGTGCGCGCCCGCCTTCGCGAAGCTGTGGCGCGACTCCTCGGCGTATCCGATGCGGGATCACCCCGTCATGCGCCCCGTGGGCGAGTACCTCATCCCGGTGAGTTTTCAGGGTTTTTCCGTTTATCCTCGTTGTGTATTTTTTTAACCTAACGAGTCATTCATGTCTCTTTTTCTTCAGCAGCCCCTGGTCTACAAACCCTCTCGGCCCCCGCTCCCTGAAGATGCGGCCGCTCGGGCTCTGAACCGTGAGCGAGCAGAGGCTGCTCGTTTGAAGAAAGCGGCAGCCGAGAGGAAGAAGGAGAAGAAGCGGCTGGTCCGTGAGAAGGCCGAGGAGGAGTACCGCCAGCGGCGCTTGCACGCCCGACAGGACGAGTTGTGGAGCGAGGATCAGGGTCCCTTTAAGGGGGGCTTTGATTTCGTCTCGGATTCCTCCGATGGGTCCACGTCGAGCCTTTCGACCTCCCGGCGCGAGTCCGCGGTGGATTAGGAAGCAATGGACGCCGAGGAGCCGTCGGGCGGCGGCGACTCTACGCCGATGCAGCCGCCAACTCGGCCGCCGCGCGAAGTCCCTCGTGGCGCAAGCTCCCCGACCCGAGAGCGGACTCCACCGAGGGGCGACCCGAGCAAGCGGCCGCGAGCGGAAGGGTCGGAGTCGGGGGCGGCTCCCCCAGCTAAGCGACCGTCCCGGGGTTTTCCCTTGTCGTCTCGGTAAGTCTCTTCTCCCTTCTTCGTTCGTCCTCCTTACCCCTGTCGAGACACATGTGTGAGGCCTTCTTTTATCCGCAGGAGGGGAAGTCAGGTTACCCCTTTAGGACT
>CM014275.1:8749717-8816051 GCA_004135705.1 Alloteropsis semialata
GAGCCGGCTCCTCCTGAGGAGCACGCTGAGCCGCCTCCGCCAGCTCCTCGGCTAGCTCCGCTTGGAACGCCGCCACGGCCGCCTCTGGGGGGATGGCCTGTGTAAAGGCTAGGCCCGTCAGGAGTGTGTCTCCCGGGCTGTCGCCGTCCCCCTCCGCCTCCGTGTCTCCTCCTCGGCTCGCTCCGCCGAGGGCACCCGCGTTCCCTCCTCAGCCCGCTCCGCCGAGGGCACCGGCGGAATCACCTCGGCCCGCTCCATCGCGGGCTCCACCACTGCTTTCCCGGCCGGCCTCGCCGCGGGCTCCGGTGTCGCCTGCTCAGCCTGCCCCGCCGCAGGCCCCGGCAACGGCGCCGCCAAGCGCAGAGTCTTCCTCGGCGCCACCTCGAGCGAAGCGTCGACCCGACTGGTTCATTACGAGTCAGCAAAGCCCGGCTGGGAAAAATGGTAACTACAGGAAAAGCCAAAACCATTCGAGAAAGTCGGGCCATCACTCACCTCCACGCAATCCTCCGCGGCCGCTTGGATCCCGCCAGCACCGATGGGGCAGGGGCCACGGGCGCGACTGCGGCATCCCTGCCCGAGTGGGGCTCCGCCCGACCTGATGCACCTCCCCCCGCAGCCGGCGTCGAGTCCGGCCGCCTTGTCGGGACCCTCACCGGGGCGGGAGGGGCTTGCGCCTCCGCTACGGGTATCCGGGGCGCGTCCTGCCCCTCGCTCCGCGCCCGCGTCATCTGAGGGGCCGACAGCGGCCGCCTGTCGTCCCGCGGCGCAAATCGCAAGGGGGAGCACGACGCCCCCGAGGTCGAGCCCCCCTTGTGGGCGCGCTCTGACAGGTCCCGGCTCCGGCTCCTATCCCGGCGAGGGGAGGCCGTCTCCCGCCGGGAACTCCTTCCCCTCCCGAGGTCGTGACGAGGGGACGGAGGGGTGCGGCTGCGCCTCTCGCGCCGGCTCTCCTCGGAGGACCGCCGATGCCGGTCCGACCGAGAGCCTTCGTCCCTCCCCGAATCCGGCGGTAGCGGTCCTCCTCTCCCGCTCCGCCCCAAGTGCTGCGCCGAGGACGAGGCGCCGGCGGCCATCACCACCGCCGACTTCAGCTTCTGAGGAGGCGAGTCGTCGTCACTCTCCTCGTCATCCTCGCTCCCCGAGACGATCTCCACAAACTCCTCGGGGTCCTCGTCCTCGGAAACGTCATCCTCCCCCTTCCTCCTCCTCCTGGATCGCTCGGCGTTCCGCTCACGCTTGGCGACCTCGCCCTTCTTCCACTCCTCCCGGCGATCTTTCCTCGCCTTAGCCCATTCGGCCTCGGCTCGGTTTCTCACCTTGTCCTCGGGGAGCGGCGGCCGGGAGATGGTGCAGTGGAGGCCGTCCATCTAAAATAGCTCGGAATCAGCCAACTGAAAAACCAATCGGGGATTCGAGGTGTACGAACAAAAACTTACCAGATCCTTGGTGCGCTTGTGCGGGAGCATGGGGAGGAGGCCTGGGGGAGGATATGCCTCGTGACCCTTCCCCATCGCCGCCGTCACCCGGCGTTCCAACTCGTCCCCCGACGGCGGGGGGATCATCGTCACGGTCCCCTCAAAGGGGGCGTTCTGCTGCACCATCTCCCAGATCTGGAGACGGCGCCGCCTCAGCGGCACGATGCCTCTCGAGAGGTATCCGCCGAGGACCTCCGCTGTGGTCACCCCCGCGCCGCGGAGCCGGGCGAGGGCCTCCCAGATGTCCCCGAGGACCTTGTCCTGCCGCTCCTTCTCGGGCCCGTACGCCCACGACGCGGGCAGTTTCTCGAAGGTCTTCCCGGTGTACACCGGGAGGGGGTTGCGGCAGTCGTTCTTCAAGTAGAACCACAACGGGTGCCAGCCCTTGTTCGAGCTGGTCAAGGTCCCCGAGATGTAGGCCTTCACCCGCCCCTGCTTGCCCTTCAACACGGCGCAACCAATCGTCGCCGGGGCTCCGCCCTCCACGGTGTGCAACGAAAATTTGAAGAAATACCTGAAGAGGTCCCAATGGGCCCCTATCCCCAGGTACCCCTCGCAGAGGGCGACGAACACCGCCATCTGCTGGACTCCGTTCGGGTTGAGGTGGTGAAGCTCCAGCCCGTACTCATTGAGTACGGCGCGGATGAACCGTCCGGCGGGAACGGAGAACCCGCGCTCATGGAAGGCGACGAAGGAAACGACGTACCCCTCTGGCGGTTGGGGGTAGTCCTCGACACCGGGCACCTTCCACTCCACGGCCTCCGTCAACGGCGGGAGCAGGCCTTCCGCCGCGAGGCTCTCCAGCTGCCGGCGCGAGACACGGGAGCGCTCCCAGGTCGACATCTTGCAGCAGTCCGAAGAGAAAGCACCGGCGAGATGGAAGGCTCGGTCACTTGCTCCCCGCAGCGACGGCGAGGCGACGGCGGCGAAAGACGCAAGAAAGCAAGTGGCGGCGACGGGGAAGACGAAGCGCGCGTTGGGAGTTGGAAAGCTCTGGCACGGGTAAAGCCCCAGCCCGCCGCAGCACGCGGCTATAAGTAGGGGCGGGGCGGAACCGCCGTGGCCTTAAATGCGCGGGCCCACCACTGGCGCCACGGCGACGTGCGCACGTCTCTTCACCTGACCTCCTCAAAAGGCGCGCCCACCTCCCACGCGGCAGGGGACCGGGCCGGCGTTTCCGTTCCCGGCCCGTCAAACGGTCGGGCGGTTGACCGGCCCACCAAAGAGGCGTCCCCGATAAGCTTCCTCTCCCCGACAAGTTCTTCGACTCCGACGACATCCGAGGCAAACCACCCGGGCACAAAACCTTAACAAGAGCACCAGCTCTTCTCAAGGCTCGGGGGCTACACCCGGCGGGTGCGCTCGCGCGCCCCCACCGGAAAAGCGGCAGCTTACCATATCCACGCCACCACTCAGCCTGGGCGCGAGCCTTCATCTCCCCCCCAGGCTCGGGGGCTACTGACGAGGGTACGGATTAGGGGTGCCCAATTGAACCCTTAATCCGTGGGCTTACGATAATCCACCCCTCGAAAAGCGAAAGCCAAAGACCAAAAACAAGGCAAACTCCCCATACCCCGACTACCCAGACCGCCCGAGTGGTTCTCCGATTCGCCCGACAGGATCTCCGCCTCCGAGTGGTCCTCCGATTCGTCCGACATATCCTCCGTCCCCGAATGGCTCCCCGGTTCGCCCGAGGAGTTTCCCGCCCCCGAGTGGTCTCCGACCCCTCGGGTGAAACTACCCGGCTACACCCCGGCCCATCCTGCGCCGTACCCACTTGGTACTCGCCGCGTCAGAGCGTGATGGGCGTCTGTCCTTCGCCACGGCAGCCACAGTGACGCACGTCTCGTCCGAACAGGAGCGCTACAGTCTTGGGAGGAGTGCATGCGCAACACCAGGCACCCAAGTACAACTCCAGACGGCCACCGACGACACCTGGAGCCCGAGCGGGACACCTGGAGCGCCCGAGGACCTCGAGCAAGTCAACCGCGACCCGGGAACCACCCGGGAGCTTACCCCGGAAGGCATCGACCCCAACCACCCGGGATGTACGATCCCGGGTCCGGCGGGACGCCCACTCCGTCAACACCTGCTCCCTGTACGGCTCGGCGGACGGCGCTGGATGGAGCTCTCGGGGGCAGTAACTCCCCGTGTAATTTTTCCCTTTCTTATCCCCCGCTCCCTTCTCCCCTTGAAGCTATAAAAGGGGACAAGGGGACATCAGTGGGGGACAATTCGAACACCACTTTCGAACACTCGGACACACCACACCACACGCTCGTTCGCATCACTCAGGGACTTGGGACCCTCTCCCTCTCCCAACTAGTTTGTACACCCCTACTACAGACTTGGACTTGAGAACACCGGCTCTCACTGGACGTAGGGTATTACTCTCCGGAGGCCCGAACCAGTCTAAAACCCCCTGTCTCTCGAGTCACCATCCGGATCCTGACACGCGATCGTAGGAAATTTACTTGTTGGCGGTAGAGAACCCCGACAGGCGCCGAGGCCGTGCCCACAGCTGGGGTGATTCCGGAGGCCCTCGTCGGGCTATGCTTTCCGCCCGCAGACGAGCCGGCCGGGACGGAAGACGCCGCGCCGCCCGAGGTGATTGCACCGATCGGGGACGTGGTCAGGGAGGAGGAGCTAGTACCTTCCGCGCCCGGCCCTGACCAAGAAGATTCCATCCTCCTGGCCCAAGCGGTCGGACGTTCTTCTGAGGAGAGGACGGAGAGGGCCAATGAGACCCCGAGTCACCTGGCACCGGTGGACAGTCGGGAGGAGGAGGAGGCGGGGCCGATTTCTGTCCCGCCCGAGCGCCCGGGCGGCTCGGTAGACGGCACCCTGCGGGGAGGGCCTGCTTCGGAGCCAGCCGGGGCTCCGAGTGGCGCCGATCGCGAGGAGGAGGTTCTCCCTGCTCCGGCCACCGTCGCTGTCTCGGCCGACCCGTCGCTCGGCTTAGGCGGATTCACGGTGCTCCCTTCTCCCGCACCTTCGATCCATGCAGCGGCGGTGTCGGCCGCTCTCGCGGGAGGAGAGACGGCGGGATCGAGCTCGGGTCAGGAGATCCATCCCGGAGCCGCCACCCTATCGGGCCGCGAGGTCGTTCGGGCCGGGGCGGACCCCTTCGCGTTCGGGGGTCCTCGCATTTCTTGGACCGACCGTGCCTCGGGCGAAGTCGTCTTCTCCCTGGACGACGCCGAGGAGAACGACGAGGCTTCCCGGGTTCGCGCCGGGATCGGGCTAGCGGTCCGGTCGCTGAATTCCGCCTTGGACGCCATTCGCGACGTCGCCATTCCTTGCGGGGAGGTAACTTTTCTTTCACTCTGTTTTTTCTTTTTCTTCTTTTCCCAAGTTGACTCTGACTCCGGCTCGGTTTTCGCAGTCCCTGATGGCCCGTAGCCGGGATAAGTCCCTCTTCCTGCGCCGGGAGAGGGGTTCGTGGGACCGTCTGTCCTCGATCACCGCCGAGCGCGACACCCTGGCGGCCGCCCGCCGAGAGATCACCACCGCCCGTGAAGATGCGCGGGGTGAGTTCGAAGGGCGAGTGGCTGCGGCCCACCAGGAGATCGAGTCCTTGAAGGGGCGGCTCCAAGAGGCGTGCGAGCATGCCGAGGATGCCGACAAGCTCAAGTACGACGTCATGGTCTCCTGGGAGAGGGACTCGGCGGCTCGGGAGCAGGTCAGGCTAGGCTTGGTCCGTGAGGTGGAACGCCTGAAGGCCGACCGGGACCGCGTCGCCGCCGTCCTTGACGGGACTCGCACTCAGCTGGCTCAAGTGGCTGCGGAGCGCGATGAGGCCAGGCTGCTCAACGAGGCGCAGGCCCGCGACCTCGAGGCTGCGGGACAAGCTCTCGCGGCTGAGCGGAGTTCCCGCGAGGAAGCCGAGGCGATGTGTGCCTCCTTGAGTGAGGCGGCGGTGGCGGACCGAGTAACCATTGGGAACCTCGAGACTGAAGCGCGCAACCTCGAAGGGCTGCTACAGCAGGAGGAGGATGAGTACGACGCTCTCCGCGCGGCGGTCGGCGTCGTACTGGACGACCTCGGGATGAGATCGCAGCGAGGGCCGAGCTCGCTGCTCGCCGACACCAGCCGCATCCCGGCTCGGGCTCGGTCCATGGCGAGCGATGGGCTCTTCCTCGGAGTGCGCCGCGCCTTCGCCGTCGCCCGCTCCCACTACGCCGACATTGCCCTGGAGTACCTCGCCGAAGGGTTCGCTCCTGGCACGACGCCGGAGGGGGTGGTGACGCTCGAAGAGGAGGTGTCGTCCCTGGCGTCCGTCCTCACCACCAAGACTGCAGAAGAAGAGGGGCCGTGGGCGCCCTGATTAGTTTTTCGTTTCTTTTGGTTTCTAGACAGTCACATTCATTTTTGTAATGAACTTAAGCGTCTGTGTCGTTAAAACTCGGCCTTTCCTGTTTCCTTGACTAAGTGTCAGCGCATGCTTGAAATGAAGCAATCCTTGCGGTTTGCTAGTGAGCCTTTGAACCATTACCGCTGGGGCCTTTGTTCTTTAGCATTCCGACTAGCGAGCGCGTGTCGCTTCATTAACAAGCACCCTTCCCCCTTAGTTTCAAGCACGTGAACTTGCCGAGAGTCAAGGACCCGGGGGACGCAGGTTAGCCCCCGAGTGACGTCCGACCCTTGGTTAGCAGTCAAGGGTCGGGCGTCACTTCTTTGATACGAAGGGAAAACGTTTGAGTGATGACAAGTAGTCTAGAGCAGTCAGGGATAGAAGCAACGTAGCTGCTCAATGTTCCAGGCGTTGGCGTACTCCTCTCCCTCCGCGTTCTTTAGCTTGTAGGAGCCGGGTCGTAGGACCTGGGAGATAATGAACGGACCTTCCCAGGGCGACGAGAGTTTGTGCTTGCCTTTGTTGCTTTGAATGAGGCGTAGCACCAGATCGCCGACCTGGAATGCTCGACCCCTGATGCGCCGGTCATGGTAGCGTCGCAGGGATTGTTGGTATTTTGCCGAGTGAGCCAAAGCGACTTCCCTGGCCTCCTCTAGCTGATCGACCACGTCCTCGAGAGAAGTTTGATTGCCTTTGTCATCGTAGGCACGGAGACGCGGGGACCCGTAGTCGAGGTCGGTCAGGAGTACGGCTTCCGACCCGTACACCATGAAGAACGGGGTGAAACTGTCGCTCGACTCGCCGTCGTGCGCAGGCTCCAAATCACCGCCGGGAGCTCTTCGACCCAACGCCCTCCGAACTTTTTCAAACTCTCGAATATTCGGGGTTTGAGCCCTTGCAGGATCATCCCGTTCGCGCGTTCTACTTGCCCGTTCGTGCGGGGATGTACGACGGCGGCCCAGTCGACCCGTATGTGGTACTCATCGCAGAATCGCAGGAATTTCTTCCCGGTGAACTGGGTTCTGTTGTCTGTGATGATCGAATTGGGCACGCCGAAGCGATGGACGATGTCGAGGAAAAACTTGACGGCCTCTTCCGATCGGATGGTCGCAATCGGTCGTACCTCTATCCACTTGGTGAACTTGTCGACGGCGATGAGCAAGTGGTCGAAACCCCCAGGCGCCTTCTTGAGGGGCCCGACCATGTCCAACCCCCAGACTGCGAACGGCCAGGTGATGGGGATCGTTTGGAGGGCTTGCGCAGGAAGGTGTGTTTGTCTCGCATAGAACTGACACCCTTCGCAGGTGCGCACGATCTCAACGGCATCCTTTACTGCCATCGGCCAATAGAACCCTTCTCGGAACGCGTTTCCGACAAGGCTGCGGGGTGCGGCGTGGTGGCCGCACGTGCCCCCATGGATGTCCCTCAACAGCTCCTTGCCCCGATCAAAGGGGATGCACCGTTGGAGAATTCCCGTCGGGCTGCGTCTGTACAGCTCGCCCTCTACGATCGCGTAGGATTTGGCGCGCCGAGCAATACGGCGGGCCTCTGTTTTATCCGTCGGAAGTTTCTCCTGTAGTAAGTAGTCGAGGAAGGGCTGTCGCCAATCCAGAGTGCCGGAGTCTGGCGCTTGGTCCTCGGTCAGCGTTGCGGCGGCAAGGGCAAGTAGGTCGGACAGGGCTTGATCAGTCGGCTCGGCGCCGATCTCCGACCCTTCCGTGGCTTTGGCCTCGTCCTTGCCAGCCCCCGAGCCTGGAGTAGCCCGCTTCGGGAGGCCTTGGCCATGGGGCCCGGTCTGTGCCACGCAGGGGAGCTTTATCGATGGGTTTTGCTGGTCACTGGCGAAGATCCCGGTCGGGACGGGTTCCCGGCCGGACGCTTTCTTAGCCAGCACGTCGGCGGCCTCGTTGAACCGCCTTTTGATGTGCCGCAGCTCAAGGCCGTCGAATTTGTCCTTGAGCTTCCGTACCTCTTGGCAATACGCGGCCATGGTCTCGCTTTCGCAGCTCGACTCTTTCATGACCTGATTGACCACGAGTTGAGAATCGCCTCGAATCTCGAGGCATCGAATTCCCAATTCGATAGCTATCTTCAAGCCATTGATCAGTGCCTCGTACTCGGCCGCATTGTTGGAGGCTGGGAAATGCAATCGGATCACGTATTTCATTCGCACCCCGAGGGGCGAGACGAAAACTAAACCGACTCCCGCTCCCGTCCGAGTCAACGAGCCATCAAAGTACATCACCCAGTACTCCTGATCGACTGGGGCTGTGGGTAGCTGGACCTCGGTCCATTCCGCGACGAAGTCGGCGAGGGTCTGGGACTTAATGGTCGTTCGGGGGGCGTAGGTAATGCCCTGGCCCATCAGTTCCATGGCCCACTTCGAGATCCGACCCGTCGAGTCAGGACTATTTATAATCTCACCAAGGGGAAAGGAGCTCACCACTGTGACCGGGTGCGAGTCGAAGTAGTGGCGGAGCTTCCTTTTGGAGATGAGGACAGCGTACAGCAGCTTCTGGATCTGCGGGTACCTCGTTTTGGTGTCTCCGAGCACCTCGCTTACGAAGTAAACCGGGCGCTGCACCTTGAGAACGTGCCCCTCTTCTTCGCGCTCCACTACCAACGCTGCGCTCACCACTTGCGTAGTCACCGCAATGTAGAGGAGGAGGGGTTCGCCTGTATTCGGCGGGACCAAGATTGGAGGCTTCGTCAAGACCGCCTTGATATGATTTAGCGCCGTTTCGGCTTCCTCCGTCCAAACGAACCGCTCGGACTTCTTCAAGAGCCGGTACAGAGGGAGGACCTTTTCGCCGAGACGCGAGATGAACCGACTCAGCACGGCCAGGCACCCAGTGATCCGTTGCAATGCTTTCAAGTCCTGAATCAGGCCCATCTTGGCGATGGCGTCGATATTCTCTGGGTTGGCTTCTATCCCTCGTCGAGACACGATGAAGCCCAAGAGCATCCCTCTGGGTACCCCAAAGATGCATTTTTCGGGGTTGAGCTTAACGTCATTCGCCCTGAGTTTGGCGAACGTCTTTTCCAAGTCGGCCACGAGCTGGTCGGTCTGTTTGGACTTGACAACGATGACGAGGGTCTAGATCGGGGGTACCCAATCAAACCCTTAATCCACGTCAGGACAATAATCCACCCTTTAAAAACGAATGCTGAAGACCCCAGTCAAGAGGATCATCCATGTCCGAACAGCTCTCGGTTCGCCGGGAGTCTCCGTCGCCGAGGAGTCTCTCGGTTCGCCCGGGGAGTCTCCGTCGCCGAGGAGTCTCTCGGTTCGCCCGGGGAGTCTCCGTCGCCGAGGAGCCTTTCGGTTCGCCCGGGGAGTCTCCGTCGCCGAGGAGTCTCCTGCCCGCCCGACTAGTCCTCTCGGCTCCGCCCAGCTTTTGCCCATCCCTGGCCGTACCCGCTTGGTACTCGCCGCGTCAGGGCATGATGGGCCTCCGTCCTTCGCCACGGCAGCCACAGGAGCACCCGTCTCATCCGAACAGGAACACTACAGTTCCATGGAGACACGCATGCAGGACACCTGGGACCCAAGGACGACACCTGGAGCCCGAGGAGGACACCCGGAGTTCCCGAAGACACGGAACAAGTCAACCACGACCCAGAAACTACCCGGAGGCTTACCCGCGAAGTCATCTACATCAACCACCCGGGATGTACGATCCCGGGTCAGGCGGGGCGCCCACTCCGTCAACACCTGCTCCACGTACGGCTCGGCATGCGGCGCGAGTTAAAGGCCTCGGGGTAGTAACGCCCATTGTAATTTTCTCCTTTTTACCTCCCCACTCCCTTCTCCCCTTGAGACTATAAAAGGGGACAAGGAGGCACCAGTGAGGGCATGGGACAACGAACAACTGATCAATTCATAGAACACTCACGCACACACACAGGGACTTGGGACCCTCTCCCTCTCCCGACTAGTTTGTACCCCCTACTACAGACTTGGACTTGAGAACATCGGCACTCACTGGACGTAGGGTGTTACTCTCCGGAGGCCCGAACCAGTATAAACCCCCTGTCTCTTGAGTCACCATCCGGACCCTGACACGCGATCGTAGAAATATTACTTGCCGGTGGTAGCGAACCCCGACAGTTGGCGCGCCAGGTAGGGGCCTTTTTGCGTGTCATGACATTTCACCAGGGCCCGGATGGCCCACGGCGGCGCCTCGCTGGCTCCGGGCGCTCACCTACGGTTCGGCTCCCTCGACTTCGTCCTCAGCAAGTCGATGGAGCCCATCATCGGGGCTACCTTCGTGCGCCCCAAGCTCGCCTGCGACGACGGCGGCAAGACGATCCACGACAAGGGGCCCGAACCCTCCCGAGCCACCACGGGAGCCACCGCCTACATCCTCGACCTGCTCGGTGAGGACCTGGCGGCCGCCCTGGGACGGAGCCCGTCTCAGGAGCGCTTCCGCAACGTCTCCTACATGCTCACCAACCTCGCCCTCCAGGCCGGAGGGGAAGAGCAGCTCCCCTGGGGCGAGTTCCTCGACTGCTACGACGCCATGTACCCGGAGGGACAGCCGGGCCTGCCACATGATACGGTGAACGCCCCCACGCCGGCGGAACTCAGCGACCCACGGGCGAGGCGGGCTCCGCCGACGGCCCGCGACCCTTCCCGGGAGTGCTTCATGTGCCACACCCCCGACGGGGATGTGCAGTCTACTAGCAGCTCGACGAGGGGCGGCTCCCGCCAAGCACCGCCCCCGAACGGCCCCGCGGGCGATGCCCGGCGGGTCAGGCTGCAAGAGCTCGACGAAGCGCAGCGTCAACTTGAGGCCAAACGTCAGCAGCTCCACCACGAGCTCGGGAGAAACGCGGACGGAGGAGCCGCTCGCGCGCATGCACGGGACGTGCAGCAGCGGATCATCAACGACGGCAACAACGCCAACGACGCGCCGATCTTCGGACAAGCGTCCCAGAACCTAGCGGCCGCCGCCGTTCTACTACGCGGCCATCCTGAACCGGCAACCCCCGAAGATTGGAGGCTCCATCAGCAGCTCCGCGCGCTCCTGGAGACCGCGGCGGTTCAACAGGCGGAAAGCTCCGCCTCACGCCAGCGGGCTCCCAGGGAACCCGACCGAGAGCACTCCGTACATCATCACGGGGCCGTAGCGGACGGGGGCGCCAGGCGACGGGACGAGCACCAAGAGCACCGCCCACGCCGAGCTTATAACAGGCGGCGTGGGGGCCGTTACGACAGCAGCGAGGACCGGAGCAGGAGTGCGTCGCGCGGCCCCCTGCCTTTGGACCTCGTGTCCTCGGCGCTCAGGTCCCTCCGCGCTTCCGGGCTCCCACGACGGTGCCCAAGTACGATGGGGACACAAACCCCAGCGTCTGGCTGGAGGACTACCGGCTCGCGTGCCACGCGGGCGGAGCACAAGACGACCACTTCATCATCAAAAGCCTTCATCGCCGACTCGGCGCGAACGTGGCTGGAGCACCTCCCTGCAGGCAGGATCGACAGCTGGGCGCAGTTGCGCGATGCCTTCATCGGCAATTTCCAGGGGACCTACACCCGTCCCGGGAACCCCTGGGATCTACGCAACTGCCTCCAGAGGGGGGATGAAAGTCTGCGTGACTACATCAAGCGCTTCTCCAAGCGCTGCACCGAGCTGCCGAACACCGCCGACACCGACGTCGTCTCGGCGTTCCGGTTCGGAACCACCTGCGCGACCCTCATCCACGAGTTAGGGCGCAGGAAGCCGCGAACCATCCGGGAGCTCCTCGACATCGCCACCGACTACGCCGATGGGGAAGATGCTGTCGCCGCGACCCTTGATCGGCCTCAAGGCAAGAGCAAGCAGTCGGGGGCGGCCGGCGAAGGCCCCTCTGCTCAGCCCGACAAGAAAAAGAAGAAGGACAAACGGCGGCGTGACGGCAACATGGTGGCGGCGGCTGAGCGAAAGCCTACCAAGCCCAAGGGCAACGCGCCGAGGGATCACTTCGAGAAACTCCTTGAGGCACCTTGCACCAACCACGAGGGCCCTGTCAAGCACGCCCTGAAGGACTGCAAGCTCATGAAGAGCTTCCTCGCCGGTACTCTGAAGAAGAAACCCCATGAGAACACCAAAGATGGGGTCGGAGGCCCGAACGACGACGACGGCTACCCCAGGGAGGACGGTGCAGTCCTGATGATCGTCGGGGGATCGGCGGCCTGCCCCTCGAGGCGCGACGAGAAGCTGATCCGGCGAGAGGTTTGTCACACGGAGCCCGTGGTGCCCTCCTACCTAAGGTGGTCCGAGGCCCCGATCACTTTTGATCGCTCCAATCGTCCCGACCATGTCCCACTACCCGGAAGGTACCCGCTCGTTGTTGCTCCTCTCTTCGGGACGAAACGCGTCCACAAGGTGCTGATGGACGGCGGGAGCGGCCTCAACATCCTCTACGCCGAAACTCTCGACGAGATGGGGATCCCGCGGTCCCGGCTTCGGCCATCCGCGGCGCCATTCCACGGGGTCGTCCCCGGGGCAGACGCAATGCCTCTCGGGCAGATCGACCTGCCCGTCATGTTTGGGACTCCACGGAACTTCCGCAGGGAGACCCTCACTTTCGAAGTGGTGGGTTTCCCTGGGACGTATCACGCCATCCTCGGGAGGCCGGCATACGCAAAGTTCATGGCTGTCCCAAACTATACGTCCCTTAAACTGAAGATCCCTGGACCCAAAGGTGTCATCACGGTGGGGACTTCGTTTGAGCATGCGTACGCCTGTGAAACCGAGTGCTTCCAATTCGCGGAGGCACTCGTCCGGTCCGAGAAGCTCGCCGCTGAGCCTTCGCCTAGGGACCTGGATATCCCCGAGACCTCCAAGCGTGCTACGTGCTCCTTCGAGCCAGCCAAGGACGTCAAGGAGGTTGCCGTGGCCAACGATGGTCGCACCCTCCGTGTCGGGACGGCGCTCGATCCTAAATAGGAAAGCGCGCTCGTCGACTTTCTTCGCGCAAACCTCGATGTGTTTGCATGGAAGCCCTCGGACATGCCGGGGATTCCAAGGGAAGTCGCCGAGCACAAACTTGATATTAAGCCTGGCGCTCGACCGGTCAAACAGAGGCTTCGACGATACGACGAGGACAAGTGCAAAGCCATCGGCGAAGAGCTCAAGAAGCTCCTTAGCGCCGGCTTCATTAGGGAAGTGTACCACCCCGAGTGGTTAGCAAACCCTGTCCTTGTAAAAAAGAAGAATGGGAAATGGAGGATGTGCGTTGACTATACCGGCCTTAACAAGGCATGTCCAAAAGACTCCTTCCCTCTTCCTCGCATAGATCAGGTGGTCGACTCCACCGTAGGGTGCGAAACCCTCTGCTTTCTCGATGCGTACTCCGGGTACCATCAGATCGCAATGAGCCTGGCCGACCAGCTCGCAACTTCGTTCATCACGCCTTACGGCACTTTCTGCTATTCGTCAATGCCCTTCGGGCTGAAAAACGCAGGCGCCACGTTCCAAAGATGCATGCGTCGTGTCTTTGGCGACCTTATCGGCCGACTGGTCGAGGCGTACGTTGATGACATAGTAGTGAAATCCAAGCGCACCGGCGACTTGGTCCCCGACCTCGCGGCGGTCTTTGAAAAGCTCCGGCTGAACAAAGTAAAGCTCAACCCCGAGAAATGCGTTTTCGGGGTCCCGAGAGGCATGTATCGGAACGAGGCATCGAGGCCAACTCCGAGAAGATCTCCGCCATCACCGACATGGGGCCGATCCAGAACCTGAAGGGGGTCCAACGAGTCACGGGTTGCTTGGCCGCGCTCAGCCGTTTCATCGCCCGACTCGGGGAACGAAGCCTGCCCTTGTACCGCCTGCTCAAGAAGTCGGACCACTTCGCCTGGAACGCCGAGGCGCAGTAGGCCCTCGACTCGCTTAAGGCGTCGCTCAAAAATCCGCCGATCCTGACCGCCCCGGCGGAAGGAGAGCCCATGCTGCTCTACATCGCGGCGACCACCCATGTGGTAAGCACCGCCCTCGTCGTCGAGCGCAACGAGCCCGAGAAGGTTCAAAAGGTGCAACGCCCCGTCTACTTCATCAGCGAGGTCCTGTCCGACACCAAGGTGCGGTACCCCCAGATCCAAAAACTGGTCTACGCTGTCCTCATCACCAAACGGAAGCTCCAGCATTACTTTGACGCCCACCCCATCACAGTGGTGTCAAAGTATCCACTCGGCGAGGTGATCCAGAGCCCCGAGGCCGAGGGGAGGATAGCCAAGTGGGCCCTCGAGCTGATGGGGAAGAACATCACCTACGCCCCTCGGGACGCCATCAAGTCGCAAGCGCTGGTCGACTTCGTCGCCGAGTGGACCGAGGCCCAGACTCCCCCGACCTCCATCGAGCACGAAACGTGGGTCATGTACTTCGACGGATCACTCATGAAAGAGGGAGCCGGCGTCGGCCTTGTCTTTGTCTCGCCTCTGGGCGTACGCATGGAATACATGGTTGGACTGCACTTCCCGGCCTCCAACAACGCCGCCGAGTATGAGGCCCTCATCAACGGACTCCGTATTGCCCTCGAGCTTGGCATACGGCGTCTCGAGATCCGAGGTGACTCAGAGCTAGTCGTCGATCAAGTGATGAAGGAGTCAAGCTGCGTCAGCCCCAAGATGGCCGCCTACTGCCGGGCGGTCCGCGAGCTGGAAGACAAGTTCCTCGGCCTCGAGCTCAAGCACATCCAACGACGGTACAACGAAGCAGCCGACACCCTTGCCAAGGCGGCCTCCAATAGGAAGCCCGTCCCCCATGGTGTGTTCGCCAAAGACCAGCATGTGCCGTCAATCCGGCTAGATGACGAGCCACCGGAACCTCCGACGCAAGAGGAAGCGGAAGTGATGGAGATCGACGCAGAACCAGAGCCCAACCTCGAAGATCCCGATTGGAGGATTCCGCTCCTCAAATGGATCGTACAGGGCAAGCTTCCTCCCGACAAGACCGAGGCTCGGCGGATCGCTCGCTGGGCCAAGACTTTCACGCTCATCGAGGGAGAGCTTTACCGACGAGGAAGCTTCGGCGTCCTAATGCGCTGCATCCCGATCGACCAAGGCAAGGAGTTGCTACGGGACATCCACGCAGGAGCCTGCGGGCACCACGCTGCGCCAAAGACTCTTGTCGGGAAAGCTTTCCGACAAGGATTCTACTGGCCAACCGCGGTCGCCAACGCCAAGGACATCGTGCGTAGCTGTGAAGGCTGTCAGTTCTACGTAAGGCAGACTCACCTCCCGGTGCAAGCCCTACAGACCATCCCCATCACCTGGCCCTTTGCCGTATGGGGTTTGGATCTAGTCGGGCCACTGAAGAAAGCACCCGGGGGCTTCACGCATCTCCTCGTCGCCGTCGACAAGTTCTCCAAGTGGATCGAGGCAAGGCCCATCAGGCGAGTCCGGTCACAGGAAGCCGTCCAGTTCTTCACCGACATCATCTACCGCTTTGGAGTCCCGAACGTGATCATCACCGACAACAGCACTCAGTTCACGGGCAAAAAGTTCCTCAACTTCTGCGACGCCAACAACATCCAAGTGGATTGGGCTGCCGTCAGCCACTCCAAAACCAATGGACAGGTGGAGAGAGCCAATGGCATGATCCTGCAGGGACTGAAGCCGCGAATCTTCAAACGCCTCGAGAAGTTCCGAGCAAGGTGGGTCGCAGAGCTCCCGTCGGTCCTCTGGAGCTTGCGGACTACTCCAAGTCGAGCTACCGGCTGCACGCCCTTCTTCATGGTGCACGGGTCCGAGGCGGTCCTCCCGACGGATCTTGACTACGGCAGCCCAAGAGTTCGTGCCTACGACGACGAAGGGAATCAAGCCTCCCTGGAAGACGCCATCGACCAGCTGGATGAAGCGCGCAGCATCGCACTACTCCACTCGGCCAAGTACCAGCAGGCCCTACGGCGGTACCACGACCGCAACATTCGAAGCCGGGCCTTTCAAGTCGGCGACCTCGTCCTCCGACGAGTTCAGAGCAACCGCGGCCGCCACAAGCTGTCGCCGCCATGGGAAGGCCCCTACATCGTCGACCAAGTCCTTCGCCCGGGGACTTTCAAGCTCAAGGACGCCGACGGCCAAGTCCTTACAAATGCTTGGAACATAGAGCAGCTACGTCGCTTTTACCCTTAAAAGTACCTGTACTTTTCGTTTGCGATAATAAATAAAATGTTGCGCTGTTCTGAGTACTTTATATGCGTATGGTCGTTTTCCGAAATACACCTTGCGAGTTCCCAAAACTAAGCGGCGGGTGACCCCTTCCCTGTGCAGGATCGCCCACCGCTCGGGGGCTCCACCCGGGGCCCGGTGCCCCTCCTTTTTTCGCAAAAATTCGACAAGTGATCGCTCCCGCGCGCGGTCAAGCGGTATACTTTTGTGCTTACGAGAAAGAAACGTCAGCCCGAGTGGCTTTGCGATCGCGCTTGTCCAAGTTCCGAGTGCTTACGCCCCTGCAGCTACGGCGCTGACTTGCGAGCAAAATCCAAGTCCTCGGACCGACGTCTTTTTCCCCGAGAGCAATAAAGGAATCTCCCCGATTAGTTGTTGCTTTTAGCGCATCGGTCTGCTGTTTGTCATTGTTCAAACCTTCCGAAACTGCTCGGGGGCTGCGAGTCCGAGTGCCCAAACTCCCGAGTTCCTACGCCCCGGCGGCTACGGAACAGAGTCCGACGGGCAGGCTCCCGCGCCTGACCATCTCGACCCATGACCCCAAAAGCATTCGGAAGAAAATGGAAATGGCAAGCAACAGATAAAAACGCGAGTTTTTCAAGCAACAACGATTACCCTTCAAAGGGGAGTTAAGTTCATTACATAACAAAATGACTAAGTCCTCTACTTCTATCCTATTCCAGCCCGAGATCCTTCAGGGCGGCGGTGAAGCACCTTGTCGGCAAACGAGGAAGATTCGGCTTCAATCTCATCGTATTCGTCCTCCTCATAGCCGGGGGCCCACCCACCGACCATGGCAATGATCTTCCGCGCCACGCTCCGAGCAAGATCCGAGGCCTGCGCCCGAGTCCTCCCTGCAACAAGGGCAATGCGGTCCACCAGGGATGGGCCGCCGCCGACATTGAGCTCCTCGAACAGGTGCTCGACGGCCTGGACCAGAGCCTGATGGACCTCGGACTTCTTCTCGAGGGCCCTTTGACTCTGCTCGGCCCCCTCCCTAGACCTCTGAAGGTCCTCGATAGCTCCTGCAGACAGTTCTTCGTCAGAGTAATCTCACAGGAAGGGGAGCAAAAGGAAGGACGAGCAGAAACACGATACTTACTGGCCAACTCCGCCTTCAGGTCGTGGCCAAGCTGCACCAGCTCTTGATTAATGGCAAAGGCCTTGGCCACCTCGCGCTTCTCCGATGTCAGCTGGCCCTCCAGATTGGCCTTCTGGTTGCGCAGAGCTGTGCCAGCGAACAAGGTTAAGCAACCTGCGACCGCTCGGGAAGCGGAGAAAAGAACAATCCGACAAGAAACAGGGAGGAACAGCTTACCAAGGATCTCCTCCTCCCGCTGCTGGGTGACTTCTCCGAGGCGGGCCCCCTCTTCCTCTGCGGCCTTTAGCTTCCCGGCCAGCTCAACCAATTGGTTGTTGGCCGTCTTGAGGTCGAGGTCGCGGTGCTGGACGTCTGTCTGGAGGTCCGCCACCTTCACCTTCAGCCCCACGGCCTCCTGCACGGCGGCCTCCTTTTCCCGACTGGAGGCGTCGGCAGCCGCCAGCGCCGCTGCCACCACCTTCTCGGCCTCCTCCACCTTCGCCTCGAGGGCGGCTTTCTTCTTCTCGGCACCGGCAAGCACCTCCGCCCTGGCCTCCCGGGCCTCGGTCAGCTGAGCCTGAAGCTGCTCCTTGTCCGCCTTCAATTGCTGAACGGCGTGCCACAGCCCGGCCTCCCGGCGGAGGAACAGGGACTTCTCGGAGCTGCGCTCCATGATTTTCTGAATGAAAGCAGAAAGGGGAGCGGTAAGGCACACCCCAAAACGGCGCCAAGGCCAGAAGAAGGGAGCCCGAGAACTTACCCAGGAAGGCTTGATGATCATCTCGTTGAAGATCTCCTTCATGTTGTGGAGGCCCTCCGCGAGAAGATGGCATTGCTCCTGCTCCGACTTGTTGTCAAGCTCGAAGACGGGACTCCCCGGGTTCTGACGATCGTACCACATCAACCGACCCTCGCACGGCAGGTTCGGGTTGTTCTCGATGGGTACGATGGTCTGGAAGCGACGATCCATCGTCATCATCCCCGGAGTCTCCCTGAGAGAGTCCAGGTCCCCACTCGGGGGGCTCGAAGGCCTCGGGGACTCCACAACCGGCCCCCCACTGGGATCGCCGTCGATCCTCCGCGAGCCATCCTCCGGCGAGTCCTCGAGCACGACGACCTCTGGGGGAACCCCCCCGGAGGAGGACTCGGGGGCTGCAGCAGCTGCCACCGCTGGGATGGCGATGTCTTGAAGGGCGCCGGTCGTCCCCGCCTCCGCTTCCTCGGGGTCGGCCGCGGTCCCCGGAGGGGTAGCGACCCCGCGGCCATCTCCCCCGACAGCAACCTCCTCGGCCCCGGCTAGGGCCGCGTCACCGGGCAGGGCGACCTCCCCTGCCCCAGGGTGGCTCACCACCTCCTGAGGGGTAGGAAGAGCCGTCCCCGCCAGTTGCTGCTCCAGCTCGGCCTGGAGCGCCGCGACAGCCGCCTCCGTGGGGACGGTCTGCGTGACGACCAGGCCCGTCGGGAGTGCACCTCCCGGGCTGTCTCCATCTCCCTCCGGCACCTTCTCCTCAACGGAGGGTGTCACCCTCCGTGTCGCCTCCTCGGCCTGCTCCGCCACGGGCTCTGGTGTCGCCTTCTCGGCCTGCTCCGCCGCGGGCCTCGGCGTCTGCACTGCCAAGCGCAGCATCTTCTTCGGCGCCACCTCGAGCGGATTGTCGGCCCGACTGATGCATCACCAGTCGAGGAGCCCGGCTGAGAAAAATGGCAACTGTGGAGACAGAAACCACTTGAGAAAGACAGAGCATTACTCACCTCGACGAGACGGTCCGGGTCCGCTTGGAACTTGTCGGCGCCGGGCCCCTCGGGGACGAGGGCCTCTTGGACCCCGCGAGCGCCGTCGGGGCGGGGGCCGCCTGCATGGTTTCGGCGCTCCTACCCGAGTGGGGCGCCGCCTGGCCAGTCGGGCCTCCTCCTTCGACCGGGGACGGGTCCGGCCGCCCCGTCGCGGCCCTCCCCGGGGCGGAAGGGACCCGCGCCTCCGCCGTGGGCAACGCGGGCAAGGCGCCGCCCCCGACAGGATTTGCCCCGGCGGCAGGTGCGGGCGTCCGGGGCGCGTCCCGCCCTCCGCTCTGCGCCCGCGCTGTCTGAGGGGCTGGCGGCGGCCGCCTGTCGTCTCGCGTCGCGGACCTCGGGGGAGAGCGCGACGCCCCCGACGATGAGCCACCCCTGTGGGCGCGCTCTGACGGGTCCTGGCTCCTCTCCCGACGCAAGGAGGTCGCGTCCCGACGAGGATCCACCCGCTCTTCGGACGCACGGCGGGTGACCGGAGGCGTGCGCTCGCGCCTCTCGCGCTGGCTGTCCCCGGAGGACCGTTGATGCCGGCCCGACCGGGAACTCTCGCCCCTCCCCGCATCCGGCGGAGGCGACCTCCCTCTCCCGCTGGACCTCGGCCTCTGGGCCGAGGACGAAGCCGCCACCACGGCAACTGCCCTGAGCTTCGTGGGGGGAGCGTCCTCGTCTTCATCCTCTGAGTCGTCCTCGCTCCTCGAGTCCCCCTCCGCGGGCTCCGACTCGGGGTCCTCGTCCTCGGAGACTCTCTCCCCCTTCCCCCTCTGCTTGGCCCGTTCGGCGTTTCTCTCACGCTTGGCCAGCTCTCGCTTCTTCCACTTCTCCCGGCGGTCCTTCTTCGTCTTGGCCCGCTCGGCCTCGGCCCGATTCTTCGCCCTGTCCTCGAGAAGTGGCGGCCGGGAGCAGCCGACATCCTCGCTCTTTACCTAAAAGAACTCGGTGTTAGAGGACGAAAAAGCACTCGGGATTGAATCCAAGACAGGCAGAAGAGCACTTACGATGGCCTGAGTGTTGGCGTGCGGGAGCATTGGCAGGAGATCCGGCGACGAGTACTCGAGGCCTGCCCTCCCCACCGCTGCCGTCACTCGGCGCCGCACCTCGGCCTCCGAGGGCAGGGGATCCACCGTTACTGTCCCCACGAAGGGGGCCTTGTCTGGGGTCATGCGCCACATCGGGAGTGCGCGACGCCTTAGCGGCACGATACCTCTCGAGAGGTACCCACCGATGACCTCCGTCAGGGACACGTTCTCCTCCCGCAGACGGCCGAGGGCTTTCCAGGCGTTCTTGAGGAGCTTCTCCTGGTGCCTCTTCTCGGGCTCGTACACCCACGCGTCGGGCGCCTTCTCGAATATCCTCCCGGTGTACTCCGGGAGGGGATTCTTGAGGTCGTTCTTGAGGTAGAACCACCCGGGGTGCCAGCCCTTGTTCGAGCTAATCAGGGACCCCGGGATGTAGTTGCCCGACCTCCCCTGCTTCATCTTCAGCACGGCGCACCCGATCGTCGCGGGGGCGCCGCCCTCGGTGGCGTGCAGCGCAAACTTAAAGAAGTACCTGAAGAGGTCCCAGTGGGCCTCATTCCCTAGGTACCCCACGCACAGCGCCACGAACGCTGCCATCTGTTGAACCCCGTTGGGGTTGATGTGCTGGAGCTCCAGCTCGTACTCGTTGAGCATGGCCCGGATGAACCTCCCCGCGGAGACGGAGAACCCGCGCTCGTGGAAGGCGGTGAAGGAAATCACGTACCCGCGCGGCGGCCGGGGAAAGTCCTCCACGCCCGGTCTCTTCCACTCCTCAGCCTCTGTCAATGACGAAAGCAGCCCTTCCGCCACGAGGCCCTCCAGCTGCCGGAGCGTCACCCTCGAGCGCTCCCAGGTCGACATCGCGAAGCTACCAGAAGAGGGAAACGCAGGTGAGGTGGGGAGCTCGGTCTCTCACTCCCCGGGAAAACGCGGCGACGGCGGCGAAGGACGCAAGAAAGCAAGCGCAGCAGCAGCGAAGGAGACGAGACGCGCGACGGAAGGCGAAAAGCTCGGGATGAGGTAAAACCCTAGGCGGCCGCGGCGCGGGGCTATAAATAGGGGCGGAGTGGAGCGGCGGCATTAATTGCGCGGGCCCACCACTGGCGCGGCTGCAACGTGCGCCCGTCGCTTCATCTGACCACCTCAAAAGGAGCGCCCTCCCTCCACGCGGCGGAAGAACGAGCCGACGCTCCTCCGCTCGGCCCACCAACGGTCGGGTAGCAGCCCAGCCCACCAACGAAGCGTCCCTGACAAGCTTCCCGACCCCGATGACCTCCAAGGCAAACTACTCGGGCTCAAAACCTTAACAAGAGCACTTACTCTTCTCAAGGCTCGGGGGCTACACCCGGCGGGCGCGCGGAAGAATCATGACTCACCGTCCTTACGCTGCCTCTGAACCTGGGCGCGAGTCTCCATCTCCCCCCAGGCTCGGGGGCTACTGACGAGGGTCTAGATCGGGGGTACCCAATCAAACCCTTAATCCACGTCATGACAATAATCCACCCTTTAAAAACGAATGCTGAAGACCCCAGTCAAGAGGATCATCCATGTCCGAACAGCTCTCGGTTCGCCCGGGGAGTCTCCGTCGCCGAGGAGTCTCTCGGTTCGCCCGGGGAGTCTCCGTCGCCGAGGAGCCTTTCGGTTCGCCCGGGGAGTCTCCGTCGCCGAGGAGTCTCCTGCCCGCCCGACTAGTCCTCTCGGCTCCGCCCAGCTTTTGCCCATCCCTGGCCGTACCCGCTTGGTACTCGCCGCGTCAGGGCATGATGGGCCTCCGTCCTTCGCCACGGCAGCCACAGGAGCACCCGTCTCATCCGAACAGGAACACTACAGTTCCAGGGAGACACGCATGCAGGACACCTGGGACCCAAGGACGACACCTGGAGCCCGAGGAGGACACCCGGAGTTCCCGAAGACACGGAACAAGTCAACCACGACCCAGAAACTACCCGGAGGCTTACCCGCGAAGTCATCTACATCAACCACCCGGGATGTACGATCCCGGGTCAGGCGGGACGCCCACTCCGTCAACACCTGCTCCACGTACGGCTCGGCATGCGGCGCGAGTTAAAGGCCTCGGGGTAGTAACGCCCATTGTAATTTTCTCCTTTTTACCTCCCCACTCCCTTCTCCCCTTGAGACTATAAAAGGGGACAAGGAGGCACCAGTGAGGGCATGGGACAACGAACAACTGATCAATTCATAGAACACTCACGCACACACACAGGGACTTGGGACCCTCTCCCTCTCCCGACTAGTTTGTACCCCCTACTACAGACTTGGACTTGAGAACATCGGCACTCACTGGACGTAGGGTGTTACTCTCCGGAGGCCCGAACCAGTATAAACCCCCTGTCTCTTGAGTCACCATCCGGACCCTGACACGCGATCGTAGAAATATTACTTGCCGGCGGTAGCGAACCCCGACAAACGATGTCGTCACATATGCCTCAACGGTCGGCCCGATGAGTTCGTCGAAACACCTAAGCATACACTGTTGGTAAGTGGCGCCGGCGTTTTTAAGCCCGAACGGCATCGTCACGTAACAATACGACCCGAACGGGGTTATGAAGGAAGTCGCGAGTTGATCGGACTCCTTCATAGCTATCTGGTGGTATCCTGAATACGCGTCAAGAAAGCATAAGGTTTCGCACCCCGAGGTAGAGTCGACTATCTGGTCTATGCGTGGCAAAGGAAAAGAGTCCTTTGGGCACGCTTTGTTAAGAGCAGTATAATCAACACACATTCTCCATTTTCCATTCTTTTTTCGTACAAGGACGGGATTGGCCAACCACTCGGGATGATACACTTCCTTAATGAAACTGGCCGCCAGAAGCTTCGCGATCTCCTCGCCGATTGCCCTGCGCTTCTCGTCGTCGAAGCGCCGGAGGCGTTGCTTCACGGGTCGGGACCCGGACCGGATGTCCAAGGAATGCTCGGCGACCTCCCTCGAAATGCCCGGCATGTCCGAGGGCTTCCACGCGAACACATCGACGTTCGCGCGGAGGAAGTCGACGAGCGCGCTTTCCTATTTGGGGGACAGCTTGGTCCCGATCCGCGCCACCTTCTCACTTGGGTGGTCGGGGTCCAGTGGGACCTCCTTGGTGCCTTCGAGCGGTTCGAATGACGCCGAGCCGTGAATGAAGTCGGGCGCCTCCTCGACGAGTCGCGCCCTTATCGGGGTGATCTCTTCGGTCGACGCGATGATGGCCGATGCCAACTCGCAGCTTTCCACCTCGCATTGGTGAGCCCGTTGGAATGACGCTCCCACCGTGATCACCCCCTTCGGCCCCGGCATTTTGGGCTTGAGGTAGGTGTAGTTGGGGACGGCCATGAACTTCGCGTAGCATGGGCGGCCCAAGATGGCGTGGTAGGATCCATGGAATCCCACCACCTCGAACGTGAGGGTCTCCGTCTGGAAGTTGGTCGGAGTTCCAAACGTAACGGGCAGGTCGATTTGCCCGAGAGGGACGGCCTGTTTACCGGGGACCACTCCGTGGAATGGTGCCCCTGTCGGACGGATACGTCCTCGGTCAATCCCCATGGCGTCTAGCGTGTCAGCGTAGAGGATGTTGAGCCCGCTCCCGCCATCCATCAGCACCTTGGTGAGGCGCTTGCGTCCTATGACCGGGTCGACCACTAAGGGGTACTTGCCCGGTCTTGGGACAAATTGCGGATGGTCGGCCCGATCGAAGGTGATGGACGCCTCCGACCACTTGAGGAAGGTCGGGGTCGCCGGTTCGCGGCGTACACCTCTCGGCGCTCCACCTTGGCTCGCCCTTTGCTCACCGACGCCTCTGTCCCGCCGAAGATCATCAGGCATCCGTCTGGCTCCGGATAGGGGTCGGCGTCCATGTTCTCTCCTGCCTCCCAACTCCTTCGGGGCCAGGTCGGACTTCCTTGGTCGTGGTGCCGGCTTCCGGGGTCCCCCAGCCATGAATTTCTTCATGAGGGAGCAGTCCTTGTACAAGTGCTTGACAGGATACTCATGGTTCGGGCACGGGCCGTTCCACTTCCTCTCGAAGTGGTCGGGGACCTCTCCTGTCGAGGGTTTGGAGGTCGGCTTGGGGTCGGCAGCGGCTACCATGGTGGCCTCGCCGTCGTGGCGCTTGCCCTTGCCCTTCTTCTTCTTCTTGGCGGGGGGCCCCGAGGGGCCTTCCTCAGCTTCCTCCCCCTGTTTGCCCTTCGGCTCGGCAAACGGGTGGAAGATGGCCCCCACTGCCTCTTCGCCAGCTGCGTGACTCGTAGCGATGTCAAGCAGCTCCTTCGCGGTGCGAGGACTCTTCCTCCCAAGCTTGTGGACAAGGGACTTGCATGTCGTTCCTGTGAGGAACGCCCCGATGACGTCGGCGTCAGCGAGGTTGAGGAGCTCGTTACATTGCCGAGAGAAACATCTGATGTATTCTTGAAGCGTCTCCCTCTGCTTCTGCCTGCAGTTCTTGAGGTCCCAAGTGGTTCCCTGGGACGATTGTAGGTCGCCTGGAGATTCCCTACGAAGACTTCTCGGAAATCGGACCAGCTCCCGATTTGTCCTGCGGGGACATGCTGGAGCCAAGCCCATGCCGAATCGGCCAGGTGGAGCGGCAAGTTGTGGATGATAAAATCATCGTCATCGGCTCCCCCGGCCCGGCAGGCGAGTCGGTAGTCCTCAAGCCAGACTTCAGGGTCAGTTTCCCCGTTGTACCTTGAGAAGTTCGACGGGGCTCGAAAATTGGCGGAGCGAGGAGCCGCTCGGATCCGCGGGCTAAACGCCCGCGGTCCCGGCACGTCCGGGCTCGGCGTCCTTTCGCCCTCGTCATCGTTGTCGTACCGGCCGCCACGGCGGGGGGCGCGCCCTCGCCGTCGCTCGGGCTCGTGCTCGAGGAGCTGTCGTCAACGGGCGTTCAGGATGCTCCGGGCGTCCAGGATCGAGCCGACCCGTTTCAAGATCGGAGCCTGAAGAGCCGCGCGTTAGGCGGGGCGGGGCTGGTGCACCGAGACTCCTTGCTGGTCGCGTCCGCCGCGCCCGCCGGTCGGCTGCCTCGAGGCCTCGCGGTGGCTCACCTGCGACGCTCGTCGTCGCGATTGCGAACTCTCGGCCTGCTGAGCCGCAGCTCGCTCCAGAAGTTCACCGAGTTCCCGCTGGGCCTTGCGAGCTTCGGGTGTCGCCGGCGGGGGGAGTCCTCGCACGAGCATGGCCGCGGCGGCTATGTTCTGCCCGGCGCGGGCGAAATGCGGGGGCGGGACGCCGTCATCGTTGACGATTTGGCGCTGCACGTCCCGCGCACGTCCCCGTGCCGGGCCGCATCTCCAATCTGCAGAAGCTCGCGCTCGATGCGCTCTCGCTCCTGCTTGACCCGCACGCGCTCCTGTTCAAAAAGGAGGCGGGCCTCTTGGAGCTCCTCCCGGCGTTGTCGAGCGTTGTCAGCGTGAGAGTGTCGCGGTGTGGTGGCTGCTCTTCGTGGGGCTGGCTGCCTTGCTGGCGCCGCGGCCTGGACTGCGGCCGCAGCAGCCGCGGGCGCGTCGTGCGCCAGGTGATCTTCTTCCGGGCCCGCTGGCCCGAGCTGCTCTCGCTCGCATCTCCCACCGCCCCTTCGGGGGTGTCCGCCATGAAGCACTCCCGGAGGGGTGGTGGCTGTCCCCGATGAGCTCGGTGTTCGACGTCTCCGAGACGGAGTCGTCCAGGAGGTCGAAGACCGACTCAGAGACGTGATCGATCATTCCGACGAACTCGCTGTCCGCCGGGGCGCGGCTTAGGAGACGTGTCACCAGTCGCGACACGACCTCGGCCGCGTTACGTAAACCGCAAGGGGCCGTATACGGCGGGATGGAATCCAGCGTCTCCGTGGGGAGCGGGACTCCTCCCACAAGCTGAGTGGCAACGTTTGCCAGGGCGAACCTGACGCAGCGCGAGTCCTCCTGAGTGGGCCGTGGCCCCAGGAAGGTCTCCAGCTGCCTCCACAGCAGGGTCTCGTCGGCGCTCGGACGAGGGTCGCTAGCCTCGTCGTCATTGGTACCGATGTCGAGATTCGCGAGAGCCTCGGTGGCGGTCACGATGTTGGCGTCAAGGGTGTCGGCCGGGGGCGTGGGGGCGACCCTCGTCAGGTCCCCGTCGACGGTGACGACGAAATCCAGACTCCCGAGACGCAGCCGCGTCCCGGCGGTCCAGCTAAAACCACCGGTGGCCATCCGAAGCCTGATGATTGCCGAAACGCGCAAAAGCCCCCTACCTGGCACGCCAACTGTCGGTGCAAGAAATCACCAACTAGTAAATTTAGTGGATTGCGCGTTTAGGCTCGGAGAAGGGTCGGGCGAGGCGGAGAAGGGTCGGCCGAGGCGGAGAAGGGTCGGCCGAGGTGACGTGGGGTCGGCCGAGGCGGAGAAGGGTCGGGCGAGGTGTTATGGGGTCGGCCGGGGCGCTGTGGGGTCGGCCGGCCCCCTCTCGCCCGACGTTTCCCTCGCCAGCCTAGCTTATGGATTTGCTTACACCTATCTCCTTCTCAAAATAGCGAGGTCCCACCTGTCGGTGAGTGGGTCGGATATTGATATCCGACAAGATGCTTCTTTCTTACATGGAAAGTACATTGGACAGTTAGCTTCAGCAACAGGTGTTGATGGGCATAACTGGCTGTATCATATTGCATATGCAGTTTTTGACTCAGAGACTCAGGATAACTAGGAGTGGTTTCTTGAGAGTTTGCACAAAGTCATAAGAGACCCACCAGGACTAGTTTTATATTCAGATGCATGTAAAGGATTAAAGAATGTTGTAAAAAAGATATTTCCACTGGCTAAAAATAGAGAGTGCATGAGGCACTTGTACATCAACTTCATGAAATACTACTTAGGGGACATTTTCACTGACCATCTGTACCCTGCTGCAAGGAGCTACACAGAATATATGTTCAAGTGGCATATGAAGAAAATTTTTGAGGTTGCTCCATGTGCAATTGACTACCTTGAAGAGAACCATGGCAGGATTTTGTACAGAAGTGGATTATCTGAGAACAACAAATGTGACTATTTGACTAATAATGTTTTTGAGAGTTTCAATTCTCAGATCAAACACTTGAAAGGCCTTCATCTCCATGAGATAGTTGACAGGATCAGGGAGCTTATAATGGAGAAAAGGTACATTAGAAAGAAGCTTGCACTGCAATGGGAAGATGGAATCCTACTTGCTGTCAGGAAGGATCTAAATCTTACAAGCAAGAGTCTGAAGGTTGTCAAGATTATAGTTAGTGATGAGCACTTTGCAGTGGTGACACTCCTTGATGACTGGAATAACCAGAGAAGGCACACAATTGATCTGAAAGAGAAGAAATGTTCATGCAGAGAATGACAGATAACTGGTAAGCCATGCAAGCATGCCTTAGCTTGGATATGCTCTAACAGAGGAATGCTGGTAGATGACTTTGTGCATGAGTACTACTCAGTTGCACGGTTCAGAGCTGCATATGAAGGAAGAGTTGAAGCATTACCAGACAGGTCCCAATGGCCAGAAGGGAACCTTAGATTCAAGGTTTACCCACCATTGCTGGGTAGAGCACCAGGGAGGCCAAAAGTGCAAAGGATAAGGGGTTCCATAGAGAAAAATGCCAACAAAAAGAAAGTTAGATGCAAGCGGTGTCGAGGATTTGGCCACTTTGCCAAAACATGCAAGTTTCAGATGGTAGGGGAAGATGGTGAGACTGCTGGACCATCCAAGAGCAACAAGAGATTAGCTTTTATTTGAATTCTTTACTGTCATATGCATTTTAATTCACCCTCAATTGAACTATGGTTTAACACTAACGAATATACAGAAAGAATCCAAAGGAGGACACTACTGGACCATCCAAGAAAAAGAAAGCACCAAAGAAGAAGAAAACCCCTAAGAAGAAAAAACCACCCCTGAAGAAGAAGAAGAGTGATGCTGCTGCTCCTCCAGCAAAGGTTGTGAGAAGCCTGAAGGCCATGTTCACCGATGGGGATGGGGTGTAAAGCTGATGGCATACCCTTGAACATTTCACTTTTGTAATGCTTGTGAGCTTGACAAGCTGAAATGCAGTTTTTATTTATGTAATTGGTTGTAATATTTGCTGGCAGTGCACTGAACCTTATACCTAGATGCTTGTGAACTTGAACTTGAACAAGTTGAACTTCAAACCTTCTTTTGTAATGCTATTGTGACATGAATCTGTTAGTGTCACCTGTTATTGTCAGCTACTACTAAATTTCACCTGTTATTGTTAGCTGTTATTGTCAACTGTGAATCTGTGATATATTTCAACAATTCCACTGCAATGCTATTGTCAGAAATGGTACTGAATTTCATTACTTCCAAAGCTAGATTGCATACATGTCACTGATACCCACACATATCACTAATGCACACACATTCACTAGTTCCACAGTTTGCTCATAAGACAACCAACACCTACACTAACACACAATGCTGCTATGACAACATAGTCCATCTTGATCTTCTGCACTTCCATCCTAAGGACACAAAGATCACTCACCACACTGTCAACTTTTTGCTGCAGTTCATCTAATTGCTGCTTCAGTTTGACAATACAGTCTACAGACAGATGCTCACCATCACCAGAACTGAAAAGGGTCACCGTCTTCATGTTCTGCTCTTGCGGACGAGCATATCCTTCATACTGCGCCTCAGACATGATGAACCGACAAGTTCTTGGGTCATCCTGCATCCCATCAAAATCCTAGACAGATCAAAACCATCCACGAACGCAAACTTGAAGATAAATTGACTTACTTTGATGCTGTTAGGGCACTTGATGAAGTATTGGCCAAAAGTCTCCCGCTGTTTGCTTCTGATTCGTACCAATGGGACGTAGCAACTCGGGTACTCCCCAATCCCCCAATCCGTCGAGTTGCTGGACCCCGCCGCCGCCGTCGCCACCACTCGCCTGAACTGCATCGTCGTCGAGCTCATGCAGCTTGTCCACCATGGCTGCGGCAAAGCCCAGTGTCGGCGGCCACAAACGCAGTCGCTGGTGCAAAGGGGTTGGGCGGGCGTCGGCGGCGAGATCTACGGGCGGCAGAGGGGAGCGAGCGAAAGAGTGAGAAGAGAGGACGACCGGGTCGGGGTTGGTCCAAGCCGCGGCCTTGTCCGACAGCCAGGGGCAATATGGGGATATACGCATCAACGGTGCCTGCAAGTGGGCCTAAGTACACGCCAAACGTATAATTGTCGGGGGTAGACCCCCAGGGGTACCCAGAAGGCGGATTGGCCCAACCAGCAAGGGGCGGCCCGGTCCGAGTGCAACTAGATCGGTTTGTCAGACTGGGTGGCCCACCAGTCGGGAGGCCCACCAGTCGGACGAGCCGGATGGGCGCGACGGCGCGCGCGGCAAGGAAGCAGGTGGCGTATCCCGCAAGAAGCTCGGAGATCAAGATAAACTATCTGGAATTATAGGGAAAGATATCTGTAATCGTTATAGGATCGCATCCTTGTATTTCGGGTAGGTTACGATCTCTAGCCGACTTGTAACTCAAGGCAGCCGGACTATATAAGGCGCCTTGAGACCCCCCTCAAGAACACAACATCTACGAAACCTAGGACAGAACCCAACTACGGAGATACTTCAGGAACTTCATACACAACAATACAATCACCCCCAACACAGGACGTAGGGTATTACGTCATCTCGACGGCCCGAACCTGTTCAATCCTTGCGTCTCGTGTTACCATCGACTTCTGATCCTCGATCTGTCCCTCAACAAATCAACCACGTAGGCTACCCTGTGTGGACTGCCAGGTCCAAACATCCGACAGTTGGCGCGCCAGGTAGGGGTGGATCGACGTGATCATCAAGCAAGATCGATGGCAGAATTCCAAAACCCATCTCCGATTGATCTACTACACGGCGGCGGCGACACAACCTCCGGAGAACACGCATGGCAGCGTGACCGAACCCCACATGCATCTACTCGGTCTCCCCGGATCAATCTCCAAAAGCTGCATCACCGCTTGATCCACGTGCAGGCATGTGCGGATGAAAGTACTCGAAGACGGACATGTCCAAGTACGCGGCGGCGGAGCCGTCCTGGAGCCAAAGCAAGTTGTGCGATTACTTTTCTACAGCGAGCTCTGTCTATCCGGCTCCTTCAGATCAATCCGCAAAGGCTGCTGCGTCGCACCGCTCAATCCGTCTGCATACTCTCTGATCATCGAATGCCCGAACGGATGAGCATGCCTCTTAATATGCTTATAATCTTTTGTTTCTTGTTTTCTATACGTGCATGCGCAGATGTCTAATAATTTTTCTAATTAACCTCTCTTGTGTTTATGCGTGTGTGCGCATGCACGACCGAGTCCAACTAAGAGACACTCACGCCGCCGACCATGTAAGGGGACGGAGGCAGCATGCGCCGCCGCAGTAGGGCACGCGTCTCCGGCCTCGCCGACATGACTACGACACCAAGGCGCCGACTGCTTTCGCTTGGGTCCAGGCAGAAGGCGACGCAGCAGCACTTGGCTCTAGTGACCGCACCTTTCGTTGAAGAAATTGCTGCAGCAACGGGTGGATCGAGGAACAAGCTGAATCAAGGACGAAGGGCCATGCAAGTTAGGAAGGTCCAACGCTACATATGAAGGCAACCAGAAGACTTTAAGTTGCTCGCTATGTGCATAAATAAGCCTACACGGAGATTCTTCGTCTCTGCACTGACTCCGCCACCCAACTCGCCGATTCGCCGACATGACGACTCCACCGAATCGATCGCTGTACGCTCGCCGATACGCCGACTACTTAGTGCAAGCTGCTCCAACAACAACAGACTCTACCATGCTGGTTTATGATATGCCGACTCCGCCATGCTGCTCGCCGATTAGCCGACTTCATTGCCGACACCCCGACCACTCGGCTACAATGAGGACGACATGCCGAATCCCTGCCTCAGACACGAATCAAGCTAAGTCATACTCTAATACTTTCACAATATTTTTCGGTCATCACGCATCTCCATATACAAGTCTCCATGATCATTGCCGACTACCCTTGGTTTGTTCCCGACTGCTTATACAGCCCGAGCGCTACACGAGCAGTCGGGCTACACCCAACAGACGCATATTGCATTTTTCTCCATCGTTTATTTCTTTTTTCCACTCTTGTACAAGTCGCTAAAGTACTTGGGAAGCACACGCCTTAATCCGTGAAGCCTCGACTCTTCCGTACGCCTACGTTACTACGCGTGCATGCGGCCCAGCTCCCTGCGCTATGGACTACGGCTATCGGGGATCAGGTGCATAAACGTAACAGGATAACTACCCGAGGAAATTAATAGACTTAAAGAGTTGGAAGTAGAAATTCTATTACATACAACGTCGAATGTTTTTCTCCAGAATTAGTATTTGCTACACCATATACTACCTATCCTTCGTATCTTCATTGCAGGGCACAGGTTTGGATCCCGAGCTTGCCTGTTACGCTCGGGGGCTAGACCACTTGGGCATCGCCGACCAGCTGAGTACTCGAGTCAGTCGGTACTCGGGCTGGTACTACACTACACGACGGTCGCTAGCCGAGTGCTTTGCAGCACTCGGGCTGGCGCTACACTCCACGACGGTCGTTAGCCGAGTGCTTTGCAGCACTCGGGCTGGCGCTACACTCCACAAGGATCGCTAGCTGAGTGCTTTTGAGTACTGGGCTGGCGCTACCGCATGACGAGGAAGACGAAGACTTGACGGACCTTCGACTCAGCCCTCGCGCTCGGGGGCTGGGCGCCGGGGCGACTACTCGGCGTGCCTCAGACGGCTCGACCCGGCCCTCACGCTCGGGGGCTGGCTCCGGGACGACCGCTCGCTGCGCTTGCCTGCTGAGCCCTCACGCTCGGGGGCTGGCATGGGGGCGACTACTCGGCGTGCCTCAGCCCTCACGCTCGGGGGCTGGCGCCGGGACGACTACTCGGCGAGCTCAGCCCTCACGCTCGGGGGCTGGCGCCGGGACGACTACTCGGCGAGCTCAGCCCTCACGCTCGGGGGCTGGCGCCGGGACGACCACTCGACGTGTCTCCCAGGATTCCGCCGGCCCTCACACTCGGGGGCTGGACGCCGAAATTAACGCCGGATGATTTAGCCAGATGCTCCTTGACTAACCCTTGGACCGATTCCTTCGGAATCGCTTCAAGGCTCGGGGGCTACGGCCAACGGACGCACCTCACGGCGCATCCGTTGATCATTCGGTGACCTCAGAAGAAGGCTACTAACCCTTGGACCGATTCCTTCGGAATCGCTTCAAGGCTCGGGGGCTACGGCCAACGGACGCACCTCGCGGCGCATCTGTTGCAGACGGCTCTTTTCTCTCCAGTATCACGCGGTTTCGCTTCCAACTGCAGCAGACTCGACGCTCATCAGACAGCACGACCTCGCCGACTTGTCTCTCAACCACGTACTACTCGGGGGCTTGTCGGGGTAGACCCCCAGGGGTACCCAGAAGGCGGATTGGCCCAACCAGCAAGGGGCGGCCCGGTCCGAGTGCAACTAGATCGGTTTGTCAGACTGGGTGGCCTACCAGTCGGGAGGCCCACCAGTCGGACGAGCCGGATGGGCGTGACGGCGCGCGCGGCAAGGAAGCAGGCGGCGTATCCCGCAAGAAGCTCGGAGATCAAGATAAACTATCCGGAATTATAGGGAAAGATATCTGTAATCGTTATAGGATCGCATCCTTGTATTTCGGGTAGGTTACGATCTCTAGCCGACTTGTAACTCAAGGCAGCCGGACTATATAAGGCGCCTTGAGACCCCCCTCCAGAACACAACATCTACGAAACCTAGGACAGAACCCAACTACGGAGATCCTTCAGGAACTTCATACACAGCAATACAATCACCCCCAACACAGGACGTAGGGTATTACGTCATCTCGACGGCCCGAACCTGTTCAATCCTTGCGTCTCGTGTTACCATCGACTTCTGATCCTCGATCTGTCCCTCAACAAATCAACCACGTAGGCTACCCTGTGTGGACTGCCGGGTCCAAACATCCGACAATAATAGGGCATGGATGCGGGAGAAGCAAAGTTGTAATGGCAAGTTTCCAATAACGTGAATAGTAATGGCGTTTTTCAAAACTTGAAAAGTTGTAATGGCGTGGATCCAAAAAACCCTTGAATGTTAAACATGCATGAACTAAATGTTGTAGCTGCCCATTACAAAAAAAAAACTTGCATTGTATGGCCTATTTTTATTCAAGGTTTTCATTTCGCTCTAGATGGTGCGGTTGTCTTAGAGACAACGAAATGATACCGACCAATGGGAATGCTAGCAACATCTTAAACAAGTTTCAGTGCACAACTTCATTGCTGCTATCAAGGTTTTGTTTGGATCCATCCAACTAAACTTTAGCTGGGAAGTCTGTTTGGATCCCCAGCTAAAGTTTAGCCAGTGTCTTATCTATCACTTATCTAAACTCAGCTAATCAACTAAACTTTAGCTGGGTGGATCCAAACAGAGCCTAAGGACATGGTGCCAAGCCCATCGGATGTCATAGAGATAAAACTACTCTCTCATCTAATGAAACTACTCCATCCTCTCTCCTCATAACGATCTTGCCAAGTTAGCAAATTACTGATGTGGCATAGAATTTAATGCTCGTAAAACTTTCTATGAAACTTCATTGAGACGGGCCTTGGTAGCATTATTATCTATGCCACTGTTTGCCTCGCTCCTGCATTCGGGACTTCCCTCTGCACCTACAAATACCTGAATGGAGACTAGGAGTACATGTATTTTGTTTGGCTAAGTTAATAGATCCAAACAATTGTCGCTTCACTAAACAAATTTCCGAAAAACTAAAATGGATTTTTTAGGGAAGTAAAATAAAATGGACTGGTTAGTGTGGATAGAATATGGTGGGATGCTCCTGTTGGGGACAAGAGGATGACAGTGGGGCGGGTGGAATGCGTGGCATAATAACATGTAGGGAGAGAAGTGTTGTTAAACCAGAAGAAGAATGAGGAAAGAGTTGCAAAGAAGTCGTTGCTGAACCAAAAGAATGAAAGTGCAAAGTTGTTGAGCCATGAATTGCTGGGAGATATGGCCACCACAAGGAGTATGTACTATATATGAAACCTATTAGTGAAGTGTGAGTTATTCTAAGGACATCTCTTTTTAAAAGAAAATTTTGATTTGCTGCAGCATACCAACGCAAGTTTAAGGCTGACCGCAGCGGCTTCCGTTACCGCGTCCTTCAGGACGGCGACGGCAGAAAAATCCCCGCAGCGGTGTCCTTTTAGCCATACGGTAAAGAAACGGATGGAATCTCGTCCGGGACAGCGAGCGGACTCCAGGACAGCGAGCGGGACAGCGAGCAGGCAGCGCGCGGAGAGAGAGAGAGGAGAGAGAGTGGTACAGTAAACGTCCTCAACTAACTAAAAAATGTTATAACTCACAAACCAAAAAACCAAATTAAATTCCGATTGCACCATTAAATTCGTTGCAATAAATTCTTCAAAACAAGATCTCAGATGGATATATTTTGATAAAATTTATAAAGAAAAGAAAAAAAGGTGAGAAAGAGATGATATAGTAGTTGGGATAGATGGATAAAATATAGTAGAGTTGGGATAAAGTATGTGATTTGGAGTATGACGGGTGCGGGAGAAGTTGGTTTAGAGTACGGAATCTCGATGACCAGGACAGGATATTCCTTTTAGAGGATGCATTTAGGGGACGACGAGTGCGGACAGCCTAAGAACTGATACAACCTGGAAATCCCATGGGGCGTTGACTTGCAGGTGTAGCTGCGGTCAACCAGCACACTGCACCATAAGAGTACTAGGAAGCTCCGGCCGGCTACGACTACCCCCAGCACCCACCCTGGACAGAAAAAGGTGAACCACAATCCAGCATGCACGCTGCATGCATGTCCACATGTGCTCGGTTGCCGAGGAGGGCAGAGGCCAGGACTAGGAACCAGCCAAGAAACGGCTCGACGCAAGAGACAACGGACGCATGCAGGAGATGGAATTGCCGAGCCCAGCCATGAGCCAACACGCAGCAGGTAGCACTAAACAAATCCGCCCCTTTTTCCATCCAGACATTACATGGCCGATTGATCGGCCACTCCTCCGCTGCTCCGGAATCCGCGTCTACCCCCGCGTGCTGCCGCGTTTGTTTACGGGGGTGCAATCTGCTCCGTGTGCCGCGTCCGCTCGCGGCCGGCGACAGGGGGGAGGGAGCCGGGCGCGTGATCTGCTCGCGCCGGGAGGCGCAGGCCGGGGCTTCCACCGGCACCCGCCTCGGGACGCGCGGCCCCCGGTCGGCCAGGGTCTCCAATCTCCACCCCGAAGGCAGGAGGAAGCAGGCTCGATCCTGTTGCGGTTGCGGCCGGGGCGCGTGCGCGCAGCGGCGAGCGGCGCGCGCACGCGTGCGCGGAGACCTCTGCTGCCGCGCGGCGGGGGTTCCGCTCCTTCCTCTGGTTTGATCTAGGAATTTGCCTGCCTGCCCGCCCGCGCCAGCGCCTCGTAGTTTGCCGTGCGCTAGCTAGTGCCGCGCGGACCCGGCCGGCCGCCCGGCGGGCTAGCTTTTCACACTGGGTCTCATCGTCCGCGGCCGCGGCTGTGCCGTGCAGGCATGCGGCAGCCTGTTGGGGAGCGGGGAAGAAGGGGGATCAGGGATGGAATGCTGCGTTGGAAGTTTGGAACCGGGGATTTCGGGGGGTCCCTACATACCGCCCGTGCGCTCTGCTTGGAAGTTGGGATTAGCGGCAGCGGTGCTCTACTTTGACTTTCGATCCTGATCATTCAGGATTGCATGGCCTGTTTCAGTGGCATTTCTGATATTAAGGGCCGTGTTTAGATGCGCGCGTTTTGTATAAAGTTTATGCTTTGAGCCGCATTTTTATGCTTTGAGCCGCATACACAGAAAGAAGAAATGAACCGGCACGATTCTCAAGATGAAAATTTTATGCAAAACACGCGCATCTAAACACGCCCTAAGTCGTGCATGTCCTATCTAGTTAAGCGGGGCGAATGGGGCTAACTAAAAGCATCTCCATCATAATTACTTGTATCCACAACAAATATTATAAAAGCCTACCATTTGAGTGATTTTGGAGATAGGAAATCTAATCCACCAGACTACTATCGATCTTTTCTCCAATACCAAAATCTTTTTGAAGACTAGCAAAAATTTAGCTCTCATAGAAGCTCGTCATGCCATCCTCCGCTGTGACGTTTCCTGTTTGGAGGCGCTGCATGGGTTTGGGATCAATATGAAAGGGACACGTGTTTGATTAAATATTTATTAGCCACAATTGTATCGATTATGATTGGGTCTGCTAAGGGTGGGATGTTTTTAATTGGATTTTTGGCTTATTTACTTTCTTTACTGTAAATTATATCAGAAAAGACCATCTTTTATAATAAATAGATTTGTGCTGCTTTTGTTAAAGTGCTTTTGGATGGTGCTTCAATTTTGTCTCTACTCTCTACACATCCACCCTTTCGACGTCTCATACATCTTTGTTTCAAAAAATCAGTCCACTTGCCAAACCACCCTATCAATAACTGAATAGGAGCGGGAAATCATCCAAAAAGCCCAACAAAGGAGCCAAACTGAAAAAATTGTCTTCTATGGTTTACTAGGTTTTGGGTTTTCTGTCCGGTGATATACTAACTAATTTTTTGTTATAATTTACATTTAAATTGTAGATGCTAACCAACTACAAATCAAATTTGTGTATACATCAGCGAAAGCACACCACTGGCACAATACAATAAGCATAATTAGATATGTAGCTATACCTTGTTGGGAAACACCCGAGTTCTACTATGCATGCCAAGCACTAGATGTATACGTTAAAAAAAGAATTAAACCCGGACTGAGCAATGTATCGAAGGAAGCCAACTACAAAAACCATGACTAGATCTCAAAACAGCTCCATCGATCTACAAACTATTTAGTTAGTTAACCAAATAAAAATCCAACATAACAACATGTGAAATAGAACCCAAATATATACAGGTAGCACTGAGGGCTTGTTTGCTTGCAGTCGTGCTAAAGCTGTATGGCACAGGCAGCTCTCCCATACGCATGATTTCGTCAGCCTGCTATGAAAATCGCTGCCTACCATCCTACAACCAAACATCCCTCCTGATTGCTCGTAAACAAAAGGAGCTCCATGAAGGCACGAAAGAAGAGGAACAATTTGGGCTCGTTTGGTTTTGGCCGTTGTTTGCTTCACTGCCCATGTGTTGGCGTGCCGATGCCTCCTCGCCTGCACAACCGCAGCCCTAGTTCATTTTTTTGCCGATACATTGGCGAACCGTGGGTGCACAAATCGGCCGCGCGCCGGACGGTCTAAGGCCCTGTTTGGATGGGAGGGGCTTATATAAGCTTATAAGCCTTTTCATAAGCCCATGCTTATAACAAGTCTAAAGGGGTGTTTGGTTGAAGTGCTTATAATAAGTCTCTATGTGCTTATGTGACATTTTTACCCCTGATCAGGATCTCTTTCTCCGTATGGGCCCCACCCGAAATAGGGGCAAGAGGTGGAAAGGGGGGGGGTTTCAGCGTGGGTCCCACCCGAAATAAGCCCCATAAGCACCATTTGAGAGGCTTATGGGCTTATAATAAGCCCTCCAAATAAGCCCCCAAATAAGCATGGGTGTTTGGTTCATTTGAGGCTTATTTGAGGCTTATTTGAAGGGCTTATTTTAAGCCTCTCCCATCCAAACACCCCCTAATTCATGGTCGCCGGGTAGAATCCTTCCGTCCGGTCGATCTCCGACAACTTCGGACGCATCAAATATTCTTTTTCTGTGCCTCGCTGTTGCTATGTTTTTTTCCCACGTAAAATTTTGTTTCGTCATTTCCTTTCCACGCGCTACTAGTTTCCGCGCGCGTTTTTTTTTCACGAAGCCAAAACATTTGGGATGGAGGAAAAGAGGGAGAAGAAAAAGGGCGAAAAAATAAAAATAACGTTCAAAACTAGAATACAATACAAATAACAAAAAATTGGTGCAAAATTTACTTATACAAGTTTTTTGAATTTTACATAAGTTTAAATACAAAAGTTTTCTACAACTACGTAATACATAAGTTTTTTGAAGTGCAGATAAGTTTTAATACAAAAATTTTTATACAATTAGTTTTCATCCATAAGCTTTACAGCAAACCTCCATAAACAACTTTTACATTCTAAATGAAACTTATGTATGACAGAGGAACTAAAACTGAAGTAATTTAGGCTTCTATGGCAGTGGATACATGGTCGCCCCAAACCCAAACATCCTTCTGCACCCGATAGGACGGAGTTGCCCCCCAATAACCCTGAACACTAACCAGTTCAGCCTTCTATGGCAGGGGGACCAAAACCGAATCAATTTAGCCTTCTATGGCAGGAGATACATAGCCGTCCCAAACCCAAACATCCTTCTGAACCCGATAGGACGGAGTCGCCCCCAACAACCCTGAACCCTAACTAGTTCAACTTTCTATTGCAGGGGGATCGATGTCGAAGTAATTTAGCCTTCTATGGCAGGGGTATATGGCTGCCCTAGACTCCAAACACCCTTCTGAACCCGATACGACGGAGTCGTCCCAACAACCCTGAACACTAACCAATTTGGCTTTCTATGGCAGAGGGACCAAAGCCGAAGAAAAGTAGATTTTTTAATACATGCGTAACACCATATTTCCCAATGTAAATTTAATAATATAAAAGTTTTAGATTAAAATGCTGATAGTACTGCTGCTAAGTCATATTTGTAATGTAAAAATTTTACATAAAAGTTTACAATGTAAAAGTTTATCATAAAATCTTTTATGTAAAGTTTTACATAAATGTGCTAATTTTGTACCCCGTTTATCATATTTGTTGTGTAAAAGTTTTATGTAATAATTTGACACAAAAGAGAGCAGGTCCTTAATGTGGTCCACCTTGTCGGAATTAAAAAATAATTCATGAACCAATCATACGGTCATGTGCGGGGACGCCTCTGTATATGGAGCCATAACTATGTGACGTTTTTTTCGAAAAGAGAATACGGGACGGGGAGGTGGGCTGAAAAAAATACACGAGGGAGCAGGACCACGGGGCGAAAACACGCACGTGGTGGGATCGACCGTGGGGACTGGAACCTCCGGTGTCTACTGTAAACTCAACATGGTGGCCGCGCATATATTGTTCTAAAGCTTGAACCCTCTTGATGATGAGCTATCGATGTAGTCTATTTAGTCTAGGAATATTTTTATGCCCGAACTTTTGACTACCCTGCAGCCAAAAAAAAGTTAGGTGGATAAAAAAATATGTTTAACGGAGCATCTCGGTTGGCAGAAGCCGGCGAATTTCGTCTGTCTGCAAAATGATTTGCTAATTTAGTAAGCCCTTTTGCCAACTGATACTAATTTGTTCATCATTTTTGTGCCATATGGTGGTGTAGTGACATACTGACATTGTTGAACAAGGACGATTGCATCACCGTACTGGCGAGTTCTCCAGGGCAATAAGTCCGGTCGGCCTTTTGTAATCTGGGGTACATGCACGATCGACTACACTGTGTGTATCGTGTCGATCGATTCTTTTTTAGATCTGAAATATGGAGGTGCCGGTTGCAGGCAGTAGCCAGTAAATAGGCAAGGCAAACAGCCAAACAAACAGCACATTGATGTTACACTATAGCCAGCAGCAGACATCCTGTAGTCCTGTGTGTGACTGTGATTACCTAAGCCTTTCCACTGGTACCTGCAGGCTTAGAAAAACTACTGCATGCATGCAATATGCCGGCCGGCCAGGTGCATTGCATATGCATGTGCACGGTCCAAACTGGAATATGCATGAATACCTCTTTGTTCGTTGTACATTTTTTTTTATAAGTCAAATTTCTTTAAATTTGACAAAGTTTATAGGAAAAAATCAGCATTTATGACACTAAATCAGTTAAATTAAATCCACCAAGAAATATATTTTAATATTAAATTTATTTGATATTATAGATGTTTTTATATTTTTCTATAAATAAATTTAGTAAAAAATAAACAAGTCCGACTTATAATAAAGCTAAAATAAACTATAATTTGGAATAATACGCAGATCACAGAAAACCTATTGTCCTTTTTCTTTCCAATTTTCCATAATTTCATGGTCACACTTGTTTTTTTTCCAAAAGTCTAATACAGACGTAGACACTTACACACGCATGCACACCCACTCTTACGGATACATGCCCGTAAATCTACCCCTTGAGCATCTTCAAGATATTAGACCGACTGTTTCGATCTTGACCGTTGTTATACAACTGCGTGATCAAATAACCATACCTAAAACCCCACGAGCATGCATGCATCTACAACAAATAATTACCGGGTGACTCGAACTGTGCAAGACACATACGGCCTATGTAGTTTTGGCCTAGCCTCTGGGGACCGGTACTGTACTCGATCGTGTAGAAATACTGAAGGCCGTCGTCACTGTAGCTTTTTCACCCTTCCCCTCGATCGGCTTTGCTTTCAGCGTCGATGGATCGAGCAACTACATATGTGAATGTGACGCACGCACACCACGCCCGGCCATTCATCGTTGCTACGCCTGACGAGAAAATACGCAGAGGAGCTATGCGTATGCAGTGCCCTAGCGGCAATGCAAGTAGCATCGTGTGGTTAGGCACGGGCATTGAAGGCGTCCACTGTGCCGGCATGCCTCGCCGCTGGCTGCCCATTTCGGCACAGGCGACGGCCCTCCGAGAGCGCTCAAATCAAGCATGAGGACTGTTCACTTGTACAGTGTACCGTAGTGGCCGGCCTGTGATATGGGTCGGACCAACCGGCCACTGTTCCAATTCATTAGCTGGTGGCCGCCGGCTAAGCCGCTGCCCTGTGCGTAATCCGGCGGTCCAGCAAGCAGAGATCCTAATCCGCCGCCGAGAGCCTGCATGGGATGAGTGTACTACTCCCCTCTCGTAAGAAATAAATGAAATAATTAATTATAACTTGTGGTTCCTATTATAAACTGTGTGTAAAACATAGCGAAATAAAGATTTACCTTTCTATAAAACCGCTTTTGATACAGCCATATACTCATCTCATTTTCAAGTATTCAAACTCAACACGTAAGAGTAGTAACATGAAACGAAATTGAGATAACCAAAAAATGTCACTTCTTCAGTCCTACGTAAGAGTGTTGTAGATGTGAGCTTAGTAATTTCACAAGAACATGTTGAGCTCCTATAATGTCTATGTTTTTCAAAGATAAATTCAATTTAGCGGGCCTCTTAATTTCGAAACGATGCGCTCGATGGACCCACGTGTCAGCAGTGAGATCGCGCGCGGATCCTTTCATAATAACTAAGGCCCTGTTTGTTTCTCACCCAAATTATATAATCTAGCTTATGAATTAAGGATATTATGGTAAAAGGTTACCATGGACCATCAAATAATCTGAAATAAGCTACTCATGTGCAGCTTATTTGAGATTATTTAGGTGGTCCATGGTGGCTTTTTACCATGGTGCCCTTGACTCATAAGCTAGATTATATAATTTGGTGGGAAACAAACACCCCCTAAGTGATATGATAGTGCTAACTGCTAGGAGAAGGTGTGGCCATTGGGCGTTGTTGTACACACATATATACTCTATATGATGATGATATAATAGTCGGTAGAAGATGTCCGGGGCAGACAGAGTGGGTTCAAGGTATAATCATAAACTCGGAACAGTGAGGCCATTGAATTGGAAATAGTGGCCAGAGAACAAGGCACTGATGGCGTGATGCGCACATAGTGTTGTGGTTGCACGGGAGGAGGGACAAGGCGCAGACTGGACGCCCCGGCCCGGGATGGCATTTACAAGGGTGCCCACGAGACAGAAACAGAACGCGCGGCAAGTACCTCTCTCCTCAGCCTCTCACAAATCTCACAAGCTACAAACATGGATTGCACTGCAATCTCTGCCTCTTTGTGCAACGGCGGCTGGCTGATCGATCCCGGCCCGGAATTGAATCCGCCGCGTGCAGCAGCAGCTTGCTCGCCGGCCGTGTTTCATGCTCGGTGGGGGCTACTTGTCCCGTGCCGTGGTCAGGTGTGCCGCATAAGTCTGTTGTGAGGTGAGCTTCTGCCATTTGTAGCCTGCAGAAAGGCTCATACTACCTGGTAACCATGCATGTCCATTGTCCACACCACTACACCAGTCGTTACCTAGCGCATGTCGTGGCATGTATCCTGCATCGTTCGTCAGGATTTGTGTCATTGTGTGTCCCCTTCTGCGGATAATTTTAGCAGCGTTACTGTCCAATCCATTAGCGAAAAGCTCCTAGCGCACGACGGGGATCCTGTCCTGAGCCATCTTATAATGTTATAGAATAATCTACTGATTTGTCAATGCATTTACTTATTGATGGATATAATTCGTGAGCGATATGACTGTAGAATCTTGAAAGCTCCTGTTTTGGAAAGGTATTCAATGCCTCAGATACTACCAGTGGCAATTTTATCTGAGAACTTCCGGTACAGCGATTTCGGCCCATGGCCATCTCACGTTCTCACGCCCATAAACAACACAAGGGCCCGCCAGCAACGCGTCGTGTGCTCACGGCCCGCAAGGATTCATCCATCAAGCTTAACACCGCATCCAGGATGCAGGTCATCAGTACACTTAAATGGGCTTCATTGTTCTAAAAAAAAACTTAAATGGGCTTCATCGGTGGACACAACGAGCTATCAGCAGAAAAACACAGGACGTATCCACCACGGACGTTTTAACGCGCACAAAGTTTCGATCTTGCCCGTCTAAACAGGCACACCGGGATTTACACACACCGTCTTGCCCTTGCCCCCACCAATAAGCATACAAAGCACACTAGTGCATCATTTCACCTTACAGAGTGACCTCATGAGTCATGACAAAACTGATCGAACCATACAGCACGCACAAGGGAGGAACCTGTGCCGTGTTCCATCAGGCAGTTAATCCAGCTATCAAAATCTGAATAATACAAAAGCTCTCAACACACAACATGCAAAAGTTTTGCTGAATCTATAAGCCGGAAAAGAATATAACTTGGTTAAGCTTCTGATCCAAGAGTTGCGCAAACAATGTAGTGGACAACGTGGGTCAGATTGCATGCCATCAGTTGCTATCAGATACCAGACAGAGGGCTCTTTCCTCGGTTCTGCATTCAGCAGCACAATATTCTTCTGCTCGGAAGTCGGAACTGGGCATGCTTCAGGTCTTGATACAATAGTGGAAACAATCTGTGCAACACTCCCCTCAGATTTAACTTGTATGCATCAATCAGTGCGGTTAGCGTGACCAGTATGTATCAACGTATGAGACAGATCTAGGAAACCATTACGAATGGCCTCCGGTGACTTTCACGATGAGTACCTCTGTTTCAGCATCCAAGACCTGTCAGTATATTACTCAACTCGCTTATGACATCTGTGGTCCTTGCGTATGAGCCTGGGAGGTTTATGGCATGGTACTCTAAAGCCTTCCACTGCGAGATCAAAGCAAAATGTGGGCGCCGGTACATGCTGCTGATGATCTCGAGAACCTTTGTATCAGGAGTAGCTGAAACTAAGTGTGTTAGACCGGCCCCATGAGCCCCTACTACTACTGAAGCTTCCAGGATAGCACGGAGTTGCTCCTTCATGGTCATATGAGCGAACAGACCGTTGATGACATTTACTTTGCATTTCAGACCTTTTGCCCACTTGTCAATTGCTTCATACACCTCCCGCTCATTGCTTAGTCTGGACTCAACCTTACCACTGTGGCGTGGGTGGGCCAAGTAATCTTCTCGCCGAACAAAGAGAACATTGAGCCCATTTGATTTTTTGGATGACACGATGTCATCCTGTAGAAGATCAAAAGAAGCTACAATCATCTCTCCGAATTCTGATAATCTTGCAGTTTTCTCATAGTCTGGTTTAACTCGTAGGGACTGAGCAGAGGCACCTCCACAGCTGAAGCTCTCGCTAAGGCCCTTAAACATGGCAGTCTCATAGCCCAAAGGTGAAAGAATGGCATGTCGGAAACAAACAGGACCAGAGAAGTTCTTAGCATATGTCACACTTGAAAAAAGTGCTTCCCATGTTTGCTCCAATTGTGCCTGTGAACATAAGGTCACATCTGTCACTTGACAAGAATATTCAGAGAGGGGAAATAGAGAAATCTTGGTATAGACAACAAATAAGTTGGCTACTACCTAGCAATAGAGTATCACATTAAGTTATGCATGCTAATTCTGAAGAAAATCACATGATGGAGAGCAATACGATCTAGGAATAGGTAGACATGGGAGCATGGTTATGACTGGTAAAAGCTTTCACTGAGGCATCAGGGCAGATTGAGCTAGCTGCCAGAACTATAGCAAGGGCGGTATTTGCCACAAACTAAAAGGAAAAAAAAGGAACTGACAGATCGGGCTAGCAAATCTAGGAGTGCTTCTGATTGCAATTCCAAACATGAGAAGCAGACATGGCACAACAGCAAGCGAGGAAAAACAGGAAGAGGACCCTGACATGCAATCATGCAAAACCAAACTAAAGATCAAGAATGCAAAAATTTGACCGATGTTGTTTACCCTAATAATATCCGAATAAACTGACTGGTTGGCCCTAACTCATGCAACAAACAGAATGCATTGAACCAATCAACCAATAACAAAATACATAGTGCATCACATACCTTGCAATGCCCATCCACGAAAACAACATTAGGACGATTTGGTAAATCTGTGACTCTGGAACTGACATATGCACTGTACCAATCTGTAATTGTGTGGAAAAGGTTTGCATATTCAAAACGAGTGACCAGAAGTGTTGGTTCTTCAACCCACTGCAATAGCAAGTGAAATAACACAATTAAGAAAGAACTACAAAATTCAAAAGATGAAGTGATAAGAAATATAAACATTGGCCCAAATTTAAATCATGCTACATAATGATCAATGGCATGAAATGAAGCTAATGGTCTGCTTCTACAGGAGTCACATGCTCATCTGTCTAAAATCTCTAATCCAAGAAGAGCCTACAAGGCTAGGATGTTGAGTCTCAAAAGGTATCACCATGGGCAGTCATTTGGTTCAATGATACACTTAGATTATGATTCTTTCCATTTAGGTTTCAGTTTTGGATATAGATTGGATGCAGGCTTCATACTAATTCCTATTTATGCTCCTAACCTTGTTAAGACTCAAAATTCATATCACTTCAATATGATTCGTGTTCCTACCTTGCTGTTTTCTACTACACCCCATTCCCCAGGGCTCCTCGACTAACAGTTGCTTTAGAAAAAAAAAATTGTTGTAAGTTAGCAGAAGTGGGCAACTATGTGAACTGGAGTAATTGAGTAAGGCTGAAAAGCCTTCACAAGACTTCCATTTGCTGTAAACTTTCATTTATATCAAATTAGCACAATAGCCGCATGAGCTCTGGATGCAACAGACTTCCATTAAATACTCCTAAATTAAACACTTGGCTGACCGGCTGACTCTACTCTTCCCAATCCATATTGGATTTCCATACATGATAGCAAATTATTTAACAATCCAATCCTCGTCAATCAGCAAGGCAAAGAGTACCTGGGAGCAGTGTAGCTCACCGGGCGGCACGACGCGCGCCGACTCGAGCAGCGCCCTCATCGTGTGCATCCCGATCCCGCCAGTGGGCACGTATTCGTTGAGGAACCCTGCGTCCACCAAGGGCGCCGTCCTCCCCGCCGCCGGCCCCTCCACCTGCAGCGCGCCGGGCTCGTACTTTGGCAGCTCCTCCTCCTCGGCGCGGCCCATCACCTGCTGGAGGGGCTCCCCGCCGCGCGACATCGCGATGAGCGCCGGGTCGAGCCGCACCCGCGCGCCCTCGCAGATCGAGCTTCCCAGCGTCTCGCTGTGGTGGCACCGGAACCACCCGCCGCCCCCGCCGCGCGCGGGGAGGACCTCCACGCGGCGGGAGAAGCCGTTGCCGAAGTAGGCCTCGCAGGTGTGCGGCGGCGGCGCGGGGCCGGTGACCCAGGGGAGAAAGGATGGGAGGTGCGGCCACGGCTTCTGGGAGGACCGCGGCGCCCGGAAGCCGTCGCGGACATCGGTTCGTGGGGTGGGGTCGGGCGGCGGCGGGTGGCGGGACTGGAGGAGGAGGTAGATCGCGAAGGAGACCGCGTAGACGGCGAACACGAGGAGGACGACCCGCGGGATGAGGCGGCGGAGCCGGTTCCGGTGGCCGTGAGCGCGGCCGGCCATCATCATCGCCGGCGAGCCGCGGGCGTGGCGGCCGCCGGAGTGGGCTTGTCGCCTCGCCGCCGGGATCGCGCAGATCGAGGGGGTGTCGCCGCGTGGGGCTCACTCGGAACGGAAGCGGTCGCGACGGGGAAGGTAGAAATCGGTTTGGGTCGTTGGTCGGATCGGACGGCTGTGAAGTTGGGTGGTTGAACTTTGGACGGCCATGATGCGCAGTTCCCTTCGTCCCTGCCCCTTCCTCTGTTCTAGTGTTCTCCTTGCAAAAGCGAGGAAGTCGCCGCCGTCTCGCCGATATCGCCGAGGCGGCCGCCAGCGGGATGGGATCTCTGGCGGCCGCTTGTCGGTCGAGGTGGGGCGTAGCCGCGTAGGTGCTCGAAACTTCCAAACTGGTGAGCAGTGCAGGCAGCAGTTGCATCGCGGCGTACCTGGGCAGGGGCCAATGTGCGAGTCAGGCGACGGTGCCGGGCGACTTTTTCTGCCGGCCGACTACCCGAGCCGCCGCATTGCTCATTCGAATCGGCAGCCCCGGCGGACCAGCGGCGAGTAGTTTCTAGCTCTCATTCCACTTCTCTGTGATGTATCTTTACTTAGAAATTGCATAGAGTTTTCATGGGCTGCTTGCTTCAGAAAAAGGAAAATAAATTTCCATTTGCTTTTACGCTGAAGAATACAGGAGAATGGAATGTCTGAGATATCTTGTTGAATGGTAGGGTATAAGTATGGTGAGCATCGAGCGAACCTAAACCCCTGCAAAAGTCAACAATAATCCTACTGGATTGAGAAGTGAATACATCGAGTCACGTTTCAGAGTTCAGACAATTCGTTGTAGGCATCAGTATTGTTTAGGATTATCGTGTAAAACAGCATCGGTAGGAGTAGGATACTCATATTCCTGACATTTGATCGAATGCTGACAGGACTTTAGAGAATTCCCTAAGTGACTATTACAGTACATTGTGCACATCATTAGCGAATTGTCCGATACACATTCTTTTGCAATAAACCATCAGTAGCTCGACAAAGCCAATCTTTCAGTTTGCAGATCGATTTTGGGCCAAATTTTCAGCTCATGATTTAAATCTAGTAATCATCTCTGTTGTGTGAAGAACAATCAGTTCATATTGTTCATGTGGATTGAATAATACTTGATTAGCTATAGTTCACCAATACTGGATAAGTATTTTCCCGTATAATGTATAACCAGCTGGCATTGCTGGTCAGTAAGTAAAATGTTTCAGTTGGCAAGACACGAATATATTTCCTCTCTGAATTTCAGATTGCTGAAATTCTTAATATAGCCATTGGACAATATTGCACCCTGCAACTGCAGAAAGTCTGATCAAGTCGACATGTTTCAACTATATTCAAATGGTGGCTGCATACAAATCTTAATACTTTTGTACAGATACAAAAGTATTATCCCACAGCCTCAACTAGGGCACAGATATGACATAAGGAAACTACTGTACAGATATACTACTGGACCAGGAGAGATGAACAGCCCAAAAATTCCATCCATGCTCCTAGGATGTGCTGTTTATGCCAAAAATCTGTGACCCTGCATAATCACATTAGAAGTGCATCAGAAGTAAGAAACCAATTCTGAATTTACTGACTAGTTCTTAATGGTGATCTGTGCAGCTGTTACCTAAACTTGGCAGCAAGATCGTTAGAGATGCAATTCCGACAATCTTCAGGGGCAGCCCGGTGGTTACCATATCCTTGATGGTAATATAGCCAGTACCGAACCCAACAACGTTTGATGGTGATCCACTAGGCAATAAGTATGACAGCTGAGCCCCAACTGCTCCAGAAATCATAAGCAATGCCGGGTGCACATTGATAGACTTCGCCAGCTCAGCGAACAGAGGCAGCACCAGCGTCGTGGTTGCGTCATCAGATGTGAACTCTGTGATGACGGCACTGACAATGCAGGCCACAGGAACAATGACCACCGTCTGTGCGCCCTTCAGGAACTTGAGCTCGTCAGAGAGGATATCAGTCAGGCCACTTGACCTGAAGCCTTCAGCAATGGCAAAGCCTGCACCGAGGAGGAGGATAATGTCCCACTGAAGCTTCCTGCACTTGTTCCAGTCCATCAATTTCTCGCCCCCGTTCTTTCCACTTGGGATTATGAAGAGCAGTGTGGCCATCATGATCTGAATTGCAAGTTAACTGTGAGATAGGTGATGCATAGCTTGAAAACTTTGATATCTTTGCATACTTACGGTGACCGTTCCATCTCCGACGTTGTTGTGGAAGAGAGCTCCCCATCCAGGTATGTCATCTGTCAGGCTCCTGGTCATCCATAGCACAATTAGAGCCTGCAAAATTTAACCTTTTCAGTGTGTTCCCAACTAGCAAGTAGTCATTTGTTTACAATACATTGTCAGCCCATGTTTGGAACAGAACATTGATCACACAAATTCAGTAGAGCATGTGTTGGCAAGAAATGGAATTTACCCCAAACACAGCCAAGACCATCTTCTCTGCAAAAGCCATTGGACCTGTAATAGATCAGAACAGTAATCTCGTAAGATAATTATTCTCTTTGATCGCACTGGATGAATGATCTTTTTCTCTAGAACTCATGAAATTTAAACGTGGTCTACTGATAGCCAAATGCTGAGACCTTACAGCAATTCGACCTGATCTGCCACATTATTTGCATGATAGAAACAGACACCAAAATTTTTTTTTACTGAACACTAGATAGAAACAGAAGTACTTACCTAACAAGCTGAGTTCTCTTCTCAGATGGCTTCTGTCCAGGTAAGCAGAGAGTACCTTGCCGGTGTTCTTGGAGCAGTACATGAGGCAGAGGGTGACCCAGAGCGTCAAGAAGATGATCAGCGCCATGGGCAGGCCGAAGGACATCCAGGAGCTGAAGGTGATGGGCTCCTGCTCCGGGTAGTAGGTGGACCACATCCCGACCAGGATGATGTTGACGCCGGTGCCGGTCAGCGTGGCCATCCCTCCGATGGCCGACGCGTACACCACGCCGAGCACCACTGCCTTGGAGAACCGGCGCACCTCCTCCTCCTCCTGGCACCCGGGCGCCCCGGCACCGTCGCCGCCCCGCGGAAGCCTCTGCAGGATCCCCGTCGCCACCGGCATCATCATGACCGTGCACGGCGTGTTGTGGATCCACATGCTGACGAAGAAGGTGGTGCCGGTGATGCCCAGCAGCAGCAGCGGCGGCCGCACCGGGTCCCCGCAGAACAGCGACGTGATCTGCGCGCGGCGGGCACATGGGAAATGCAAGTTCCAGTTAATCCGTCACGAAGAGTTGAACATGTCTTTCGGGGGGAAAAAAATGAAGACTCGATCATGGAAGGAAGCGCGTACGTTGAGGGCGAGGCGGCGGTGGATTTGGTAGTGCTCGATGGCGAGCGCGAGGATGAAGCTGCCGAGGACGAGTGAGATGACGTCGTCCATGTAGGCCTCGGCGACGGCGTCGGCGGAGGCGATGCCGAAGACCGGGAAGAGGAAGAGCGGCGCCATGGAGGCGACCGCCAGCGGCACGGCGCCGGTGACCCACCAGAGGAACACCCACGCGAGCACGGCGAGCATGTTGCGCGCCCCGCGGTGGGCGTCGCCGAGGTCGACGAGCGCGCACACGGCCGCGCACGCCGCGGGGCCCGACGCCACCGCCGGGTACCTGTGCGCGCGCACCCACGCCGCCGGCCGCTCCCTGTTATTGTTGGCCACGTCGCGCCCGGGCGGTGGCGGCGGCGGCGACAGCAGCGGCGCCTCCACGTCGTCGGACGACGAGCTCCCGCCGAAGCTGCCGTGCTTGTCCATCGCCGCGCGGCGACCGGCGGCCGGGCCAGCTGATCGGTCGGTCGGTCGGTCGATGGGTCGGTGCCTGGCTGCGTCGAGCTCCCTCGCCCCTGGCTGGCTTTATAGCTGCGCTGGGGGGCTTAAAAATGGCCGGCGGAGCGTGCTGATCTGGCTGTTAGCTACGTATAATAATTGCCACGTGAAACGCACGAAAAACTTGCGCCGCGACGGGGTGGATGCTCGCTCAGCTGTGGGCCTGGGGCTGTCCACCAGGCGTGTGGGTCGCTGACGGCCAGGCATTCGGGAAGCAATCGGCTGCGCCCACGTGGCGCTATGGCCCCACCGGTCTGTCTCCGCGCCACGCCGGACGATCAGCCCTTGGACTCTCTCACTCTGCAGTCCACGAGTCTATCCAGTTTGGCCAGAGACAAATGAGCAGGCAGCTGCGCGATCCTGAATTGGCGATCTCGCCGCGATCTGCTGTGCGCTCCAGCCTTCCAGGATGCCGCGGCGCGTTGAACAAGCTGATAGGCCAGCCACCCCATACGGCGGACACGTGGGCTTTAGAGAGATCCTTTCTTTTTCCCAGTCTGCTTGCTTCTTGCGATGAGCCTCGATCTCCAGAAAATTCGCGTTGCCAAATGCCAACTGAAGCACAGCCAGCTCAGCTCGCGCCAGCCGCTGCACACACACGACGACGGGGCCTGGTCGACCGGGCACGGCCGGCGCGGCGCCAACTCGACGTCGATCCGCGCCTGGTACAAGTGGATCCGATGGCGGCTCAGCCGGTGCACGAACGCGGCCATTAACGTTTCTTCAAAAGACTTTTCTGGGCAAAAGCAAGCGAACCGCACGGCCAATGCACCACCAGGATTTCTGATTTTTTTTTCTCAAATACGCTCGTAATGTATCATTATATTAAGAAGAAGAGATTGGACAGATTACAAGTCTCAAGACGCCCATTCTGGCAGAGACATCCTTCCAATGGGACACAGGCCATGCAAGGTGAAACAACGGCTAAGCAGACAGGATAGGATATGCCGTGCGTCGAGCGACATGACGAAATGCCCTGCGTCGAGGGAGGGAGATCTTTCCAGTGCTCTGCGACCTCCTCGTCACGCAACCTCTCTCCATCAGGACGACAAAACAAGACCCGATCCCACCACACCCAACACGAACAAATAACACCGTGACGACGACGCCGTGACCGTGAGATGCATGGGCTGGTGATAGCCTCCATGAGGTTGCGGTTGCGCCATGGAGGCAGTGAGGTATATGACCCACCAGGCGACCCTGCAGCTGAGTTGATACAACAACTTACATGTATGTGATCAAATGTAACAACTTATCGTGAGCACGAATATGATGAGCACCGTTTTCCGTATTCAAATCAAATATCTTAAGATTCCCTTTGTTCATGTGCATCCACCTAATGAGCCGTACATTCTGTGCTCCATCTCCATGTATATAGTGGACACAGCCACACAGGCAGACGTCGACTGGCGCCTGTCACCGGTCATGGAACGCGCGCCACAAGTTCATCGATCCAACGTGGCCCCGGCGTGGACAATCAGCTAGCTAGGCGCCGCGCAATCATCCAACCATTGTCGTGGGCTGGCCCACGCTCCATACCGTCGCGATCTGGATCTGCGCCTAGCAATTGGCCGGGCGCTATTCATCTCGCTGCTCCAATCAGCTCGCCAATCGCCGGCCGCCGTACGCAGCCCTCCGGAAAATATCAGCCTCGCCGTCGCCGCACCGGCCGTGGAGGCACGGGCGGCGACGCGGCCGGGCAGCGCGCCGTGATCCGCGGCGCACACGAGCCTGTGCGGCCGGCTAACCGCCGGGTGGAGAGCCAACAGCTGGCCGGAGACGGAGACGGGCTCGGCTACAAGCAACGAAGCAACAGGGGGTCCATTTCCATCGTGCTGCGATGGAGACGCGCGCAGTTCGGCAGCGTAACCGCTCGCAGATCGAGCAAAGGCACGCCACCGCTGACCGATCCTCTGCGTAGTAATCCGTTCGCCGTCGAGAGTCTTTGCGTGGCACGCGACGTCGTATCCCGGTTTTGGGTCGAGGATCCCTGCCTAACCCTGCATCTCCTGTTCCAGAATGCTTCTGCAATCACAGAGCAGCTCGCGCCTGCTCGCTCGCTCGCTAGGGGAACCTGTAGCTCACCTCCACGCCCTCACTCTCACTGCTCACTGCCCCAGTCTGCTGCGACCTTCGACGAACGGGCTTGCCAGCTGATCAACGATCGTGCCGTGATCCAGGGGTTGTCTCGAGCTTATCGATCACGTGTCTCGCGTACTAGGCCATGCGTCCCGGGCCGTTCCAGAACTTTCTGAGACTGACGGGGCACCAGCACCACCATGGAGAGGACAGAACGGCTCCATGATTCGACCGGTGCCAGTTAATCCGACGCCCGGTGCGGCTGCGTGCGCCCGACACGGTGGCCAATGCCAATCATGCAGCGCGCGGCATTAGTTCTCTGACGTGCAATGCAGGCCCCGTCTCTCGCCACCAACTAACGAACCAGCGCCACCGCCACAGACATGGACCTCCGCCGCGCCGAAAACGACCGGCGTGGTCGATCGATCCGGGACCAGCCACACCGGCGCTCCGGCAGTGGCTAGATGGTAGCCATCTACTGCGTGTCGTGATGCACGGGGTGGGGGGTCCCCGTGTCGCGGCCTCGCGGGCGACCGGAGCCAGGCAACTTGCTGCTCTCGCCGCTCTCCTCTTCGGCGTGCTGCTCTGCAACTGCAATCGGCCGGGCAGGGAGTACAACACCGGCGGCGCCGGTGTCGCGTACGTGGAGCGATTGAGGCCTCCAGTCTGATCGAAGGGATCCTCGCTATATCTTCCGCAGGAGTTCGGTTCACTAGAACGTCTGGCGCGCTTTGCGCGCTATACAGTAAAAACATTATATATAGACATTAAAAACATACATAATTATATTATTGACATTCTCTGTGACGTAGTAGACGTTGTATATATTAAAATATAAAGTAATAAATATTTTAGCAAAAATTACATATATGTAAAAAGCAAAGCCTTGCTTGTGGAACATTTTTTTTAGATAATGGAACATATTTGTTCTTGTCAAACCATTCAAGTCCCCATGAAAGCGGGTTCAGAGTATGATCACAACAATATTTTGCATGTGCGGCCGTCTATGTCTATACTGGTGTTTCGTAAAAAAAAATAATATCGTGAGTGGGAAGTTCAATCAACAATAAGCATTTTAGACCATATTCCATAAAAAATTAACAAACAATTTGAGCAACAACAAGTTTTAATATGGTATTAAAGACAAAAGTTATTCAATGACAATGTTGAGATGTGACATCAAGCAAAGGTAACATCATGCCAGATCTACATCCCGCTGGTCATAGTTCAGAGGATAAATAACGTCAATTAATCAAAAATGCTAAGCACGAAAACAAACATCATGCATATCATTTTAGATCCTCCAGTTTTTCTTCATCGCATTGGAATAAAATTCTTTGCGGATATATCTGAAAAATATCAAAACAAGTTTATTGCTCGAGTTCGTTGAGTTGGAGTGCGGATTGATTTTTAAAAGTTGAAATGTTTATTTGTGACAATGTCTAAGAACAACGGTTGAATAAGGAGTGTTGGTTAATTTATGAAAATCCAGACAGTCAATCTGTAACAATGTCTAATAATAACATTTATAATTAGAGTATGGATTGATTTTAAAAAAATAAGAGGGTTTATTTGTGACAACATATGAGAAGAATGGTTAAATAGCAGTGTTGGTTAATTTAGATAGCTTATTTGTAACAATATATAATAACAATAAGTTAGAGTATGATTTGATTTCTAAAAAGTAGAGGAGTTTTTTGTAACTATAGACGGGACACGTGGCAAGATGGCAGGGCACAGCGGAGGCTCCGAGCTCTCTGGTGGCCGGAAGAGCCAGGAGCTTTTAAGAAACCCGATGGGCTGGGCAGGGCGTCTGGCTCGGATTGAAGTGTGTGCTTGATTCTTCTAGGTACCGTATGTGTTTGATTCCGGGCCAGAATCAAAGTTTCTGGGCTATAGTATGGCCCTGTTTGTCAGAGCTCCTCCCAGCTCTACGCAAAAGCTGGTGTTTGTTTAATAAAATAAAATATCTTAAAATACTAATTTAAATATAAAAAAGAACAAAGTGACTCAACAAAAGACTCTCGATCAGCCCACAGCTCTAGCTTTACAGATTTCTGGAGCCAGGAATGAGCAGTTGTACCAAACAGGGCCTGTGTGTTTCATTCCGGGCCAAAATCAAAGTTTCTGGGCTATAGTATGTGTTTCATTCCAGGCCAGAATCGAAGTTCCTGGGCTATAGTATGTGTTTGATTCCAAGCCATAATCAAAGTTTCTGGGCTATAGTATGTAGTATTTGATGCTGGGCTATAGCGTGGCAAGTTGAAATTCAGTCTTTTTATTTGGCTGGAGACTGGAATTCAGTCGTGCTAGGAAAAAGGTTTGGAGCTGCGACGCCGCACCGAGCACGAGACGTTGCCGCTGGATCATAATTCATACGGTGTGTTCTTCCATAAAATTTAGGCCACGTTATTTTAGCTTACAAATTATATATTGTTAGCAGATTGTTTGATTTTAACCTGATTTTTTATAAAAATGTTCGTGGGTTGTTACGCACGAATATTGATGATGGTCGGCTTTGCTGCCGTGAGTAAGCGAGGTGACGTTAACGCACCGGTCTCCCGACATATCTTAGCGACAAACTCTTTTTCTATCTTTCTATACGATGATTTAGTTTTTATTTTTTTATCTCAATCAAATCTTATTCTTGTTGGCTTCCTATACATATCGACTTGTGTTATTGTTTTGTCCATGTTCTTGGGCGATAGTTGGGATTTGAGGTTCGATGGACCCACATTAGACGAGAACCGCACTGGACGAGAAGAAGAAGCGATATTGTTCAGTTGCCGTCCGGAATTCTTCCCGCATCGTGGGCGCTTGGACTTCCAAGTTCCAACGGGATTTCCGCTGCTCCCAACAGACAACGCCATCGCATGGATCCGCCCGCCGCCGCGGCGGCGTCGAAGTGCGACTCCTCGTCCGGTGCCGTCCAGCTCCTGCTGCGCAACATCGACTCCAGGACCAGCGTGATCCGACCGCAGCGAGAGGACACCTTGGACTCGATCCTCGACCGCCTCGGGAAGGGCTTCGCCCGCAGGGACGAGGTGCGCATCGTGCACGCCGGCCGGGAGCTCTCGCTCGGGGCGACCATCGGCGAGCTCGGCCTCCCACGGGACGCCACCCTCCATGTGTCCCTGCGACTCCGCTCCACCCCGCACGTCGACGCGTGGAACGTCGCGTCCGAGATCGCCACCGCGGCGAGTGTCCTGCCGACGGAGGACGCGTCCCTGGAGTGCCTCGTCTGGAGATTCCTGGATTTAGCCCGCGCTGCACACCCGATAGGATCCCTTAGCTCCCTGGGCGCGGTCGCCGACCACATGGGCATCTTCCTCGGCATCGGCGCCCCAGTCGTGCTTGTCCAGCAGTACCTCTTCGACGACAAAGAGCCGCGCCGCATCGATGCGAAGCGCGCCATCAGATGCTTCCTGTTTCGAGATGGCATTGTCAGTTGCTGGACGGCGCCGGTGCTCTTGGAGTTCTGCCGATCCATGGCCGCCGCCTGCACCGAGCGCCAGGGCGACCTGCTCTACAGTGAATTGCGAGACATGCTCGCATGGGTGCTCTCCGACCCCGCCTGGACGCCAGCGCGCTGGCTTGACGTGCCGCGGCAGCTGGTGGCCGAGCAGGTGAACCGGTTAGCGGGGGAGACGGCGGAAGCTGTCATGGAAGAAATCGCTGGGGCGTACTGCAGCGCAACGTCGGCTACGAGCAACTTCCTTGTGTATAGGATCTTCTGGTCGGCGCTGCGCGAGCTGGTGCTTGAGCTGGAAGCCGACGCACCGCACCCACCATGGAGGACGGCGCTGTCCGAGACGCTCGTGTCCCTGCTGAGGAGCGTCGACGACTGCATGGCCAGGTTCGAGCAGCAGAGCCTGCCGCGGCCTCCGTGCGGCGGGCATGCCGTGTCGCCGAGCTCGCCGCCAGAGTGGACGGCCTCGCTGCAAAGCGTCTGGGCCGTCCTGGACGAGCTGGACGCGTGGTCGCAGCAGGATGCGTGGTGGGTGCTCCGCCGCGCGCTGCGAGCCACGCTGGCGGATCACGCTGCGGCGGTCACCGCGCTTGTGCTGAGCGCCGACAGAGATCTGAGGCTGAACAGCAGCTGGATCACCAGGCACAAGGACCTCCTCCCGTTCGAGGCACGGAGGCACCTGGCCATGGCAATGCTGCCAGAACTCGTCGCCGGCGTCGACGCACCAGAGGAGTACGAGATGCTCATTGATAGGTCACGGTTGCTGCCGGAGTCATTCGGGTACATTGCTCATGCAACGCCCCGGGAGCTTGGTGCTTCCCTGTCCGTGGCGTTCAAGCACGAGCAAGCCACCGGCCCCGGCGTGCTGAGGGAGTGGTTCTGTTTGGTGTGCCAAGCGCTGTTCAGCCCACGCCATGTTCTCTTCTCCGCATGTCCGCATGACAGGAGAAGGTTCTTCATCAATCCCAGTGAGTTCGCTTATCGTAGACCTCTGACAAACTTGCATATGGGCTTCATTCTACAATCATGGACATGTTCTTTTCTATGCAGAATGTTGCCTCTGAACTTGAAACTGTAATAACGATGAACATTGCCTTGTTGGTATATCTATGGACTGGGGCAAGTCCCTTTTAATTCAAAAAAATAATTTCCTTTGGAGATTTCAGTTGTTTATCCTCAAAAACATACTTGCTAGGTAATTTTATACTGTGAAACTCATGAGTTTCTGATTACAAAAGGTAAATTACATACTTTAATATGCTAGCTAGCAATCTTCAGTCTAGTTATATGAACTTTAGGAACCTGGCACATTTCTTCCAAAATATAATCTCCTTTCTTCATTTTGAACTGAATCTTTCTTTTGAGCTGGTTCATTTTCTAGGCCCAAATACAATATCCTTCTGTTTAGTTATTTAAGCTACTTATTTTCACTGAGTACTTTTAGCTTCCTCTGTTTTACCTTTACGGCTCTATATTGCTGATCTTTCCAACCATACAACAATCACCATATGCGGGCAAGCTCTGTGGGAAAACTGGTAAAACAGCTCAAACCCGCTTCGACTGATCTGGTTTGGATTGGGTTGATGGGTACCTTTTTTTCTCTTCAAAACTGTGTACAGGGCAAATTTGAGGTTCCAATCTCAACAATGTTATACTACTATGTCCAAATTCTTTCTGACGTTTGCATTTCCATCCTTATGGCAGCTTCCGTTGTGGATCCACTGCACCTGCAGTACTTCGAGTTTGCAGGACGGATGATTGCATTAGCCCTGATGCACAAAATACATGTGGGGGTTTTCTTTGACCGGACATCATTCTTGCAACTAGCTGGGAGACCTATTACATTGGATGATATTGCAGACACAGATCCATCCCTACATACAAGCTGCAAAAAGATCCTAGAGATGGATCCAAATCTTGTGGATTCGAACGTGTTGGGGCTAACATTTGTTCGAGAAGTCGATGTGCTAGGGTCTAGAACTGTCAACGAGCTCCTCCCAGGAGGGAAGGATGTTGCTGTGACTAGTCAGAACAGAGGCGACTACATCAGTCTACTGATTCAAGATAGGTACATGAACAGCACTAGAGTTCAAATGTGTCATTTTATTGTTGGATTTTCTAGTTTCTTTGATAAAGGGGAACTCTGGACAAAGTTCTTCGAGAGTTTGGATGCTACAGATTTTGATCGGATGTTGGGTGGAAGCAGCAATGACACCATAGATGTGAAAGAATGGAAAGCCTATACTGACTACCGTGGATACAAAGAAAAAGACCGCCAAATCAAATGGTTCTGGAAGGTATGTCCAACTCTTCAACTCATGTCTTGATAAGTAATAGATGTTTTTACCCGTTACCCCTTTTGATATAGTGATTCCATAAAACCTAATACATTTATCAGATCAATTATTGGAGTCAGGAACAATATCTAGTGATGTATTTCCCATGAAAAAATTCTAAAAATAAAATCTCTTACTCCATGACAGGCTGTTGAAAATATGACGGTTGAACAGCAAATGAGGCTACTCTTCTTCTGGACTTCGGTGAAGTATTTGCCGTCAGATGGTTTCTCGGGGCTGGGGTGTAGCAAGCTGTTCATACTTCGGGTATCCAGCTCCCACGACCATCTCCCCACCTCACAAACCTGCTTCTACCACCTCAACCTTCCAGCTTACACTTCATTCAGCATGATGCGAAGCCGGCTGCAGACGATCGTCCAGGAACACGTGAGCAGCGGCTTTGGTGCCTCGTAGGCTTTGCCGCTCTTTGATTGCATCTGAAGTGGTGACATGGCAAGCATGTATGATCCTCTGCAGGCACAATCTTATACGCTAATGTTGGACACTGTATATAAGATCGTAGGCTCGTAGTATCCATATGTTGGTAGGTTGGTTGTTCTTAATTTTAGGAGACTGGAAAAATTCTAGGAGCTTATACACTGTATAAAGTTTTGTATTTGGTCTGGGCTTCGTTCACTAATGACCCAGCTGTTTGACTTGTGACGATCATACAAGAATTGTGCTAATTAAAAGTCATGTTTGGGGGCAATTGGCATCAATGTTATGTTGCGATGGTACAATCCATAGATCATCTGAATTATACACGAGCATTCTGACTGGTACCTGATCTAACCAGGATGTTCAAGCGATGGTCGCAATCTGAACTTGGGGATGCACTGGACTTACAACAAAGAACAGAAGGTTTAGCCCAGATGCAAAATGTAGCTATGGTGTGACCGGCTTCCATGTAACTCCTGGGAACTGAATGCAAAATGAACAGCAAAGGAGGCTGCTCTTCTTCTGGACCTCAGTGAAGTATTTGCCATCAGATGGTTTCTTGGAGCTCGCTTGCAGGCTCTTCATATTTAGGGCCTCCACCTCCTGCGACCATCTCCCCACCTCGCAAACCTGCTTCTACCACCTTAACCTCCCAGAACACACTTCTTTAAGCATGATGGAAAGCCGGCTGCAGATGATCAAATAATCCAGCAATGATTCCAGTTCACTTCCACATATGGTAATCAATTTTTCTGGAAACCGGAAACGTTCTTGCAGTATCGCCATACCATACCAGCAAAAAAAAAAAAAAAAGGAATCGGTCAAGATTACCTGCAACCGCAACTTCTCGGCTGTTCATGACCTGAATTTACTCACTAACCAGTACTTATCATATGGTTCGCTTGCCAGCATATTAAGCATCATTTATTTTGCTGCCAGTAACAACTCTTGAGAAACAAACCGCAACTTTACTTCGTCTAAATATAAATGGAATTGGCATTGCACGATGGTCAGCATATTTGCCATCTTCCTCATTCTAAATGTGCATGCAAGGGTACATCCACGGAAAGTCAGGAACTTAATGTGCATGCCATACTGCAGAAAACTAAACATTAAACATTCAACAAGTCTGATAATTCAAGAAACATAGCAGAGGGTCCATCTACTATTAAATTAAACCAGGTTGGCCCGCTGCCATGAATACTTCAGGAAACAAATCCTGTTCATCTAATGAGACTCAAATGGCATTGGCTGATTGCAACAATTTTCGCCATCTTCCTGTAGCATGGCACCTGCTGCAAGGCTGCAGAACAGTTAATTTAACTGTAGATGGAACTTTATTCCCAATGTATGTTCTGATAGCCGAGAGCGCTCTAGGGGTTTCCATAAGAGGCCCATCTGACATGGGAAAACAACTTTTATACTTGCCTTGACCACACCTAGGCCCATAAATAGTGTCCAATGTAAGACACTCGAGTGACACTGCATTCTTGAGAATATAACATGTCAGTTCAATGAAGCTTTTCGCAGAGCTGAAACCGCTGATCATCACACTCTTGAGGCGGCCATGGGGGTGTTCAGGCATGTGCCTCAGTTGTGAATCCGCAAAAATCGACTCATGGGCCATACGTACCGCGATCACCTGACAATGAAAAGGATAATGTGATTCAATTAAATGGACCCAGATTGATCAGATAACTTTGCAGGATGAAATTAGTGAACAGCACCAGCGCCTTACCTGTAATATCAAAGTCTCCAACGAAGGAGATGCTTCAAGGAAAGAAACTAGAGAGAAATAGTCATATGGCCGGGAAACAGTTCCTGATACCAAAGAAATGGTCAGATGCTTAAGGTAGAGGAATTTGGTAGGCAGCATTGGTGCATCAACCACCTGCACAACAAATGTGTCATGTATCAGATTCATTAACACTAGGCATATATCAACACCATATCTCTTAGAGAATATATACCTCATGACATGCTACTATGACAAGAGTTTCAAGATTTGGCATAATGGATGGCAGCTTGGCACGAGCATCACGGATAAAGTTTGAACGCTCCATATCTAGCTTCTTTATTTGCAATGTTTCCATAAGTGAGAATTTTAACCTGAACCCTCTATAGAAAAAACTAGAGAGATTTGGAGCTTTGCTCTCTAATGCTTCCAAGCTCCAGCATCCCAAAATACGGAGGCAGGTGAGCTGCTTCATGGTGCAAGGTATCTTCAAGCAAATTATCTCCGTGCAATTAGTGAGCTCTAAATGCTCCAAAGCAAGAGAGTTGGAGAGAAGGCAATCTAACTCTTCCCACTTAATGCTCACAAAAAACAGATGAAGACTTGTTAGGCTTCTCAAGGGACCAAGTTCAGCTGTAGGACGAAGAGTACAAAAACGAAGTTTCACGTACCGAAGTGAGTTTTGAACCGCACCAGATAAAAGTGAGCATGGGAAGTTGTATTTTCTCCTTGTTTCGAACAACCAGAGGGTGAGTTCTTCAATTCCTGCTTTAAGAGCAATCTGAAGCCAACTGTCAAGATAACTAGTGCCATCGAATCCGCACATGCCACTGTAGTCAAGCTTGAATGTTTTCAAGCCAATGCCTGAGTGGTTCCTGAGAATGCGGTCAATTTTATGGTGGAAATTCTCTCCAAGCGCACTTTTCTTCATGCCAACTGTATCCTTATTAAAGATGAGATTAGGGTGACATCTCCAGGAATGTAAAAAGCCACGAGATAGGCAAGCAGCCTTAGCAGCTTCACGCAATGACATTAGGGAATGTATACGAGACAATATGTCCTGCACAAACAAGAATTGGATAAAAGATCATCACTGAGATTGTAAAGTCATTACTTCAATTGGAGAAAAAAAAGTAGAACCACACGAAGTAACATTCTACCCCCAAGGTAGCTTTCCACACGATTGCACAGGGTGCACTTCATTATATAGTGCAGTAGAGTTAACCATGCTAGGTAAACCCAGCTTCTCCTAACAGCATTTTTAGTTGCTTTCAGAGGGAGAAAAGTAAAAGTTGCTAACATGAAATGGACTTTTGCTTCCAATAGTAATCAACAACAGTTTTTCTGTGCATTTCTGAGGATGTGTTACTGTGCAATAATAACATGTTATAATAGGTTAAAACAGTGAAGAAACAGAAATTAATATGTAATTCTGCATAGGGTACAAATAGCATATCTGAAAATTAAACAATTGGAAGCCAATGAAATAGAATCTGCTGTTTTGCGGTTACATTGTATGACAGACATGAACTTAACTAAGATGAGAGATCCTAGATAAAGGAGACCATAAAGATACAGAGAAACATGAATCATATAAAATTCTGGAGAGATGTGTTGGCGATGTCACCATCCTTTGCTGAGAGAGTAGCTACAGTTATAACAAATTGGCAATAAAGTAGCAATGTGACCAAATCGCAGCACAAAAAAAAAATCTCTGTTTAAAGATGACAATACGCGCTGCATAGTCCTAAGAATCAGTCCAATGAGTGAATCGTGGTGATATCATGCTTGCAATCTAAGCCTGCATCATAGGAATTCAATGCTTTGGTACCTCAGGAAGGTCTGGGATTGATCTCATTATTTTCCCAGCTTGAAAAACACCGTCACCGTCTTGTTCACAGGGTGATCCCTTTCTTTTACCCGTTGACACAATAAGCCCGCCTGCCACACAAAAAGAATGGTTATGGTGGGATCGGTGGTCCAAACATGAATAGAAGAAAAGCAGAAAAGGCGCCAAATCTCTTAAGCTCTCCTCTCAATCTTTTTCCCTGATGAACCTATGCTGTCACCAGCTTGATGACTTAATTTCCCCTACTCATGCCAAAAAACTAAAACTTAAAAAGGAAATAGGAGGTGAAAACGAAATAATTTTAGATACTCTACTCATGAATCAGTTTGGGAATGCAATGTATGTACATACCAGAAACAAAGTCATGAAGTGACAATGAAGAACGCACTGATCAGTGACCAAGGAAAACGTGTCAGAGACGAGAGAGCAACGGAGCTGTTAGGAAGGAGGAGGCTTACACCGGGGGCGGATTTGATGGCGACGCCGCTGCCTGTCGCGCCGCATGGACATGAGCCTGTTCAGCGCCAACATCCCCATGGCCGAGTAGATGACGATACCTTCCTCTTCTCGGATCTGTCCCAGAAATCGCTTCCGTTGCCCTTCCCCCTTCAGATCTCTGCCCCTCTCCTTTCGTATCTATATCTATAATAAATACAAAACGAAAGGAACCCGGACTTCGTCCGCGAGACAGAACGCAGATGGCCAGGATTTTTTTTTTTTTGCTTGCGGCGTCGGCTGGCGGCATGGAGGAGGCCCTGAGGCGGAATGGCTGCGCCCGACGGCCGGCGTTTCCCTAGGCAGGGGTCTTCTCGCAAATCGCAATGGCTGCCGCCGATGGCGGCACATCGGACAAGCTACGACGGGAGCAGGACTGCACGGGCGTCCTGACGTCCTTTGGTGCAGCGTTGGCCTCCCTGCTGTGGTCGGGGACCTCGCTCGGGCCGCGCCGTCGCCGTCGCCGTCGCCGTCAATGAAGACGCGAGACCGTCTGCCTATTGCGGACTGCTGGCCGATGGCCGTCCGCCTTCGAGCCGTTTCCTCTCTCTCAGGAAGGAGGAGACAGAGAAGGTGTTTGGTATGGGCCCTAGCCCAGTAAACATATGGGCCAACCATTTCGCACCTAGGCCCATTCTGCAGTACCCTTTATGTGGGCTGCGCAGAGCGCATCCACGGATCCATATTGGGCCTAATGCGCAATGGTGGAAGCGGAGCGGCTGCTTTTGGTCGGTCTGCTATGCTGCGCTTCGTTTCCAGCCCCGCTCCCCTCCCTCCCGCGCGCTATGACCCGCCCGCTCTGCAACCACTACGCCGCCCTCCTCTCCTCCGTCGCCGCCGGCAGCCGCAGCGGGGCGCGCATAGCTGGCGCAGTCCACTGCCTCATCCTAAGGACCCTACCCTATCCGCCGCCCACCCACCTCCTCAACCACCTGCTCACCGCATATGGCAAGGCCGGCCGCCACGCGCGCGCGCGGCGCCTGTTCGACGCAATGCCCCACCAGAACCTCTTCACCTACAACGCGCTCCTCTCCACGCTCGCTCACGCCAGACTCCTCGATGACATGGAGGCGCTCTTCGCGTCCATGCCGGAGCGCGACGTCGTCTCCTACAATGCGCTTATCGCCGGCTTCTCTAGTGCTGCCTCCCCCACGCGGGCGGCCGTGGTCTACCGTGCGTTGCTCCAGGAGAACACCGGCATCAGGCCTAGCAGGATCACGATGTCGGCCATGGTCATGGTGGCGTCCGCCTTGGGCGACCGCGCCCTTGGTAGGCAGTTCCATTGCCAGATTCTGCAACTTGGGTTCGGGGCGTATGCTTTTGTCGGGAGCCCGCTGGTAGATATGTATGCCAAAATGGGCCTCATTGTGGATGCCAAGCGGGTCTTCGATGAACTTGAGAGCAAGAACGTGGTGATGTATAACACTTTGATAACTGGCCTGCTACGTTGCAAGATGATTGAACAGGCGAGGAGGTTGTTTGAGGTGATGACGGACAGGGATTCCATTACTTGGACCACGATGGTTACGGGATTGACGCAGAATGGGTTGGAATTAGACGCTCTGGACGTTTTTAGGAGGATGAGGGCACAGGGAATCGCCATTGATCAGTACACCTTCGGAAGCATCCTTACTGCCTGTGGCGCCCGTTCAGCCTTGGAACAGGGGAAACAGGTCCATGCATACACAATCAGGACTTGTTACGATGATAATGTCTTTGTCGGGAGTGCACTTGTTGACATGTACTCAAAGTGCAGGAGCATCAGACTGGCAGAATCTGTTTTCAGGAGGATGACGTTCAGAAACATCATCTCATGGACTGCGATGATTGTTGGTTATGGGCAGAATGGATGCAGCGAGGAGGCTCTGAGGGAGTTCTCTGAGATGCGGAGAGATGGCATTGATCCTGATGATTACACCCTAGGAAGTGTAATAAGTTCCTGTGCTAACCTAGCAAGCCTGGAGGAAGGTGCCCAGTTCCATTGCCTAGCGCTTGTGTCAGGATTGAAGCCGTATATCACAGTGTCCAATGCACTTGTTACCTTGTATGGGAAGTGTGGTAATATTGAGGATGCGCACAGATTGTTTGATGAAATGGCATTTCATGATCAGGTCTCTTGGACAGCCCTTGTATCTGGGTATGCTCAATTTGGGAAGGCAAAAGAAACTATTGATTTGTTTGAGAAGATGTTGTCTAAGGGTGTGAAGCCTGATGGAGTGACATTTATTGGTGTCCTTTCTGCCTGTAGCCGTGCTGGGTTTATAGAGAAAGGCCGCAGCTACTTCTATTCCATGCAGAAGGACCATGGTATTGTGCCTATAGATGATCACTACACCTGTATGATCGACTTGTATAGCAGATCAGGGAGGTTAAAAGAAGCTGAGGAGTTCATAAAGCAAATGCCGATGCGCCCTGACGCAATTGGATGGGGCACATTGCTGAGTGCTTGCAGGTTGCGTGGTGACATGGAAATCGGCAAATGGGCTGCTGAGAATCTCTTAGAAATCGATCCCCAGAACCCGGCTAGCTACGTGTTGCTCTGCAGCATGCATGCTGCTAAAGGTCAATGGAATGAGGTTGCCCAGCTACGGCGTGGAATGAGGGATAGGCAAGTGAAGAAGGAGCCAGGTTGTAGCTGGATCAAGTATAAGAACAAAGTTCACATCTTTTCAGCTGACGACCAGTCTCACCCCTTCTCCAAGGGGATTTATGAAAAGCTCGAGTGGCTCAACTCCAAGATGGTTGAAGAAGGATACAAACCTGATGTCAGTTCAGTGTTGCATGATGTGCCAGATGCTGATAAGGTTCACATGCTCAGCCATCATAGCGAAAAGCTCGCAATTGCCTTTGGGTTAATATTTGTTCCACAGGAAATGCCGATTCGTATAGTCAAGAATCTACGGGTTTGTGCAGATTGTCACAATGCTACCAAGTTCATATCTAAGATAACTGGCCGTGATATTCTTGTAAGAGATGCTATCAGATTCCACAGGTTCAGCAATGGTGTATGCTCTTGTGGAGATTTCTGGTGATGGCCGTTTTTCTGGTTCTGACCATTCATCCAAGTGTGAAGTTTGACTGGGAATTGTTAACGAGCGAAAGGAAACAAACAATTGAGTGAAGCCAAACATGGATTGCATACTGTGGCCACCAGCTGATTTATGTTCTTTTTTAAAAAAGTATGTTAGCTGACTTAATGGGATCTTTTTTTATGGTATGCACGAAAAAGGAAATTAATAACCGACCATGTTCCTTGGCTATCCAGGGTTGAAAAAGGTGTGTCAATGATCGTGCGCTTCTGGAAGTTTATTTCATCTGATCTTTGTTAAATCAGCTACCTAATTGTCGATGGCTATGCCTTTTGACAGCCAAATTTTGAACCTATTGCTAGCTATGTCATGCAGAACGTCCTCTTAGGGGCACATCGGAGGTACTGATTACAATTGAGGCACAGCTCTGTAGGCCATTGACCGACCTGAATAATTTTTCTAAAGAACTTAGGTCACAGTTACAAAAGATACAGAAGAGTAGAGGGGGAGGTTTACATAAAAGCCACTGGTAATTACATAACGAGACTAGGGCACCAAGTCTGACCCACCTCTGATTTTTCAGAAAGGAGGGTACATCACTTCCTGAATAGAATATCGGCTCAGATGTGTCTCTGGATGTACGATCTTCATATCTGAATTATTTGAATTTCTACTTTCTCCAGGTCTCCCAAAGAACAGCGGCCATGACTGCGAAAACGGTGGTGAGCTTCAGAGGTGTGTGCACGCTGGCGAATTCATGAACCAATCGCTCTGAAGCTCGGAGATATGCAGCAAGCCAGCAATCTAGTTTGGAATGTCGACGCATCCATGACTGATCCAGCTTTGCGACAGTTTAGGAAAGAGATGACCTTGGTCTTCTTGTTCAGTGCAGAAAGGCCCGGGAGCTGAATCAGTTAACTTTCTTTTGTGCTGCTGATGATGAATTGAAAGCCGTTTAGCTTTGTTTGGGGGGGAGGGGGGTGGTGGTTGTTGCAAAG
>CM014275.1:8817051-8853309 GCA_004135705.1 Alloteropsis semialata
ACAACTCTGAATTGCACGCTGATATGTTGCCCCTGCGTTCTTGAGTCCAAAGGACATTGTAGTGTAGCAGCAGGCGCCGAACGGAGTGATGAACGCCGTCTTGATCTGGTCATCTTTATGCAGGCTTATCTGATGATAGCCCGAGTAGCAATCCAGGAAACAGAGTAGAGAGCAGCCAGCTGTGGAATCCACCACCTGATCAATGCGAGATAGCCCGAAGGGATCCTTTTGGCAATGCTTGTTCAGATCGGTGTAATCGACACACATCCTCCACTCGTTGTTGTTCTTCTTGCGGACCAGGACAGGATTAGCGAGCCAGTCAGGGTGGAACACTTCTTTAATGAACCCGGCTGCTAATAGTTTCGCCAGCTCCGAACGGATGGCTTCCTTTTTGTCCTGGGCGAAGCGTCGTAAGCGTTGTTTCTTTGGTTTGGCGGCAGGATTGACGTTGAGTTTGTGCTCAGCCAACTCCCTTGAAACTCGCAGCATGTCAGATGGCTTCCATGCGAAGATGTCACGGTTGTCCCATAAGAAGCTGGTGAGTGCGCTTTTCTATTTGGTAGGCAGGTCAGCGCCGATCAGCGCCGTCTTGGAGGGGTCGCCCGTCCCTAGGTCAATTGCATTGATTGGAACTTCCTGGGAGGGCTTCATGTTTGACACGGCTGGCTTTTTCGTTGGGATGTCCAACTCAGCCTCGCCGAGTTGTTTCGCCATAGCTGCTACGATTGCTGCCTGGCTCGATTGCTGCATGCTTGCAGCAATCGTCACTGCCTCGGTGTCGCAATCGTAGGAGGTCTTCAGGTCGCCCTTTAGGGATAGAATCCCCTTAGGGCCTGGCATCTTCAAGACGAGGTAGATGTAGTGTGGAATCGCCATGAATTTTACCAGAGCAGGTCTTCCCAGGATCGCGTGGTACGATGATTCGAAGTCGGTGACCTCGAATGTAATGTACTCGGTCCTGTAGTTGGCCTCGGTACCAAATGTAACTGGAAGTGATACCTGGCCGAGGGGTACGGCAGCGTTGCCAGGAACGATACCGTAGAAGGGTGAGTCAGTGGGTTTGAGCAAGTTGGTGATGTCCAAGCCCATCTTTTTCAGCGTTTTGGCGAACAGGATGTTGAGTCCACTTCCGCCATCAATCAAAGTCCTTGTGAGTCACGCGCCAGCTACCACAGGGTCAAGTACCAGAGGGTACCGCCCCGGGTTCTTGATGTTGGTCCATTGATCATCGCGAGAGAAGCTGATTGGGACTTCTGACCACTTCAGGAAGGTGGGGATGGCAGGCTCAATGCAAGCAATCTCGCGCTGGATAAGCTTTTGCTTGCGCTTTGATTCTGACTGAGTAATTCCCCCAAAGATGACATTGACCACCTTGTCGGCTTGTTGGTAGCCGGTGTCTTTATCACCCTTGTCTCCTTTGTTGTCAGGGTTGTTTGGTTTGGGGGCGCCCTCTGCTGTGAACGCTTTCTTGAGCGACCAGCAGTCCCTACTTGAATGCTTATCCTTTGGGTGGAAAGGGCACTGCTTGTCGAGTAGTTTTTCGAATTTCCTGCGGGAAGAGTTCTTCTCAGCAACATTGACCGTGTCTTCAGGTTTGCGCTTCTTGTCGTTGAAGTCGCGTTTGCTGTTGTTCTCAACTTGCTTGCCCTTGTTATGGTCGTTGTTGTTGTTACGGTCTCCTCCCGACTTGTTGCGGTTGAATCTTTCACGCTGCAGGTCTTCAACGTCTGACCAGCGACTGATGAGGTCTCGCATCCGCTCTAGTGTCTTTGGGTTGAGTGCTTCTCCCAAAATCGTCGGTTGTAGCTGCGCAGGCACTCGTTCTGGCCCTGTTTGCACTGGGCTAGGTCAAAGCGAGTACCCGGCTTCTGCCATGAACCCTGAAAGTTATTGATGAAGGCTTTGCAGAGCTCATCCCAGGAGTCGATGGAGCCCGGCTTGAGCCCTTCTAACCAGGTCAGTGGAGCCTGGTCGAGGACAACTGGGAGATAGGTGCACATAGTGTCGGTATTGCCCCTTGCCGCCTTGATTGCCGAGTAGTAGATGCGAATCCACTGCTCGGGGTCACGCTTCCCATCATATCTGTCGATATGGGCTGGTTTGAACTTGTCGGGCCAGGAAGTAGCGCGGATGCGGTCTGAGAAGACTGGGAACCCTTCGTACTTGTGGAGGTTGTGGTGATCCTGACCCGGCGGCCCGTAGACTTGGTCGTACTCCTGGCGTCTGCGGCGTTCTTGTTCTTCGCGATCGCGCGCCCGTGATGAGATGATGGTGCGCGCGTCCCTAGGTGGCAATTGTTGTCGCAGATCCCTGTTGTTGTCATGATTGCCGGGGCGTCCATCCCTATTCCGGTTGCCGTCACGCCCGCCGATGTGGCTCTGCTGAACTTCGCGGTTGCTTGGTCCGGCGCCGTGGTTACGACCTCCGCCGCTGAGTACCATGCCTCCCTCGTTTCGTTGGCGTTGTTCTCTGCTCGGGTGGTGGGACTGGTTGCCTCGGTTTCCAACTTCAGGATGTCGGCTGCTTGCCTGGCGGCTTGGTGCTCGGGTGATGGTCTTCGCCGGGTTGACTGCGTCATGCTGGATGGCCGCTGTCTCGAGCATTGTCTTCATCCTGAGGATTTCAGGAGTTTCAGGCATCTGTCCCAACTCTGTGATGACAGCCATGATGTTGGCTGCGGCACTGGAGTAGATGTCTTGACCAGCGACTTGCTTGAACTTGGCATTGAGGTCCTGTGGAGGTAGCCTACGGCCGACGCGGCGGCGACGTTCTGCGCGAGCAGCGTTTCACTCCCTGCGTCGGTTACGGTCAGCTTCAGCTTCGTTCTCCATAGTTGGCTCGTCGTTGGAGACTTCTTGTTCCTGGGTAAACCTGAGCATTTCCTGCCCGGCCTGGCCCGGACCGACGGCCCGGCCCGGGCCCGGCGGGCTTTGGCCCGCCCACGACACTATGGGACGGGCTTGGGCAAAGGAAATGAAGCCCGAAAAAAAAATTTCGGCCCGAGCCCAGCCCGAACTATTTAAATAAATTATTTTTCTATTGAAAAAAGGGAAGCCCGAGCTCGACCCGGGCCCGACCCGAGTCCGGCCCGAAAAAGGGGCCCGTTGCTGCCCATGGGACGGGCATGGGAGGGATTTTAAAGGCCCGAAAAGACCAGGCTTTTTTAAGGCCCGGCCCGAGCCCGGCCCGGCCCGCCATTTGCTCAGGTCTATTCCTGGGCGATGATCACCATGGCTTGACGTCCTGGTGAGTAGCTTCCTGTGCTTGAAGTTACTGGGACAGTTGAGCCACGACTGCTTGAAGAATTCAGGGGTTGTCCGTGTTGAAACGGGAGTGGATCAATGCACGCGATGATGCGAGACATGTCCAGGTCCTCCTGTGGTGTTGCTCCAAGCGCTGGCTTGCGTCCCGGCCAGTGAACAAATCGTCCTTCGAGGGTTGAAGTGATGACGAGTCCGACTTGTTTCCCGTTCAGGGGAAGTTCATCGAATTCGACCAGAGATCAGAGTTGTTTTGAGGACGCCGCCTGAAAAGCGGAGGTGGGGCCCGCGAGTCCAAAGGGATATTGGCTCGGGGTATCGGCCTCATGCTTAGCAGTGGTTGGACTCCTTTTCTTCTGGATTTTTGAATTGGCGGATTTTGGCATAACCGATGGTTCAGAAACCGACTCGGATCGCCTGACCCGCTTCGGAATCTTCCCAGCCCGAGTTGGAATCGAGCTAGGAGTATTGGTTCCTTGAGTCCAAGTTGAGTTCGAACCCGAGGTTCCCCGAGCCCGAGTTGTATTCGGACCCGAGGGCGCGATCTCGTCGAGCTTGTCGGCGAGTTGTTCCGGAGTCGGCGACTTGAGGACGCGGTCGAAGTTGCCCGCGCCGTCCGCCGTGCAGACCCAGGAGTCGAAGACAAAGGTGGTGCCTTTCTCGAACGCCATGTCGCCGTCGCAGTTGATGATGACTGGTGCCATCGAGCTTGCTGAACGATTCTCGACGAGAGCCCCTACCTGGCGCGCCAGCTGTCGGTTTTTTATACCGGCTAGCCTACTATGGGGGGTCCCTAAGTAGTCGAGTTGTTCGTGGGGGCCTCACCGGAACCAGAAGCACGATGGTGAACACGAGACGATTTAGACAGGTTCAGGCCGCCTCGAGGAGAGAGCGTAATACCCTACGTCCTGTATGGTGGATCTTCTCGTATTGATGGTTATGATTTTACAAGAGGTCCCTGTCTCACCTTATATACTCGGGAGACAGGGTCTACAAGGCAAGAAATACAAATTTCTAGTCGGATACAATACACAGAGTCCTAACATGAGTAGGCCGGGTTGTTTCCTAGAACCCGACTAGTTTCCTTAAACTGTACGCTCCTTCCTTGTATTAGTCAGAGTTGTCGGCCCAATTTTCTAGCGGGACTGTGGCCCATGAGGACTCCCATGGATCTTGGACCGTCAGGTTCAGAGACATTTTTAGAGCTGAATATCAAGTGCAGCTAGAACTCTATTGATAATATGTTCTTGATGCATGTGTGAATCAGTGATGTGCTAGTGCTTGTTATATTTTAACATGAAAAACATTCCTGCTAAAGTTTTCTCCTTCCTTTTTTCTGTGCCTCTTGTCACTCTTAGTGCTATACTGATCTCATTATTTGTAGAAGTGTCTGTTCCTTCGGTTTTGGACTACATTTCCGTTCTTTCCAGATTTAATTGGTATCTCACTTGAATCAAAACTGCAGGATAATGTATGCTTGAAGACCAAGCAGCTTCTTGAGTATCTTTTAGAGAATCATCTAGTAGTGCGGGAACCACAGGGCATATTGCACAAGTTCAACATAGCTTTGGTAATATAGGCACCATGAGTTTTACTTAGGGGCTGTTTGGAGGCCGGTGCTAATGCTAATGCTAGTTACTATTCGTAACTTTGACCACTAATTTGGGGTATTAAATAAAGGCAGTTTACAAAACCAGCTCCACAGCCCCTGCGCTAATTCGCGAGACGAATCTAATGAGGCCTTTGACCGTATGAACAGATGATGGTTACTTTAGCGTCACTATAGCTAATCATGGATTAATTAGGGTCATTAGATTCGTCTCGAAAAGTTACACCCATCTGTGAAGAGGTTGTTGCAAATAGACTTTATTTAGTACTCCATGCATGTAAGATTCCCTTTAGTGCTAGTGCTAGTGCTAGTGCTAGGGATCCAAACCAGGCCTTAGTTCACATTTACACTGGTTTTTCTCTAATATAATAAGTTTTTTAATCCTTGCTTCAGTGTCGGCTGTGCTGCTTCTCTTCTGAAATACACCAAGTTGGATCATGGGGAATCATTTGCCCTTACTGCAGACCGCTTGCACTATGCAACGAGGAGCTCACAGGATTTTTTGATAAACAATTCGGGATCCTAAAAGAAAAGCACGCAATGGATCTTCATGGTAACTTCACAAATGACACTCAATACTCAAGAGAGCCTGTCTGCCGCTGAGCAGATGGTTTCAGATGGACAAGAGTTGGTATCTGCTCCAGAAGCTGACAGAAAATGTCATTTGTCAAGTGAAGAACCCCCTGGTAGGACCGCAACGCAAAGAATAGATTTATTTAACAATGTTTTCTCCATAGGAGAAAAGAATATCATTGAGAAACAACAACTTGAGATATTGGACTTAAGAACACAGAGACAAACAAGCTTAGAACCTGAAAGATGTATGCCATGCAGTTGTTCAACACATTTGGATAACAGGATAAGTGATATCGATGAAAGAAATGACCAAATAAAGCTAGTGATTAAATGGTTCACTATGCTTATGCATGCATTTTTGGTGCACATGAAGCTCCAGCTTGCCAAACTTGACGCATTGCAATCTACAACATGGGTTGAAGAGCACATGAATACAGGAAGTATTATCAGGCCAATTAGATCAATTCCTTGATCTCTGCGATATTCTCCCAGATTCCGATTTGGTCATTGAGGAATTCATCCATTTTAAGAAACAAAATGGTGATAAGCATTTTGACAACATTTTGGCCTCGGGCAGTGACCAGCTTTTGGATGGAAGATTGGTAGTCTTGTACGAAATTCAGCTCCATCAGAGGCTTTTTCAAATAGTAGTTCAATTGGAAAGTGACGACTAGCAGCATAGGTGGCCTACCTGAAGACTGAAAAAGGAAAGCACAAGAACCCTAGAAGAGATAGGCACCATGTTAGCACAGCTCGGCAAAGCAAAAACCGCCGAAACGTGCATGAGGTAAGATGGGTCTGATATGACCCAGGTCTTTGTCGGGTGGATGGATCCATTGACACGCTAACCAGTGACAAACACGACTGGACTCCGCGAGTGAGGCTTGCCAGTTCACAGAACATGTACATGTTCAGTTCAGGTTCACGATGAGGAATATAATCTATACAGAGCCATGATGTGCAGACACCATGAACTGAGCCCTTTTCCATTAGCAATGTATATATCAACACCCCACGATAGCTAATAGTGTAATCTACCTGCCAATTTATACAGACGGAAATGAATACACAGGCACATACCCAAACAACTGTGAAAAACATATGTGTGGGGTAGGCTGGTAGCACCAGCCACCAGATCATTGGTCCAAGCTTGCCCGAATCCAATGGAGATTGTGTTAGCTTCAGTCGCCTACTATGCAGCCTCATGTGTCTGCTCAGACCAGCAGAGCTGCCAAGGCCATCGCAAACAGCATACCAGTAATTGCGGTAGCCTTGTAAGCATCAGAAGGAGGCACGCCAGGAGTTCCGCCGCCCCCTGAGGGGCCACCGGAGGCATTTTGTGATGCAGCAGGAGGAAGTGGTGGCTCCTCCACGCTTGAATCATTCAGTGTCGGCATTGGAGGAAGAGCTGGTGGCTGGGCACTGATGTTTTGGAGGAATTGGGCAAAGGAACCAACCTCAATAGGGAACATGTAGCTGGGCGTGTCGTTCCCCATACCTGTACAGGTGTTTCCTGCCAACACAAGAGTATGCAGGTATCAGAAACAAGAGTAAGCTACTAATTAAATACTATTACAGAATAACCTACAAAAGAATGCAAATATTCGCCTCACTAATCTTGTGGAAAAATCAGGGCAAATGTGGGATCAGAACTCGAAATTTTGATATCACACAAGCTGCATGACACTTGGGAGCTGAAAATGGTACCATCATTGAGAAGACTTGAAAAAAAAAAACTAAAAACCACTAGCCATGCTCCAATGCTGTTTCCATTGTACCCTGTAGATGCAAGCAGCAAAATGGCAACCACTATATGTAAGTGGAAAATGATTAAATGAGACTTACTTTTGTATCTTCTGACTGTCTTCGGGAAATCAGTAATGATGCCTGACAAATTAAATGTCTGAAAATAGTAATTGATCTCCATAGTTTCATCTGCGAGGAAATCCAATGGCTGTGCTACAAACTCATTCTGGAATACCTGTACATACACAGGTAGCCCCGCAGACTGCAAATCTTTCACCAGACTGTTCTGTCTGATGATAAAAAAACTACTTATGGTAAAAACAGAATTCCTATCAACAACTACAGCATCAGCAAACTTCTTCATGTCTTTTAATGAGGAAGTAGAAGCATCCCCAATGCCTAAGGGGAGAGTGTAAACAAGTTTGCATTTTGTTTTCTGCTGCTTCAATTTGACAAGAACGGCACTATCTTTCGACTGGATCAGAACTTCCTTGGTAGTCTGATTAGCATAGCCAGCAGCACTTAAGGCAGTGTTTACAGAATCAACAATGTCAATTCCTAATGACTCTGCCACAAATGCAGCATTCTGCAGTACAAAAGATAGATTGATCAGTGAAGAAAGAACTCCATTTGTTAAGCTTCAAGATACTGAAGTTCCGAAAGATAAATAGAATAAAGGATAAGGCACGAGGAGAAAATAAAGCATTTCCATTATATAACCCTAGAGGTCTATACAAGCTGGTGTGCCTATACTATTAATGGAACTCATTGAGATGACAGCAGTTAATCAAATTAATTATACCGTTTATAATTAAAAAATGGGAGCGGGTCATTAAAAATATAAAATTATCTGGTCATTATTCTTAAAAAAATATTATGCTGATTATTCTTCAAGATATCAGAAGGTTAACTATAAGCCCATCACAAATCATAAGACATAAAATTCAGGTATGAAGTTTTACTCTATGGGATCACAACAAAATAAGTGAAACTTTGAACGAATGTATCACCTCAATAATGATCATGATACCAGACAAATTCTTATCCATTCCGATTGCTAGAAAGTCAGATAGCTTCAGAAACTTCCCTTGATTTGTGTACCTTGGGTTCCTTACAAGATAAAACTGACTCACTGGGGAAGATATTTTGGCTGTAGAAAAAGGGCAAACCAAAAGGCTAATTATGAGCTTGTGCTTATTTGTAAGCCATTCATATATTCTTAACTTTTTTGCCATTTACTTTTGGTGGAAAACAACATCAACAAATTATCTGAATAAAGCTACAAAAGGAACTCACGTTTTAAAGTACTACTATTAAGTTCGTCCCAGGTGAGGTTGAATGTGAATATTCCTGGTGCAGTCTGAATTTCTGAAACAGCAGAAATACGAGAGCCGAAAGGTGTCCTCTGAACATTCGTGGTATCAAGCAGGTTAACAGAACTCATGCATACAAGAACCCCATCCCTTGTCACTTGAACAGGACAATCAATGACATCTGCGCCGTCATTAATTGCACTATGGTATGCCAGGTCTGTACAGTCCGGATAGTCTCCACTAGCACCATTATGCGAGATAACTAAGGGTTCCACTGTATAGCAACACCACAATAATTAAACTAAGTTGAAATAGAAGACATTTAACCATGATGGCACAACTACTAAGGTAGGTCAATATGAGACGTACCATGATCAGTATTACTTGAATTCAGATTAGAGAAGCAACCTGCACATGAGATTCAAATGCATTTCAGAATGTGTGTTGCTTATTTCTTTATAGACTTTATTTAAATATCATACTAAGTTTCCGTTATGGGCACAGTCATATCATAAAATGCAGTAAGGTTAGTTTGAACTCTACTGCAGTTCTGATTTTTTTTTAATCATTGGACACTTTGAATAGAAAAACAAAATGGGGGATTAGGTGACACGTGACAAACAATTTGATGTCAACCTGAGGTGTTATAAATCCCATAGGAGGATTGTATGTGCAAGTCCAAAATATCATGTGTGGAAGAACAGAGGGAGTCGTTCACATGCTAATACAACGATAAAAGGTAAAATGATTCAATAGCAGTATTGTAGTCGACACTTTAACATGTATTAATGCAAAACTTAATAGCTCACCAATAGCCTCTGATGCAGTAATAGGGTGTTCTGACAATACACCATCAACAGAGAAGCCACCATCACTGACAAAGTTCAGGTATTCTGCCAATGGATCATAACTGTAGTTATAGGGAATAATTCTATCATTTGCAAAGTCAGAGGCATATATTTCCAGACCCGCATTATGGGCTTCTGTGACAATTGATGTGGACGTCTGTAGATAGTTATCCTGTGTCACTGGCCAAATGTAGCTCTTAGGAACCATTATGCCAGATGCAATGGACTTGATAAACGTCAGGTTACTCAAAAGTGAACCATATGTTTTGTTTATAGAATGATCTAAGAGGGCTTCATCAAGAAAGCTAAACACAAGCTTTGTTTTGCGATGAACTCTTCCAGATATATTTTGGAGGAAGCCCAGTTCAGGTGACGAGATATAATCCATAGATACACTCTTTTGGATGGAAAGTATGTACTTCCTCATGTCCAAACCATGTTGTTTGTAGAAGATATCATGCTACACATACGAAAATAAAATTAGTTTCTGAAGGCAGCACTAGCAACAATAAATTCTGGTTAAGTTCAAAGAACAATAACTCAAACCTGAACATTCAACCAAATAGAAGGCAGATTGACAATGGAGGCGACAAAGGACTGCAAGTCTGTGACAGAGAGGATAGGATAGTTGCCATGATCATATCTGTAGGTGCGAGACCAAATTGCTTGTGTTACTGCTCAAAATATTAGATAATCAGTTCAGAAGTATAGTTTACATCATTACACAACTTAAGAGAAAAAGGGTGCCCATTAATATAAAACTAGTTTAAGAAATAAAATAAAACTAAACTAAACAGAGAAGAAAGAAAAATCATAATCTGTTATGACATTTCGAGACTCATGGCCTTGGTGGTGTCCCCAGGGGCATGTTTGCGTGCGCTTAGTATTTTTCTTTGTGAGGGAAAAATCCTATGAGAATATTCTAGTGTGTATTCAACAGAAAAAAAATCAAAAGGAAGTATAACTGTATGCTTGGTTCTTATTAGTTTGTACTTGCTACACATCTGTGGTGTACAGAGCTTATGCAGTGATCCAATTGCTATAAGGCTATAAGTGAAGGATGTTTGCAGTGGTATTGCTATACTCACAAATAACAGGTTGAAGCTCAGCCATGTTGAAGTCCAAAGCAAACCATCCAGTTTTCCGCACACCATCGATGACGTAGGTCCGCTCTCTGGCAGGGTACTGATCGGCGATGTTGGTGCAGTTCTTCATGTTTATGTCCCGGAGGCAAACTCCGACGCCATCCTTGGTTAGCTGCACATCGCACCACAGAGCTGTGCCGGGTGCGCTGACGGCCAGAGCAAACGCGTAGGCATCTGAGCTGGAGTCAGGAAACAGTCCTGAAAAGCCGCCTTTGGCCACAACTAGTGGAGGTTCGCCTGCGTGACAAAATGCTCATGATTATCACCATTTTCTGTCAGAGAATATCCGCTCAAATCATCACCCAATTGATTTTACAAGGCTTAGCATCATGAATGAAGGGGACAAATTGAAATCCCCACCCAAAAAAAAGGTGGTTGCTGAATTGCTGTGGCACTCCCACTTGGTATAACCACTAAGGTCTTGAGAGAAAACCCCCCAAAATCTTCGGCGAAAAGGAGGCGGCCTCTATGAGCCTCTAGAACAAGCACCCACAAACTCCCATAATCCCAATCGGCTTTGCCGGCTACGGCTACCGAGTACCGATACCGACCCCGCGCGTGGAAGCTTGCAGGCTTGCACCTCCCGTAGGAACAAGAGCACGAAGGGCGAAGCGAAGCAGAGTAGACGACAGAGGCGCATACGTACACAACGTTGAAGAGAGGGAGGACAGGGCCTTACCGCTTAGGGTTTTGTAGGCGGAGGGGAGGCGAGGCCCCTGCGCGGCGGCGGCGAGGGCCATGAAGCAGCCGCAGCAAAGCAGCGCGGCGAGGGATGCGGCCACCCTTCCTCCTCCTCCTCCTCCTCCTCCTCCTCCATGCCCTCCGCCCCTCCTCATCTCCCGCAAGCTTGCACAACCTCCCCGCGCCGCGCGGGTAGGATTGAGAAGCGGCGCGGCGGGGATTGAGAAGAGGAGACAGATGGAAGAGAGAGGAGAGAAGCCCAAGCAGAGCACCGGAATGCCTCCTGCTGCCTGTTGGTTTTTGGCAGCGAGCATATATAAAGCAGCAGCGCACGGCCTCCGCGGCCGCGTTCACACGGAGGTCCCACCTGTCAGCGCGCAGCAAAAGGTGGCGCCCTGCGATGGCCCCACTCCGCAGAGACACGCCCGTGAGCACGCTGTACGGCGGCGGAGCCCGCGGACTGGCCTTCTCGCCACACGCCAGCCGCGACACGCGGGGGATGGGCCTTTTCGCACCCGTGGTTGATTTTTTAAAAACACGTTTTGTTTGTTCTTCTGCCCTTTTTTCTTGTCTTTTTGGTCGTTTTTTACCGCTGAAAGTGCTTGAAATGATCGTTAGCAAAGCTGAGACCTGAAAGGAATCATGGTACGGGCCTAACCTAATGATCACCGGAATCGGAATTGCTTGCGTTTGTAATCTGTAAATGGATACAAAATTCAGAAAAAAAAAAAGAAACATGAATGCTAGCTATAGTGTTATGCAGTTTAGCTCTTTTTGACTTGATATGGTGGTAGCACCGGAAGTCTGAGTTTCTATTCGCATCGTCTAATGTTGAAGTTAGTGTAGCCAAAGTTTAGCATTCCACCTATTAGCACTTCCGTTTTGAATATATGGCTAATGGACAGTGCTAAAGTACGTGGAACCGCTTTTCCCCCTTATCTCCTCAGATCTCACTTTTCTCTCTCTTTTTTTCTGTCTTTTCCTGAACCACCGACATTCATGAGCACTCATTGGCATCTTTTTTCTAGCTAATGCGTTTTCATCTTTTTGGATCGGCTAAAGTTTTAGCACTCCTGTTTAGATGTGCTGTTGCTATAAAAATGAAACTTTTGCAGTTTTCGTCTATTAGCACTTGCATCAAGAAGCCCGAGACCTAGAGCGTTCTTGGTTGCAGGCCATAACTGGCCACGCGCAACCAGCGGCGCCGCCTAGGGTTCGGCGAGAAAATGAACTGAAAAAATTGTGGCAACTATAACTTTCGCGCCAACCAAACGCCCTCGCCGTCTAACTAGAGGTTTGGCGAGACATGGCCCACAACCAAGCGGACCCCTAATCTGAAACGAAGAGAAAAAAAAAGTCTGAAAATTGGAAGCCATGGTGCCAAGCAGTTGTAAAGCGCGGCGCACTTTTCTCCTCTACTCTCCGCGACTCCGATCCCTAGCTCGCATTCAGCTGCGGCTGATTCGCTCGAAAGTGGTGGGTGGGGGATCTGGCACGGCGCACACGCGGTGTGATTGATACGATCAAATGATGATGGTGTGCGCGGCGCTCGGTGGTTGGTGGTGGCATGATCTGCTACAGGCTACAGCACTGGCTGCTAATCTCCGGCCGTTTATATTAGTTTTTTTGAGGGCTCTCCGGCCGTTTAATTAGTTGTTCCCCTCCCCCTAACACAGGACTGCAGGCCCAGCTACTGTACTGCTCCAACAGAAAACCAAAGCTCCCATTAGCTCTGGTCGTTTGGGAATTTGGAATCGGCCTTCCTTTATTTGCCATCCATCGATCCGTATCGAACTGTCCACGGGCGGTGTTAGTGTAATTAACCCGAACATGAACTGATGATGTAATTTCTGTCCGGAGCTAGCTAGGTTTTTACCGCGCGCTGCCCAATCAATCTGCGCTCGGTTAGCTTGAGACGAGAATGAATTCTCATTGACGAAACAAAACACGACCCTGCTATGCAGGCGACGGACGGCGACAAGAATCATCACTAGCTACTGGCCAGGCCAGCAGCGAGCAGCGGCCGGTCGGCCATGGTTTGCAGCGGTCAAGGTGGATTGCGACGGTGCCATTCGCCCGAGTGTAAGAAACTACCCCGACGGCGAGAGACGAGCGAGCACTTGAGGAGGGGATCGAAGCCGGCCGGGGAGGGATGACGCCGTACGTGACGGCGACTGATCCCCTCTCCAAGGCCACGAGCATCCATGAAGTGGAGAATAAAGGTGGCCGGACAAGACCGTCGTGGACGTGGAAGGAGGCACCATGTTTTTGGGCCCCGGCGCGGCGTGCGTACGTGACCCGGGTTGCGTCAACGGGTGAACGGGAAGAGATCAAAAGAAGATCTAGTAGTGCACTAGCTGGTCGGAGATTATGAACAGTGTACACTTAACCATAAAGCTCGTCGGGAAAAGGAGCCAGACCACTTGCACAGATTTCCAATCCGGCCGTGTCGCATCGTGTCGTGGGAGATTGGAGGGAAGGTAACACGTCTACGTTTTCCTCTACGTACGTTCTTCTTCTCCACTCGAGAGCCGACAGGTGCCGACCGTGACGATCGACAAACTGTATGACGCGACGCTGGTGATGACCACTGGAAGGTGTGTCTGCAAAAATCTCTCCATGCTCTAGGAAGGCTCGCTACAGCTACGGCGTCTGCGGTGAGCATGCAGTCGCGTCGTGCCGCCACACCAGCACGGAGGCGCGCGGGGCGGCGAGCTGCGCCGCGGCGAGAAGAAAGACGAGCGCCGCCGGCCGGGTGCCGGTGCGACTCGCGCGGGGATCGTCGGCCGCCGGCCGGTCACCGGCGCCTCCTGTGGCCGGGAACGTAACGAAGGACGACGCCAACACAGTTTGGCCGGAATTTGTAGCCCCTGATGTACGGCGTTCTACGCGAGCAAGCCGATCCACCCAGGCACGCACCCACCGACCCACACGTCGTACTAGTCGTTATCGTTATCGAAGAACAAAGCATTTCGGATAGGCAGCGGGCGAATCTGAACGCGACCGCATCGCGACGACTGACCAAGATGCTGCCTGTGAGGTGTGACTATAGTGCCGTCCAGCGCAGCAATAAGCAAGTTGAGCGAGGGTGCAGCAAGTTCGTTGCTGCCTCGATATTTCTTGATCTCTCTCGATACATGTATGTGCGGTGCCATGCACTAATTAATAAGTTGACCGGCCATTACTACAAAGAGCAGACAGTGCTGCTGCGTCCAGTTCGTGTCATCATCGTTCACGGATCGACCGGCCGGTCAGCCACCGGCGGCCGCATCAACAAAGCTGTGCCCTGCTAGCGCCGGCGCCGGAGCCTGACTGGCGCCGCCACCGGTCGTGCTATGGCTGCTAGCTAAACGCACTGGTCCGATGCCCAGACGGAGAGATTACAGGGAGCGTGACAGCTGATGTAACACGGCCATTGCTAACGGCACAACAGCAGATCGTGGACCTTTGAAAGACTTCTTTTTGTTTTTTGAGGGAACGGATATTTGAAAGACATGTACAGTACATCCAGCAAGGCCCAAGAATTGGCCCAGGAAACACCGTCGGCCCAAGCAACCGGCTGCTTCCTTTACTTTTCTGGGCGCGCTCGTCCTTCCCTTCCGGCCTTTCCCCTTCGAAGTGGCCAGAATTGTTCGTTGGCTTTGGTTCACGGCACGCTGCCCGTTTGGCCGTTTCCCTTACCAATACAGCCTGTTTTTTAAGACCAGATATACAAATGCAAGCACAGATAGTTTTTCAATGAAGTTATATTTTGAAGTATATCTGTAAGTATAGCAACATTTTTAATACTTGATTCAAATCGTAAGGACCATAACTTAACTTTATATGGAAATATTGAATTAGCTAGTAACCAGAACTCGATTCCGTGCCAATGTTGCGAGCCAAAAGTTAATTTTTACAATAAGAAAAGCTAGTGAAACGTACACATATTGGATCCCATTTTGTTGCAGTTATTCCCAACCTCACGATGGTTCAACTGGAACCGGATGGAGCTAGGGCCGAGGACAAATGAACGTTAAGGTTGAGATTCAACTAGCTAATCACACGCAAACCCACCTCTAATCAAAGTGTGCTACATGCCATGCATATGACTGGTTAGTCATTCATCTTCTATACCACTGATCTTAAACCACCTCAGGGCTTATTTGGAAACTAGTGTATTGGAGGGAAATGAGAGGTATTGAAGTGGAAATTAATTTATTTTACTCTCAATCCCCTTCATTACACTTTCAATACACTTCTATCCAAACAAACAAGACCTGAAGGTGCGCAGGAGCTCAAAGAAAAGGTGCACGAGTTCTGCATGTTCTTATATACGAGTAAGAAGCGAAGGATTTATTTCCAAAAAAAAGCAAAGGAGATAAGATGAGCGGTGCTGATGAGACGGCAACTTGGTGGTGGAGCTAGCCTGGCGATATGAGCCGAGGCCAGGTCACCGTACCGGCGCATTCCATTAGTTTCAGACTTTCGGTGGCATCGATCGATCACTCGATCAGTCCCTCGTGGACTCGTGGTGGGCCTCCAACCGCGTCCTGATATTGAGCCTAGAGAGCACACGGCTTTGTGGGCTGGGCGGGCGGCACTAGCTTTATGAAAGAAAGAGCGGATAGGGATTCCAACTGGGCTGGGCCTAAATAGGATCGGAACCTCAGCACGCGTCACTGTAGCATCGTACTGGAATAGCCCAACTGTTATGATCTTTAGGGAATCATCATAATGTGACAACACACGGTCCAAGATTCTACTAGCACATTAGTAATTCATAGTTACAGAATTCAACGGTCGTAAATGTTGATATTTTTTATTTATATAAAGTCTATCAAATTTAAGAAATTTTGACTTACGACAAAAACTAGAATTCTTGCTTTGAAACTTGTACATGCAAAACTCGGCGAATGGTTCATAATGACTTACTTTTCTTCTTAGTTTTTGCATGCACTTGTACATGCAAAAAAGCACATAATGACACAGTGAGTTCAGAGTTTCAATTAACTAGCCACGAGCTGCGTGGAGAAGAACTTTCTGATTGGTAAATGGTAAGCTGAATCATTCACGAATTTCATGAATTCTCAATTCTGGTTTGTATCACAAAGAGCAAGTGGAATATACCACTATTTGCAACCATATGGAAAATAAACAGGTACAGTAATTAACTACTCAGTAGCTACATTCACAACATTGGGGTAATTAACACCCCGGTCAGAAACATTAGGGCCAACACATGGACCAAACCCCTTTTGGCCCAAATTCTTTTTTTTTCATATCTTGGTTCTGTAACTTTAATTTTGAGGTTTTGTCAAGTGGAACTCATGTACATTCAACTCTAGTTCAGACAGAAGCTTAGTATTAGCAACAAGGTTCGTTTCTTTCGCTGCTATACATAACACAATCACATGCATTTGTTGACTCCATGTCTCCATCATTGTAAATACGTATAGATCGAATAGATCCACATAATGGGTCATACGGAACTTTAGACAACCTTGAACGTAGGTTGGAAGAAATTTCACATTGCAGAATTTATTTAACATGAAAGACGGAGAACTCTATTGGGGCATGTACTACTGTTTAGACAACCGCTGTCTATTTAACTTGCCATCTCACACAGAGACAGCTAAAAAGACAGCTTGTACAATGAACTGTCTTTTTAGCTGTCTGCACACTATTTAATTCATCAGCACATAAATCTTGGTGATCAAGTATCAAATGGATCTTTTGTAGCCTTTTTTTAGTGCTTTCATCAGAGAATACATATTATATTCAAATATGATAAAATAAAGGACATCAACAATTCATATAGGACATCAACAGTTCAATGACAACCAATAGTTCACACAGGACATCAACAGTACGCGTGGAGCCACGCCACGTCAGCACGATGCTGGCCCCCAGAACCTTCACAGACGACACGAACAACAGTACAACACAGATACATTATTCACCCCGTACTAGAGGGCCCACGTAGCTATGACACGGACGCAGATGAAAGCAGCGCGCGAGCTACGCCGGCGCCGCCATGCCATGCCGTGGCGAGAGCACGGCATGGTGCGACACCTCGATCGATCGCACGTGCGCGGGACGGAGACACCCGCTAGATTCACTCCGACTTATCGGCGGCCTCGGGAGCAGGGGCTGCCGCTTCGGCCTCTGCCTCTGCCGGCGCCGCCTCCTCGACGGCTACGGCCTCCTCGGTCGCTGCGGCGGCGGCCGGCGCTGTCTTCTCCTTTGCCTCCTCAACCGGCGCGGCCTCCGGCTCTTTCGCCTCGGCCTCGGCGGCCGCGACCGGTGCGGGCGTCTCTGCCTCTGCCTCGGCAGGCTCAGTGGTGTCGACCGGCGCGGCCTCTACCTCGGCCTCGGTGGCAGCTGGCTCCGCCTCCTTGGCCGCGGCCTCAGCCGGTTCTGCAGCCTCTGGCTCTGCCTCCTTGGTCTCGGTCTCAGCCGGAGCTGCCTCCGGCTCAGCCTCCTTCGTCTCCGTCTCAGCTACGACGGCCTCGGGCTCGGCCTCCCTGGCCTCAACCTCGGCCGGCGCCGCCTCAGGCTCTGCCTCCTTCGCCTCTGCTTCAACCGGCGCCGCCTCAGGCTCCGCCTCCTTGGTCTCTGTCTGAACCGGCGCCGCCTCGGGCTCTGCCTCAGCGGGAGCAGCCACTGCCTCGACCTCCTTGGTCTCCGTCTCGGCAGGGGCAGCTTCCGCCGCCTCCGGCTCCTTGGCGACCTCTTCCACGGCCGGAGCAGCGGCTTCCTCCTTCGGGTCCTCCTCGACGACGGCAGCAGCTGGCTGGACAGCCTCCACCACCACCGGAGCCTCCTCGGCGGGCAGAGTGGCGGTCGGGACCTGGACCTGCACGCACACACGCACGGAAGAGACAATCGATGAGCATGTGCTTTCAGTACACACGATCATGAGCACCAGTGCACCACTGATGACTCATCCGAGCCGTCGGTGCTGTGCATGCAACTCTCGATCGAAATAGACGATCGATCGTGTCTCACGCAGATGCAGACCAAAATCAAGATCGGGGAACCAAATCGGAAGGCGCGATGCATTACCTCGACGGTGGCCATTGGTGCTGAGCTGTGAGTGCCAAGCTGGATCGACTTGTGTGTGTGTGTGTGTGTGTGTGTGTGGAAAGGAAGCTCCGAGCTAAGACAGAGCTTACCAGTGTGATCGATCGACCAGTGAGTGTGTGCTGTGATGCAGTGTGCCGAGGCAGAGGGGCTATATATAGAGCCCCTCAGGGACAAAATGGTCATTGCATGAAGTTAAAGCTTTTTTTTTGCGAAAATGAAGTTAAAGCCAGCCTCCGTGTCATACAGAATCAAAATAATTTAAAAAAAGGAGTATGAATCTTAGAGCCTGTTCGGCTGACCTGATAAACAGTGCTCGGCTGGCCCAACTCGACTTATTTCTTCTCACACAATACTATTCATTCTACCAGCCGAGCACTATTCATTCTACCAGCCGAACGGCCCTTAGAGTTCCACCTCGACCACATGGCTCCATGCAATCTCATTCCCGTACGGTGCGTCCATCCAGTGCAGGCCAAGTTGCTCTGCTGGATCAAGCAAAAGGCGGCCATGACCGATGGAGCTGGAGCCCATGCGTGCATGATGCACACATGACAGGGAACTGGAGATGCATTGCATTGCTATGCTATGCTATGCTGATGCAGTAATGCTAGTGGTCCGCCCGCTCCAGATCAGAGTAATGCATGCGAGTACAGCTGCACTGTATCTCTTTCGGTTCATGTTGAAGAGAGTAGTGGCTGTCAGGAACAGGCCAAAGCGCATCAGAGCTGGCCGGGCCGGATGGGCCACGGTGGCAAGCGCGCCTTTTGAGTTGTAAGGGATCTATCAGGCCGGGCAGGCCACCGTGCTCGTGCTCGCTCTCGCTAGTCACCGCCGGCCGGCCGTCAGTTCGTGCACCGCCAGCACCGACCGGCCCGGACGACGGTACACGAGTACGTGGCGTCAAACGCCGGCCGGCGGTGCACGTTCTGCAGAGCTACGACGTGTGCCTGCTGCGGCGCTGCCATCCTTGGAGTCTTGGGACGATATGATCCTCGATCGCCGTGGATCCGATCGCCCCGTGATCGATCGGATCGATCGCCTCCAGATCTACGCGGCGGGTTAGCTTCGTTGTTCGAGTAAAACTCGCCAGAAATCCTACTAGCTAGAAAGCCTAGAGTGATCGGTGAAGCTGGTAAAAAAGATTCCTTTTGTTTTGTACGATCGAGAGATCGATCGGCATCGATTTTGGGAGCATTAGCAAGTTTAGCCCTCGACGACGGTGGCGTGGAGACAGTGCAACTTGAGCAGCGGCAGCCGAAGAGTAAATGTTCCCTCGGATGATGGTGGTGTCGAAGGGCGTGACACGCATGATTTACCGCAGTAGAGTTAAGTTAGGGTGCCGCCATCGAAGTAGCAAGCAAGCTAGCCAGGGCTCAATCTGTGCGATGTTGCGTTGTGCTGTGACGGGCTGCAAATTACATCAACTTTCCGGCCCCGATAGATCGAACCAAAAAGCTAGAAAGGTAACTGGCTGTAGGTCTCAACCTCATCAGTAGAGAGGCCGTGTAGGATTGACTTGCAAACGACAAAGAGAAACACACGGATGAATGAATGAAGGTGTCTACTGCATAGACTGTCGATGCAAAAGGGAATGTCAAGACCGTATCACGATGAAATGATGCCAACCAGGATTCTCTTAAAAAATTATGCCATCCATTAGCGTTGTATTCGTATACTCTCCATTTCAAATTGTAAGTTGGTCTCTGGAATAGTTTTTGCTAAAACTAGACATATATTTGTGTCTAAATATATAACCAAAACGACTTATACTTTTAAACAGAGAAAATAAAATTTAACGTTGCAGATTGAGAAAGAGAACGAGAGGTACGGTGGACCATAGTTAAAGTTCATCAAACGAAGCTTCTGGCAAATAGTATTATAAACTGTAGTGTCCATCGATCCTACGTGTACCCATGCACGCCATGAAAGTTTTACAGATAGTTTTACAGCTAACACGGGAGCTCAGCTCGATCGTCTTTGTGGTGAAGTGTGTACTCGCATGTGGCTGCTTCCGGTTCCGTTGGCAACAATGATTCCGGCAGATGGAGCGCGACCTCCACCTCCACTGTTGGTTGGGGATCGCGCGCCCAAGCTTTCTGCGCCTTTTCCCAAAAGCGAGCGTATATATAAACAAACGGAAGCCGGCCGCGCAAGTTGCTGTGTCAGCGTCGATGCCTCGGTGGACGGATCGATCAGTTCGATGGCGCTGGCTCAACTTGATCAGCTCGTGCCCCCCTTTTCCCGTGCCAGGAGAGATGGACATGGACGCCGCCGGAGAACCAGTCGTCGTCTAGCTTGGCCGTCGAGTGCATGTGCTCCACGTATTGCGTATGGACGACTGTTCGTCGACGGCCATGGCGGTGAGCGAGTGCTCGCCTTGTGTTTGTTTTTCTCCCAGTTATAAAAGATAGCTTATATGTAGTATGATAAATACCACTCTACATGCTAAAAAAATTTAGGTGAAACAAATTAAAGCCGCTCTTATTTTAGCTAGCTTGTCCTGACATTTAGGATGAGTGATGTTTTACCACACTGTTTATATAGATTGGAAGGAGAACAGTGCCGTTGCGAAATTTGTTGGGTAAGGATTTCAATTCGATCATGCGAGTAGTAAAAAGGAAAGTATAGAGCATAAATAAACCTACAACAATATTGATCAACGCGATGTGGTTTTGATTGTTGAAGTTCAGTTTCAGAGTCGGTGATGGGCAAGCCAACAGCAGCGGCAGAGCTATCAACCGGCAACAAACAGAGTATCAATGTAGTAATCGATGCGCCTAGGCAGCTTTTTACGATGAATCAGGAGGTGCGAAGGACGGACGGCAGGCATCGCCTTAGCTCCTTTGTCGGAAAGGAAATGATAGAAATAGGCAAGGATTCAAAGCCCGGTGCAGAGTCCGGACCTAACGCCCAACACGCCCTGTAGCTGTAGGGCTTTGATCATCCGCCGGCCATGATCGGCCCTGCCGCGGAGTCTCTGATGCTCACGCTGCGCGTACAGCGTGCTCGCTCGCGCTGCGAGCCTCTTTGTAGCGAAGAGATGGGGGGCGAGGGGCAACAGCGGCGGCCATGGAGTGGCTGGCGCAGAGATGGGGAGGCGCTTTCATTGGAGCCGTGGCCGCCAGCGACGCTGATGTGGCAACAGATCATGGGCGGTGGGGGCGGGACCCACGAGCAGTCCTTGGCTGCGTGCTTGGTGCTTGGCTCCTTGCGGAAACAGTGGCTGGCACGGAATTTCAGGATGCAGAGGTGGCGTGCGGCGCCAGGCCGGCGGCGGAACGGAGTGTTCAGAATTCTGATCAGTCTGCTCTGCTCTCTAAACTATTGAGGCCTGTTCAGTTTGAAAAAAAAATTGCCAGAAACATAACATTCAACTATTCATCAAAAGGAATCTTTCATTCATGGAGTATTAAACGTGTGTTAATGACAAAACCCATTCCATAACCCCTAGGTAACTTTTCGAGACGAATCTAATGAGCCTAATTTGGCCATGATTAGACAACGTCGTGCTACAGTAAACAATCTCTAATGATGAATTAATTAGGCTTAATAGATTCGTCTCGCGATTTCCCGTCCAACCGTGTATTTAGTTTTATAATTAGATCATGTTTAATCCTCCTATTGCTACAGTAAACGGTAACTTTCAATCTACCCAACTAAACACCCCCTGAATATGCGAAATGTTCATACACTACAACACACAATTTAATCTGCGACGGAATCATTCTGTCGCAGATCGTTGAAAATCCGTCGCAAAAAAATGTTCGCGACGGTTTCGAAATTCGTTGTTGATTGAGCGTCATTGATTAAATTGACCGACGGATCTTCAGAATCGTCACAGAGTGCCACGATCCGCGACGGTTTCAGATCGTCGCAAAACAACCCGAGGCCCTCTTAGCCCAGCCCAAAGCCCAGTTTTAGTGACGAAAATAACCGTCGCGGATTGCTGCTGACGTGAATGATGACATGGCACCTACGTGGATGATGACATGGCTACCTACGTGGATGATGGCGTGGCACCTACGTGGATGATGACATGGCGCCTACATGGATGATGACGTGGCGTCTACTTGGACGATGACGTTGCTGCCACATGGACAATGACGTGGCTGATTACAAGGACGTTGACTTTTCAATTTTGGGCCATTTATTAATGGGCCAATTTTAAAAGTGGGCCTAGTTTTGGCCCAAATTCAGCCCATATACATTTGAGCCCAGAAATTTAGCCCATTTACATTTCAGCCCAATGATTTCTACAAATGATCGCTTCAGCCCATAATAAACAACACACATATTCATTTCAGCCCATAATAAACAACACACATATTCATTTCAACACAAACAACACCCATATTTATTTCAGCCCAAAAACAGCACCTATTAACATGGTGACACATTCATTTCAGAAACTACCATAACATTAGGACATAAACAGAAACCATCACACTACCAGTTTGGTTAAAAAAAACAGCAAAAATTCCAGCACAACCAACTTGAAGTTCCACAACACTTGAAGTTCCACAACACCAGGACCCGCATCACCAAAAAACGAGCACCATAAACTTTTGGTCTGACCAAAAAATATAGGAGCGCTCCTAGTACAGCATATCTGGATAGGAAATAAAATATAGTGCATTTAATTATTGCTTCAATGAATTCTAGAGCATTTCAGTAGCACATCTGTTCAAACCATTTGAGCAATAAACCTGTGGATTACAACTATCAAAAATGCAGAATCTGTTCCAGATTGCAATTTGTAAGGCTGCGAATTTGTGACGTAAAAAACACTGGAAATTCGCCAGAGATATGGGATTGCACTAATCATATGCAGATCCAACATAAGAAACCCTCATGTAAAAAGAAACTAGGTGACAGATGGATGCTAATGTCTTAGCCTATACTCTCTCTACAAGATAAAACTACTAGAGCATATCAGAGTTCAGAGATTCAAATGCAAAGAATTCCAAGTGACACTGCAAATAGTGATATGATTGGTATGTTTAGCCTATCTCAGATTCATTGTTAATCATCCCAGCTCCAAAGAATTGTGACACCAAAGATTTAACACGTTAATATCTACAACAAAACATGAAATGTTTACAGGTGTGCAGGATTGTAAATGCAGGAATCATGTTAGCAAGGAGCCATCTTTAACTCCACCAAAGACATGTGTTTCAGTTCTAGCAGAGTATAAGCAGTTTGGCAGTCCCAACAAAGCATTTAGCACTGCTGGGAATAATGTGATTAATGCCTAACACTAACAGATACCACATAGAAACAAGCAACAGAGATAAGCACTTACAGGCTCAAAGCTTTTCTTCCCAGTTGGATAGAAGAGAATCGTGGGGTATTCGTCAGGCTGTAATAGGAAGCACATGTCAATTATGTATGAAAAAGACAAAGTTAACATGTCAATTATGTATGAAAAAGACACAAGTAACTGATTAAGTGCAGCAGTATGCTGATTACTCCCCCATTCCAAATTATAGGTTGTTTCATCTTTTCTAGAAACATAGTTTTTACCATGTATCTGGGCATTGCATATATCTAGGTGCTAAAGCTATGTGTCTAGATAAGTCAAAATAACCTACAATTTTGGGACAGGAATGGCACTGTCAAGCAAGAAGGGCACAACTGTGTATACATCAGCCAGTAGAAAGCATTGGAGTAGCCCAGGTCTCCCATTCGTTGCAAGCTTGCACTGAATGGAACCTCACTGTGAGTTTAGGGTCACTGATCATGCAGTTAAACTCTCGCATCTGTTCCATAAGAGAGGATGTTCAGTCAGAGATAAGCTCGTCTCATCTGGAATTCTGGATGGATGCAAAAGAAATCCAACTCTATCTGGTACTACTTGTTTAATCAGAGACACATAGTATACTACGTTGAAACAGAGATGCAGCATGTGTGTGCAATCGAGGTAGGCAAGTGCAGCTATCATGCGAAATTCAGTTTATCAAAATATAGAGTACATTACAAAAAAAAAAGATAGTGGCATGACAGGTTACTATGCAGGGAGTATATCACCACAGTTTGGTTACTAAACTGAGGTACGGCTCCAAGTGAGCTCTATAAGTAGAACAAGATGCATTTGCACTTAACAGACAATGCACCATAAATAAAGGGTCATATTGTCTGTAACTCTGTATCATACATGGGATGTTTTCTATAATTCTAGAAGTGCATCTAAGTACTACAATGCAAGCATGTTAAAGAGGCCAAGTCAAGAACTCGTTGTACAATTACTAAGAGATTTATTGCTACTAACAGATCTAGAACTATCATGACTTCTACTAAACAAGAAGCATCACACATCAACTGTTGCTCCCTGCATTACCCATGTACTGAAAGGTACTAGTTTTACTTCATTTCTGGAACATCGACATAAGTTCACTAGTGCTACGAGCTCATAACAAATGGTGTCAGCAGGACATTTTAGATTTAATAATGAACCTATGAAAACCCCATGAAAGTTTATTCCCAGGAGAACTCCGTACAAGCTGCAAGATACATCCTTACTGAATAAGTAATAACTTGCATCTAACGGTAGAGTTAACAAATTCAAACTTGCATCTGCATGATAGTAGCCCAGGTGGTTCTTAGTTCAATAGATCATTGAGGCATCTGTTACATTTGTGGTTCCAAGGTTGTGCAAAATAACTCTTCCTTATTAAACCACTTTATTCAGAACAAACCTATGGCTAAACAGAGGTACATGGCAGGGTTGAACCCACACTGCAACTGCAATAGGTGATATTCCAATAGATTCACTTCATCCACACTTGCAATCAAAGCCTAATTGGCCTGACAGTGACCTCATAAATCCACAGAAACGGATTGGAGAGAGAGGAGAGCGCGGGGGGATCCACACCTCATCGATGTCGACGCCGACGAGGAAGAAGAGGGAGGCGTAGTGCCTGTACATGACCTTGTAGTTCTGGTGCTCCACGAACGAGCACTGCACCACGGCCGCCTTCCCGTCGCACCCCTGCCGCGCGGGATCCCGACCGCCACGCCGTACTCTGGCGCCGCTGCGGACGCCGTGCAGGATCGTTCCGGAGCACGCTGCCGCCGTAACCGCGCACTGCTTGGAAGAGGAGGTTGGCGCCAGCAACTCCGCCGCGGAGCCCGCCCATTCGCCCCTCATGCCGACACCGCCGTGCCTGATTTGGGTGGCGGGGGAGCAAGCGCGGGCCGCGGGGGCGTGGGTGGCGGCGGTGGGGATTGGGAGGGGAGGGGGCGGTGGATCTGCAAAGGACAAACGAGGGGAGGGCGCCGTCGGTGGGGGAGGGATGAGGGATGAGGAGCGCGTTGTGGAGGAGCGCGTGGCAGATTGGGGCCGGAGCCGGGGCTGCCTATCGCCGGCAGGGCCGGGATGGTGTCGGTGGGGGAGGGAGGGGATGGAGGGGCGGCAACGGAGGGCCGCTGAAGCTGCTGGGGAGTGTCCTTGATTCGCCGGCTCGTGCCGCAGCTGAAGCTGCCGACGGATCTGAGGGAGAGAGAGGGAGGCGGCGGATCTGAGGGAGGGAGGGAGGGAGAGGGAGGCGGCGGATATGGGCGGTCTGGTGACTGGTGGAGGAGGCTAGGGTTTTGGGCATTTTATTCATCTTGATATCGATAGGAAACGTTGGATCTGCTCTAGACGGTCAGGATGAGACGGACCTCATCAGAGAACGTGGCGGCCCAGTTGTTTGGGCCCATTTAATGATTGTTTTTAACGCTTTTCTTTTTCCCTTTCATTTTACTGCACCACTCTAAAGTAACACATAAAAATAATTACCTTGTATGCATCAATTCATTTTTTATATGTAATAGACTACATATTATTTGTCATGTACGAGATTCAATAATTTTTGAACAGATTTGATAAATTCTATCATTTAAATGAATTTCCGCGTGCTTATCAAAAGTAATTCCAAGTTGAACTATATGTACATCAAAAATGATTTCAAATGACAAAGTTGTGAATACAAAAGATGTAGATATCATCGATATCTACAAGTGTTGTTTTGGTGATTTCCCCATTCGAGTTAGATTGAACTATTTAAATTTGAATTTTCAAATTTTGAGAGATTCAAATATTTTTTTTAGGGTACTAAATGATGTCAAATGAAAAAATCATGAATATCAAAGATTCTTAACTCATCAAGATCTACAAAATTTATATAGGTCATTACTCCATTTGACAAAGTTTGAACAATCCAATTTTTGAATTTCAAAAAATGGTATATAGATTCAAGTTTTTGGAACACTAAATGATGTCAAATGAAAAAATCATGAATACCAAAGATTCATAACTCATCAAGATCTACAAACTTTATATAGGTCATTTTTTATTTGACAAAGTTTATGTTAGGAGTTTGTCAAATTTGTACCACATGTTGTAACCACTTTGTCAAATAAAAAATGACCTATATAAAGTTTGTAGATCTTGATGAGTTATGAATCTTTGGTATTCATGACTTTTTCATTTGACATCATTTAGTGTTCCAAAAACTTGAATCTAGATACCATTTTCTATTTCGTACTTCGGTGAAAAAGACAATGTATATAACAAATTCTATAAAAAAGTAGTTTACATGCAAATAAATGTCATCAAGTGACAGAGCGTGATTTTAGAAAAAAACAGAAAAAAGAACCACCAAATTTGGATTTCTTATGAGAGAAAAAAATGAATTACAAAATTTAATTCTGGATTAAAAAGAGAAAATGAATCATCCCTGTGTTCTTCATCTCTCCGGCATTGCCACGTGGCGGAATAGGATTGGTCCAACTGGTTGAAAGTGGTTCCAGCACTTAAAAGGCAAACTTCCTGCCTCTGTCACAAACTCTCTACTAGCTCAATGGTTTGACGTGCACCAAGTGGTCTGCAGACCCAGGTTTGAGCCCCATGTTCTGCATCTTTTTTTACCAATTGGATATTAATATATTAATACCATTTATTACCAATTTTAGCTCATTAATACCAAAGTCATGAATACCAAAGTTTCATAACTCATCAAGATCTACAATCTTTATTTAGGTTATTTTTTCATTTGAGAAAGTGGTAGTATACATTGTCCATTAATCCTAGATTCACTCACATAGTTTAAGAAACTATGTTTGAGATTTGTCAAATTTGTACTACATATTATTATCACATTTGAAAATGACAAAATGACCTAAATAAAGATTGTAAATCTTGATGAGATATGAAACTTTGGTATTCATCACTTTTCCATTTGACATCATTTAGTGTAAAAAAACCGTGCTTGTAGTTGTCATTTTTTGAAATTCAAAAAATAGATTGTTCAAACAGACTCACACGAGAAGATTTGTCAAAATAATAGCATTAATAAGTTCACAACTTGATAGAGCATGATTTTAGAAATTTTTAGGAAAAAAAATCATCAAATTCGGAGTAGCCATGAAGGAGAAATACTAGATACAAGTTTAAATTCCGGATTAAAAGAAGAAATACGAACTGTTTGCGTGTTCTTTAGTCTGGCCACGTGGCGTAACGGGATTGGTCTAACTGCACGGACGCGGATTCCCGAGAGAAAACACGACAATATAATGTATAGAAAACAATATCTAACTCCATCACAACCTCAGGTGCAGCACAGTGGTAAGGCACGTACGTCTCAACTCTAAGGGCCTGGGTTCGAAACCCACACGCTCCAACTTTTTTGCTGAATTATTCAATGGGCTTCAAGTTTTGAATAACAAAAATTACACAAACAAAAAAAGTCACATACCACATCGCAGCCCAGTGGTAAGTGGCTCTCTTTCCTCCAGGGCGCCCAGGGTTCGAGTCCCACGGGCTGCATTTTTTTTTGCGCCCAGATTTTTTTGCTGCAATTTTTTCCCGCGGGCTGATAAAAAATAAAATATAACAAAGAATAAAGCGCAATTTTTACACCCCATTTTCTTTTAAAAAATAAAATATAGCAAAGAATAAATTAAAAATAAAATTTGAGCCCGACGGTTATTGAAATTCATCACAGAATTAGGGCCCAAATCTAAGCCCGAATGGGCTATTTGCACATCTGCGACGTTCTCAGACTTCGTCGCGAAAATTCCGTCGCAGATTCTGGGCTTATCTGGGCTAAGAATAAAATGCTGACGTTTTCTGAAACTGTCGCCAGAGTTCCGTCGCAGATTAAATGGTGTGTTGTAGTGATACCATCTTTACATGGCATATTACAAAACACCTAATGGACTAACTGTAGCACGCACTACAAAACTAATACACGTCTACATGTAATCCAATTGCGTACCATCTTATGTTATGCTATATACTAAATATTAGCGAGTAGTTGGCAATCTTCTCTCTGCTTTACTCGCTTCTAGACCTGATCATTTGTCGGGTTCGAGTCGGGTCATTGCGGGTTACCGGGTCAAAAATTTGAACCCATACCCGGCCCGAACCAACCATCGAGTTGGAGGTTTTGGCCCATACCCAACCCGTGGCATGGTCGGGTTGGGTCAATCCGGTGTTTTTATATGTGATTTTCGAGTTGGTTTGAGGTTTTTTGGTTAAAAATTTTGGCCCATGCCCGTCCCGTCAATGGTTGGGTCGGGTATTTTTTGGACGGGTTGGGTCGAATTTGTCGGGTCGAGTGGTCCATGATTAGGTCTACTCTCTTCCACCCAATAATGACACGGTCCTCCTATCCAGCAGTACTTTGCTTGACACCGTTAGTGTGTAGTTAACATTGAAACTAAAAGAGCAGTTTTTGATAAAAAAAAATTAATAGACACTAACTATTAAGAAGGAAAAATTCCATTTTTTTACCATCAAACTGTTATTGGAGCCAGAGTTTTGGCCATCGAACTAAAAACAGATACTTTGACAATTAAGTTAGAAACTGGACAAATGTATCCCTTTAGCTAGTTTCAGAGGTGATTCCCCTCTCTATATATTTTGTTCTAAAAATAATATGAATGATCTTATTTAACCCCTAAAAATTCATACATAATTTAGTTAAACCAGAAAAATATGATATAAGAATTTTTACCCAAAAATATAGTATCTACTATATTTAGAGTTATTTGGACCTTATCTATGCCTTTTACTAGTGTTTTATTGCTCGTATTCACCCATATTATTTATTTATATTATCATTTTGTATTAAACCTAATGCTAGTGCTAGATGTAATATACTTAATCCAAATAAGATCCAAATAACTCTAAATATAGAACCAACAGTTAGTGCTAGTGCTAGATGTAATGTAGCTAATTCAGAAATTCATCTCAAGTTGACTAAGTAGTAGGCCCTAGTTGAGTATTTGGCCAGTGTGAGACCAGGAACACCAAAGGGTTTCGCCATCAAAATACATTGGGAGTAGCTTGCGCTTTAGTGATCCGACATCTAATGAGCTCTGTAAAGAAAATGGACCTAGAAATAGTCCATTGGTGATATTGGTGGTTGCATGCAACATAACCCATATGGATGACAAGTTTGCTAGTATATAAGGACATAGTCACATGGGTGCAAGGTGATGAACTTGGAGTGATTAAACACCTTAAACAAGATCAAGAATATATGTTCAAGATATTAGAAGACCTTACAAAAACCCAAGACATCATAGAAGACAAGCGCAAAGAAAAATTGCAAAGAAACAAAGTAAAATAAAAAAAACAGGAGCACATACTATTGCTATGGTAACATTGTTATGAGCACAACAATAATCAGTCCATTGTTGCGATGCTAGCAGAGAAATAGTTGGTGGTGCTAAGACAAGTGTAAACTTGGGGATCGACTATTTGCAGTGGTGCACCTACATACTATTGCGGTGGGCAGAGCAATATCAACGGCGCTGAAGAAAGTAAAAGTTTGGCTATCGAATGATAAACTATTGCGGTGGTACTACCACAGACTAATAAAGTGGGACAGAGCAATAGTCAGTGGTGCTAAAGAAGTTGAAGATTCGGCTCTCGAATGACATACTATTGTGGTGGTCCACCAATGACAGCACTGCAATAGTTCGTGGTGCACAAAAAGTGCCCAACGGCTCGTTCTCCATGTTGGAGCTATAAATGCTGCTCCACCCAGCCATTTGATGAGTGTTAGAGAATGGGGAAGCTATTAAGTGTTGAAGTTCACCAATTCAAGTGGTCTATTCGCCAAGGTACTTAATAGAAGATTAGGCAATTAGCAATAAGATTTATGCTTTGATTATTGCTAGTTTAGACCTCTTAGCGCTTCATTTTGGGCATTAGTCTAGTGAGGTTTGCATACCTCTTTGCAATCGATTCTTGCACGCACCAAGTGTTGTAAATTCAGGAAATTGCGGTTTTGCAGAATCCTCCAACAAAGCTTTATGAAGAGGCCACCGGTGATTGTGCAAGAGATTCGAGACCCTTGGCAGTTTACCGAAACTCTACCTAGTGAAGACGGCAGAGGTCACCGGCGAGAGACACACTCATGGTGTGGGTAGTCCCGTTGCATATCACGAAAGTTGTCCGCCATGGAGCTTTGCACTAACATGTTGTCGGGGGTAGACCCCCAGGGGTGCCCAGCAGGCGGATTGGCCCAACCAGCAAGGGGCGGCCCAATCCGAGTGCAACTGGGCCGGTTTGTCAGACTGGGTGGCCCACCACTCGGGAGGCCCACTAGTCGGGCGAACCGGATGGGCGCGACGGCGCGCGCAGCAAGGAAAGAAGACGGCGTATCCGGAAAGAAGCTCGGAGATCAGGATAAACTAGCCGGAATTATAGGGAAAGATATCTGTAATCGTTATAGGATCGAATCCTTGTATTTCGGGTAGGTTACGATCTCTAGCCGACTTGTAACTCAAGGCAGCCGGACTATATAAGGCGCCTTGAGACCCCCCTCCAGAACATCTACAACCCACGCATTCATTCAACCTAGGACAGAACCCAACTACGGAGATCCTTCAGGAACTTCATACACAGCAATATAATCACCCCCAACACAGGACGTAGGGTATTACGTCATCTCGACGGCCCGAACCTGTTCAATCCTTGCGTCTTGTGTTACCATCGCTTCTGATCCTCGATCTGTCCCTCAACAAATCAACCACGTAGGCTACCCTGTGTGGACTGCCGGGTCCAAACATCCGACAGTTGGCGCGCCAGGTAGGGGTTGATCGACGAGATCAATCTACAAGCTCGATGGCATCCGCTTCCGCCGTCATCACGCCGGCATCCGTGAAGATTTCCATCGCTGAGGGGGCTATGTTCATCTTCGGATCCATGGTCTTCACCGCCGGACCCGAGGGAGAGCTCTCCTTCACCCGTGACGCCACCCCGGAGGAGACAGCGCCTCGACTTGACGCTACGTCAGACGGGATCGTCACCATCACCGCTCCGTCGCCAGCCATCGCCAACAACTCGGCAATTGCGACGGCCAGCGTCGTTCTCTCGCCATCCGGGGGGAACACGTCTCCTCTTGCACCGCCGACTGCTTTGTCCACTCCGCCTCCGCCACGCAGGGCGCAGGAGACGCCCGAAGAGCGAAGGCGCCGATGGGCTGCACGCCAACGCCAGTTTGAGGCGGACATGGACCACGCCATTGCTTCCATCGGTGAATGCATCGAACTCACCGAATCCGCTCGTCAAAGCATCGCCTCGCCGACACGATTCCCGCTGGGGCTGGGGAACAGCGGGGCCGTCTACCAACAAGCACTCGGCGAACGCATGAACGCCGACTACTCTCCAGATGCGATCAGGGCGGTCGATCCCATCGCGGCCACCCAGATCGGATCTACTCCGGACGTCGCGGCAACACAACACCTTCATCCTCACGATGCGCCGACTCCGCCTGAACCAGAACCAACTCCGACTTTCCCGCAGGTGACACGTGTCCTCCCTCCGAATAAGAGGATCACGCTGCCAAGCGGGAGACGTTCGTCTCCGACATATCCGCCGACGAGCCAACAGTCCAAGGCGAGGATCAAGCGCACCGCGACGCCAGGATCGGGCGCAACGGTGAGAAGCAACGACGCCGCGACGCGCGGCGAGAACGCCGGAACCCTAGGGTCACGCGTAACCTCCAAGACGACTTCATCCAAGAAATTGGCGGCGTGGGTGTTTACGCCACCCCGTCAGCTAACCTTGCCGCCGCGCACCAAGAACTAGAAGGAATTCCGGAAACCCCGGAGCTCAACCGGATCAAGGTTAGGCTGACTGCAGCCGCGGGCATGATCAATGCCCACAGGGCTCCTGCTTCCTCGTCTCGCCACTCCAAGTCGGCCAGCCGCCGAGAAGCTGATCGCGACGTGGTCGAGCAGCCAGATCTCCGCGAACAACTCCGCAACCGCGATCTCCGAAGGAACCTTGACGACCGTCATCGGCGAAGGGACGAGGAAGAACTCCGACGGCGCGCCGAGTACAACCGTGAACACGGCCCCCAGGGCTGGATCGCGACGCGCGCCAACGCCGAGAGCTTGAGGTCGCTGAGGCCGCACGCCGCCGAGAGTTCGACCGCAAGTACGGGCCTCCAGTCGGATAAGACAGGCCGCCCCGGGCTAACACCCCGGAAGACTACTCCGCCGACTCAGGACACACGGACGCCGGGAACCTCAACGACTGCGACGGCTTCCCGGCATTCACTGCCTGAGTAAGATCTATTGGAATGCCTGCTAACTTCAAACCTACAGGCATAGAGAAATATGACGGGAAGGCGGACCCGACGATGTGGCTCCGGACATACAGCATCGCCATCCGCGCGGTGAACAGCGACCACGACTCCATGTGCGCCTACTTCCCCGTCGCCATGACCAAGGTGGGGCTGACCTGGCTTCACAGCCTCGAACCCGGCTCCATCGACAGCTGGGGCACTCTCTGCGACAAGTTCAAAAGCTACTTCCAGGGGAGTTCCATCCGACCAGGCACCGCCTGGGACCTGGGCAAGGTGAAGCAGAACCGCGGGGAGAGCCTCCGCGACTACACCGACCGGTATATGGAGAACCGGAACTTAGTTCCCGGCTGCTCCGAGTCCGAGATCATCAGCTACTTCCTCGACGGCCTCGCCGACTCCGTCGTCTTCGAGCGCCTCTGCGAGGACATGCCAAAGACCTCTTGCGAGTTCTTTGGCCGGGTAAACAAGATGGCGAACGCCAAGGAGGCCGTCCGCCTCCACTACGGCAAGAAAAGCACTCGGGACGATGATCGTCCCCCTCGCCGAGAAGACCGCCCGAAGAAAGAGGACACACGCCGCTCCCGACCTGAGCCAAGCAGGAGGGATGACCGAAAGCGCTCAAGAGACTTCACCGTCGCCGCCATGGATCGTAGCGGCCCTTGCCCGCGGTCCAACTTCAGCGCTGACTTCGAGAAGATGCTCCAAGGACCCTGCCCCATCCACAAGCAGTCTAAACATCGCATGATCGACTGCATGGGGCTCGCCGACGCCTACAAGAAAAAGGAGGGGAAGCTGCCGCCACAAGATGACGACAAGGGCGACAAGGGAAAAGGGGCTCCCGCGAACCCTGCTTTCCCGAATGTCGACAGGCAGGTGAACTTCATCCTCGGAGGACCACCGCCCGTAGACGACAAGCGCCGGGAGAAAGTACGTGACCGGGAGATATTCTCCTGCTACACCTCGCCGATCCAACCACTCCGCTGGTCCGAGCAGCCAATCACCTTCTCCAGGGAGGACCAGTGGTTCCAGGTCTCCGACGTGGGCGAGTACCCGCTGGTACTCAGCCCGATCGTGCACAACGCCCGCCTCACCAAAGTACTCGTCGACGGTGGGAGCGGGCTCAACATCATCTTCGCCCAGACGCTGAGGGACATGGGCATCGGCCTCGACGCCCTGACTCCCTCTCTCCACCCGTTCTACGGGCTGATCCCGGGGAAGGGCTCCAAACCACTCGGGCAGATTGCTCTGCCCGTCACCTTCGGCGATCAAGACAACTTCAGGACCGAGTACCTCAACTTCCAGGTCGCCGACTTCACCACCGCCTACCACGCCATACTGGGGAGACCGGCGCTCGCCAAATTCATGGCGATCCCCAACTACACATATCTGCTGATGAAGATGCCAGCACCAAACGGCGTCCTCTCCATCCGCAGCGACGTCCACATCTCCAAGCGCTGCGACAAAGAAGGACTCCACCTCTGCACCGGCGTCGAACGCAGCGTGCTGCAGATGGAGGTGGTCCACGAGGCGAGAACCTTCCAAGGAGACCCGGGCTCCATCCCCGAGTCCTCCAAGCGAAGAGCCGCACCGACCACAATGCAGCCGGCTGAAGAAGTGCGCGCTATCTCACTCGGGCTCTCCGACTCCTCCAAGACCGCCCTGATCGGATCAGGGCTCGACCCCAAATAGGAAAGCGCGCTCGTCACCTTCCTCCGGAACAACGCCGATATATTGGCATGGACTCCATCAGATATGCCGGGTGTTCCAAGGGAGGTGGTCGAGCACTCCTTGAAGGTTGACGCGAACGCCAAGCCAGTTCGCCAAAAACTCCGACGCTTCGCGCAGGACCGCAAGGAGGCCATTAGGGCAGAGATCACGAGGCTGTTAGCCGCCGGGTTCATTAGAGAAGTTTGTTACCCTGACTGGCTTGCTAACCCAGTCCTTGTAAGAAAAAAGAATAATAAATGGAGAATGTGTGTTGACTACACGGATCTCAACAGGCACTGCCCTAAGGACCCCTTCGTCCTACCCCGCATCGACCAAGTCGTTGACTCCACCGCCGGATGCGTACTCCTATGCTTCCTTGATTGCTACTCCGGCTACCACCAGATCGCCCTGAAAGAAGAAGACCAGGAGAAGACGTCCTTCATAACTCCGATCGGCGCCTACTGCTACACCAAGATGACGTTTGGCCTCCGCAACGCCGGAGCCACCTACCAGAGGGCCATTAACTTGACCCTAGGCACTCAGATCGGCCGCAACGCCGAGGCCTACGTCGACGACATAGTCATCAAGATGAAGGTCGAAGCCGAGTTCATCGCCGACCTCTCCGAAACGTTTAACAATCTCCGCAGGCTCAACTGGAGGCTGAACCCGACTAAGTGCGTCTTCGGCGTACCCAAAGGGAAACTACTCGGTTTCATCGTCAGCAACAGAGGCATTCAAGCCAACCCAGAGAAGATAGACACCATCCGGAGGATGAAAGCGCCGACTGGGAAGAAAGAGATCCAGAAGCTGACTGGTTGCATGGCGGCCTTGAGCAGATTCATCTCTTGGCTCGGGGATAAGGGCCTGCCGTTCTTCAAGATCCTCAAGAAAACCGACAGGTTCGAGTGGAACCAAGAGGCACAGCAAGCTTTCACCGACCTCAAGAACTATCTCTCCAATTCACCGGTACTCGTCGCCCCGCATAACGACGAAACGCTACTCCTGTACATCGCTGCCACGACCAATGTGGTGAGCACTGTCATCGTCGTGGAAAGGGAGGAAGAAGGAAAGGTGCAACGAGTACAGCAACCAGTCTACTACGTGAGCGAAGTACTCAGCGAATCCAAGTCTCGCTATCCCCAGGTGCAGAAGCTACTCTACGCACTGCTGATCACATCAAGAAAACTCCGGCATTACTTCCAAGCGCATCGCATCAAGGTGGTCACGCAATTTCCACTCGGGGAGATCCTCCACAACAGAGACGTCACGGGGCGAATCATCAAGTGGTCCGTCGAGCTCGCCTCCTTCATCATAGACTTCGTCCCGCGCACCGCCACCAGGTCGCAGATCCTCGCCGACTTCGTCGCCGAATGGACCGAGAGCCAGGACGCGAAAGAAGACACCAGCAGCGAACACTGGAAGATGTACTTTGACGGCTCCCTGATGATCGACGGAGGAGGGGCCGGGGTACTATTCATCTCGCCGAAAGGGGAACAGCTCCGATACGTCCTCCAAATCCGTTTCCCCGTCACCAACAACGCCGCCGAGTACGAAGCGATTCTCCACGGGCTCCGCATCGCTGCTTCACTAGGCATAAAGAGGCTCCTGGTCTATGGCGACTCGGCTGTTGTCATAAACCAGGTGAACAAAGAGTGGGATCGCAACAGCGAGCGGATGAACGCCTATTGCGAGGCAGTGCATAAGCAGGAAGGGAAAT
>CM014275.1:8856002-8885744 GCA_004135705.1 Alloteropsis semialata
GAGACTGGCCTTGCATCCGCCGTGGCCTGCACAAGCGTCTCCGCCACCATGCGTCGCCTCTCCTCCACCGAGACGCCCATGGCCCGGGCGTGCTCCTGCTCCTGGAACAAGGCATCGGGCACCGCCTCGTCCTTCTCCTCTTCCTCCATGACGGCCGGGGAACGACGTCCTGGCTCGTCAACATCGGCGTCCGAACCCGCAGACGGCCGCTGAGCCGGCTGCGTGTCCGATTTCTTCGCCGCCACCTTCTTCGCCAACACCTTCTTCGTGCGCCTCCGCTTGGGAGGCGGCGGCACCGTACCTGCCACTGCATCTCGGATGGAGGGCGCTTCATCCGACAACGTGGCCGAGTCGTCGGCCGCCCCGTCGTCAGCAACTGCCGCCCGCCTGGAAACGCCGCCCCCACGGTTGTTCCTCTTCGCCACAGCCGCCCGGCGCTTCCGCGGACGGTCCTCCACCACCTCCTCATCCGAAGGACTCAGAGAGCCCTCCGTGTCACTCGGCGCCCATATACGGGGAGCAGGCGGCTCAACCGCTCCCTCTGCCCGAGTGCCGCCCTGAGCAGCCGGGGGCGCGTCCTCGAGAATCACCTTCCTCGGGAAGTCCTCCGGAAGTGGGGCAGCAGAGAAGTATTCGAAGGCCCGATCCTGCGCAAGAAAAGACGCAAAATCAGACGGCCAACGGACGCTACCAGAAATTACTCAAGAAACGCTACTCCTGTGGTTACCTTCCCCCGCACCCACGCGAGGACAGGGGAGGGGATCTTGTCAAACTTGGGGACGCAGTGAGCTTCTTCCTCCCCGCCATGGATCTAACAGCAGGGGTCTTCGATCGCATCAGCGAGATTGCGCTCCCCGTGGTGACTGAGATCGCACAACGGACTGGCGAGCAATGGGAGCTTTGGTGGCGGCGGGATGAAAAGCGAAGAACGGGGAAGACGGATCTGGGAATGGGAGGATTTCCCTCCGGGTCTAACCCTCACCTTTTATAGCGTGCCTTGATGCCCAAAATTACCGCGAGATAACGCGATTAGCGGGGGCGGGCGAAACGGTAAAAAGAGCCGTTGGGCGCTTCGCCTTCCGTTACACGCCGGGCGTCAACGGTAAAAAACGACTCCAAGGCACTCGAGCAAAACAGAGAAGTCGGCGTGCCGCTAAGGCTCGAACAGCCCCCACGCTCGGGGGCTGGCGCCGTAACAAAGCCAGTGTGCCCTTCGGGCTCGATTGGTCCCGAACCACTCGGGAGCCAACACTGCAAACTCAGTGGTGTGCCGCTAAGGCTCGAACAGCTCCCACGCTCGGGGGCTGGCGCCGCGATTAAGTCAGTGTGCCTCTCGGGCTCGATTGGCCCCGAACCACTCTGGAGCCAACACTGCAAACTCAGTGGTGTGCCGCTAAGGCTCGAACAGCCCTCATGCTCGGGGGTTGGCGCCACGATCAGGTCAGTGTGCCTCTCGGGCTCGATTGGCCCCGAACCAGGAGCCAACACTGCAGAATTGAAGGTGTACCGCTAAGGTTCGACCAGCACTCGGACTCGGGGGCTGGCGCCATATCAAAAGCAGCGCGCCATCCGGGCTCGATCAGCCCCGAAACGCTCGGGAACTGACGCTGCGAACAAATTGCGACAGACAATACAATCCTTTTGCAGGAAATACAGTTACAATGGAGCCGGACTTGCGCCGGTTACAAACATCAAACACATCAACCGCCAAGATGACGGCCTGGGGCACTCGTCCCTGCGCCTAGTGCTACATCCGGAGCAAGCTCGGTTCACCCGAGCTCCTCGCAAGCTCTCTTGTAGCACTACTGCAGCCGTTGACGGGACAGCACCGGTGGAGGGTTGATAGCGAATGCCTTCGGCTATCCCTTGCTCTACAAAGTATTTCACCCCACATGGCCCTCATCACATGGGAATGTGGAGGTGAACGGGACAGCACTCAGACGCTGATCAACGCCTCAGGTTCTTCGCAAGCACTCTTCTAGCACCATACCATGATGACTCCACAAACTCTCCCCGGTGGATGAACCCAACAATAAGCCTCCGGCATGTTGACTGCAAGGATCCTATATCTATTCGCTCTTGGGTAGCAGCTCAGACTCCCCGACGGGTATTTATAGCCCCTGGTCGCCGGAGGACGAGAGATTTCCTCCACGATGACGAGCACGGACTCCGCGCCACGCGTCTTCCCTCCAGCCTGAAATACACAGGTCATCTTTATCTCCTTCGGCTCCACTCGACCACGGGAACATCCTGTGCGATCACGGGAACACTGTTCCTGACGACATATATCAAAAGCAACACTTCTCCGCCTGCCTCCTCTTTGGCATATCTGACAAAGAAGGAATCCTCCGGGACTCGAACCTTTCGCCGAGATAAGTATCATTTGAATAACTTCGTCAATTCCGCGAGCTTTAAAACAAGTCGCTAAAGTACTCGGGAGCACACGCCTTAATCCGTGAAACCTCGACTCTTCCGTACGCCTACGCTCCTACGCGTGCACGCGGCCCAGCTCCCTGCGCTATGGACTACGGCTATCGGGGATCAGGTGCATAAACGTAACAGGCTAACTCCCCGGGGAAATTAAAAGACTTAAAAGCTGGAAACGGAGTTCATTAATGTTTATATCGCCGAATGCCTTTTCCTCTCGAATTTCTACTTTGTTGCAGGGTATGGGAGACTACTCGGCGTGCACCGGCCCTCACGCTCGGGGGCTGGCGCCGGGACGACCACTCGGCGTGCACCGGCCCTCACGCTCGGGGGCTGGCGCCGGGACGACCACTCGGCGTGCACCGGCCCTCACGCTCGGGGGCTGGCGCCGGGACGACCACTCGGCGTGCACCAGCCCTCACGCTCGGGGGCTGGCGCCGGGACGACCACTCGGCGTGCACCGGCCCTCACGCTCGGGGGCTGGCGCCGGGATGACTACTCGGCGTGCACCAGCCCTCACGCTCGGGGGCTGGCGCCGGGACGAACACTCAGCGTGCACCGGCCCTCACGCTCGGGGGCTGGCGCCGGGACGACCACTCGGCGAGCACCGGCCCTCACGCTCGGGGGCTGGGCGCTGGGCGCCGAAATTAACGTCGGATGATCCAGCCAGACGCTCCTTGACTAACCCTTGGACCGATTCCTTCGGAATCGCTTCAAGGCTCGGGGGCTACGGCCAACGGACGCACCTCGCGGCGCATCCGTTGATTGTCTGATGACCTCAGAAGAAGGCTACTAACCCTTGGACCGATTCCTTCGGAATCGCTTCAAGGCTCGGGGGCTACGGCCAACAGACGCACCTCGCGGCGCATCCGTTGGGAAACGGCTCTTTTCTCTCCAGTATCACGCGGTTTCGCTTCCAACTGCAGCAGGCTCGACGCTCATCAGACAGCACGACCTCGCCGACTTGTCTCTCAACCACGTACTACTCGGGAGCTTGTCGGGGGTAGACCCCCAGGGGTGCCCAGCAGGCGGATTGGCCCAACCAGCAAGGGGCAGCCCAATCCGAGTGCAACTGGGCCGGTTTGTCAGACTGGGTGGCCCACCACTCAGGAGGCCCACCAGTCGGGCGAACCGGATGGGCGCGACGGCGCGCGCAGCAAGGAAAGAAGACGGCGTATCCCGCAAGAAGCTCGGAGATCAGGATAAACTAGCCGGAATTATAGGGAAAGATATCTGTAATCGTTATAGGATCGAATCCTTTGTATTTCGGGTAGGTTACGATCTCTAGCCGACTTGTAACTCAAGGCAGCCGGACTATATAAGGCGCCTTGAGACCCCCTCCAGAACATCTACAACCCACGCATTCATTCAACCTAGGACAGAACCCAACTACGGAGATCCTTCAGGAACTTCATACACAGCAATACAATCACCCCCAACACAGGACGTAGGGTATTACGTCATCTCGACAGCCCGAACCTGTTCAATCCTTGCGTCTTGTGTTACCATCGCTTCTGATCCTCGATCTGTCCCTCAACAAATCAACCACGTAGGCTACCCTGTGTGGACTGCCGGGTCCAAACATCCGACACATGTTAGCGCGAAAATTCGGTCAACGGCTTCTTGCACGCCAACACAAAGGCCTGGGAGATTTGTTTTACTCCAATGCAGGTCCTTTGCTTCTTAAGGTTCAGGGTGTGTCAGTCAGTTTGACCAATCAACTGACAAGGTGAAGATAAACGCAGAGCCGATCGGCTGCTCGCGAAGCAGAAATGCGAGCACAAACACCATATCGGCTATAAAGCTAATCGCACAGAATCGACACCAGAACCATGAAAAAAGACAACTAACCGATAGAAACTGATCTAACATCACCGCCGATCAGATCTGACCTAACTAAGACAGCGCTGGTAGCAGAGCGATAGATTAGATACTATAGCCTGACGGACCGGACCACGACGAGGTGTAAACTTGGCGAAAGCACGATAAAGACAGAACAAGAGCTAACGATCAGATAAAACCGATAGAACTTGCCAAGGAGAGATAACTGAGCAAACCATATGCGAACAAAAAGATGCGCCATCAATCGAATCTAGAGAGCTCGATAAGCAACGGAACTTACAAACAGACGGGAGATCGAAGTGATGCAGCCTAGCTTGCTAAAAAATTCGTCAAAAAACTACATTACTCCTACTCCTGGGTTTTGACATTGAGTAAAGAAGAAAATTTGTATTGAAATGTGATCGAGAGATCTATTATATTGGTCAGGGTGTGCATATTTATACCCTGGAATCCTAATAGAGTATGAACTAATCTTGACTAGGTAAATATAAATATCTTAACTAAACAAATGGAAACATTAACATACATCGACTCTAATTTCTCTTCAACAGAATCCTTGCTAATAAGGGTTACTTGGCTGACCCATATCTTAATATGCATGTGTATTTTTTAAAAATTCATCCTAGAAACTGCCATTTTTGCTTGATTTTCACTAAATTATTGGCTTTCTTTTGGAGATCCACTGGCCATAAATTTACCAAATTTTGGTGTTAACCACTTGGAGCCTTAGTTTGTAGGACACCTAATTCAACCCCTCTTAAAACTTACGGGGCATTTGTATTAAATTATTTTCCCTTTGTTGTATTAAAAAAATCTTGAGATACAATTAACATCATTTGAAAATGATTTTTTATAGTCTTTAGGATTCAGCATGTGTCATATGACCCCAGTTCATTTTTGTCCTAGTCATTTTTTACCCGTATTATATTGGTGGCTAAGTTATATTGGGGAGAGGGCACATGCCCCATATCTTATATTTTTTTATATATGTGTACACAGAAGCACAGTTAACAAACCTTGCCAGTGATGGAGTGCTCATCATTATTTTGACAAATATGTTACACCATCCGGAAATCAAATCAAGCAATCATTGTCTATACAAGGATGAAGGTATATTGTGCATTCATAATTAATGACAGTAACATTGCTTGGGATTTAAACAGGGCTAATGGAGGAAGCACAAGGCTCTATGAAAAAGCTAATTTATGTTTATGACATTCAACTATGTATTTGACATCTTCACTTAGAAAAACTAGAAAAAGTCCATTTTTTTTTAAAAAAAAAGGGAGGGGAGGGGGTGCAAATACAAATGCCCCTGGAACTATGGCCCTTGTTTGGGAGAGCTTTTCCACCCAAAGCGCTCCGGCTAGGGAATCTCAGTTGTGCCATAGCAAATGCTCATAGAAGCTGTTTTCGAAATGAACCAGAAGCCAGTGGGGGAAAAAAAAAAGGCTTCATCAGCTCCCTGAGCCATCTGAAGCCGAAGCCTTTACCAAACTGGCTCTGATCTTAGAACCGCATAGACTGAACCAAGTTTATGTACAGTATCAAGCAGTTAATAGTCACGTTACCTGTTGTAGAGCATGACTCCCAACTCTCCAAGCCACGTCTTTAGGGAGAGCATCCTTCCTTACTTACCTTGGCAACCCAACCTTGCATCCGGCCGTGTGCTTGTTGCAAATCGCAGGCATGTATCCTTGCATGGCCATTCTTTCATCGCATACTATCCTTTCCTTGCGAGCCAGACATGCATCGCCTCCTGGCCGGAATTCCAAAACCCACTCGATCACGTATAACTAAGACACCTGCAGCCCATCCATTTCACATTCAGAGCTGGTTTATTAACCTGCATTCTCCATGGATCCAACTCTGTCGTGCCTTCTTCTTCCTCTTCCATCGGTGCATAACCGTCCGAATCGCCCGAGCGACCATGACGGCTCAGGAAGCAGAAGGCCGCCGGCGTATGCCAAGACGGGCAGAGGAGGAAGAAACGCCGGCAGATTCCGCGCGAGAGGGCTGTTTGGCAGCGGCAGCGGCGGCGATGGACTTCGGACCGTGATGAGGATGGTGAAGCTGAACTCGGCCATCCAGAATCGGAGCGTCAGGGAGCTGCTCGAGCTCATCGGCGACGAGTGCCTCTACCTCATCGGTGACCTCCGGTCCATCGATGTTTCGCAGCTGGGCAAGGTAAAAACGATCGTGGCACGCGGCACTAATCCTCAAGCACAAAATAGCAATATAGTAAATGCTAGAAATAAATAATTCAGACATTTCCGTGCTGCATTCAATCTGTTTTTATCAGACATAGCATGCCTGCAACCCTGCATTCTGACCCGTGACGTTTCCCGGCAGGACATGTTCCTGCTTCTGCACGCGCTGATGGTCCGGCACCACGTGTCGTTCGTGCTCAAGCCGTCGCCGGACGAGGCAGGCTTCGACCTGGGTGTCAAGTGGTCACTAGGTCTGTCTGTTGAAACAAACATTTCGTCAGTTGACAGTTTCAGGTTTTCAGCAATGGACCACGATACTGAGAGGGCGTTTAGATGTTGTTATGCATAGTATTTTTATGCATTGGATCACGTTCCACAGAGAGGAAAAAATACATTGGAAAACGTGTGTTATGCAAAATTTTGCAAAACGAGCTGAACTAAACACCCCCTGAAGTTCTCGAATCGTTTGCTCTGCAGAATGGAAGGGGCAGAAGCTGCCTTGGGACCTCGACTGCAACGTCTCCACCACGCACGTCTACAGGGGCCTCCTGCTCATCAGGTAACAATCCTAGCGTCTGGTTAACTGAACCCTGCCCCCCGGGTAAATTTGTTGGTGCTTTACCATCTGTTTTGCCCAGTAAGAGCCACGGTTTGTGTGAGAACAAATTCTTTGCACATGGGGCAAGGTCAGCTTCAGGGAGTAGGATAGCTTCTTTTCTAGGATTAAAGAACTGACTGAATCGTCTTGTTTTCCTATTGTTTCAGCCAAGTGAACAAGACCTGCGTGCCACTCCTTCAGAGGATTCTTGGGATCATCCAGCAGGCAAGCTTGGCAAACAGATGACAGATTCTGAAACAAACTTACCATTAATTTAGTGGCACCAGTAGAGATTAGATTGTAAAACACTGAACAGCTAAAGATTTATCTGTCGTGACTGCAGAACTTGGACGCGGTAATTTTGACTATTGTGAACAAGGTCCTGCCTGAAGGTGCCCTTGACGAGAAGAAGACCAGCACCATCATTTTCTGCGTCATCATTGGTCTGGTGGTCATGGTACTGTTCTACGCCTTGTTCAGGAACTTGTAGGCTCAGGAGAGCCAAAGACACGACTATCCACTGTTGTACAGTTACCAGAGCTTCTTGTAAATCATCAGCACATCATAAAGAAACAGAAACACCAAATTCTGGACATTCCCAACCAAAATGCAGCAGTTATTGGATGTAAACTACTGCTCATGCACATGATGGATGTGATGCAAAGGATTACGAATGAACAGGGGAGAAAAGGCGAAACATTCAGATAAAGATCTGAACTGTATAAGTTAGGAGGAACATAATATTGGAGGTACAGGTGTCTCAAGTCAACTAAGGACTAAGAGGCTTTCAGGTAGCAAGCAAGAAAGCAACTTCTTACCAGAAAACGCACCTACGGTAGCTGAATTTACATCAGGCAAAGTACATCAGCTCTCGCTGTCCTTTTAGCTTCGCTCCGACGCTGCTTTCTATTTAACAAACTAGAAAGTCAGATACACTACTATGTCTGACCCCCCTTTCCAGAACATCAGACATTCAGACTAGACTATGTAACAACTTCCATTCCTTGCTACTCTGAAGAGATTAACCACCATTTCTCACAGGTAAACCAGCCCAACAATAAGAAAAGAGATAACAAACACTTTCACCAGATTTCTGTTGTTTCATCAGTGCCTACTACCCAGATGTTAGCCCAACTAGAGTCCAGGAGACGTTTCGTCTGCAGCAAAAAGTTAAACCACACATTTCTGCATTAGCATATTAGATAAACAAGCTAATACCAAGCAGTAGAATGAAATAATTGGTAGTGATCAGCAGTCAAGGGACTTAATGCAATGAATCTGGAAAGTGGGGACAAAATGATTAAATTTGGTTAAGTCAAACTTTATAGTACCAATTTGACTGCTTTCAATAGACTCCTTTTACTATAGCAATATATCTAAAAGGGGGCAAACTAGGACTTGAAAGCAAACACCTGCAAGTGAATGGATGTTCTCCAGCAAGTACTAGGCAGGACAAACCCCATATACATAGATGCTATTAGGATTTAGGACAAAGTCAAATAACTGACCAGTCAAATCTTTGGTAGGTTTCTTGAAAAGGTGGTCTGAAAGCAACTCTGAGACACCATGAGCAGTAAGACTTTCACATCCAAAGAGTTGTTTAAGTTTCGAGTCACAAAGGATCACTGTAGGATTCTCTGGATCCTGTAACAAAACAAGAAAAGAAAACCAATTAGGCTACCAAACTGTTTGTACTTCACTATTTTTGCACAGACACAAGTGGTTGTACAGGGATTTCTAATCTGTTTTTTTATATAGAAAATAGATCCCAGTGAAATAATTTAATAAGAGAACCAACAAATATGAACAGAGGAAATTCGCAATTCACATAGCATTTTTTTTTATAAGAGTTCACATAGAATACTTTGCTTTCCTAACAGAAAAAATACACATGCCTTCTTAGAGGTCTAGCATTAACAAAAGTTTTTGCATCTAGATAATTAAGCAACCCAGAATGCATATTTTCAATGTTGTTCTAGCATATTGGATCATCTCCGTGACAGAAAAATGAAAAGGAAAACAGAACGGAGAGGAAATAGAAGGAAGAATGCATTATATTAAACCAAGGACAAGAGTGAGGTTCCAGACTAGGTAGCCAACAGTGTAATCACCTATTGCTTTTGTTCAGATTTATCATTCATATAGCTTTAGGTGGCGAAATCATTACTAGAAAACGCTAAAGGAAAAGAGGGGCTTATATGGAACACGCTTTGCTTATGCTTCACTCTAGTCATAGGTCAAAAGGGTAGATAATAAACCAAATTGCATACACAAGTAACCAGCACATACTAGCATGATATAAAATTAATGATTTTCATACAGGATATGATACAATGAAAATTATACTGACCAGTGCCAATATTAAATCATTTCTTCAAGTTCCAATATTAAAAAGCACATGGGAATATACACTCTGCAACTTGTATCCAGAGACAACCATATGCATCTAGTAGATCAACCAACAACCACCATGCCACCAACCAAACCCAAATCTTTTTTAAAAAGCAGGCAAGCGATCTACCTAATATAAAACAAATATTTGTCAAGCAGGGTGTCCAACAGTCCAACCAACAAAAACTGTCATGAATTAGAAAAGTTCTCAGGTATGACAACATCAATCTAAAGCACAAGAAATGCAGTTCCTAATATCTATGCGGTCACATTTTCCTCCAGATAATAATCTAACTTTCCGAAATAAAATATAGTCCTCTTTCCTTGAAGGACATTCTTGTACTATATAGCAGAGAAACATTTCCTCTCACCTTTTTTAGTTTTCCAAGGTTGGACAAAATTACTTGCAATGCACACTAGGAGTTTAATATTGCACACAACATTTCAGAGTAACAGTAGCACATAATAGTTCTGATAGTAATCGTTCACTAACCTCTAGATTATTGCTTTTAATGTGGTCCCAGACACGCTTAACAGCCTCAGAATGAGGCATCTCTCTTTCTCCAGTCCCAAAAAAGGTGGCGAGAGCATCAGAAACGACAAAGGGAAGCTGCTTAATATCAGTTTCAACAGGAGAAATAGGTTCACCGCCCTCTTGCTTCAATTTCTTTGGTTCTCGTTTCGAATTATCTGCAGGGATTGGTACCACATGTTCTGTAAACTAAATATTGATCATTTTATGACAATTTAGCTATGGTGTGGCATGAGAAAAGACTTACTTGTAGTCTCAAGAGGACGTATATGCTTGGATAAAAGCTTGTTCATCTTGAACATGTCAGTGCTATCAGTCTCGAAAACTAATCGGAGCTCATCATTGCATATGATCTTTCTCTTATTGTTAGGATCCTGCAAGTTGTTCTTGCGAATGTATGCCCAAAGCTGCTTCACAATCTGCATCCATTAACAACAATGTCGGGTTTTATTCCACGCTGTAAACATTTATACAAGATATTAGAAAGATGGGCAGAAAGATGGACCTCAGTTCTAGCCATGGCTGGTTCACCAACGATGGCTTGCAGCTCTGGAGACACACCACAGACTTTGTTTAATCCTCCTGAACCACCTTTTCGTTTTGCTCCAGCACTAGCGCTGCACATTGACACAACAAGGGCAGTAAGTTATACAAGGATGGGAACTGCCTTGCGAGATCTATAAGGAACATTCTCACATGCAGACAGTTTGATGTTTGCTGAATAGTATTATGGTTCTAGTACATATAAAGTGTCATAAATTTCTTTCAAGCGAATAGGCATAGCAAGCAGAAAGGTTCCTTTCTAGTTCCAGCTAGCTACCTAAACTAGAGGCCGCTATGCAAATCCACTTGTTAAGCACCATACAGCTATGGATAACCTTCTTTGTTTGAGCCGGTTGCTTCAAAAGCAAACATTTTGATGGAGATGGCGAAATCCATTACTGGGCCGTGTTTAGTTCCATTAGATAAGTTTTTGCTACAGTAAATTCGAATGTTTGGTTACTAATTAGGAGTATTAAATGTGGATTACTGACAAAACCCATTTCACAAGCCGGGTAACTTCGCGAGACGAATCTAATGAACCTAATTTGGCCATGATTAGACAACGTCGTGCTACAGTAAATAATCTCTAATGACAGATTAATTAGGCTTAATAGATTCCTCTCGTGATTTTCCGTCCATCATGTTTAATCCTTCTAATTTTTGATTTAGTTTTGCTACAGTAAATTTCCCAATAAGTTTTTGTGAATCTAAACGCTAACGAGCTCAGAGGCTTTAATTCTGGATGAATGGTTGACATGACTACGAGAGTCGAGAGCAAGGTTTTCACAGGTAAGTAAATTCCCTCCCCTAGGCGTGGAACCTACGGGCATTAAATGTCTAGTACAAGTAGACATGGCACAGGTAAGTAAATTCCCTCCCCTAGGCGTGGAACCTATGGGCATTAAATGTCTAGTACAAGTAGACATGGCACGGTGGCACCACAAAATTTCTCAAACGAACCAACTGGAGCTCTCGAAAACAAGTTCCTTCCACTTCACCCCATCCCACCCCACTAATCACTCCTACCCTTCAGACCACCAGCAACAATCAATCCCGAATCCGTACCAAGATACAGACTCGGACCACAAAAAAAAAAACAAAGCTTTTACAGTTAATCCCACTTCAATCCACCAATCAAATCTGGAAAGGGAACAAAAGCTCACATCCTAAGATTTCAGGAGCTGCTTCGCGTAGAAGCTACTCCATCCAAATGAAATCACACGAGCACCAAGTTACACCAAACCCTAATCCGAAAGGGGGAATGAAGCAAAGTGTCACCTGTCCTTCTTGGAGCCAGCTGGCGCCGCCGCTGCACGGGGACTCTCGCCGGGAGTAGCAGCCGCTGCAGACGCGGCCGCCGCCGCCGCCGCCATCTGCTGTTGCTGCTGCTGATTCTGCTGTAGCTGGACGAGCCTCTGCAGCTGCGCCTGGTCGGCCTGCGGGTAGGGCTGGTGCCCGTAGCGGTAAGACGCCTGGACGTCGAACGGCGAGGGAGGCCCGCCGGGGCGGTGATGCTGCTGCTGCTGCTGGTACTGCTGCGAGGCGGAGAGGTAGGACTGCATCTGCGGCGGGAAGAAGTGGGGGACGGCCGGCGCGGGGGCGGAGGCCGAAGACGCCGCGGCGGCGGAGGTGGCGAAGGGCAGCTGCGTGGGAGGAGCCTCGGCGCCGCCGCCGGCCGCGGGGTCGAAAGGGTTATCCTTCCGCGAGGCGGCGGGGTCGGGCGCCTGGGCCGCCGGGCCGAGGAGCGCGACGAGGACGCTGCGGATGAGCGGCGCCTTGGGGGAGAGGTCGACGCCGAGCTGCGCCCCGAGGCTCCGCACCACGGCGTCCGCCGATATCCCGGCGCCGCCCCGCGCGGCGGTCTGGCGGACGACGGACTCCACGTAGTGGGCCAGCTCCTGGTCGGACAACATCGGGCCCGGGGAGGAGGATGAAGGAGGGGGCGGGACCTCTCCTATCCTCTCTCTCACACACACTCTTCGTCGGCGGCGGCGCTCCTCGCCCTTTTGAAAATTGAAATGGGTGGGGGGACGGGCGGATCCCTCCCTGCGGAGGCGCGTTTCGGTTTCGGGGGTGGGGGGCTCGCTGTGGTCGCCCTTGGTTTTGTGGTTTCCTCCGCTGGGCTTGGGTTGGTTTCGGTCCGGATGGGGATAGACGAGGGGCGGTTTTGCGGTGGAGCGCCTCGATTTTTCTTGTGTTGACAATTGGGTACCTGTGGAGTGTGGACCTGATGGGAAAATTTTTGGTGAGGGAATAAGTGGACTTTGCCACTTAAGCGAGTGAAATGGCAGGATGCCTGATCCCATCTTTTTTGAGAACCGATCTTGTTCCATTTGTAGGACTCGATCCATTTTTGCATGCTTATTGGTAGCTAAAGTTTGGTGATGTTTGAATTTAGAGAAGTCCATGAAAATATAGTGTCATCTTGAGAACTCAATTGAACCGGTATCGTCAAGAAAGATTGAGAGGGAGGGACGACGTATGGCTTGTAGTTGACGACGCAAAAGCCATGCAAAAACGACACCATGAAGAAAAACTCACGTTTACGTTACTTGATTATTGACGATGTACAAACAAAGTTGTAACAGATGTTGAATCGTTTGAAGAAACGACAAAAGAGAGCGACGCAGAAGAAACACTAGACGACGCCACAAACGAAACACTCCCCGTGCAAAAACTACGTAACATCAAAATACTACGTGAAAGGATACCATAAACAAAAAAAAACCTCACATTGTTTGAAAATATTTGCATCTATGTAGTCACAGCTTAAATTGTAAAACTATATATATTATAAATTAAATTAAAAAACACATAGGTAAAATGAATAGCGAGGTATTTTTCAATTCGACCCTTTTACCGTACATATTCATGTTTTCTAATTTCTTTGATTGCGATTTCTTAATCATATGTTCTGATATTGTGAAGCACGTGAAGAAGCTTGGTGTAAAATGAAGGATCATAGCATAGTCGTTTAAGTTCAACTTTGGAGTCTAGGATCGTTAGACACAATGTCATGGTGTGTCTTTGTTAAATTGTGAGCTTGAATAGCTTAGTGTCGAAGTTATATTCAGCAGATACTTGGTTCCTAGGGCACCCTGCTTCCTGCAAAGAACGATCATAGTAGACGAATAAAGATAAACAGAGACAAGGGATTTTTATACTGGTTCGGGCCCTCGAGATCGAGTAAAAACCCTACGTCCAGTTGATTCTTGTATTATTTCAGCGAGTACAGAGAGTACAATATGGTGTATGGAGTATCGGGTGTTGGATTGGATCCCCCCTACGTACAGGATCCCCCACTATTTATGTTCGGGGAGACTTGCACTACAAGACAAAACAGACCTAAACCTATTAGGACTCTATCTTCTGTCTTCGGGCTTTCCTTCCTTGAATAGGCCGTCGTGTCCTGCTCAGAGTCTTTTGCCTGGAGTCGGTGGTCGGTAATCCTCGTAGTCGGGTACCCTGGTATTATGGCCACAACACTTAGAATATAGATCAAATACCACAGGCTATCGAATGACTTGTTTCAATGGATCAGTTCGATCCAAAGCAACATGTCTCCTAGCTAATGGTGGAGGAATTCAATGGCAACATGATAGTCATCAAACAAACAGGAGACGGGTAGCAAAACCGGTGAATTATCAAAGATTTCTGTTACTAGCAGCTCTTGATATATCTCATAACTTCAGGAACCATGACCATAATAAGCACGGGGACAGAGCGACCAATTGCCGTAGCGCGTGGATATGCCCCAGACGACGCGCCTACGCGAGCACGCCGTTGGACTGGCGGTGCGGAAACCCCCGCCGAGAGAGAATCCAAACCGGAAACCGCCCGCCATAAAAATCGCAGCCCACGGCCCACCACCTCGGGCGCTCGCGCACAAGACATGTGCTGCCCTCTCCCGTGCCCCGGCGGACAGTTGGCCGGCTGCATAAGCCGTACCAGTACCCCTCCGGCCCGGCTCGGTAGCCCCCGCCCCCAGCCCCCCACCGCGCGGTGGTTGCGCGACCCGACCCAACCCCGCGCACCCACCGCGCCGAGGGACCCCCGCGCCAGCCGGCCCGGAGGAGCAGCCACGCCCCGCGCGCCGGTGCGCCACTTGGGGGTTGGCGCTGGCCGCTCACCTGCTGCTGCTGCACGCCTCCGCAGCTCCACACTCCACTCCACGCCAGCCACAGCCAAGACCCAAGAAGGCTCTGACATTCTGACCACGCGCCGGGCGGTGCAGACCACGCGAGGCCACGGCACCTTTTCGCGGCCGCTGTGCCGCCTGCTGTGTCTGTGCTGCGTTCCCCGCTCCTGCCAACGCCTGCCGAGCTGCGCCGTCCTGCGCGGACCATTTGCGTCCGTGCCGCCCGGGCAGCGCCTCTCGGCGGCTGCAGGCGCGGGCGTAACCCTGACCTGCTCGTTACATCACTGCACTGCGCGGCAGCACGCTAGTGTAAAAACGTGTCAGCGCGGGGCAGCAGCGGCATCCGATGCGCCCAGAGGCGTGCCGCTCTGCCCTGGGGTCTGGGGATTTGGTGCTGGGTGACGGCGGATCGGCGATTCGTGGTCCGCCCGAGCTTCGACGACGAGGAGGCATCGCCGCAGCGGCAGGGCAGGGCGATGGTTTCTGCTGCGCTGTGCCACGGCGGCGGCGGGTAGCGAAGCTGGGGCGTGCCTGCCACAGCACTGTCAGCACTCGCGCCCCGCGTGGCGCGTGCTGCCGCCGCCCAGCAGGCAACACCAGTAGGGGGATCCCGGACTCCCGGTCCACGGTCTTTGCCTGCCGTCTCGTGCCCTGCTCCCAGCCCGCCAAGTGCCTTTTGCTTTCTCGTCCTTTCTCCCATCTCTTTTCGCGTGTTCCGAGGCGGAGGCGCCTCCGGAATCCCAGACGTCGGACAGGTCGACGCAATCATTGAACCGCCAATGGATCCATCCACAGCGCTACCGCTACGAGCCAATCCATGGCTCTCTACTGTTTGTCGCGGCACGCCGGCGAATTTCGGATCGGAAACCAGTCCAGTCCGGGTCGGAGAGGAACTGCCGCCGCACCGGAGCAGGGCAAGCTCACGGTGAGACGTGGAGTCCGGGCTCGGCGGATGGGTAGGCCGTCGACAACGATGACCATTGGCTGTAGTGCGCGGTTGCCGAACAGGTGGGAGCGCGCAGAAGATCTTGCGCCTTTTCTATGTTTGTTCGTCCTGGCTGGACCCTCCTCGTGTCCATCGGTTCTGAGCCGGAGCAGGGCCCCAGGCCGCAATTTGTCAGAGATTCACGTCCATTAGACCACGACAGATAGTCGGATACTGCTGGTCTATACTCTCTCCGTCCCAAAATATTTGCATTTCTAGGATTGGGCACGGCAACCAAGACATGTGAGAAATTACCAAAATACCCCTATTGATGTCAGCTGATTGCAGTGTGCGTAGAGGCACGTTGACGACGAAACGAGGATCTAGCTAGAAGTCTCCAGAGTCCGGACAGAGGGACGAGTAACCATCGTTGCACTCGTCCACGGAAAGAGCAAATAAAATACTAGGACCCTGCACTGTTACTGCTCTGGTTCCTGCTCTGCTGCACGCGTCCGGGTCCGGCAGGTTCAGCCGTTCGGGCCTATGTGATCGTTTAATTCGGGACAAAATTTGAACTCCAAACGTGCAGTTAAACTGGGACGGAGGGAGTACATGCATGCGCAGGAGAGTCAAGCGGGGCCCACGGCCCACTGGCCAGCGCTGGGCGAGCGCCCAGGCCGCAGCGCCGCCACTCGCGCGCATGAAGACCATGCCGAGCTGAGGAACCGGTACCAGGGCAACGTGTCAAGCTGCCACTCGTCCAAAAGGCAATCACGTATCGAGAAGCACAGGGACGGCCGGATTTATGCGCCAGAAGCACAAGCGCCGCGGGAAAAAGTCTGCTCTCCCTTTTCTTCGCGCCACCCACGTGAGAGGTCGGCTCCCAGCACACTTGGCACAATGAAGGGATAGAAAGGAGAATATTCTCTAGAATCTAGGAAGGATCTCCACTCTCTCAAGACACCCTCTACACTATAAATAGACCCCTACCCCTCACTCTCAAGACATAAGAAGTAAAGTAAGAGCTCCAAGTTCCAAATCCAATGTAGTGTTAGAATAGATGAGAGGTGAGGCGAGAGTCCGGGAGAAGCCGGGGATGTCGGCTCCTCTCTTCTTCTTGTTCCTCGGCGGGTGCGGCTCAGGTTTGAGTTTCATCCGGGTATTCTCTTTGTATTTCTGGATTAATATTTAATTAAGTTCAAGCTTTACTTTATTTACTTGTGGGCTCCTCGCTGTGATAGGTGTCTTAGTACTTGCAAAGCTAAGATAGTATTCAATAGAACAGATGAATGTCTAATTATGTTGAATGCCTTGGAGTGCGCCTAGTGCCACGGATTTGTAGTGGTAGCCCCAGGTGGTGACAGCCCTGACGGCCTACATAGTCCACCATGTGAGCAGCACTAGAGAGTAGTAGGCCCATTGCCTGGCTTGCCTTGCCCCCTTCTCATCCCTTTCCGGGCTTGGACGGTTGGGCGTCCCGAAGCAAGTAATACAGTAAATGACTTGCTATCTTTTGATTATCCAGAATACCTAGAAATAACCCTCTCTACCTTCTACACATTCATCACTTCTTTTGTCCTTGGTCGTTCTTAAATCGTCACTAGTACACACACGTTCCCTGTGGATTCGATACCCTGGAATACTCTCGGGTGAAAGCTACATCGGTATCCGTACGCTTGCGGATTTATCTGTGATCGTTAAAAATACCAACAGCTAGCAGAAGGAAGATACGCAAAATGAAATGGCCAGCTTCTTAGTCTCGAACCATAGAAATCAATCTTAATCTAACTCATCAAAACATAAGTTTGCAATTCTAAAGGTTTCATCATGAAAGATCATGTATATGTAAAGGCTTTGGTAGGTAGAACTTTGCAAGAGATTCACGAATGTAGATAGCATAAGAATCAAGTTTTAAATCAAATAATACAAGGCATAACATCATCGGTAAACTTAAATCAAAGAGCAATATAAGGAATATGTGGGTCTAGAATTTAGTCATTTAACCTCCACAAATAAAAGAATCGGTATTTATGCCAATTTAAGTTCATTTTATAAAGAGCAAATAGTCAAGTCATATACAACATCATGTAGGTAAACCAAGGCGGCAACTTTCATCACTTTTCCAAAACCAAAATCATTCAAATTATATCATTGTGGTGAGCACAAAGTGGTGGTGATCATTATTTATTAAAAATAAAAACAAAACTAGGTTGTCCTCCTAGTAGCCATGTTATTAACAAGAGAGATATACAAAGGTTTCTAACCTATGGTCGATGGCATACATATATACAAGCATTAAGAAGTAGATGAACAAAAAGAAGGTTGAGGAAGAGTTACCATCCTTTTCGATGCTTGTAGTGGAGTGTAGCGCAGCTTCCCCCATGCTTAAGCATTGTGCTTAGCATGGAAGAAGAATCTTGAGCATCTTGTGGTGAACATGATCATTGTACTCCATATTGCCTTTTCCTTTTCGTCCACCAACTCCTCCCCATGCTTAGCATGTTGCTAAGTGTGAAAAAGGATGGTGAACCGTCATGTGATTCTTGAGGTCCTTCCGTCATGTGTTTGGAGATTATCTTTATGCTTCTTCACCTTTGTTGCCTTAACTTTCGTCAACCTCTTCTTGTCATCAAGCCATGGTCCCAATTATTCTTCGCATCGTTATTACCCCCTTGCTTGTTGTCTTCATTGCTGCTTCATCTTCCATGAATTTCTCCTTTATTTCTAGAGCAGAACATGTACTGAACCCTTGCCCCATTGCAAAGTGCATAAATTTCTCTTTCCAACGAGTCATCATTTTTCGAAAAAGGATTCCGAACAAAAGAGTTATACCTATTTTATTCCAGTGCTGCAATCTGTCCTGAGCTGATTTCAGAACACGCAGGGCCCAATGTGTTTGTCGTATCTCCTTGTATGTGTCTTCAAATTCATTAACCTTGGATGCGTTGGAACGAAAATTTGATGGAGCCTCTGAATATCAACTTTTTATTCCTTGTACATATCTGAACATGTGCAGATTTTTGATGAAAACAGCAGCGTCCCTTTCAATCTTCGGAGATGTTGACGATCTTGGTTGCAACTTTGATTATGAATTCATGGGATTCCTTCGTCATGCCTGCAAAACACTTGAGACGCACAATCTACCCCCTAGGCGACGGTCGGGAGTATAAGCAAATGCCAACAATCAATGACATCCCTAAGACCTTAACTTGTGGCATAATCAACCTAGTAAAAGAGAAAAATAAAAACCTAATGGGTGCGCGTGTGTGCAAAGTGAGTATGCAAATGAGAGAAAAGTATATAAACAAAGACAATATTTACACCTAGTTTTAAACATCATGTTTACAACTAGGTTGCCGAATTTCTCCATAGGCATAAAGATCTATTAACCAAGGTTAAAACATCATGTCTATCCCAAGATCAATATTTCCTTATAGCACAAAACAATAAAGCGCATTGCAAAGCTTATAGACCAACCAACGCAATGCAAATGCTAACAAAGTTCTCAAAACTAAATGATGATGGTCCACGATCATGTTTAAACACCACGTTTACACAAGATCACAAAAGGGAAACGCCCATATGAAGCATTAACATGGATGTGAAAGCATTCATCATGAAGTCTTGTGAGAGAACCGAGCTAACAAATGCATGACGGAACGATGGAATGGATGCAAAATACAAATGCAAAGAGTTAGCAAAAACAAGAGTTAGCAAGGTTTGAAAGGTATTTCAATGTTGTTCCGCAATCAATTCATTCAAAGAGTAATTGCTTAGAGCGACAAAACTTGGCCAACCACCTTATAAGAAGTGAAGCATTGTCAACAAGAAAATCATTCATCGAAAAGAACCAAACAACCTAGCTAATGAGGTTTAGGGGAGGGTTCATAGGTATCCTATATTTTTGGCTTAAAACAAGAATTTTGAAGAGAGAAGTCAAGTTTAGAAAATCTACCTAAGGTGGTTGAAAACAAAAAGAAAAACAAAGGTTGTTTCATTGGGTGGAAAACAAAACCTATGGTTTTAGGATGGCTATAGGTATGAGAGATTTTCCTAAGGGTTTAGGATCTCGTGGGGAGTCTAGTCAAAGTTTTCAGTTAGAACAAGGAATAGAGATTAACTTGGCTAATCCGAATGGTGACGGCAAGCAAATCAACACAAGTCAATCCTTCCCTTGTTGGCTCCGGTTTTTGGCGGGGGTGATAGGAAGGCATAGGTGGGTTTGACAAAAGATTAGATCAAAACAAAACATGCAATGCAAGGGTGTGAACAACATGGCATAAAGTGCAACATGAGGTGGATGAATAAAATGGTATTACATGATGTGGTGGTATAAAAATAAAACAAAAGTTAGCCTAGATTAACTAGCCACAAATTTAGGATCAAAGGGTGATGCCATACCTCATAAATCTCTCTAAAAAGACTCAAAGAAAAAGACTCTAAACACTAATAGGCACTCAAAAGGGTCTATAAGTTTTTCAAGATCAAATAACAAAGTGCTCCCTCAATAACATTTAGATCATACAACATAAAGTTGTGGCATTTATTAGAGCAATGGTGCAATGTTACTTGATAATTCGATTAAAGAGCACAATATAGACCGTCAAATTATATCAATAATAATCAAAAGATCGGTTGCCTCCCGCAAAGCACTTCATTTAAAGTTATAGAGCTAGACTTCTCACCTCGATTATGTTTATGCGAAGCCATGGTCTTTCATGCGAGAATCCGAAGTGTCCATGCCGCTTGATGTCTCCTTGTGTAATTCATCATGGTTTGCTTTAAACATCTTCATGAATTGAATGTCGCCGGCTTGTGTCTTCATATGCCAATGTTCTTGAAGATCTTTCTTTTGTTCTAAGTTTCTGAATTTGATCATGTACGCTTGATGAAAAGATTGCCCAAGCTCCTTTTCATTGTTGTCATCGTTATCTCGTCTATCTTGTTCTCATCACGTTGCTCCTGCCTCTTCTTCATGGATTTTCCCCTGTGTTCAGAACAGAACATATACCAAAGTATTGATCTACTGAAGAGTTTATAAAATTACCTTTCCAATGAGTAGCCATTCATCTAAAACGGAGTTCAAACGAGAGAGTTATGCCCATTTTACTTTAGCGCTGCGTGCTGTCCCGAAAATTTCAGAATGTACGACCTTCGATGTTTTGATCATAACCGCTTGTAGGAATCTCCGATTGACTTGATTCTTGTTTTGTTGGAACCAAAACTTCATGGGGCTTTTAAATATTCAATAATATTCTATTGGTTTCTTCAGAGGTTGTGCAGAATCTTGATATGAACAGTACCTTCTTGCGAATTGATCCGGAGATGTTGATGATTTTGATCTTATGGTCTTTGGAGCATCGTGTTGTGCATCCTTAGGTTTCATGGTCATCACCATTGATTCACCAGCGAGAAGCATAGTTTCAATGAGGAGTCTTCTCCACAATTCTTGTTTTACCCAAGGTGTCTGGATAATGGGTGGCTCTTGTGCTTTGTGTCGATGATCTAAGCGGTTTCCTTCGTTGGTAGCATCACTCAATTCGAAATTTCTTGAGCATCTGTTGACAACCAAAATTGGCACAGGCCAGGGCAACCGGTCAGACTGGTTAGCCTAACTGGTCTGACCGGTCTAGCACAGGATGTTGCGGTGCTGGCATATTAAAGACCGCAACAATCGGTCCTAGTTCGATGGAAGCGACATGGTCTCTGGAATGACTGACTATTGCGGTGCTAAGGGCCCAGGAGGACCGCAATTATTGGTGCAAGAAGCAAAAGATGACATACTCTCTGGAATGACCGAATGTTGCGGTGCTTAGGATTCAAGAGGACCGCAAGAGTCAATGGAGGAGCAAAACTTGCAAGACAAGGGAGTCCGACCCAGACCGGTCTGACCGGTGTGGGGAACCGGTCAGACCGGTTACCCTTTTTGTAATCCGACTAGGACTCTCAATTTAGGATTCCGAGGTTGTAATGAGTTGTAACTTGGTTTCCTTGCGGGACAAGACCTACCCTCCCTATAAATATAAGGGGATTTGGCCGATTGAAGACACAACAATCGAATCTATCAAATTTACTACTTTTACCTTTACTTTTTTGCATCTCCAAACCCTAGCTTTTCCAACCTCTACTTGTTGTTCTTTCTGCGTCTCCGTGACGTTTGAAGGCGTCCTAGGTGGCCTGCCGACCCTAGAGCACCCCTGATTGCGTTCTCCCTGACGGATCCTTCCGGAAGGCGTTTTTAGGGTTTACCCCCTTCTTCCCCGACAGGAACCGGTCTGACCGGTGCTCCTGACCAGTCTGACCGGCTGGCGCAGGAAAGCTGTTTACCTTCCGATTCTAAACACTTATTATGCATCCGATTAACCAACTTGACATTATTCTCAGCTAACTTATCCTCCATGTACTTAAGAAAAACTTCGTGAGCGTTTTCATCAGGTTGTACCTTTGGAGGTGCCGCTGAAGATGTAGCAGATGGATCTACGTCCTTGATCTTGGTGACCACGCCCTTACGGAAGAAGGCAGAAGAAGAACGCATCTACTACCTGTCGCACTTCAAGAAAGACCGCAAGGACGTGGTCACCAAGATCAAGGACGTAGATCCATCTGCTACATCTTCAGCGGCACCTCCAAAGGTACAACCTGATGAAAACGCTCACGAAGTTTTTCTTAAGTACATGGAGGATAAGTTAGCTGAGAATAATGTCAAGTTGGTTAATTAGATGTATAATAAGTGTTTAGAATCGGAAGGCAAACAGCCCATGGCTGAACAACCTGCCGTCGATCCTAATCTTTTGATTCCCAAAATTCCTATTGTGCCTGATTTTAAAACAACGGTAGCAAAGCCCATAGAACAACCTACATATGGCATGCCATTGAATTATTTTGAAGGCCAATCTGTTACACCATCCAACCCAATGTTTACTCGGCCCATTGCACCTCAGTCGTTTGCAACTTTACCCAATTCAGTTAATCATGGCCGAATTAACAATGAAGTTGTAAATTTTACCCCGCAAAATCCAAACTATGGATACTCTGTACCCCATCAATACAAAATTTATTTTCACAAGGCCCAGTACCTTACGAACTTTTCGGAAGGTTCGGCCAACAGATGCAGAGACAGGTGTCGGCCAATCAATCTGGCCAGCACCAACCGGTCAGACCGGTCGCCGTGACCGGTCAGACCGGCCCTGGAGGGTCAGATGCGGCCAACCAGCTGGTGCCGCATCAACCGGTCAGACCGGTGTCGGGAACCGGTCCGACCGGCCCCGGGGGAACAGACACGGGGAATTTGTCTTCTACTCCCGTACAAAACACTCAACAGCCAAATCTACAGGATAATTCATTAGAGTATTTAGATAAAATATTTTCTAAGTACAAACTTGATTTGACTTCAGCTCTTAAAGAGAATTTGGGAGTAGATGTCAGGGATAAGGCTAGGTTGTACCAAAAGCCTTATGTTCCTCGATTTGATTTAGTTCTTTTCCCCACTGGTTTTAGACTTTCTGATTTTGTCAAGTTTAATGGGGAGGATCCTAAGAGCACTTTTGAACATATAAGTCAATATATGGCACAACTAGGCGATTCTGGTTCTAGTGAGGCTTTAAAAGTGCGTTTGTTTTCTTTGTCTCTAACTGGTACTGTTTTCTCATGGTTTGCATCATTGGCTCCTCATTCTGTTACTTTATGGGAACAGTTAGAACAAAAGTTTCATGATCACTTCTTTTCAGGCAGTAATGAAATTAAACTGTCACATCTTACATCAGTTAGGCAATCACGCGTTGAGACTGTTAATGATTATATTAAACGTTTCCGTGATACTAAAAACCGTTGCTTTGGTGTTAATATTGCCAAAAAGGATCTTGCTAATTTGGCTTTGAGTGGTCTATGTTCTCACATTAAGGAGAAATTAGAAGGCTTTGATTTCTTTAATGTAAACCAAGTGCATCAAAGAGCTTTGGCTGCTGAAAGCCGAAGCAAAGACTTAAAAGAAAGCCATAGAACTCATCGGGCTAATGTACATAATGTAGAATGTGATTCTAGTAGTTCTGATGAAGAGCCTCATGAAGTGTTGGCTGCTGAATTTGTATGGCCAGCATCTAACAAAGCTTTTACTTGCACATCTCTTAAGCCGACTCATAGGAATCGGTAGGAGGAGATGAAGTTTACTTTTGATGTATCTAAGTGCGATAAAATTTTTGATAAATTGCATAAGAATGGATATATCAAATGTTCCTTTAATATTCTGTCACCTGAGGAGTTAAAGCGGCGTGCTTATTGCAAATTTCATAATTTATTTTCTCATGCAACTAATGATTGCAATTTCTTTCATCGACAGATTCAATCGGCTGTAAATGATGAACGATTGAGTTTGAATGAGATGCAAGTTGATAAGCGCCCGTTTCCAGTCAACAATATGGTGGTTAATACTATGGATCTTCAGGATGCCAAGATGTTGGTTCGGCCAGACAATGCCGATACAGCAGGAGGCAAGAATATTGTGATTGGAGAACCAAGGAGGGTGATGGAAAATGACAAAGTGCTTGGGAGAGAAGTGGTGCTTAAGCAAGCTCCTGATGGAAAGAAAATCTTGACTATTACAGTGAAGACTTCTGAAGTTTGGGGACAATCAAGCTCTCAAGCGCGGGATCAAAGGCCGGTTGTCCCTGCACAGGGCAAACCGGTCAGACCGGTTGCCGTAACCAGTCAGACCGGTCCGGCCCAGAGGCCGGTCCAAACGTTTGTGCCTAAACGTCCCGAAGTTGGCACTTGGAAGACTAACCAGGACAAAGATCAGGGGAAGGTTTTCAAGCCAAAAGTAACCTTTGATCAAGTCATGGCTAAGCATATGTAAAATGCGGCCGTTCAACAAGATCGGCTACTAAAAGAGAGACCAAGATCGCCACCAAGGGATTTTGGTGTGAAGGAGGCGCCAAAGAGACAGTGGGGTCAAGGCCCAGGCTCATCCAATGGTGCTGGTCCTTCTAGGCCATGGAGGCCGTATCAACCTCCCCCTCCTCTACCTATTTGGAGGGATGGTATTATGTACGTGCCTTACTATCCTGTACCAAATCAACCACGGCCTGGGGCTCCTGTGCATGCAAGGATGAATCCACCACAGCCTAGGCCTATGAATTTTTAGCCAAGACACTTGTCTGTGCCTCAGCAGCATGGACCGGTCAGACCGGTTCCTGACCGGTCTGACCGGTGTCCAACAGAAGCCAGTGTCTGTGCCTCAGCAGCACAGACCGGTCAGACCGGTTTGCAAAGGAGGCCGGGCAAGGAGCCGGCTAAGCAAGAATATCGTCCCGTTACGAAGAAGGAAGAGCCTGCGCCTGTTATTTAAAAGCCAGTTGTGAAAAGTGTGATTCAGATTGGCTCTATGGCAGTTAATCCTTGAATGGCTGATGGACCTAAAGTTATTGGCGCATCGGCCGTAAAAAAGGTTCCTTTGCCTCAGTACACGCAGCCAAAGTGGTGTCCTCCTGGTTTGACTCATTCTCAGAAGAGGAGATTGCAGCGGTTGCGCACTCAAAAGCAAAGGGAGGAAGAGTCGGCTAAAAAGAGGGATGAGTGGTTCAATGAGGCTAAGACGATGATTCCACCAGTTGGTCAGAGTTCCAAGGATGGTTCTGGTGCCCAAGATATTCAAGCTGAAGAACCAGAAAAGGCCGAGCCATCTGCAGCAAAGTCGGCTGATCTGGCCACAACCGGTCAGACCGGTGTCCCTGACCGGTCAGACCGGTCACCCCCTGTTCCAGTTTCGGCAACTGGAACCGGTCAGACCGGTCAGGAGGAACCGGTCAGGTTGGTGTCGCTCGGGGAGTCGGTAGCCGACGCATTTTCTTCTTCGGCTAAAGTTTCGATTCCGCCCGCTATTGTTTCAGATGTTCAGATAGGCGAAGATGATGAAGCTATTGACTTTGAGCCTTCACCTAGCAGGACGGATATGGACGTCAATGTTATCTATTTGAACGCCGACTATTGCTTTGTCGGAGATGATGAGAGAGTGGCTCAAGTTGATTTTGCTCCCAAGAACGCCGTGTTTCAGAGACCTTTGGAATTGGATAACCATTTGAAAGCTCTTTATGTGAAGGGTCACATTAAGGGAAAGCCGATTTCTAGGATGCTCGTTGATGGTGGTGCTATTGTGAACCTCATGCCATACACTTTGTACAAGAAATTGGGAGGTTTGGACAGCGAGCTAATCAAGACAAGCATGACGATCAGCGGCGTTGGAGGAGGAGAACCGATGAGTGCCAAGGGAGTTGCATCATTGGAGCTCACCGTAGGGAGCAAGATGCTGGCGACTGCTTTCTTCATCACAGAGGTGCAAGGTAACTTTAGTGTGATCTTGGGGCGCGATTGGATTCATGCAAATCAATGTATGCATTCTACCTTGCATCAATGCTTAATTCAATAGGTTGGTGACGAAGTTGAGGTGGTTCATGCGGATACTTCGGCATGTGTTGCTATGGCCGATGCATCTATTTTGGAGCTCATGATAATGTCAAGTGCTTGACCGGAATTGATATTTCGGACTTTGAGTTCCTTGCTTGTACTAAGGATGGCTTTGTGTCCGCTGCTCTAAGGCCGGTTCAAAGATCGGTTGATTCAGATAATGAAGAGTAGATGGATGCAAGCGAGAAGCGGCTAAAGGAAAGGGTGGAGCACTATCGGTTAAACATGAACGATGCATGTAAAGCCATTAATGATTTTAAAGAAGTAGAGAAGTTAGGACAAGGATTTACGTCGGCTGATCCTTTAGAAAAGATAGACATAGGTGATGGTTCTATACCAAGTCCGACTTTTGTAAATCAAAATTTGAAAGCCGATTATAAAGTTGAATTAATCGAGTTATTGAAAGAATATTCTGATTGCTTTGCTTGGGAGTATCATGAGATACCTGGTTTAAGTCATGAATTAGTTGAACATTGATTACCAATTAAACCAGGTTTTAGGCCATATAAACAGGGCAATAGACGGTTTAATCCTTTATTTTATGATTGCATAAAAGAAGAGGTTAATCGTTTGCTTGAAGCTAAGTTTATTCGGCTGTGTCGCTATGCTGAATGGATCTCTAATATTGTGCCTATTGAAAAGAAGGGTTCTAATAAGATTAGAGTGTGCATTGATTTTAGAGATCTTAATAGAGCAACTCCCAAAGATGAATATCCTATGCCTATAGCCGATATGCTTATTAATGATGCTACTGGACATAAGATTATTAGCTTTCTTGATGGCAATGCGGGATATAATCAAATCTTTATGGCCGAGGAAGACGTATACAAAACGGCCTTTAAATGTCCCGGCTTTGTTGGTTTATTTGAATGGGTTGTGATGACTTTTGGTTTAAAGAATACCGGCGCTACTTATCAAAGAGCAATGAATTTGATTTTTCATGACTTACTTGGTGTTATCCTAGAAGTCTATATTGATGATATTGTTGTCAAATCGGCTGGATTAAATTCTCACTTGGCTGATTTGCGTCTTACTTTAAAAGAATGCGTTGGTATGGTTTAAAGATGAACCCATTGAAATGTGCTTTTGGTGTATCGGCTGGAAGATTCTTAGGCTTCATGGTTCACGAAAGGGGCATAGAGATAGATCTTAAGAAAATAAAAGCTATTGATAAGCTTGAAGCGCCTACTTGCAAGCGTGATTTACAGAAATTCTTGGGCAAAGTTAATTACTTGAGGCGATTTATTTCTAACTTGTCTAGGAAAGTTAGTGCTTTTACTCCTATACTTCGGTTAAAGAATGAAGCCGATTTTACTTGGGGGGCAAAGCAGCAAGAGGCCTTTGAAGAAATCAAGAAATATTTATCTTCGCCGCCCGTGCTTAAAGCGCCTAGGAATGGGGTGCCATTTAGGCTTTATATTTCGGCCGAAGATAATGTTATTGGGGCTGTTTTGACTCAAGAGACAAATGGCAAGGAACACATCATTACCTATTTGAGTCGACGGCTTTTGGATGCAGAAACGAGGTACAAACCTGTTGAAAAATTATGCTTATCTTTGTATTATGCTTGTACAAAATTGAGACATTATTTGTTATCTAATACTTGCATTGTTGCATGTCAAGCCGATGCTATTAAGTATATGTTGCATAGACCGATTTTGAGTGATAGGATCGGTAAGTGGGCACATGCTCTTATTGAATATGATTTGGCTTGTGAACCTTTGAAATCCATGAAAGGCCAAATTGTAGCTGATTTTATTGTTGAACATCCGATTAATGATGAACATGATTTAGAAATTGATTACATGACTTTTACTCCATGGAAATTGCATTTTGATGGATCGGTTTGCAAGAACGGGTGTGGCATTGGAATCGTTCTTGTTTCTCCTAATGGAGCTGTTTTTGAAGCTCTTAGCCGATCAGAAATTGAGTGCACAAATAATCAAGCCGAACATGAAGCTTTGTTATTCGGATTAGAAATTTTGCATGACATGGGAGTAAAACATGTTGAAGCTTTTGGTGATTCATTATTGGTTGTACAGCAAGTATCTAAGGTGTGTCAATGTTTAGAAAGTTCATTGAATATTTATCTTGACAAGTGCCTTATATTATACCATGTTTTGATGAATTCACCATATATCATGTTCCAAGATGTGAGAATCTTGGAGCTAATACTTTGGCACAGCAAGCATCCGGCTATAATATCTAGAAGAGACACTTTCATAGAAAAAGGCCGTTGATTGCTAATGTCACAAGTAAAGTTCTAGCGCTCGCAGCAGTTCCAGACCTGATCGGTCAGACCGCTGCGGAGACCGGTCAGACCGGTCCAGGAACCGGTCAGACCGATTCAGAGACCGGTCAGACCGGTCCGACGTCTTCTGGTCCAAATTCGGCTGCTGAAAATCCTCAAAACAAGAAAGTCGAAGTGGATGATTGGAGAGCGCCCATTATTAAGTATTTGAAGAATCCTAGTTCTGGAACGGACAGGAAAATTCGGCGTTTGTCTTTCAAATATATTTTGGTTGACGATGAGTTGCATCGTTGCACCGCCGATGATTTGTTGCCTAAATGTTTGGGTGATGATCAAGCTAGAGTGGCCATGGGTGAAGTTCATGAAGGGATTTGTGGAACGCATCAATCGGCTCCTAAGATGAAGTGGTTACTTAGAAGAGCCGCCTTCTATTGGCCTACTATGGTGGCCGATTGTTTTCGTTACTACAAAGGATGTGAAGAATGTCAGAAGTTTGGTAATATTCAGATGGTACCTGCTGTATTACTTCATCCTATTATTAAACCATGGCCTTTCCGAGGATGGGGATTGGATTTTATTGGAGAGATACATCCTTCTTCTTCAAAGGGTCACTGCTTCGTGTTAGTTGCTATGGATTACTTCACTAAATGGACCGAAACTGTTCCTCTCAAGAATATGACCCATAAGGAGGTAATTGAGTTTATTACTGAGCATATTATTCATAGATTCGGCACTCCACACACTTTAACTACGGATAAAGGCACATCTTTTATGTCTAAAGAAGTGAGAGTCTTTGCCGATATGTATAAGATCAAATTGCTCAATTCATCTCCATACTATGCTCAGGCTAATGGTCAGGCCGAGTCTAGTAATAAGACTTCGATTAAATTGACCAAGAAGAAGATAGAGGAGAATCCCCGAAGATGGCATGAAGTCTTGTCTGAAACTTTGTGGGCTCATCGCATCTCTAGACATGGTGCTACCAAAGTCACTCCTTTTGAGCATGTTTATGGTCAAGAGGCCGTTTTTTCTGTTGAGGTAAATCTGGACGCTTATAGACTTGGTAAACAAAATAAGCTTTTGGTAGGTAAATATTAGGACTTGATGATGGATAACATTGATGAAGTGACCGATAAGCATTTACAAGCTCTCAAGGAAATTGAGAAAGACAAGATCCGAGTTGCTAGAGCATACAACAACAAGGTTAAAGAGAAGACTTTTCAGGTTGGTGATCTAGTATGGAAAACAATATTGCCACTTGGTACTAGAGATAATAAGTTTGGCAAGTGGTCTCCAAGTTGGGACGGTCCATATCGAGTATTCAAGATCAATGGTGGAAATTCTTATATGGTGGAGACGCTGCAAGGAGGACGTTTGCCTAAGGCATTAAACGGAAGGTACTTGAAAAAGTACTATCCAAGTGTTTG
>CM014275.1:8886744-8905803 GCA_004135705.1 Alloteropsis semialata
AGTCTGGGTAAAAGACTTCTCTAATGAACCCGGCTGCTAGCAGCCTTGTAATCTCTGCCCTAATGGCCTCCTTGCGATCCTGCGCGAAGCGTCGGAGCTTTTGGCGAACTGGTTTGGCGTTCGCGTCAACCGTCAAGGAGTGCTCGACCACCTCCCTCGGAACACCTGGCATATCTGATGGAGTCCATGCGAATATGTCGGCGTTGTTCCGGAGGAAGGTGACGAGCGCGCTTTCCTATTTGGGGTCGAGCCCTGACCCGATCAGGGCGGTCTTGGAGGAGTCGGCGAGCCCGAGCGTGATGGCGCGTACTTCTTCAGCCGGCTGCATCGTGGTCGGCGCGGCCCTTCGCTTGGAGGACTCGGGGACGGAGCCCGGGTCTCCTTGGAAGGTTCTTGCTTCGTGGACCACCTCCATTTGGAGCACGCTGCGTTCGATGCCGGTGCAGAGGTGGAGCCCTTCTTTGTCGCAGCCTTTGGAGAGGTGCACGTCGCTGCGGATGGAGAGGACGCCGTTTGGTGCCGGCATCTTCATCAGCAGGTACGTGTAGTTGGGGATTGCCATGAACTTGGCGAGAGCTGGTCTCCCCAATATGGCGTGGTAGGCGGTGGTGAAGTCGGCGACCTGGAAGTTCAGGTACTCGGTCCTGAAGTTGTCCTGTTCACCGAAGGTGACGGGCAAAGCGATCTGCCCGAGTGGTTTGGAGCCTTTCCCTGGGATCAGCCCGTAGAACGGGTGGAGAGAAGGACTCAGGGCGTCGAGGCCGACGCCCATGTCCCTCAGCGTCTGGGCGAAGATGATGTTGAGCCCGCTCCCACCGTCGATGAGTACTTTGGTGAGGCGGGCGTTGTGCACAATCGGGCTGAGTACCAGCGGGTACTCGCCCACGTCGGAGACCTGGAACCACTGGTCTTCCCTGGAGAATGTGATCGGCTGCTCGGACCAGCGGAGTGGTTGGATCGGCGATGTGTAACAGGAGAATATCTCCCGGTCACGTACTTTTTCCCGGCGCTTGTCGTCCACAGGCGGCGGTCCTCCGAGGATGAAGTTCACCTGCCTGTCGACGTTCGGGAAAGCAGGGTTCTCGGGAGCCCCTTTTCCCTTGTCGCCCTTGTCATCATCTCGTGGCGGCAGCTTCCCCTCTTTCTTCTTGTAGGCGTCGGCGAGCCCCATGCAGTCGATCATGCGATGCTTGGACTGCTTGTGGATGGGGCAGGGTCCTTGGAGCATCTTCTCGAAATCGGCGCTGAAGTTGGACCGCGGGCGAGGGCCGCTGCGGTCCATGGCGGCGACGGTGTAGTCTCTTGAGCGCTTCCGGTCGTCCCTTCTGCTTGGTTCAGGTCGGGAACGGCGCGTATCCTCCTTCTTCGGGCGGTCTTCTCGGCGAGGGGGACGATCATCGTCCCGAGTGCTTTTCTTGCCGTAGTGGAGTCGGACGGCTTCCTTGGCGTTGGCCATCTTGTTCACCCGGCCAAAGAACTCGCCGGAGGTCTTTGGCAGGTCTTCACAGAGGCGCTCGAAGACGGCGGAGTCGGCGAGGCCATCGAGGAAGTAGCTGATGATCTCGGACTCGGAGCAGCCGGGAACTAGGTTCCGGTTCTCCATGTACCGGTCGGTGTAGTCGCGGAGGCTCTCCCCCCGGTTCTGCTTGACCTTGCCTAGGTCCCAGGCGGTGCCTGGTCGGATGGAGCTCCCCTGGAAGTAGCTTTTGAACTTGTCGCAGAGGGTCGCCCAGCTGTCGATGGAGTCGGGCTCAAGGCTGTGGAGCCAAGTTAGCCCTACCTTGGTCATGGCGACGGGGAAGTAGGCGCACATGGCGTCGTGGTCGCCATTCACTGCGCGAATGGCGATGCTGTACGTCCGGAGCCACAGCGTCGGGTCCGCCTTCCCGTCATACTTCTCTATGCCTGTAGGCTTGAAGTTAGTAGGCATGCTGATGGACCTTACTCGGGCGGTGAATGCTGGGAAGCCGTCGCAGTCGTTGAGGTTCCCGGCGCCTGCGTGTCCCGAGTCGGCGGAGTAGTCGTCCGGGCTGTTAGCCCGGGGCGGCCTGTCTTGACCGAGTGGAGGCCCGTACTTGCGGTCGAACTCTCGGCGGCGTGCGGCCTCAGCGACCTCAAGGTCTCGGCGCTGGCGTGCTTCGCGATCCAGCCCTGGTGGGCCGTGTTCACGGTTGTACTCGGCGCGCCGTCGGAGTTCTTCCTCATCCCTCCGGCGGTGACGATCATCAAGGTTCCTTCGGAGATCGCGGTTGCGGAGTTGTTCGCGGAGATCGGGCTGCTCGACCACGTCGCGATCGGCATCTCGGCGACTGGCCGACCTGGAGTGGCGAGATGAGGAAGCAGGAGCCCTCTGGGCGATCATGCCCGCGGCTGCAGTCAGCCTGACCTTGATCCGGTTGAGTTCAGGAGTCTCCGGGATCCCTTCTAGATCTTGGTGCGCGGCGGCAAGGTTGGCCGACGGAGTGGCGTAGACACCCACGCCGCCGATCTCTTGGACGAAGTCGTTTTGGAGATTGCGCGTGATCCTGGGGTTCCGGCCTTCTCGCCGTGCGTCACGGCGTCGTTGCCTTTCACCGTTACGCCCGATCCTGGCGTCACGGCGTGCTTGATCTTCGCCCTGGACCGTCGGCTCGTCGGCGGATATGTCGGAGACGAACGTCTCCCGCTTGGCTGGCGTGATCCTCTTATTTGGAGGGAGGACACGTGTCACCCGCGGGAAAGTCGGAGTTGGTTCTGGTTCAGGCGGAGTCGGCGCAATGTTCGGAGTAGATCCGATCTGGTCAGCCACGATGGGATCGGGCGCCCCGATCGCATCTGGAGAGTAGTCGGCGTCCATGCGTTCGCCGAGTGCTTGCTGGTACACGGCCCCGCTGTTCACGAGTCCCAGCGGGAACCGTGCTGGCGAGGTGATGCCCTGACGAGCGGATTCGGTGAGCTCAATGCACTCACCGATGGAGGCGATGGCGTGATCCAAGTCCGCCTCGAACTGGCGTTGGCGTGCAGCCCATCGGCGTCTTCGTTGTTCGGGCGTCTCCTGCGCCCTGGGTGGTCGAGGCGGAGTGGACGAAGCAGTCGGCGGTGTAGGAGACGGCGTGTTCCCTTCAGATGGCGGGAGAACAACGCCGGCCGTCGCGGTCGCCGAGTGGTTGGCGATGGTTGGCGACGGAGTGGTGATGGTGACGATCCCGTCTGGCGTAGCGTCGAGTCGTGGCGCTGTCTCCTCCGGGGTGGCGTCACGGGTGAAGGAGAGCTCTCCCTCGGGCCCAGCGGTGAAGACCATGGATCCGAAGAAGAACATGGCCCCCTCAGCGATGGAAATCTTCGTGGTCGCCGGCGTGATGACGGCGGAAGTGAATGCCATCGAGCTTGCAGATTGATCTCGTCGATCAACCCCTACCTGGCGCGCCAACTGTCGGATGTTTGGACCCGGCAGTCCACACAGGGTAGCCTACGTGGTTGATTTGTCGAGGGACAGATCGAGGATCAGAAGTCGATGGTAACACAAGACGCAAGGATTGAACAAGTTCGGGCCGTCGAGATGACGTAACACCCTACGTCCTGTGTTGGCGGCGATTGTATTGCTGTGTATGAAGTTCCTAGAAGGATCTCCGTAGTTGGGTTCTATCCTAGGGTTGTAGAGGTTGTAGTTTTTCGTGCTCTGGAGGGGGGTCTCAGGGCGCCTTATATAGTCCGGCTGCCTTGAGTTACAAGTCGGCCAGAGATCGTAACCTACCCGAATTACAAGGATTTGATCCTATAACGATTACAGATATCTTTCCCTATAATTCCGGCTAGTTTATCTTGATCTCCGATCTTCTTGCGGGATACGCCGTGTGCTTTCCTTGCTGCGCGCGTCGTCGCGCCCATTCGGTTCGCCCGACTGGTGGGCCCCCGACTGGTGGGCCACCCAGTCCGACAAACCGATCCAGATGTACTCGGATTGAGCCGCCCTTTGATGGTTGGGCCAATCCGCCTGCTGGGTACCCCTGGGGGTCTACCCCCGACAAGCCAGCCCGGCTGTCTCACAGCCCTTTGTTTCCGAGACTCTCGACACCACGGTGGCCAGGCTAGAGACTCACAGTTCTGGGTCCCAAGCCCGGGAAAGCAGTATGGTACCGTTCTGGCTAGGATGTCATGGTTGTGGGTTGCGTCTCGAGTTGGCGGCCACCAGCTCGCAGCCCGGGTGGGACCAGGTGTACACACTCTGCAGAGTTAAAACTATACGTATAGCCGCGTCCTCGGTCATGGACACCCCTCGATCCGGCTTCTTCTGATTAGTGTTTTGGGATATTCTACCTCTCCCCTTTTTTCATAGCCTTGGGCTGGTTGAGAGATGATAGTGCGGATTCCGGCTTGTAGCCGCTGAGATGGGAAGAGTGGGAGTCTTCCCATCGACTCGTGAGGAGCAGGAGGTGAGAATGCGACGGGACCCTGGTGTGCTAGGGTTGACCCGTGGAGATGATAGCTTGGGAAGCTGATGTTGGAGATCTTTATTTCTTTTGCTGCTGCTGCTGCATAGGAAACCCCAGCTTAATTCCTTGATATATTTGTTATACTAGAATTAGGCCACCTTAAAGCTTGCATACGGATGGTGACGTGGACCTGTCCCATTCCTTGGGGACAGTTCGTGAGCTTGCAGGTTTGGACTTGGATTCTGAATTCAGCCGACGGATGCTACTTGAAGGGTTGTGTTGCTTCGCTCAAGGTTGCCTGTGGTGAAGATTGGAGATGAAGACTTGAAGACCTAGCTACCGCTTCGTAGGCTTTCTTCTTGTCGTTTAGCCCAAAGGGCTTGTATCAGCTACGTTTCCATATTATCCTTGTAATAATTGCACTCTGATTCGAAGTATGGATATGATATTATGCTGAAATGAGATCTGTACGTGATAGCAGTTGATTCTGGGACTATCACAATGGTACAGGAAGTCGGATTCTCCGATTTGGAAATCCGGGTCGTTTCAGTTGTAACATCCCGGGTTTTTCCGGAATGTTCAGTTGTTTGCAAAATGTGGGTTTTAAAATTTTTCGTGCGTTGTCGTGAAAACACCTAGAATTGTCTTCTTGTGAATCTCCCTAAATTCCTAGAAAATTAAAATTGACCTTTTAATTCTGTTTAGGTTAAATTTAGGTTAGAGTGTTTTGGCTTTTCTTCGGCTTTAGTTGGATTTTTGAGTGTGATTTATATTTGGATTCTAAATTCAAATATAAATCTAAAGCTAACAACTAACTCGCCCGATCAAACCCTGTGGCGAAAGCCGCTACCCAAACACTATCCGATCTTCCGGCCAGTTGATCCACTAACATATCGGACCGATCATCCATCTCTCTAATCCCAATCGAAGTCTAGATCGAAATTCTCGGCGTCCAGATCAATCCGGAGTTCCAGAAAACCTATCCGAATTATGACGCTATTTTCCATTTGATCAGATTAATTATTTATCTAATTAATCTGGTTGGGAAAGTAGTGTAATTAACTCGTCCCATGCTTCTACCGCAAACAAAACCCAGCCGGAAGCTTCTCTCTAATTCTTTTCCATTCTCCTTTCACGTTCTTTTTCTTTCCAACCTGATGCCCAAGACCTACTCCGTTGTTTCGTTTTCTTTTATAGCATTGATTGGAGCCCAGCTAATCTTCCTTGACGTGCTTAGCCCCTAACCCAAACCTGAGTCTAGCAGCAACTCGATCCGGCCAAGCAGCCTCTCACGGCAAGTGTGGCAGCCCAGCCCGTTTCTTTTCCCTTCCTTTCTTTCTTCGCTTCGCTCGTGAACACTCGGCCCAACTGAAACGACCCGGATTTTCAATTACGAGAATCCGAATCCCTGTACCATTGTGATAGTCCCAGAATCAACAGCTATCACGTACAGAGCTCATTTCAGAAGGATATCACATCCATACAACGATAACAATCATCAGAGTTAGCTTTACATCAAGGATACATCGGAAAGCGTACTATTACAAGCCCCTTGGGCTAAGCGACAATATAAAAACCAACGCATCGGTAGCTAAGCTTCAAGCCAGCTTCAACTTCAGGGCGCCACTTCCACAGGCAACACTTGAGCATAGCACAGCAACCTTCTCACCAACTCCACCGGAATTGGTCTTGCACTTCGAATCTTCACCTGTTCATTCACAAACTGCCCCCAAGGATTGGGACAGGTCCACGTCACCATCCATAATGCAAGCTTTAAGGTGGCCTAAATCTAGTATAAGAAATATCAAGGATAGGCTTAAGGTTCATCCTATGCAAGCAGCAGCATCTCCATCCCAAAACCATTCTCACAACACCACGAGCAATCCTGGCGCACCAGGTACCCGACTCCAATATCTTCCACTCATCACTCTCTAGGCGATGTGAAAGCTCCCACCCTTCACATCTCAACTGCCCGAGGCAGGCCCTACTCTAGAGGGGAGGTAGAAATCCCTAAAACAATGGCGGAAATAACAGTTTCACACAGGAATCGTCCATTGTCCGCGGACGGCGGCTATATATATAGATTATACTCTGCAGAGCTTGTACTCCTGGACCCACTCGGGCTGCAAGCCGGTAGCTAGCCGACTGAGACACAACCCACAGCACAGACCCTAGCCAGTGAACGGTACCCTCCTGCTTTTCCCGGCTTAGGATACACTGAAGACGCAACTCGGTGTCCGAGAACTGTGATGGCCTCCCCCGCGGTGGCCAAGTCCCGGGGTATGAGCCTCCTTCGGGGGAACGAAGGTCTCCGCCTTTTCCCCCACACACTTCCGCTAACTCCTTACAGTCCGGGTACCGCACTTAACTAGGCTGGCTGGAACACCCCCCATTAAGTGTAAGTGGTGAGCACGGAAAGTCCTGAGGAAAGTCATAACCAACTCGGTTTTTGGTGCCGGGGTGAGCGTCACCGTCAAATAGCGTCTCCACCTCCAGTGGTCCGCTCGCGCACCCATTACAGGTATTGCCGCCAAACTCCTCAAGTAACACAAAGAACATGTACCCGCCACAGGTACCACACAGGATGCGCCTAAGTTCGCACCCCAAGCCCTCGATACGAGATCGAGTTAAGCTGCTCACCCCCGCAAAGTTCCCAAAACCCCTTACTCCTTTCCCGGGTTTTTGCCCCACACACGCCAAGAATCCTATCACACCCATCCCATACACATGCAAGCATAGCAAGTTCATAGCATCAAAGTGTATCGGGTTTATCAAGGATAACGTTAAGTAAATAAGGACATGCAATAGGTCATAATCATCATCATGCGAGAAAGTAAAGCGCTAGCATACTAGTAGCAATGCCTAATAGGATTCAAAGCAGGATGGGCGTGGACACCTGTGACTTTACGATCCAAACTCATCTTGATGTAGTCGTACAAGTCTTCACTTGCAGAATTTCAAGTTGATGAAGTCCACGAAGTCTTCTGGATCTTCCTTGGATCCTAGCACACGTTTGCATAAATAAACAACGGATTCTAATGCGAATAAACTCCAAACAAGAAGCAAATAAGAACCAAGAAATACCAAACCTCACACTAACGTGTAGTTCATGATTTTAGAAGGGATACTGAATTTGGTTTCACATTATTCTAAGCTAAGGTTGATTTTATACTATTTTCCTTTAATAAACCTCCTCTAGATTTCCGCAAAAGGAAAAGAAAACAACTGACTTGCGGCAACACCGAAATGCGTCACATGCCAGGCCCGGGTTAGCCGTGCTAACATCATCATGATGTCATCACGTGGGATTAGTATCTGACACCAACATTGGGCCATGCTGACATCAATGTTGACCAAGTTAACGGCGAATGTCGACTTGGTCAACGGGGTTAAAAGGAGGTTTAACCTGGTTAGCGGCTTAAGTTAGCGGGTCCACACATCAATGTATGGGTCCCATTGGTCAGGTGGACAGGCTGATCCGGTCAGTGGGGTACACATGTCATCACATGGGCCCCGTAGTGTTAGTGGCTGCAGAGATCAGTTAGTGGGCCCGGCTTGCAATAAGACGAGCCCGATATGTTAGTGGGCCGAGACGGACTGTTAGCAGGTCGTTACTGGGCCAACAAGGTTGAAAGGTATACGGGTCAGGCAGCAAGGCATCTTGTCTAGACGGCCGCAAGGCTCGGATCCGATGCAACGAGTTGCACACAAGTCCGAGTGGTCTCTGGTAAGGTTCGAGGTTAGATCGGAAGCAGGCTAGGTGGTAGCGAAGGTTGGCCGGAGCGGTTATGGACCAAGAAGGGTCACGGCTTAGGTTCAGGGTCAAGGCAAAGGCAACGAACGAAGTTGTTCACGGCTCGGGCTTAAACGGCAAGGGTACCACTTAGGTTTACGACACGCGGGCACGTAGTTCACCACGGCCGCGTTACAGGGAAAACGTTGGTATATCAGGGTGCGAAGCAAGGTCGTCCATGGCTTTTGGGTTGAAGGGCAAGGAGCCGAGTTATCACGCGAACTCATGGTTCACCATGACCGCATCACATTCGGCAAGGGACGACGACAGGACGGCTTAGGAACGGGCAGGGCAAGGCTTCGGACGGGGTCGTCACTTGGGCTGGTTCGGCTTAACGCGAACACGCGCGGGCTCATGGTCGTCCATGGCCGCGACAAGGACGCGTGGGTCGGGCAACGGCTCGGCATGGCTCGGCCTGACGGGTTTACGGGCTATACGACACGAAGTCGTAACTAGGCTTTGGTTGAGTGAACGCGTGCGGGCACGTGGTCGTCCACGGCCGCAACATCGCCGGGATGGAACGGCTTGGCCTCGGCTTGGCGTACCATGGCCGCGACGTGGTTGACAGGGTAAAAGCATGGGGATGGTCAGGGACAGCAAGAGTTCAACGGCAAGGTTCACGACTCACAGTTGACGCACAAGCGACGTTAACTGGAAGCAAGACGGAACGACCAGGACATGCACAGGATGTTCGGGCATTTCATCGAACACATGGAAGGTGAGATCAAAGGGGCTATGGCTGGGCAGCAAGGGCATGGTGTGGTGATCCTCAACGGCCGTGACACCTGCAAGAACACCGCGGCACGAAGGCCGAACACAGAACTGCAGCGAAACAGCGGCGAGGCGAGCTAGGCATTCCATCGAACACCTAGAGGGCGAGGGCAAAGGCAGCCATGGTTGGGTTGGTTTGGACATGGGTTGGTCATGGAAACGACAGCACCTGCACAAGGCACAGCGGCACGAAGGCCGGGCATACACGAACAGCACACAGGCACGCAGGTCTTCTCATGGCCGGAACAACAAGGGGAACGGCGAGGGGAAGTGTCCGTGGTGGTGCTCACCTAGGGCCTGAAGACGACAGGGTCGGGGCCGTGGCGAGCTGGGGCCGAGACGGTTTGGTACCGTGCAGGCAGCGCAGCAGCAACAGGGTCGGCGAGCTCGCGGTCCCTGGTTCAGGCATAAAGTCGAACAGGTCACGGGCGTTCAAGGGAGCAACTCAGGGTCATCGTTCAGGGGCACGATCTCACGGTCCAGCTTGTAGGAGGCGTGGTTGGCGGCGACGGGCAGCTGCACAAGCGCGACGCAGGACGTCGATGGCCTGGGGCGGCGGAGTGTTGCTGGGCTCGCGGGCGAGAGGGCGACGCGGGAAGGACGACAAGGTCGCGAGGTCAGTGGAGCGAAGCAGTGCCGGCTCGATGGAGATGAAGCGGGCGGATGGACGAGCGTCGAGGCAGGAGACGATGGTGAGGTGCAGTCCGCGGACGGGATCGACGACGGGGAAGCAGGGCGGCGCAACTTGCAGTTCGGCTTGATGGCGTCGGGGTGGCAACGGACGGCGTCGCCTTGGCACCAACGGGCGCAGCTCCTGGGCGGCGCGGTCTCGGCATCGCGGCTTGGGGACGGGTGGTGTCCTCCTCCTTCCTCGGGTCCCTCTTCCATCCTCCTCTCTGCTTCTCTTCTCCCTTTTGTTCTTCTCTCCTCTCTAGATGTGGCAGCGGACGAACTGGGGGAAGGAAAATCCCAATCGGATTCTGGGCAGGGGCAACAGCAGCTGGGGATTTATGGGCGCGGGCGCAGCAGGCTTGGCGGCCACGGCAGCAGGGCGATTGGCGTGGGCGAGGGGAAAGAAAGGAGCGTGGCACAGACTGGCGCTTGCGTGCGGTGCCCGCAACCGCGCTCCTCACGCGACGCACGCCTGCCGAGCGACCGGAGAAGAAGAACAGGGAGGTGCGACAGTTGGGCTAGGATGAATTTATTATGAATTTTCTTAGATAAAACCTATTTCTGAAATTCCGAAAAAGAAAAAGAAAAAGAGGCTGACACGTGGCAGTGCTGACGTCATCATGACGTCAGCAGCGGGGTCCGCCACTGATGACGTCAGCATGACGTCAGCGTTGACCAAGTCAACGGTCAACGTTGACCGGTCAACAGGTCAGCGGTCAGTGGGTCCCACGTGTCAGTGACACGCAGTGAATGACATGTGGGCCCCGGCAGTCAGATGGTCACGGGCCGGTTTCGAATCAGGCTTGGTTAGTGTAGGAGTTGAATGCTTTTGGCTCTTCTTTGGTTCTTATTTGGAGTTTATTTGCAACTAGCTTATCGTTTATTTACCCGATTATTAGGATTCCCGGAAGATTTGGACGACTACGTCAACTACGACCACGACAATCGTAACTTCATCAAGAAAGTGAAAGTGAAGGACCTTGCTCCAGGTTCACGCCCATTCCGACTTTGAATCCTATTAGGCATTGCTATTAGAATTGCTAGCGCTTTAATTCATGTTGATGATGTTAAACCCATGCATAGCCTTTGATGATTACCCGATATCCTTGTTTACCTATATACACTGTTATACTTGTGCTATGCTTGCATGTGTGGGATTAGCTGTGATCTTGATCATCTTGGCGTGAGTTTTGGGTTGGGATAAAACTGAAGAGTTTCGAACCCCCGGCTGGAGTGAGCAGACATTAACCGACCTTCTGGTCGGGGCTCGGGAAGTGTGTTGGGCACTTCCTACGGAGTACCTGTGGCGGGTACATTTGTTGTGGTTACTTTGGAGGAGTTGGAGGATGTTACCTGTAATGGGTAGACTGGCGTACCGCGGAGTCGGACGGCCCAGTTTTGAGGATTGCTTGCTCTGGCTTAGGCTGAGTCGGTTGGACCTGGTGATGGGACTTTGTCAAACGTGCACACCACTTATCCTCAGAAGGGGAGGATTCCAGCCATTTCTAGTTGGGCGGTACCATTTCTGTGGAGCAGTGTGTTAGGATTGGGCTCACCGGTGGCGCCACCGAAGCCCGGCTGTCTCACAGCCCTTTGTTTTCGAGACTCTCGACACCACGGTGGCCAGGCTAGAGACTCACAGTTCTGGGTCCCAAGCCCGGGAAAGCAGTATGGTACCGTTCTAGCTAGGAAGTCATGGTTGTGGGCTGCGTCTCGAGTTGGCGGCCACCAACTCGCAGCCCGGGTGGGGCCAGGTGTACACACTCTGCAGAGTTAAAACTATACGTATAGCCGCGTCCTCGGTCATGGACACCCCTCGATCCGGCTTCTTCTGATTAGTGTTTTGGGATATTCTACCTCTCCCCTTTTTCATAGCCTTGGGCTGGTTGAGAGCTGTTAGTACGAATTCCGGCTTGTAGCCGCTGAGATGGGAAGAGTGGGAGTCTTCCCATCGACTCGTGAGGAGCAGGAGGTGAGAATGCGACGGGACCCTAGTGTGCTAGGGTTGACCCGTGGAGATGATAGCTTGGGGAGTTGTTGGAGATCTTTATTTCTTTTGCTGCTGCTGCTGCATAGGAAACCCTCAGCTTTATTCCTTGATATATTTGATATACTAGAATTAGGCCACCTTAAAGCTGCATACGGATGGTGACGTGGACCTGTCCCATTCCTTGGGGACAGTTCGTGAGCTTGCAGGTTTGGACTTGGATTCCGAATTCAGCCGACGGATGCTACTTGAAGGGTTGTGTTGCTTCGCTCAAGGTTGCCTGTGGTGAAGATTGGAGATGAAGACTTGAAGACCTAGCTACCGCTTCGTAGGCTTTCTTCTTGTCGTTTAGCCCAAAGGGCTTGTATCAGCTACGTTTCCATATTATCCTTGTAATAATTGCACTCTGATTCGAAGTATGGATATGATATTATGCTGAAATGAGATCTGTACGTGATAGCAGTTGATTCTGGGACTATCACAATGGTACAGGAAGTCGGATTCTCCGATTTGGAAATTCGGGTCGTTTCAGTTGGACCCCGCTGCTGACGTCAGCATGACGTCAGCACTGCCACGTGTCACGCCTCGGTGTTGCCACGTGTCAGCCCCTTTTTCTTTTTCTTTTCGGAATTTCAGAATTAGGATTTATCAAAGAAAATTCATAATAAATTCAATTTAGCTCAGAAAATTATGAAACCAGTTTCATAATTCTTCTAAAATCATGATCTACGCGTTAGTGTAGGAGTTGAGTGCTTTTGGCTCTTCTTTGGTTCTTATTTGGAGTTTATTTGCAACTAGCTTATCGTTTATTTATCCGATTATTAGGATTCCCGGAAGACTTGGACGACTTCGTCGACTACGACCACGACGATCGTGACTTCATCAAGAAAGTGAAAGTGAAGGACCTTGCTCCAGGTTCACGCCCATTCCGACTTTGAATCCTATTAGGCATTGCTATTAGAATTGCTAGCGCTTTAATTCATGTTGATGATGTTAAACCCATGCATAGCCTTTGATGATTACCCGATATCCTTGTTTACCTATGTACACTGTTATACTTGTGCTATGCTTGCATGTGTGGGATTAGCTGTGATCTTGATCATCTTGGCGTGAGTTTTGGGTGGGATAAAACTGAAGAGTTTCGAACCCCCGGCTGGAGTGAGCAGACATTAACCGACCTTCTGGTCGGGGCTTGGGGAGTGTGTTGGGCACTTCCTACGGAGTACCTGTGGCGGGTACATTTGTTGTGGATCTTTGGAAGAGTTGGTGGATATTACCTGTAATGGGTAGACGGGCGGACCGCGGAGTCGGATGGCCCAGTTTGGAGGCTTGCTTGCTCTGGCTTAGGCTGAGTCAGTTGGACCTGGTGACGGGACTTTGTCAAACGTGCACACCACTTATCCTCATGGGGAGGATTCCAGCCATTTCTAGCTAGGCGGTACCAGATCTGTGGAGAAGTGTGTATAGGATTGGGTTGGCCGAACACCGGGATGTTCGGGACCCGGCTATTCTAGCCCTAGTTTCCGAGACTCTCGACACCACCGTGGCCAGGTTAGAGACTCACGATCCCGGGTCCCAAGCCTGGGAATACAGTATGGTACCGTTCTGGTTAGGAAGTCATGGCTGTGGGTTGTGTCTCAAGACGGATGCGCAGCCGTCTGCAACCCGAGTGGGTCCAGGTGTACACACTCTGCAGAGTTAAAACTATACGTATAGCCGCGTCCTCGGTCATGGACACCCCTCGATCCGGCTTCTTCTGATTAGTGTTTTGGGTTATTCTATCTCTCCCCTTTTTCATAGCCTTGGGCTGGTTGAGAGCTGATAGTGCGGATTCCGGCTTGTAGCCGCTGAGATGGGAAGAGTGGGAGTCTTCCCATCGACTCGTGAGGAGTAGGATGTGAGAATGCGACGGGACCCTGGTGTGCTGGGGTTGACCCGTGGAGATGATAGCTTGGGGAGTTGTTGGAGAACTTTATTTCTTTGCTGCTGCTGCTGCATAGGAAACCCTCAGCTTTATTCCTTGATATATTTGTTATACTAGAATTAGGCCACCTTAAAGCTGCATACGGATGGTGACATGGACCTGTCCCATTCCTTGGGGACAGTTCGTGAGCTTGCAGGTTTACACTTGGATTCCGAGTTCAGCCGTCGGATGCTACTTTGAAGGGTTGTGTTGCTTCGCTCAAGGTTGCCTGTGGCGAAGACTGGAGATGAAGACTTGAAGATCTAGCTACCGCTTCGTAGGCTTTCTTCTTGTCGTTTAGCCCAAAGGGCTTGTATCAGCTACGTTTCCATATTATCCTTGTAATAATTGAACTCTGATTCGAAGTATGGATATGATATTATGCTGAAATGAGTTCTGTACGTGATAGCAGTTGATTCTGGGACTATCACAATGGTACAGGGAGTCGGATTCTCCGATTTGGAAATCCGGGTCGTTTCAGTTGGTATCAGAGCCGTACTTGACCGTAGTACGCAAACCTTAGACTGGACGATAGTTAGGAAGCCCTGACTTGAGTCTATTTTGATATATACATCCTTGGACTACTTCATCAATATTCCTTGAAATACTTGATACCCTACTTTCCTTGATTTTCTTCCTGACTGACTCACTGACTTAATCCCTCCATCGTCCCTGGCAAAAGTGAAGAATGAAGAAGTATCAGTTACACCTCTCCAGATCAACTTACGGAAGTTTTCAACTTGTTTCGACAAGTGTTTGATGCAAACTAGAGGCAGTACTCTTCACGTCATCAATGAAAGCTGGATAGGTGGACTAAAAGAAGATTGTACCACGGAAGTCAGAACGAGAGTACCTATAGTGCAAGATTAACCGACTTCAGTTTATTTTGCCGATAAGGGCCAGAAGATCAAACTCTCGAGTAAGAAACTACTCACCGAAGGAGGACACACTTGAAGGAAGAACTCGTCGAAGCCACATCCGATTGATAACAATGAGCATGGAAGATCATATCTCTGAAAGGAATGACTACCAAGGATCCATATGATGAGGTTGCCAGGAAGACATAAGGATTGGATTTCCTAGATTTCCCATTGTACTTTTGGATTGATAAGATTCAGGCAATCAAGAAAAGATCAAGCAGTTGAAGAAAGAAAGGCAAGACAACTTCTTGAACTTGGTTGAGACTTTTCAGATGTGCAAGCTTGAAGATGTCATAATGAAGTGAAGCGCTTGAGTCTGTCTCACCAGCTCGTAGCTTAAGACCACCTTTGGAAAAGCCATCAATATAGTAGAATCGCTTAGTGTGCGAGATCTCTAAGGCATTTGGAGTTGGCCTTAAGATAGCACTTAGGTTATAATGTAATGCATGTTTGAGTGATTGGTTCTTATGTTGTTTTCTTGCTTTTATTGCTTGTTCTCATTGAGTGTAGGATAGTGTTGTTTTCTGTGTTTGTATCTCAACTCCTTGTGCAGCTAGTTAGAACACCATCCTACTTAGAAAAGACCACCACTATATCTGACCAAAGAATGCTAGCCTCCAAGCTAACTCTAGTGCTAACACTGAGGGGGGAAGAGCTAAGCGATCCCCACAGGTGTGCTGCCATGAGTTTGCAAGCTAGTGATCTTTCTATCGACCATCAAAGGATGCGAACCTCAAGATTTTCTGTTGGAGAACAAGATTTTTGGATAAGCTATCTGGAAAATATTGGAATAAGGAATCATCAGTCTGGCTAAGCAAATAGAACCTAAACATAACCCCAGCTATAGGAACCCTTGCCGGAAGCACAATATTGGTTAAGTCTTATGGAGTACTCTGGAATCGCCAAGATGATCGAGAAAATTTGTACTCGGATACATGGACGAAGAGAACGTACTCTCTCTGGAAGGATCCAATACCATGTGACTTTTGTCAAGTACAATTGCTTCCAATCTACGCCACACAAACCCCTACCCTGCACCTTTAGGCTTGGATGAAGACAAAGATCGAAGAACAACTGACAAGACCTTTGCAAGAAGAACCACGCCAAAGTGATAGAAGGAGAATCCGATGTATACAAGTACCTTTGGAATCTGCAAGGAGATATCTAGGTCATTGGAATAAGACATGGAGTTAAAGAGCGATGTTAACAACGGAGCAAGTTACAATAGCAAAGATTCTCTACTGGGGATGACTAATGGACTTATCAAGTTAGGAGAAAGACTCCATGAACTATGGATAAGTTGGATCAGACCTAGAAACCTACAAAACCACACAAGAGACAAGCTATAAGGTAATGTGAGAATAAGATAGGACTACAGCTCACATGGTGAAGAAACCATCAATATAATGGATACCAGTTACTAACTTTTGGATGGTAACTCATAGTTAATATCGATACAAGATCTCCAGTGATCATTCATATGGAAGGATCGATGAAGTTAAGAAGTGAAGCTAAGACCTTTTCCAGGATAGGCATTGGATTGAATATCATCAACATAAGAGGTAATGGGATTTGTCTAACACTCGAACAACGCCAAGGATTGACAAATGCCCGTAATAAACCCCGATTATGTGGAATGAGATCCTACTAGGGATTATGGGAAAAGCAATGATGGTATTCGCATAAGGAAAGCATTACTATCTTGAGTTTGCTATAAAGGACGTTATCGAGAGGAATGTGCAACTAAGATCTACACAGATGTCAGGAATACCCGAAATGCTAAGTGTGACAAATTGGAAAGAAGATTTGATATATTCAGCACTTCTAAGGAAAATGCGGACGACCCATTGGAAGACTTTGGCCAATTATGGATAAAGAGTAAATAGAAGAAGGATTGAATACTTCGGATGACACAAGCACTAATACGAGAATACCTCTAAGGGTGCTATAACCAACACATGGAATGAATAAAGGATTGAAAAGTTGGTGTGGATTTATGGACAAGAAGATAAGTTCTTGGGAAGCTGAATCAACTATAGGACTTGACTAACCAAGTCGAACTTAGAAAGATTAAACTTGGAACTCTAAGATCAAAGGAGGATCATGATATCGAATATGGAATCAAGATATACCTCCTTGTTGGAATTAGCTAAGATAGCTTAAGAGAGTGTTATCCAAGCTGCAAGAATTGAAATGGGAGATTATGGATTTACCTCGAACAAATAACCGTGGTATGCCAACTACAATAAGGAAAGGAACTCTCTCGTGCCCTAACCTTTAATTAGTACAACCAGATTGCTGAGGATTGAAGATACGAGAAAAGATATGGAAATTCACGGAAAGAAGAATACAAATAAATTCGAGGATCTCCCTAATGGAATATGATGCTTTAGTAAGGATAATCAACTAAGACCTAAGGTATACTAGGCTAACCAAGAGTGTCGAGGTGATACGAACTTTAAGCCTATCAGTTTGGAACCTACATGGGAATAAGAATGAAGTACACAAGCGTATCTTGGATTAATTAAGAAAGAACATACAAGGCACCACCAAGACGGACAAGATTCACCAGATCAACTGATCAATGTTATTTGGTAAAGTATATATTGGATTTTGAGTCGCAACTCAGAATTGGCTGAAATTTGGAATAAGATGCTATATGCCATTTTGGAAAAGTAATTTCAAATTATGTTGAAAGCATTGAGAAGCAATCAGACAACTTGAAGAAACAGAAGAGCCCCAGTGCAGCTTTAATCTCGAGGACGAGATTCTTCTGAGGGGGGGAGTCTGTAACATCCCGGATTTTTCCGGAATGTTCCTTGAATGCAAAAATGTGGATTTTAAAATTTTTCGTGCATTGTTGTGTAAACACCTTAGATTGTCTTCTTGTGAATCTCCCTAAATTCCTAGGAAATTAAAATTGACCTTTAATTCTGCTTAGGTTAAATTTAGGTTAGAGTGTTTTGGCTTTTCTTCGGTTTTATTTGGATTTTTTGAGTGTGATTTATATTTGGATTCTAAATTCAAATATAAATCTAAAACTAACAACTAATTATCCCTAAACTAACCTGGGCTCTAAGTGACCTGCCCTTAACAGCTAACATGCTAACCAACCCTTGACCCATCTAGTTAGCTGGCCTAATCTATCCTTATCTCCTCTGCATGCTTCTGCTCACGTGGATAAATTCAAGCAAGTCTGTTGTTGCACGTGGAAGCCCAGCCTGCTAACCCACCTTGTTTAATTCCCATAATCAGCCCGGCCTTGCTCCTGTCCTGTATACATCGCGTGGTCATCAGCCCAACCAAAAACCGAGCCAGCCCACCAGCCCGGCCTGCCATCCATCCCGCTGACCTGATGGCCCAACCGCCACTGCTCCTGTTTTTCTCCCCGCGGCGGCTGCGCACGCGCTCGTCGCGTGAGCTCCGAGCTCGCGAGCGCGGCACGCAAGCTCGAGCTCCATGGATGCGCGCCGCGTGTCCCGGGCACGGACGCCGAGGATCCCCGCCGTTCCTGCAGCTAGCCCCCTCGCGAAGCCCTAGCACCGCGCCCCTACAAAAGCCCTGCCGCCGCCGCTCCCTGCCCAAACTCCCGATCGGGGTTTTGCCCCTGCTGCTATCCTGCCGCTGCCGCCGCCGCCCAACACAAAGGAGAGGAGCCGAGGAACTGGAGGAGAGGGTGCCGAGAACGAGAGCTGGAGGCCACCCCGCGTCCTGTCGTCCGCAGGCACGCTACCACCGCTCGGCGTTGCCGAGCTAAACCGCGAGCCTGCGTCGACACCCACCACTAGGAGGCCGTGCCCTCGCCTTGCAGCTACGTCGCTCGGAGACGCCGTCAAGCCGAACTGGAAGCTGCGCCGCCCTGCTTCCCCGTCGTCGACCCGTGGCTGCGCGCGTCCGCCCGCGCCGACCAGGAACTGCACGGCCGCCTGCTGCCACCCTTCGACGAGCCGGCACTGCATCGCCTCGCCACGGCCTCAGCGTCTACCTGCACCAAGTCCCACACCATCGGACCCTTAGGTGAGCCCGGCCAGCCTGCCCCTTCCTCTTTCTGTTCGGCAAGCAGAACGCCCGCACGCCGAGGAAACCACCATGACCGGCCTTCGAGGCTTCGAGCCGCGTGTGCTGCAGGAATCGCCGACGGCTAGCCCATCTGTTGTGTACCCGTGACCCCACCTGGCTGAACCCTGCCCTGCTTCTTTCCCTTAAGCAGAGCTGCAAGTACCACCTCGCCTCCTACGTGTTTGATGAAATGCTGAGCCCTTCTTGTGTGCAGTTTAGCCGTCGCCTTGCCTGTCTGTGTGCCGGCCTTCGAGCCGCAATGTTGTTGCAGGTGTCACGGCCGTTGAGGATCACCACACCATGCCCTTGCTGCCCAGCCATAGCCCCTTTGATCTCGCCTTCCATGTGTTCGATGAAATGCCCGAACAGCCTGTGCATGTCCTGGTCGTTCCGTCTTGCTTCCAGTTAACGTCGCTTGTGCGTCAACTGTGAGTCGTGAACCTTGCCGTTGAACTCTTGCTGTCCCTGACCATCCCCATGTC
>CM014275.1:8909089-8920033 GCA_004135705.1 Alloteropsis semialata
TGTTTTTCATGTTAAAATATAACAAGCACTAGCACATCACTGATTCACACATGCATCAAGAACATATTATCAATAGAGTTCTAGCTGCACTTGATATTCAGCTCTAAAAATGTCTCTGAACCTGACGGTCCAAGATCCATGGGAGTCCTCATGGGCCACAGTCCCGCTAGGAAATTGGGCCGACAACTCTGACTAATACAAGGAAGGAGCGTACAGCTTAAGGAAACTAGTTGGGTACTAGGAAACAACCCGGCCTACTCATGTTAGGACTCTGTGTATTGTATCCGACTAGAAGTTTGTATTTCTTGCCTTGTAGACCCTGTCTCCCGAGTATATAAGGTGAGGCAGGGACCTCTTGTAAAATCATAACCATCAATACGAGAAGATCCACCATACAGGACGTAGGGTATTACGCTCTCTCCTCGAGGCGGCCTGAACCTGTCTAAATCGTCTCGTGTTCACCATCGTGCTTCTGGTTCCGGTGAGGCCCTCACGAACAACTCGACTACTTAGGGACCCCCCATAGTAGGCTAGCCGGTATAAAAAACCGACAGCTGGCGCGCCAGGTAGGGGCTCTCGTCGAGAATCGTTCAGCAACCTCGATGGCACCAGTCATCATCAACTGCGACGGCGACATGGCGTTCGAGAAAGGCACCACCTTTGTCTTCGACTCCTGGGTCTGCACGGCGGACGGCGCGGGCAACTTCGACCGCGTCCTCAAGTCGCCGACTCCGGAACAACTCGCCGACAAGCTCGACGAGATCGCGCCCTCGGGTCCGAATACAACTCGGGCTCGGGGAACCTCGGGTTCGAACTCAACTTGGACTCAAGGAACCAATACTCCTAGTTCGATTCCAACTCGGGCTGGGAAGATTCCGAAGCGGGCCAGGCGATCCGAGTCGGTTTCTGAACCATCGGTTATGCCAAAATCCGCCAATTCAAAAATCCAGAAGAAAAGGAGTCCAACCACTGCTAAGCATGAGGCCGATACCCCGAGCCAATATCCCTTTGGACTCGTGGGCCCCACCTCCGCTTTTCAGGCGGCGTCCTCAAAACAACTCCGATCTCTGGTCGAATTCGATGAACTTCCCCTGAACGGGAAACAAGTCGGACTCGTCATCACTTCAACCCTTGAAGGACGATTTGTTCACTGGCCGGGACGCAAGCCAGCGCTTGGAGCAACACCACAGGAGGACCTGGACATGTCTCGCATCATCGCGTGCATTGATCCACTCCCGTTTCAACACGGACAACCCCTGAATTCTTCAAGCAGTCGTGGCTCAACTGTCCCAGTAACTTCAAGCACAGGAAGCTACTCACCAGGACGTCAAGCCATGGTGATCATCGCCCAGGAATAGACCTGAGCAAATGGCGGGCCGGGCCGGGCTCGGGCCGGGCCTTAAAAAAGCCTGGTCTTTTCGGGCCTTTAAAATCCCTCCCATGCCCGTCCCATGGGCAGCAACGGGCCCCTTTTTCGGGCCGGACTCGGGTCGGGCCCGGGTCGAGCTCGGGCTTCCCTTTTTTTCAATAGAAAAATAATTTATTTAAATAGTTCGGGCTGGGCTCGGGCCGAAATTTTTTTTTCGGGCTTCATTTCCTTTGCCCAAGCCCGTCCCATAGTGTCGTGGGCGGGCCAAAGCCCGCCGGGCCCGGGCCGGGCCGGGCAGGAAATGCTCAGGTCTACCCAGGAACAAGAAGTCTCCAACGACGAGCCAACTATGGAGAACGAAGCTGAAGCTGACCGTAACCGACGCAGGGAGTGAAACGCTGCTCGCGCAGAACGTCGCCGCCGCGTCGGCCGTAGGCTACCTCCACAGGACCTCAACGCCAAGTTCAAGCAAGTCGCTGGTCAAGACATCTACTCCAGCGCCGCAGCCAACATCATGGCTGTCGTCACAGAGTTGGGACAGATGCCTGAAACTCCTGAAATCCTCAGGATGAAGACAATGCTCGAGACAGCGGCCATCCAGCATGACGCAGTCAACCCGGCGAAGACCATCACCCGAGCACCAAGCCGCCAGGCAAGCAGCCGACATCCTGAAGTTGGAAACCGAGGCAACCAGTCCCACCACCCGAGCAGAGAACAACGCCAACGAAACGAGGGAGGCATGGTACTCGGCGGCGGAGGTTGTAACCACGGCGCTGGACCAAGCAACCGCGAAGTTCAGCAGAGCCACATCGGCGGGCGTGACGGCAACCGGAACAGGGATGGACGCCCCGGCAATCACGACAACAACAGGGATCTGCGACAACAATTGCCACCTAGGGACGTGCGCACCATCATCTCATCACGGGCGCGCGATCGCGAAGAACAAGAACGCCGCAGACGCCAGGAGTACGACCAAGTCTACGGGCCGCCGGGTCAGGATCACCACAACCTCCACAAGTACGAAGGGTTCCCGGTCTTCTCAGACCGCATCCGCGCTACTTCCTGGCCCGACAAGTTCAAACCAGCCCATATCGACAGATATGATGGGAAGCGTGACCCCGAGCAGTGGATTCGCATCTACTACTCGGCAATCAAGGCGGCAAGGGGCAATACCGACACTATGTGCACCTATCTCCCAGTTGTCCTCGACCAGGCTCCACTGACCTGGTTAGAAGGGCTCAAGCCGGGCTCCATCGACTCCTGGGATGAGCTCTGCAAAGCCTTCATCAATAACTTCCAGGGTTCATGGCAGAAGCCGGGTACTCGCTTTGACCTAGCCCAGTGCAAACAGGGCCAGAACGAGTACCTGCGCAGCTACAACCGACGATTTTGGGAGAAGCACTCAACCTAAAGACACTAGAGCAGATGCGAGACCTCATCAGTCGCTGGTCAGACGTTGAAGACCTGCAGCGTGAAAGATTCAACCGCAACAAGTCGGGAGGAGACCGTAACAACAACAACGACCGTAACAAGGGCAAGCAAGTTGAGAACAACAGCAAACGCGACTTCAACGACAAGAAGCGCAAACCTGAAGACACGGTCAATGTTGCTGAGAAGAACTCTTCCCACAGGAAATTCGAAAAACTACTCGACAAGCAGTGCCCTTTCCACCCAAAGGATAAGCATTCAAGTAGGGACTGCTGGTCGCTCAAGAAAGCGTTCGCAGCAGAGGGCGCCCCCAAACCAAACAACCCTGACAACAAAGGAGACAAGGGTGATAAAGACACCGGCTACCAACAAGCCGACAAGGTGGTCAATGTCATCTTTGGGGGAATTACTCAGTCAGAATCAAAGCGCAAGCAAAAGCTTATCCAGCGCGAGATTGCTTGCATTGAGCCTGCCATCCCCACCTTCCTGAAGTGGTCAGAAGTCCCAATCAGCTTCTCTCGCGACGATCAATGGACCAACATCAAGAACCCGGGGCGGTACCCTCTGGTACTTGACCCTGTGGTAGCTGGCGCGTGACTCACAAGGACTTTGATTGATGGCGGAAGTGGACTCAACATCCTGTTCGCCAAAACGCTGAAAAAGATGGGCTTGGACATCACCAACTTGCTCAAACCCACTGACTCACCCTTCTACGGTATCGTTCCTGGCAACGCTGCCGTACCCCTCGGCCAGGTATCACTTCCAGTTACATTTGGTACCGAGGCCAACTACAGGACCGAGTACATTACATTCGAGGTCACCGACTTCGAATCATCGTACCACGCGATCCTGGGAAGACCTGCTCTGGTAAAATTCATGGCGATTCCACACTACATCTACCTCGTCTTGAAGATGCCAGGACCTAAGGGGATTCTATCCCTAAAGGGCGACCTGAAGACCTCCTACGATTGCGACACCGAGGCAGTGACGATTGCTGCAAGCATGCAGCAACCGAGCCAGGCAGCAATCGTAGCAGCTATGGCGAAACAACTCGGCGAGGCTGAGTTGGACATCCCAACGAAAAAGCCAGCCGTGTCAAACATGAAGCCCTCCCAGGAAGTTCCAATCAAGGCAATTGACCTAGGGACGGGCGACCCCTCCAAGACGGCGCTGATCGGCGCTGACCTGCCTACCAAATAGAAAAGCGCACTCACCAGCTTCTTATGGGACAACCGCGACATCTTCGCATGGAAGCCATCTGACATGCTGCGAGTTTCAAGGGAGTTGGCTGAGCACAAACTCAACGTCAATCCTGCCGCCAAACCGAAGAAACAACGCTTACGACGCTTCGTCCAGGACAAAAAGGAAGCCATCCGTTCGGAGCTGGCGAAACTATTAGCAGCCGGGTTCATTAAAGAAGTGTTCCACCCTGACTGGCTCGCTAATCCTGTCCTGGTCCGCAAGAAGAACAACAACGAGTGGAGGATGTGTGTCGATTACACCGATCTGAACAAGCATTGCCAAAAGGATCCCTTCGGGCTATCTCGCATTGATCAGGTGGTGGATTCCACAGCTGGCTGCTCTCTACTCTGTTTCCTGGATTGCTACTCGGGCTATCATCAGATAAGCCTGCATAAAGATGACCAGATCAAGACGGCGTTCATCACTCCGTTCGGCGCCTGCTGCTACACTACAATGTCCTTTGACTCAAGAACGCAGGGGCAACATACCAGCGTGCAATTCAGAGTTATCTCAAGGCTCAGATTGGCCGCAATGTGGAAGCCTACGTTGATGACGTCGTCGTCAAGACAAAGAACCCGGATAGTCTCATTGAACCTGTTCGAGACCTTTGCACATCTCAGGGAATTCCAATGGAAGCTCAATCCTACCAAGTGTGTGTTTGGCGTGCCCGCGGGAAAACTGCTGGGCTTCATAGTCAGCCACCGGGAATTGAAGCTAATCCCGAGAAAGTCACCGCTATTACATCCATGGCGCCTCCAAAATCCCTCAAGGACGTTCAGAAGCTAACTGGATGCATGGCGGCCCTCAACCGATTTATTTCAAAACTGGGTGACAGAGAATTACCCTTCTTCAAGCTCCTCAAGAAGCAAGACAAGTTCGCATGGACTCCAGAAGCTGATGCGGCATTTGAAGATCTCAAAAAATTTCTCCAGTCACCACCAGTACTGACTGCACCAGCTGATCAGGAACCACTGCTCCTCTACATCGCAACAACTACTCACGTCGTGAGCACTGCTATTGTAGTCGAGCGGAGGAACCCAGCCATGTATACAAAGCACAACGGCCAGTTTACTTCATTAGCGAGGTGCTTTCAGAATCAAAAGTGCGTTACCCAAAGGTCGAGAAGCTATTATATGCTGTCTTGATCACATCTCGTAAGTTGCGCCACTACTTCAACGCTCACTGGGTTGTTGTAGTCACATCTTTCCCAATTGGCGACATCCTCCGCAACCGGGATGCAACAGGGCGAATCTCCAAATGGGCGGTCGAGTTGGGCTCTCACGCCATTGACTTCGTCCCACGAGCTGCCATCAAATCTCAAGCCCTGGTGGATTTCGTTGCTGAGTGGACAGAAATACAACACGCAGCACCAGAAGAACCTCTCGAGCATTGGATCATGTACTTTGACGGATCATTGAAGCTTGAAGGGGCCAGTGCAGGAGTACTATTCATATCTCCAAAAGGCAATCAGCTCAAATATGTGCTCCAAATCCTCTGGAAAGCCACCAACAATGAAGCCGAGTATGAAGCTCTACTGCACGGGCTACGCCTGGCCGCTTCCCTTGGCATCAAGCACATGGTGGTATACGGCGACTCCTCTGTGGTGATCAATCAGGTCAATAAAGATTGGGACTGCACCAAGGAGAACATGGATGCATACTGCATGGAGGTGCGCAAACTCGAGAAGCACTTTCATGGGCTCGAATTTCATCACGTCCTCAGAGACAATAACATGGCTGCTGATGCACTTTCAAAGCTGGGTTCCCACCGAGCGCAAGTACCAGGCGGCGTTTTCGTCCATAAGCTGTTACAACCATCCATCAAGGAGCAGGAAATACAGCCGACTACAACACCACCCCATCAGCAAGTCATGGTGATTACACCCTAGTGGACAAAGCCCTTCATCGAGTACATACTATACCAAAGGGAGCCCGAAGATAAGGTGGAGGCTGAGCAAGTTATCAGGTGAAGCAAGCACTACGTAGTAGTCGGGTCCACCCTCTTTCGACGCGGCGCATCATCCGGAGTCTTGGTGAAGTGTGTCACTCCAGAAGTCGGGCGAAAAATCCTTTAAAAAATCCATGGTGGAACCTGTGGCAACCATGCTGCCCACCGGACGATCGTAGGCAAGACTTTCCGGTCCGGGTACTATTGGCCATCCACTGTGGCCGATGCAGAAGAAATCGTGAAGAGTTGCCAGGGCTGCCAATTCTTTGCCCGGCAAGCTCACGTCCCCGCAACAGTCCTCAACACCATACCGCCCTCTTGGCCCTTCGCATGCTGGGGGCTAGATATGGTTGGACCACTCAAGACTGCGCCAGGAGGTTTCAAGTATCTCTACGTGGCGATCGACAAGTTCACCAAGTGGATTGAAGCCAAGCCGCTGATCAACGCTACAGCAGCAAAGGCGACCGAGTTCATCCAAGACATTGCTCATCGTTTCGGCGTCCCGAATCGCATTATCACTGACCTCGGCTCAGAATTCACAGGGAGCGAGTTCTTTGATTTTTGCGACAACCTGGGAATTGAAGTCCGCTACGCATCAGTGGCGCATCCACGAACCAATGGACAAGTTGAGAGAGCTAACGGCCTCATACTTCAAGGTCTCAAGCCAAGGCTCTATGAACCACTCAAAAAGTACGGCGGAAAGTGGGTGCAAGAATTGCCAGCCATGGTATGGGGGCTCAGAACCCAGCCCAGCCGCGCGACGGGGCAATCACCCTTCTTTCTGGTCTACGGCTCAGAAGCAGTACTCCCGGTAGACATCGAGTACAATGCTCCAAGAATTCAAAACTAAACGGAGGAAGCAGCAGAGCGAAGTAGGGCAGAGGATGTGGACATGCTAGAAGAGGCGAGGCTAGCCGCGTTGATCAGGACAACCAAGTACCAGCAAGGACTCAGGAGGTATCATGACCAAAACATCCAAATGCGGTCATTCAACATTGGTGATTTGGTTCTTCGGAGAATTCAGAGTACAAAAGATCAGCACAAGCTATCCTCTCCTTGGGAAGGTCCGTTTATAGTATCAAGGGTCATCGGTCCGGGTACTTATCAGCTACAACGGGAAGACGGAATAGAGCACTTGTGGCATTTTTACCCTTGAAGAAGTTATTAGAGTTTATCAAGAGTCAATAAAAGTCAGTCCTTTCTATGTACTGATATCGGCTTGTTAGCCCAATAATAATAAAGTGTCCATATTCCATTGTCTTCAAGCCTGGAATTCAGATACAATTTTTCAAATTTGAATCATTCCGGGTTGTTTAAAAACAATCCAGAAAGGGCTGCATTCAAATGCCATCTACTTTCTGTTTCAAACAGAAGGATCGGGCGCATTTATTTTGACTTATCCCGGGTTGTTTAAAAACAATCAAGAAAGGGTTGTAGTCAAAACAGCCATCTACTTTCTGTTTCACACAGGAGGATCGGGCGTACTTATTTTTGAATATAGTTGGGTTGTTAAAAAACAATCCAGGAAGACTACATTCAAATGCCATCTACTCTTTGTTCCACACAGAGAGATCGGGCGCACACAATCAGATAAACAGATACTTTTTGTTAATAAAACACTAAGTATTTACATCTGAAACAAAGTTCTTTACAAAGGGTTTTCTTACAAAAGAGACTCTAGAACTTAAGACGAGATACAATCTTCTCTACAGTGTCCTTCTCCTCCTCCATGTAGGTATCATACATGGCCCGGGTACAAGCCGGATTGATTCTTCCTTCAGTAATACCTAGTGGCTGTGAAGGGAACCATGACCGGACAACCCCAAGTACTTGCTTAGTACACAAACTCGAAGGTGATCAAGGAGAGGAGGAGCAACACTTCCTGCGGGTACTTTTGCGTATACATCAACCAAAGGCAGGGCGGCTTCTTTCCAAGATTCAATTTCCGTGCCACGACGACTGACTTCTACGCGAAGAGCCTGGATTTCAGCCTCTTGGTTGCGGATCTTGGTTAGGTCTTCAATGAGTTGGGCATCGGCCATACACTCCGTTTCCCGCTGCTCCGCCTGGTTTGCGCGCTCTTGCTCACGATAAAAGCGGTTCTTCATATCGATGAACTCGCCCTTTAGAGCTTCAACGCGCTTTTCACTCTCTGCAGACAACACATCATATTCTATTCATTATATGATCAATGTAGACAGAGAAGAAGTACTCGGAGTACATACCTGAGAGTTTTTGTCGTAAAAATTTATTCTTTTCAGCGACGTCCTCGCGCTGGTCTTGGTACAAGTTAATCTTCTTGTAAGGCTCATCCAGTTCTCGACGCAATTGGGCGCGTTCTTAGTCCCAAGCTGCTTGCCCCTTGGCCAGATCGGCGGTGGCTTTTTCGGCGCGGGCGATGGACGTGCTGACTCTCCACAGCATCTCAGACTTCTGCTGAAATCGTACAAGAACACTCTGCATCCAAGATTCAAGGCGGCAGAGTTGATTAAAGTACAAAGGAGATAAGTATGTTTACAATAATAAGTCATTTTGACTAACCTCTGTGAGCTTGGAGAGTTGTTTGTGCAGCTCAGCGGTCTTCTCCAGGTGTTCCTGGTCAGCTTGAGAGTTGAACAGAAAGGCGTCTTCATCTTCACTTGCGTTGACGCCTGGTGTACCCGTGAAGATCTGGAATGGCTCTGGTGAAGGCTTGCGGGGTTTTTTCTGTTCCCGGATGATTTCTTCAATTTCTGTCTCCTCCACCAGGCTTGTGGCGGTGTTCAGTTCCGCAGTCCGCAGGCTCTCCATCCGGATACTTTCTGCGGCTCTGGGCCATGATCCAGAGGCCGAAGTACCCGGAGCGGCTTGTTCTGGAACCTGGGCTGGCAGTGTGACATTGTCGCTTGGCACTTGGAGGTGGAGCTGTGGAGATGCCTGGGGGCTTGGCCCTTCTCCTCCTCCTGTTTCCATAATTGGAGTCTTTGGTACATCTGTCGAAACAGGAGTAGGCGGACGGCTGCATAACAACTGAAGATTAGCAATATTCGCATTTCAGAATTTGGCTTCATTAAGTTGGGTGATTTACCTGGCAAATTCCATGTTGAATTCGGGCTCATCCACAACGGAGTCAAAACCACTAGACGGGTTGTCTTAAGGTCCTTGAGGCTCTTCCGACTGAGCGGGTTCTTCTTGTTGAGGTTTCTACAATCATACATTCAATTCAGAAAACAGCTCGGCAAGAGGCAAGAACCAAGATTTTTTGCAAATAAGACAATTGGGGTACCTTGGGTGGAGATGAATGCAGCGGGATTCCCACAGGAATCTCCACATTGGTTTCAGCCTCTGCTTCAAGTGCCTCTGCTTCATCAAGAACAGTATCTGATGATTTCTTCAACGAAGGAGACACTTTCTTCCGCAGAGCCCGTTTCTTCTTGGGGATTGGTGGACTTGGGGCATCTTCAGCACTAGGTCTTTTCAGACCTGATCCTCCTTGCCCAAGTATTTTCCCAGGAGGAGGTCGAGGTGTATCATCATCAGAAGAGGATCCTTCCTCCAGAATTATCTCGTCCATATCTGGTGTTGCCTTCTTTTTCCCTTTCCCTGAAGTTTCAGCAGTTTGTTGGGGTGGGGGAGATCTAGGCAACCCGGATTGGTTCTCTTCTACTTCCGGAGGTGAGGAAGCCAGTCTGGTCCGCAATTCCTGGCATTGGATAACACAGCAATTGATTAGTTCTCAAGAAGCAAGAAGGTGTATATCTGAAGCGCCCCTGCCTAGGCAGAGACTAAATGTGATACAATTATCAGTCCCAGGAGGCTGATACACATTTATTCAACAGATAGTTCAGAACCTTACACTCCCCGATTGGGAGGAAACTTGATACAAGCTAAGACAACCAAAAGGTAAACTACGGCTATGAGCCAAATGATGAACCAGACCGGTTCAACAAAAGGATCAGAGTTGTGCGACAGCGAAAGCATCTCGGGCAGGGTCAAACTCCACAGGCAAAGTCGGGTGCGGGCACGACCACCTACTCGGCGTCCTCAACGACAAAGTCCGGGTCTTCTTCTGAAGCAACAAATACAAGGGTGAGTACAAAAGTACTCAGCAAGTCCAACCACACCCACGGAGGGGTTAACACAGAATTATGCACAGGATAAATCAAGGAATAAGGCTAAGGTTTATTTGCAATAAAGCCAGTTTTACTCATGCAATGGTTTATCAAGGAAAAACTTTAGCAAAGCAAGCTTAAGTAACACAACTAAGTAAGTGGGGGTTGATCCACAAAGGATCCCAATTTTAAACGCTACCGGATTTCCCATCCGCCGTAGCTCTTGGCACAAAGCCGAACACAATTCCAAAACACACACTCCAACCCATCCCAAAACCTTCGGTATTTTGACCAAGCCATAACTCGCCCATGACCGTGGGCACGGCTATTCGAATAGTTTGGAAACTCTGCAGAGGTGTACACTTTCACCACAAGTAGGGTACCGCAACACGAACACCTTAGTGCCAGCGCGGATCCTATCGAAGCCATTACCCACCATAGCCAAAACTGCCTAGCCATCACGAGAAATAACCAAGGGGTTTATGACACCAAGTCGGCAACCATGTCATTAAGACGGCACTTGGTTTTCTCGCTGCACACCTGCCACCAGACAACTAACAGCACGGCTAGTGGGATTTAGACTAAGCCCTTGCACCATACAAGAGTCGAGTGGTTGTACGAGATAAATGGGTTAGGCAAGATGAACACATCACCTCGGTTTAAAACCGGACAAAATGGATATCTCCCAACTTGCTTAACCACAAAGGTACAAGCCACCAAATGATATTTCACAAAGAAATACCCATCCATTTTATCCAACACTTCCTTTATTTTCAAAACCCAACACCCAAAGCTTTACTCAACACACTCACCCTTTTATCTTGTATAAAACCAGTAATTGTCATGATTGATTAAGTAATTAGAACA
>CM014275.1:8921033-8934719 GCA_004135705.1 Alloteropsis semialata
ACAGGCGGCACAAAGGGCTGAAACTAACAGACTTGCCGGAGAGCAATTCAGGGAGGAGATTGAAGAAATTAGGAAGGAATTTCGTGAGAAGAGGGATTCACGAGGTCCCTGAAGTTATCTGCCAGGCTATCTAAATTCCCTAAGGCATGTTAGGTTTAGGACGAGTCATGTTAATCGTGTCGCGTCACGTGCCAAGGCAAAATGTAATAGATTGTGTAGGTCAAAGGTTAATGGCGTACCATGACCTTTTCTGTCATGCAATTTAAATTCAATGAAAGCCAAGGCAATTGAATGCAGTGATGTGTATTAAATTTTCTGTGCATTCGGTTTCACAATATTATGAACTTAAAAATAAGAACAATGCAGAGTCAAACACAATATTACGAGCTTAAAAATAATAATATTAAACCTCGAAGGACATTTAACTTGACTAAAGTAGCACTAAGATACATATTTTGACCTTGCAATGGCATGTACGGCACACCTTTCTAACCTAAACATGCGCCGTTACTAATCCTAACATGGCTTAGGGAAATTAAATTGACGCTTCGACGATGCGTCCAGTTCTACTGCTCGAAAGAGAAGAGAGACCCACCCGAGTGTTGCGAGGGAAAGTAGTACTTAGGGCGAGGCTCGGTCGGTGGCGCTGGTGGTGGTGGTTGGCTACTGTTTAGGTGGCATGAGCACCGACAGTTGGGGTCATAACAAACTGGTGGCGCAAAGCTTGGTGCACTGCCCTCCTCAGAATCATCAGGAACGTCATCCTGAAGGAGCCTAGTGTTGTCCACCTCTTGCTGTAGCTCATCGATGACGAGGTGGAGGTAGGCGATTAGGGCTGGACAAAAAGCTCGTTAGGCTGGCTCGGTGGCTCGGTACAAAAGTGTTCTGATTGGATTCGTTTTTCTTTTAAAATTAAAATGACTTTATTTAGAATGACTTTCGACTTCGGCTCGGCTCGTTAAGCTCGGCATGAAGTTGGGTCTCAAACAATTCAGGAGACCATGATAAATAATATTATGCTAATTTCAAAAAAAGCTCGAAAAACTGTCTTCAACTCGATATCAGCTTGATATCCAGCCCTATAGGCGATGTACTCTTCATACGGCTGAATTGGTGGGGGATCCACCCACCTTGCGAATCCACAGCCGTCGGGAGCCAACGAGCTCTGAACGTTGTAGAAAAACGATTAGGATGACAAATGTGGATGGAAACATACAAATCCAGGGTTATGACTTACATATCCCCTAGGGCATCGCCAGAATCGCCGTCCGCCCTCCGAAGCTGAATGCTGAACCTACACAACACAGTACTCACCGTGCATACATCTTGGCCACTGCACCGACTTTCTGCGCTCATAAGGTCGGAGGCTACGCTGCGGGCCGAAATCGCTCTTGGATTCGATTGGAAAATGTTCTGCAAACTCTGTAGGAAGTTCAGTATGGATGGTTGGCCCTAAGTCGTCGTCGGTTGCCATTTTGGTTTTTGTGATGTGGGTTGAAGGGGACGAATGAGCGCGATATTAATAGGCCACCAAGTACCCCACCCCAGCAAGTGGGCCAATGGATCCGTGTGGTGTGTTTTTGCAGTCACTCAGGAAGGACATGGTGTGGGCCATTGAATCCGTGAGGTGTGTTTTTGCAGTCACTCAGGAAGGACATGGTGTGGGCCATTGAATCCGTGTGGTGTGTTTTTGCAGTCACTCAGGAAGGACATCGTGTGGGCCATTGAATCCGTGTGGTGTGTTTTTGCAGTCACTCAGGAAGGACATCGTGTGGGCCATTCAATCCGTGTGGTGTGTTTTTGCAGTCACTCAGGAAGGACATGGTGTGGGCCATTGAATCCGTGTGGTGTGTTTTTGCAGTCACTCAGGAAGGACATCGTGTGGGCCATTCAATCCGTGTGGTGTGTTTTTGCAGTCACTCAGCAAGGACATCGTGTGGGCCATTCAATCCGTGTGGTATGTTTTTGTAGTCACTCAGTAAGGACATCGTTCAAATACAGCTTTGTTAGTAGATGGTGTTGATGAAAACTTGAACTCAAATGGAGCATCTGATACTTTTGATTCAGCCGATTCAGATTTTGAGGAATACATTGATTCTAGGGGAGAAGATGGCGAAGATACAGATATAAAAGGGCATTATGGGGAAGAATACAATAGACTTTTACGAATTGCACTGCACGCACTTTGGATTCCGCTGCCACCACTATCTGTTGTGTAAGATTCTATATAACTCAAACCAACAGAACACAAACACAATTCCAGTACAGGGTGTGCTTCCTCTGAGTGACAGCAACAAACACATTCATGCGAGCCACGGATTCAATGGCCCACCACCTCTCCTTTCTCTGAGTGACAGGGGGTGCACGCTATAAGTGTAGGCCGGTGCGCTCTTTATATTGCACAAGTTTGATACACAACTCATCCATCCCACGACTCATCGTCAATATAGATCGTACCAATGTCATCGTGGAGAGATGACCCAAAAGGTGTGCCGACATGGGAAGAGCGGCCAAAATGCTACTGCGGGTTCCGATGCTGGTTGCAAGTCCGCACTGATTCTTCAAACAAGTCCAAGTGGAGTGCTTGGTTCTTCAGATGTCCTGACATTGATGATGATTTCAAGGTTCGTTGCAATGCTAATGCATGTTTTTGTTGTTAGTGTATCTAAATGACCAAGCCGTCCACATGCAGGCTTGTAGTTTCTTCCAGTGGATCGACAAGAATGCTCTACCCAGTCAAGTAGTACCATCACCAATTGAGAGCAAAGAGCAGTACTCTGCTAGACTAGAACAAGCACGTGAGGCCGAACGTCTTTCTCGCCTTGAGAAAGACCTTGTTAAGTGTGAGGCGGCACTTAAGATCAGGGAGGGAGAATTCCAAGTTCGGGAGTCTCGCCTGCGTCATCAAGAAGCGCAACATTTAGCTTCGGCAAGAGAGTTCTGGCAACGAAGTAACAGGATGAAGGAGGTGGAACGTCAGGAGGCCGAAGCACGTGAAGCCGATCGTGAGCGCAACAGAGAGGCCGGACGCCGTGCAAAGGAAGCTGCACCAGAATCCAGCAGGAAGGGGAAATATCCCCGTTGTACTCAGTAGAGCGTTAGTTCCACACCCGGCAACCTACTTTTCCCTAAGGCATGTTTGTTCTGGTAACAGCAACTGATTATATTTTCGGTGTGCTACACATGCCATTGCAACTTCTATTAGATTGTTTAGGCTAAGGATGTGAGGTGTGTGTTCACCATATCGTTTCTGTGATGTAATTTTTTATATATTGCAAATGAATGCCGGGGGTACTTAATTAAGAAAAATATGAGTACAAGAGACCCATTTGTTATCCATCGTCATCCTTAAGGTTTTTGTTAACTGGAGGTATTCCCTGGCATATTTGCTATCAACGGTGAGCAAACATTTGAAACAAATATGGCATGGTGCAAGATAAAACGATGTGCGAAAATATTATGATGGCATGAGTGTTTTGGTCACTATCAGCAGAGCCACCATCCTGGTCTGTATAATCTCTGTTTTCCTCATCACCGGAGCTCAGGTCACTTAGGTACTTGGCATCATCCAGTCCTCCATCTTTGTTATGCTCAGAATTGATGTCAGATCTTTCATTAGTTTTTCTTTTTTCCGATTTATATATTTTCTACTGAATTCAGGACCTAACCGCCGAAGGCGGTTAGGGTGCGCACGGACCTAACCGCCGTGTCATTCGGCGGTTAGGTCCTGGCCGTCCGACAAAAAATAGTTTCAAATAAACCGCCGTTTGAACCGGTGGTTACAGATTCTTACCGCCGTATCATTTGGCGGTAGCCATTTGATACGGCGGTTGGGTGACAGATTTGCAAAATCTGCCACCCAGCAGTTGTTTTTGAAAAATCGTAAAAAAAATTAAAAAAAATTCCTTTGGGAAGCTTCAGTCTTTTGGTCGTTGATTTGCTGGGCCGTGGAGAAAGCGCGTGCCGTTTGGGCTCCGGCCCTCCGGCACCAACGGTTTTGAAGACCGGTGCGGGGTTGCCGCGGTTGGGAGTTGGAACCCTTTTTGCTCTTTGCCACGAAGCATACTGCATACATGGTGGGTCCATGAAAGCCGGCACGAGCTGGCATGGCAAAAACAATGGATTTCGTTTCGTCACGCCTAAAGCAAACAACGGCCTTTCTTTTCTTTCCCCATTTTGTGCGGAGTCTGAACACATGCTGACCGGTATTCAAGCACCTGGTGACTCTTGGTGCACCAAACTGAATGTTTATGACCCCAATTCTGACGACTTCGCACAAATACCACCGTTTTTGCATAAATACTTCGTATCTCTCTTTGTAAATCTACTCCCATGCCCTGATCTTATTTGTTTACCTACGTTAATTAACTAGAATGAAATATTGTAGTCTTAAGACCCAATGGCAGTGTTTTTGTTGTTGTTTCTATCTAAGAAAATTATTTTGTCAAAATTATCAGTTTTTGTGTAATTGTTTAAGAAATATTTTTCACTTAGACTTTTAGGGAAATTCGTTAACAAAGCTTTTATTTGGAGTTTTTAACTTTTAAAAATGGTTTTAAGGCACATATTCTAAAAATGTTTCTTTGAGTCTCTTCTTAAAATAAAAGTTTCTGAAGTAGTTTTTCTTTGGAAATGCATTAAAAGTTTCTTCCTAAAAAATCGATCAATTGTTTCTCTAGAACCTTTTCTTTTCTATGTTTCTTTGAAATTGTTTCATTAAAATTCTCCATACAAAATACTACTTTTTCTTCACACTTTCCTTTTCTATACGGGTACAGCGCAAGTAACACTTTAGAACTAGCACAAAATGGTTGAAGCACATGTGTAAATTTCATTTTAGAAGTACTAGGAAAATGCAAAACTAATTGTCTATTTGCGCCCACGATAACAAAAACGTCCGACATGGTAGCAATTAAATGAGGACCGGGAGCATTGCCATCGTCTCATTTGTTTACGACACTTGCGCATGATCCAAAGTGAATCGTGGACTCCTAGCGCGCGTTGTAGCATTGGCTGTGAGTCGTCGATGGAAGCGACAACCCACTGCGTGCGGGCGCTCGATTGCGTAGGGATTTCTTTTTCGTAGTGGAGCTGGGCGTGCAATCAACCCCCAATCGCCTACCCTACGCCTTGCACATAAATACCCCATCCGGCGGCGACATGAACCCTAGCATCGGCAACGACCACCATGTGGAAGGAGGAGAATCTAGCAACGACGGTCGCGCAAGAGCTGCTCAAGGCAGTGGCGGCACAAGAGCTGAGGGCCGCTGCAGCGCCAATGAGGAAGGGAGCTGCATAGCAAAAATATGGATTTCATTTGGTTACGCCTAAAGCAGACAACAAACTTTCCTTCTCCATTTTGTGCGAAGTCCGGACACATGCTGACAGGGATTCAAGCACCCGGTGACTCTTGGTGCACCGATCTAAATGTTTGTAACTCAAATTCCAACGATTTCACACAAATACCACTATTTTTGTACAAATACCTCCCTTGTATTTCTTTTTAGGGATGGACCTAGAGCTCAAAACTCGTGAGTTGGCTCGGCTCGGTTGTAACTCGACTTAACTTTTGGCTTGGTGGATTTTTAAACAAGCTGAGAAACTATTTTTGCCCATTTCATTTATGAGCAAGCTTACAAGTTGTTCACGAGTCAATTGATCTAGAAGACCCAGCACAGGGAGCCATAGTTCTACAAGATCCAATCCAAACATCGGCTCTGCTCTTCTAGTCCCAAGTCCCATCCATTCAACTACTGTACTCATTAAGTTTCTACTCGTTGAGTGTATTTAGATGTTTGGAACATTATGTTTTGCTCTATTTTTTGTGTTTCATGTTGGCAATTCAAAATTTAGGTCCCGCTTGTGAGCTTAACAAACTGGCTCAAGCTTTAATGAGATGAGTTGTGCTGTTTTTTTTTCCTATTTTTTAAGAGCTGAGGTGAGCCGAGCTGGCTCGTTAGTCTAATAAGCTGAACTAAGATGAGTCGACCCGATCTTAATTATTAATTTTAGTTATTAACTAGTTTGAAACTAGAAGTTTTACTTAGAATTAGAAAAACACAAAAATGAATTAAAAAATACTTGAATTTCATAAAGATAAAGTTAGCTTGATATGCTTCACTAAATGATATTCTTAAATAAGCTTCTGGAATTTATTGAACGAGTTGAGCCCAGCTCGCTCGGTGTCCAGCCTGACTCTCTTGATAACTCTAGTCACATACCATGTGATCATATTTGTTTACGTGGTATAGTATTTAACGAGAATAAAATCCTTAATGTCTTAAGACCCCATGGCAGCACTTTTTTGGTTTCTCTATAAGAAAAAGTTTCCTCAAAGTTATCAGTTTTTGTGAAATTGTTTAAGAAATATTTTCCCTCAAACTTTCAGGAAAATTCTTTAGCAAAGATTTTATTGGAAGTTTTTAACTCCTCTAAATAATGATTTCATGGAAAATTTTCTAAAAATGTTTCTCTGAATCTTTTTTTAATAATAGTGCATTTGTGAACATTTTTGATGTAGTTTTTTTTAAATGCTTTATAGTTTTTTCTTAAAAAGTAGATCAATTGTTTCTCTATAACTTTTTGTTTTTTATTTCTTTGAAATTGTTTCATTAAAAATTATCCATACAAACTACTATTTTTTCTTGCTACTTCCTCCGTCTCAAATTATTATTTGTTTTGGTTTTTGTAGGTTTATTAATTTTGCTATACATCTAGTGATCTAGACATAGTATATGTCTAGATGGATAGCAAAAATAATGAACCCAAACAAACCAAAACGGATAGTAATTTGGGACTTTAGGAGTATTTTTCTTTTTCTATACGGATAGAGCGCCAGTGACACTTTAAAAGTAGAGCAAAGGGTTAAAGGCACATGTATACAGTTCGTTTTAGAAGTAGAAAAATGCAGAACTATCGTATGTTGAAGACCTTGCCACTAAAATAATCTGTTAGAAATGCTCACTCACGCCAGATTATAAATAGCAAATCTTCAAGAGGCAACCTCTGCTGCCACACCAGTCCCTGGTTCGAACTGAAGTCTGAAGAGTTCATCGAGACAAGGTGTTGGAACTGAAAGGAGCATACCTATACTGGCTGTTCCTATAAATCAGGTGAGAAACAAATCCGTTCCATGGAACATGTGTCAGTAATCCATAGAAATAATCTGAGCAATTCTTTTTCAATAAATTAGTCTTGCAATTACAGAAATGATGATGTCTTTAGGTAATGAGAGAACAAGAAACACAAAAGTTCGTAGTAACACACTGGATGTAAAATTGCAGCTGCGACACTTCAAAAACTTAGTAATCTGTACTACTCCGATCGAGCAAGCAGTGGTCCATGCGAGCTTTATGCAGCTTTGGCGAGCTGGCCGAGCTCCCTGTCGACGGCGACCTTGAGGAAGCTGCCTTCCTCGACGACCATCTGCACGGGGAGGAAGCCGAGCCCGTTGGCCACGGCGAGCATCACCTCCCTCATCTCGGCGCGGAACTCGTCCCGGTCCACCTCGCCGCTGCCGTCCCTGTCGAACCGCGCGAACAGGCCGCGGTACAGCCCGGCGAGCTCGCCGGGCTCCACGGCCGCCTCGTCCACGCCGAAGTGCTTCTCGAGGACCCGGAGGCTCATGAGCTCGCCGGCCATCTCCGCGTAGGTGAGCAGGCCGTCGTGGTCGGCGTCCAGCGCCGCGAACCGGCCGTCCACGGAGGAGTTGAAGGCGCCCTCGTCCTCCACGAAGCTCCGGACCGTGCTCCCGTCCAGGATCTCCACGCTCATCGTCGGACTATTTTTTGTGCTTAGAGACTGTGTGTTCGTGCGAGAAGAGAAGTTCGCTCTGGTTTTTAGGCGGTGTGGTTTGACAAGAACGGAGGAAACGTCGGCCCAATTTTATACGCTCGCGCGCGCATCGGTGCGGGCCCGTTTGGGCCGACGGTTTTTGCTGTCGGGTTGGGTCGTATTGGGCTGACGGGTTTTGACGTAAGATGCTGTGGGCCCGTGTTGTGTGCCTTTGGGAAGCTTCCGTCTTTTGGTCGTTGATTCGCTGGGCTGTGGAGAAAGCGCGTGCCGGTTGGGCTCCGGCCCTCCGGAACCAAACGGTTTTGAAGATCTGTGCGGTTGCCGCGGTTGGAAGTTGGAACCTTTTTGCTCTTTGCCAATGAAAGCCGGCACGATCTGGCATGGCAAAAACAATGGATTTCGTTTCGTCACGCCTAAAGCAAACAACGGCCCTTCTTTTCTTTCCCCATTTTGTGCGGAGTCTGGACACATGCTGACCGGTGTTCAAGCACCTGGCGACTCTTGGTGCGCCAAGCTGAATGTTTGTGACCCCAATTCCAATGACTTTGCGCTAATACCACCGCTTTTGCACAAATACCTCCTTCATATCTCTCTTTGTACTCCATACCATGATCTTATTTGTCTACCTACGTTAAAACCTTGTAGTCTTAAGACCCCATGGCAGTGTTTTTGTTGTTGTTGTTGTTTCTATCTAAGAAAATTATTTTGTCAAAATTATCATTTTTTGTAATTGTTTAAGAAATATTTTCACTCTAACTTTTACGAAAAATATTTCACAAGTCTTTTTTTGGGATTTTTAAGCTTTCTAAAAATGGTTTTATGGCACATATTCTAAAAATGTTTCTTTGAATCTCTTCTTTAAATAAAAGTTTCTGAAGTAGTATTTTGTTTGGAAATGCATTAAAAGTTTCTTCCTAAAAAGTTGATCAATTGTTTCTCTAGAATCTTTTCTTTTCTATGTTTCTTTGAAATTGTTTCATTAAAATTCTCCATACAAAACACTACTTTTTCTTGATACTTTCCTTTTCTATACGGGTAGAGCGCAAGTAACACTTTAGAAGTAGCACAAAATGGTTGAAGCGCAAGTGTAAATTTCATTTTAAAAGTACTAGAAAACCACAGAACTAATTGTCTATTTGCGTCCACGACAACAAAAACGTCCGACGTGGTAGCAATTAAATAAGGACTGAGAGCACTGCCGTCGTCTCGTTCGTTTACGACCCTTGCGCGTGGTCCAAAGCGAATCGCGGCCTCCCAGCGTGCGTTGTAGCATTGGCTGTGAGTCGTCGATGGAGGCGAGAATCCGTTGTGCCCGGGCGCTCGATTGCGTAGGGATATCTTTTTCGTGGCAAAGCTGGGCGTGCAATCAACTCCCAATCGCCTACCCTGCGCCTTGCACATAAATACCCCATCCGGCGGTGACATGAACCCTAGCAGCGGCAACCACCACCATGAGGAAGGAGGAGAAACTATCGGCGGCGGTGGCGCAAGAGCTGCTCAAGGCAGTGGCGGCACAGGAGTAGAGAGCCGCTGCGGCGCCAACGCGGAAGGGAGCTGTATAGCAAAAATATGGATTTTGTTTGGTTACGCCTAAAGCAGACAACAGACTTTCCTTCCCCATTTTGTGCGAAGTCTGGACACATGGTGGTCGGGATTGAAGCACCCAGTGACTCTTGGTGCACCAAGCTGAACGTTTGTAGCCCCAATTCCAATGATTTTGCACAAATACCACCATTTTTGTAAAAATACGTCCCTTGTATCTCTCTTTAGGGATGGATCCAGAGCTCGAAACTCGTGAGCTAGCTCGGCTCAACTTTGCTTGGCTTGGTGGATATTTGAACAAGCCGAGAAACTATTTTTGCCCATTTCATTTGCGAGCTAGCTCGAGCCAGCTTACCAGTTGTTCACAAGTCAATTGATCTAGAAGACCTAGCACATGGAGCCATGTTCTACAAGATCCAATCCAATCATCTGCTATGCTCTTCTAGTCCCAAGTCCCATCCATTCAACTACTATACTCATTAAGTTTCGACTCGTTGAGTGTATTATTTAGAAGTTTGGAACATTATGTTTTGCTATATTTTTTGTGTTTCATGTTGGCAATTCAAAATTTATGTCCAAGGTGTGAGCTTAACAAACTGGCTCGAGCTTTAATGAGATGAGCGGTGCTGCTTTTTTCTATATTTTTAACGAGCCAAGTCGAGCTGGCTCGTTAGTCTAATGAGCAAACTAAGATGAGCCGACCCGATCTTAATTATTAATCTTAGTTATTAAATAGTGTGAAACTAGAAGTTCTACTTAGAATTAGAAAAAACAAAAATGAATTAAAAAAACACTTGAATTTCATAAAGATAAAGTTACCTTGATATGCTTCTCTAAATGATATTCTTAAATAAGCTTCTGGAATTTATTGAACGAGTTGAGCCCAGTTGGCTCAATGTCCAGCCCTATCTCTCTTTGATAACTCTAGTCACATACCATGTGATCATATTTGTTTACATGGTATAGTATTTAACGAGAATAAAATCCTTAATGTTTTAAGACCCCATGGCAGAACTTTTTTGGTTTCTATCTAAGAAAACGTTTCCTCAAAGTTATCAGTTTTTTGTGAAATTGTTTAATAAATATTTTCCCTCAAACTTTCAAGAAAATTCTTTAGCAAAGATTTTATTGGAAGTTTTTAACTTCTCTAAATAATGATTTCATGGCAAATCTTCTAAAAATGTTTCTCTGAATCTCTTTTTAATAAAAAGTCCATGTGTGAACATTTCTGATGTAGTTTTTTAAAATGCTTTATAGCTTTTTCTTAAAAAATTGATCAATTGTTTCTCTATAACTTTTTGTTTTTTATTTCTTTGAAATTGTTTCATTAAAAATTCTCCATACAAACTACTATTTTGTCTTGTTACTCCCTCCGTCCCAAAATACTACTCCCTCCGTTCCAAAATGTAAGTCATTCCAACATTCTTGGAGAGTTAAACTATTTTATGTTTGACCAAAAAATTAGAGAGGATTACAAAGATTTATAGAGCCAAGTAAATATAACTATGAAAATATTTTAATGAAGAATCTAATGATACTTATTTAATATAATAAATATTAGTACTTTATCGTAAAAACTTGGTCAAACTTAAGATGCTTTGACTTTCTAAGAATATTGGAATGACTTAGAATTTGGAACGGAGGGAGTATTTGTTTTGGCTTTTTTAGGTTTATTACTTTTGCTATACATCTAGTGATCTAGACATAGCATATGTCTAGATGGATAGCATATGTCTAGATGGATAGCAAAAATAATGAACCTAGACAAGCCAAAACGGATAGTAATTTGGGATAGAAGGAGTATTTTTCTTTTTCTATACGGATAAGCGCCAGTGACACTTTAAAAGTAGAACAAAGGGTTAATGGCACATGTATACAGTTCATTTTAGAAGTAGAAAAATGCAGAACTATCGTATGTTGAAGATGTCGCCACTAAAATAATCTGTTAGAAATGCTCACTCCCGCCAGATTATAAATAGCAAATCTTCAAGAGGCAACCTCTGCGGCCACTCCAGTCCCTGGTTCGAACTGAAATCTGAAGAGTTCATCGAGACAAGGTGTTGGAACTGAAAGGAGCATACATATCCTGGTTGTTCCTACAAATATAAATCAGGTGACAACAAATCCATTCCATAGGACATGTGTTAGTAATCTGAGCAATTCTTTTTCAATAAATTAGTCTTGCAATTACAGAAATGATGATGTCTTTAGGTAATGAGAGAACAAGAAACACAACAGTTCGTAGTAACACACTAGATGTAAATTGCAGCTGCGACACTTCAAAAACTTAGTAATCTGTGTACTACTCCGATCGAGCAAGCAGCGGTCCATGCGAGCTTTATGCAGCTTTGGCGAGCTCGCCGAGCTCCCTGTCGACGGCGACCTTGAGGAAGCTACCCTCCTCGACGACCATCTGCACGGGGAGGAAGCCGAGCCCGTTGGCCACGGCGAGCATCACCTCCCTCATCTCGGCGCGGAACTCGTCCCTGTCCACCTCGCCGCTGCCGTCCCTGTCGAACCGCGCGAACAGGCCGCGGTACAGCCCGGCGAGCTCGTCGGGCTCCACGGCCGCCTCGTCCACGCCGAAGTGCTTCTCCAGGACCCGGAGGCTCATGAGCTCCCCGGCCATCTCCGCGTAGGTGAGCAGGCCGTCGTGGTCGGCGTCCAGCGCCGCGAACCGGCCGTCCACGGAGGAGTTGAAGGCGCCCTCGTCCTCCACGAAGCTCCGGACCGTGCTCCCATCCAGGATCTCCACGCTCATCTTCGATCTGGGACGTGTGTCTCTTACTCTGGTGTGAGTGGAAATGTGACGAGCTACTGAGCTTGTGTTGGTTGGTTTGGCTGGATGAGAAGAGATGGCGTGTGGTCGGGCAAGTTTTATGGGCTCGCGAGTGTGATGGATGGTCCAGGTCAACGGAGGCGGGTCTGGGCCGACGGTTTTTTGTTGGCAGTTGGGTTGGGCCGACGGGTTCTGACGTGGGTCAGATGCGGTGGGCGTGTGTGCTTGGGAACGACGCGAAGCTTCCATCTCTTTGGCCCGTGCAGCCGTGTGGCCCGCATCTCCTCGCTGCATCGAGAATATGCGCGTGCCAGGTGCCGGTAATAGCTAGCGCTCCTCCAGTCAGGCAGACTAGTGTTGTCGGCGAGGCATGAATGGGGGCGGGTCGGTGCGACTGCGACCGCTGGCCAAATGAGCCGAAAACAACGGTTCCGCGTCCATGCGACCAGACCTAAAAGCAAACCACGGCCTTTTTCTGGCCTTCTTTGACCTCTGGCTCTGAAAACCTGCGGCTACACGCCTACAACAAGCGAATGTTCAGATATAGGGATCAATTTTTTGATCTCTACTTTGACCATTAATTAGGAGTATTAAATAAAGTCAGTTTACAAAACTACCTCCACAACCCCCTAGCAAATTCGCGAGACGAATCTAATGAGGCCTTTGACCGCACGATTAGAGGATGATTACTGTAGCATTACTGCAGCAAATCATGGATTAATTAGGCTCGTTAGATTCGTCACGCAAAATTGCACTCATCTGTGAAAAAGTTTTGTAAATAGACTTCATTTCGTACTCTATGCATGCAAGATTCTTTGAGGGCAATTTTTTATCAAAAGAACCGAACACGTTGGCCGTGTTCAGATGGTGGGGCAAATTTTTTTACCCTACTTTGACCACTAATTAGAGATATTAAATAAAGTCAGTTTACAAAACTACCTCCATAACTCCTGGCAAATTCGCGAGACGAATCTAATGAGGCCTTTGACCACATGATTAGAGGATGATTACTGTAGCATTACTGTACCAAATCATGGATTAATTAGGCTCGTTAGTTCGTCGCGCAAAGTTATACTCATCTGTGGCTGGATTTTGTAAATAGACTTCATTTAGTACTTCATGCATGCAAGATTCCTTGAGGACAAAAAATTGTTCTGGCCATCTGAACACGGCCGTTATGGGCAAGTCTGCGATCCCATCCTGCAACACGCTGCTGAGCTGGGATTTTTAAAAAGCAGGAGGGGAGCCCCTACTGACTATTTAGAGCATGTACAACAGTTTATACGGTTGTTATCTATTTGACACATACAAATAGTTAAATAGACAAGTTTACAATGAGTTGTCTATTTTGTTGTCTGTGTGATATTTAATACATACTCTGGTTGGTGTTGTTTTGCATGGGAGCATGAATCAGAGCAGTAAACAAGATAGTAGACAACAAAACACTCTTTCCTCATTTAATGATGACCATGTTAGCTCATTTTGCTTATATGGATTCATACAGAGAGCTGTTGTCTAACCGTTGTACGTGCCTTAGAGCTCGGAGCGAGGGCAGTGGCACGGAGCTCGTC
>CM014275.1:8934900-8985125 GCA_004135705.1 Alloteropsis semialata
GGGGGGGCTCAAGCCCCCTCAGCCCCTTGTGGCTCCGCCATTGCATAGAAGAAGGGGAAGACGCTGGGGCTAGAGTAGCCTCGCTGCGAGCCACGTGAGGCCCTCGCCATGGGCCAGGGCCGGGCGCGGGGCTATCCTAGCGAGGGCGAAGGCGGCGATGGCGAGGAGCAGGCGGACGGTTCTTCGCCGATGGCGAGGAGCAGGCGAGCGGTGATTAGGTGGACAGGGACGGGAAGAGAGGTGAGCAGGCGAACGGGGATGGGGAGGGGTTGTGTAACCAGTGGCATGTTGGGTAATTGCTCCACAACTCCGTGAGAATGTTTGGAGCTAGTGTTTTGGAGCACCCCTTTTGGAGAAAAATGTGGAGTTGCCCCTCCCCCCCCTCTTCCCCCTCGCCCCTCCCCCACTCCAGTTTTTTCTAGAGTTTTCGCATGTGGAGTTTCTGGAGCTAGACGTATTTGGCATAGAGTTGGTGGAGCACAACTAGAAAAGTTGGAGTGGAACTCTCTCAAACATGTAGTAAGATCCTATCTTAGATCCCTCTGAATTAAGTTTAGCTAGCTAATGGCTAATTTTTTTTTCTTTAACTAGCTAAAGAGTAGCATGTTATAGTTTGATGGGTTCGGATCCACCAACTAATTTAATTAGATGGATTATCCTATATCCTTCACCAACCCAGGCTACTCTTCATTAATTGCAGACAGACTGCGGTGACAATGCAAAATTCTCATGAATAGGTTGGGGTATTACGATATTTAAACTCGTTTAGCAGCTTTTAGCTGGGTTCAATCAGCGAAAGAACTTGTGCCTTTTTTTGGGCCTGTAGCTAAAGTTTAGCTGAGTTTTAGTTATCCTGTTTGGATCCCTAGCGGTTAAAGTTTAGCTGCTGAATCTAAATGAACCTAGAGCCATTCTCAATGCAAGTTTCATATGGATTTCATTCTCATTAAATGATATGCCACATAGACAAAGATGATGACATGGCATGAGATTTATGATGAGAGAGAGGATTTGAGTTTCATGGGGATGAAACCCTGTTTACACAGTTACCAAGACTATGAAACTGGGATGAAACCCCACTGAGAGCAATTCGTTTCATCTTCACCCAATTCATCAACTCTTATTGGTTACTTGGGTCCAATATTTAAGTGATATATTAGCCTATGAAACCGTGAAGTGAAATTTTGCATTGAGAGACCCCATTTCATTCATCTACTCAAATACATTTTGATGACATGGCATTTTTGGAAACCGCGCAATGAAACCGTGCACCGAGAAATGCAGCATGGATACGGATACGCGTATCAGTATCTGGCCGATACGGATACGCAGATACGTTAGTTTTTTTTCAAAAATACAATGGTGTAGAGTGTATCGATGTATCGGGTACGGATACGTATCCACGTATCGGATACGTGATACGGGATCATATTGAAGTATCGGGTAACATAGCCGAGAATGGCCTAACAATGATACAATTTGCAAAATATCACTTGATTCTTAAATGCATGTGGATTTAAATATTAATGCAGTGCAAATCTTTTGATGACTCTTAGACACCTCTCCAAACTCAATCCAAGACTAGCTATCATGTGGAATTTTGGGATACTATGATATTTAATGTATGGACTAGCTATCGTACTATATAACTTTCTCATATATGGAATTTTGGAAACATATAATTATATAACTTTGTTCAACATGGTTACAGTCGTACTATTGCTAAACAGTAAATGGGTCATATCAATAATGTGTCACCCGTGACTATAGATTTTAATGAGGTGCAATTGTAGGCATGAGGATTCTTGGACATCTATTAGAATTGTATCGAAGAGTCTCAGCTGCCGTAGATAAATAGAAGTGTGGTGTGCTTGAGGTTCGGCACTCCCATTTGCGCTGCTGCATCAAGAACTACACACATACTCCCAGTCCCCTACACACAACCAGGGGATGCTGGATACCAAAGTAGTCATCCGGCTCCTCCTAGTCTTTGCACTAGCATGTGTCTTGTCTGGAACACTAGAAGCTGAGTACGATTGCGATCATGAGAAAGTACTTGTTAAGCACTATTGTGTGGCAACCATAAGCAAAAAAAGGCGACTACAGGACTCCCGATCAGTCTTGTTGTGCGCTTGTGAATAAGTGTAACATGGAATGCATTTGTAGTCATGTCACTGATCATGACGAGGAGAAAATATGCCCAAAGAAACTTGTTCGTCTTGCAAGTGAATGTGGCAAACCTGTGTTGGTTGGGAGTCGATGTGGAAGTAAGTACTTACTCCTATTTATTTTTAAGAAATAGACTTTTAAGTATATTTTTATACGACATTTTTATTGTTCGTGAATAGAAAAATAAGATATACTGGCCTTGTTTTAGGTTATCTGGTTTTGCCCCCTGCAAAAACCGGCGGTGTCATCGAGGACGGATGCATGGGAGCTTATGAAACCATACACATGTAACTCCAGGAAAGTCTAATGGAAGAATGAGCGTGTACTCCTCTGGATTTTATGCCATGCGATGAATAATAAAGAAATCAATGTCCTAAAATAGATGCTGTGATTACTCGTAATCCCTAGCACGCTTGACATGATTCCTCCAAAAGTGTCACCGATGAAAATTATATATGACCTCTACTGCAAGATTGCCGTCTTGGCTTCCTGTGTTTCCCGTCCCAGGCCCTACACACCGCCGCAGGCAGCAGCAATTCGGGACTCCCATCTCTTCCCGCATCTTCAATGGCCCCCTAGCGGCCCTCTTCCAGTAGTAAACATCTCCGGGGTCAACGACGAGCTCGAACAGAGCTTCCTGGGCTCCGAACGGTCTGGTCAGGAGGCCCAAAGGGCCGTGCGTGGGCCGATCTCGTTGCTAGCAAGACTCGTGAATGCAGCGCTGGTCTGGTCAGGAGGCCCAAAGGGCCGTGCGTGGGCCGATCTCGTTGCTACAAGACTCGTGAATGCAGCGCTGCTGGGCCGCCAGCGCCTCTGCCTGCACCGGAACCAGTTGCGTGATTTGCTAAAAAAAAATTGCGTGTTAGAATGCAGGAAATTGAAGAACAGATAGCAAGACGGGGTAAAGTAGAGCACCTTCTGGTGCAAGTAAAAGAGAGAGAAAGATAGGTTCATCCTCGATAACTAATCAGCCGGCGCCCCGGGTATTTGACCCCTGCTACTTCGGGTCTAGAGAAATTACAGCTTCAGTGTTTAACTGTTTCGCCGCGTAACTATTACATTGAAGATAAAACGATAGGAGCCGTCCATTGTATGATGACAGGTCCGACTCTGTTCCCGCTTCTTGTTTAACTGAAACCGCTTTCTTCGCTAGAAGGCGTATTTACTCAGTCCATCGGAACATCCTGACAGAAAGGCCCATGGAATCTGTCTCGTCCGCGGAAGGCCGCGGCCTGCTCTGTCTCGTCCGCGATCCGCCGTCCGGTTGCCGCGGCCTGCGTCGGCATGGACAACCGTCCGCCTGGACCGCTTGTTTTTACTTGCACAGCTCGGATCTCGGCGCGGCAATACGGCACGTCGGCGCTGGTACGTGTTAAACAAACCTCGCCGGCCGGCAACCTAATCTAGCGTCTGATTCTACGGCCCGTACACTGGCAAGCAAAAGCAACCAGTACCCAGAACCACCCGCATCCGTATGGTGCCTGATGCCTGATGGTATGTGTCGGTGCTGACCAGACCATCAGACCAGAGAGAAGCCTGCGTGGCGTCTGGAAACTGGCCAATTGGCACGCACAGGCACAGCGGTGACGTGGTGACCAAGGACGGGACGTGGCATTCAGCCATTAGCACTTTGCTTTCTATTTGCTTTCTCCTCGCTTTCACGGATGCACTTGGATCGGCTTCGAGACGGGGACGTGCCGCCCGCACAGCCCGAGCGGCGCCGGCACCTCTCCTTCTCGTCGGCGTTCAGGTTCCCCCTCCCGTTTGGCCGTTTCTCGCGTGGGGACTCGGGGGAGCGCTCGCTTTCGGGCTCCGATCCGGCGGTTCTCCGGTCACCAGCCCGGCGCAAGCCAGATGATTGCGCGCAAGCGACGTCTCCACGGCGCTGCTCTCCTCGATGGCCACATGCATGGACATCACATAACACGACCCGTGTTTTTATTTGAGGCTGCAACTGCAAACGATTTGATTTCTTGTAATTATTACTGGTTTGTGCTTGGCTTGCCAAATGCATCGCGATCGCTTAAACAATTTATTTTTTTTCATTTTTAATAATTTTGAGATCAGGGAAGGAGATGAAATGGTGGTTTCAGACGAAACGTATGGTTCTGAACTTTTAGTAGGCGAGGTGGTGCTTTCTTAGCACCGACAAAAAACGCAAAGCAAAAGCCAGGGTGGTGCAAGAAAAATGTGCAGTTTGCAGCGTGCTGCGCGGGTCAAGAGGTGAACCTGGACCAGCACGAGTAGTAAAATCCTCGCGGTTGGTCAAAGGCTCAAGAGGCACAATTGCACAAACCTATTCGTGGCCCGAAAACCTAGGTCTCTCTTCTCTTCAACTTTCATGTGGTCCAGAAGATCGGCAATCGGTGATCATCTCTCTCCTCTCTCATGATCAAGAGTCATGATCAAGATTACCATGTGTTATTAATGACAGCCGGTATAGTATAGATGGCGCCCCATCCCCCACTATACTTTCTTTTCTTCAGATGGCGCCCCATCCCCCACTATACTTTCTTTTCTTCAGACTGAAGCGAACACGAAGCATTCATCTCTCTTGAAAAGTGGCAGGGTCAAGGACTGAGCTGAACCAAACGATGCGTGAACACAAGGACACTCAAGAAACAGGACATGCAAGCTCAGGTTGCTGCTCAAGAAACAGGACGTGCAAGCTCAGGTTGCTGCAGATGATCCGGCAAGAAGGCGAACTCTGGATCAGAGCGGGCGCCAGCAACCTTGGATGCCTGTTCCACCTTTAGCAGCATCGACTGCAGCTGCTGAATTCTGTGTTTCATCCGTTGTTACATAGCATGTAATAGGAGCAACCCAATCTTAGAGGGCCGGAGCACGTGTACCATAACGTGCGTTGTGTATGCGAACGCTAAATCATTTTCTTCTTAATACAAAGATGCGCTGCTCTCCTGCGTATTCGTTAAAAAAAGAAACAGGACGTGCAAGCTCAGGTTGCTGCTGTCACGCTGAACCCAAATCCGAGGCAAGTTCAGTATGCAGCAATTCAGAGGACAATGTGTTCTCAGTTTCGGAAACCTGAATTTCACCCAAACACATGTGCTCGCAGTATTTTTTTTCCCCATTTTTTGTGTCCGCTTTGTCAAATACGTAAGTTTTTAAGCGTGCTGCTACACTGATCCTGTGTTGGATCATGGATGCAAAGGGGCACGAGCATTTGGCGAACCATGATTCTGCTCGGGGAGAGAGCTAAGAGTCCCCGCCCAGTTGAGCGAGCCTGACAGCTCCCCTCTCATGATTCGCGCTTCTTCCTTCACCAACCACCTTGACAGCCACTGATTATTCTGCAGTGCGCTCGAGAAGGTGCTCAATTAAGCTAACCACTGACACTGGCCGGATACCCGGATACGAGCTGAGCTGCAACTGCGAGAACGGTCGTCTCGCGCGCGCCACCGACACCGCAGGCGTCGCCGTCTCCAATCTCCAACCGCCTCGCATCGCATTGGCCGCGACCTCACGTAATCGCATCAGGCTTGCTACACCTCGATCCTGTCCAGTCCATTTCTACCATTATTGGAAGCAACAGTTTCAGAAAAGCGTGATGTCGTGTTCAGAGCTTCAGACCCACCTGCAGACTTTAAAAACAGGAAATGAACAAAAATACATGTGAATATCAGTACATTTTGCGTGTATGATGAACTTGTGGCCACCGAACATGTGCAGGTGCAGCCTTCTGAAAAACCGAAGCTTCCGTCCAGACATTCACATGTCGCAAAATTCTCCGGAGCAATCACTGGAACAGCGTCGCGAGCTTCTGCTATCTGCATCCATGGAAACTGCAGAGACAGAGTGTTTGTCACATTGGTCCGTGGAAATCTCCCAATAACCCTGGATTAAAAATGAGCTGGCCACAGTGACACTGTGAAAGCTGGAGGGAAGGAATCCTGTCCCACAGAAGAAAAGGCCAAAAGGGCACATTAGTTGTGCTTTTGTCAGTACATCACATGAGCTTCACACCCCCCTTTTCTTGGATCACCAGATTCCAGCTCTTTCTTCTGTTATGTGCACAAAAGCAAAGGTGATTACATTGGGGAATTCCTCAAAGGAATGCTTCTCCTCCTGGCTAGTACTTTCAACCAGCTTCATTAGAAAGCCAAAGGCACCCTCACTTGCAAGCATTGCAAAGCTAGGCAGCTTGCACCGTCTCAATGTAGTTTATGGACGCTAATCACCACTAATCATGAGCAGAAGGATTTACAGAGAGTCAGGACAGGACAGAAATGGCAGCTAGCTCCTCTCTGGAGCCCTTTATGGTGCTTTGCAGTTACAGTGCACCTCTTTGGCTTGATGAAAGCATGACAGTGTGGCATGTGGGTCGCTAGCCACTGGGGCTGGGTGGTCGGTCCTTCTGGCCTCAGCCTCTTGCCTTCTTCCTCCTCATCACCAGCTGCCACCTTCCCATGGTCTCATTATCTTTTACTCTATCCCCACACGCACCACCTTTTATATAGCACACTCCCCTTAACTCCGCCCATCCCACCACCCCCCATCCATTCCTCGGCGTCCTGCTCGGCTGCTGGCCTCACTTCTCTGCTCCGGCTCTGCTCAGGTCAGTCTCCTCTTCAACCTGTTCCTCGCTCTGCAATCGAAAGCCATGGTGTAATGCTCAAAGATTATGCTTTTCTTGGCCTCCATGTGCTGCAATTTGGAGGTTATTAGATTAGAGGTGCTTAGAGTTCAATGCGCTGTGCTAGTGACCTAGTGTGCCGTGCAGTTGCATTTGGATCTGGTTCCTCAGTTCCTGACCCGAGGAAGAACAGATCTTCATAGTGTTCTGTGTTCTGTTTCCTTCAAGCCGACGCAAATGTTTGTAAAATTTTGGTATAAGGCTCTGTGTTTTCTAGTTTCGGGGGCTTCTTCAGATTTCGGCTCTCTCGTGCCCCTGAGATCTGCAGTACTGTTCGGCTCATGTGTTACTTTATGTGGCGCCTTGATTTGGTAGGTGGCATCTGGCAGTTCTATAATGCTGGTCAATTCGGCCAGATCGGGTCTTGAATGTTTTTTTCGCACCTAATTTTGTCTCTCTTGGTGATAGGGAAAGGTACATCAATTATTTGTTCAAACTGTGCTGACTCATACTGATCTCAAATCTGTACCCCAAGGATCTGAACACCAGTGTGGCGTTTCTGATCAAGGAGAAGCCTAGTTCTTTATCTCTGACCGATTTTTAGTGCTAAGTCTTTAGGTTGTGGTGGTTGAGGTTATGGTTCAAGCCCAGGCTCCTTAAAATCAAAGCTAAATATTCCCTCCATGTATGAACATTAAGAATTGTATAAGTTTGAAAACTGAAGAACATGAAGTTACCATCCCTCCATTTCAGAATAGGAACCACAATTTAGATCTTTCATAACTGACAAGCCCTTCAGTATTTGCTGTCTGTCTCTACCCCCAAAAATGTTGATTATGTTTACAGCTAGTCAGTTTAGAATTTGCAAACCGGTAATTTAGTTATTCAGATTTATAACGAAAAAGAACGTATCATGATATATTCAGTGTCTAATGCTTCTATTCCAGTGTGACTCCAGGGAATTGATTCAGCAAAAAGTGAAAGCAATCAGATTCTATGGAGTTCAAAGCTGGAATTTTTACCGTGGCTATGCTAGCCATTGTGCTCTCCTCACCAGCAATTGCTCAGAAGCCCAAGAGCCCTCCTGCTCCAGTGTCCCCAATCCTTCCACCTTCGCCAGCTCCGGCACCTGCGCCACACCACGTGGACCTTGCAGACCTCTTCAGTGTGGCCGGCCCATTCCACACCTTCCTGGACTACCTGCAAAAGACCAATGTCATCGAGACCTTTCAGAACCAGGCGAACAACACCAAAGAGGGCATCACCATCTTTGTTCCCAAGGACTCTGCATTTGCCGCACTCAAGACTACATTTGCCAACCTCACCAATGACCAGCTCAAGTCCCTGCTCCTATACCACGCGTTCCCCAAGTACTACTCCCTGGCTGAGTTCAACAAGCTGAGCACCCTCAACCCGGTGACCACATTTGCTGGCTCAGAGTACACATTAAACCTCACATACAACATGGGCACCATCCAAGTGAAGTCGATGTGGTCCAACCCGAAGATCAGCAGCAGTGTGTACTCAACCCGCCCGGTTGCAGTGTACGAGGTCGACAAGGTTCTCCTGCCAATGCAGATCTTCAAGAGCGACCCCCCGCTCGCTCCAGCCCCTGCTCCTGCTCCAGATGCCAAGGCCTCTGATGTTGCTCCCAGTCCAACCTCAGGGAAAGCAGCGAGCGCAAAGGCGAAGGCCGAAGAGAAGAACTCGTCATACCAAGTCGGTGTTAGCATTATCAATTACTTGGCTCTTGCTGTTTCAGGTGGCTTGATGCTCTTGTGGTGAGAATGAAAAGTTCCTGACAATGTTGAAGCACAGGGTTCAGCTTAGCTTCACCGTGTTTAATTTATGGATTTTCTGGAATCATTCTTTTGGACATATAGTAGGCATTGTGTTAGGATTGAGCTGTTGAGTGTTTGCATCATATGCTTCTATGATTACTGCTGGTTGATACTCGGCTTGATGCGTGTATGGGGAAAATATTTCGTACTTGCCAATGATACTTCCAATACCTAGATATATTGAGTGGCACGTATAGTGGTTGTTTCATGGTGCTGAAAGCCAAGGTGATGGTGTTCAAAACTGAACCGATTGACAGTAAACAGCATGCTTTCGCGACAGAATTGGCTAGTAAAATTTTGTGCTAAGGGTCTGTTTAATTCTGCAAACTTTGCAAAAAGTTTTCACCTCGAGAACCATGTCAGTTCATTTTTTTTCTCTCTGTGCACGCGGCCCAATGCATAAACTTTTCATTACTTTTCACCCATTCACCAGAATTAAACACCCCCTAATTGCTCTCTGCAGTTGGCAATTAGCATTCAATTCTTTGATAAAACTGTTGCATTCAGTACGACAAGAGATTCTGATGTCATATGCATGAAGTGCAAATATATGAATTAGCCGTGATCAGCTAGCTTATTTTCACCTCAAACTACGCGAGCTTCCACCTGATGAAAATGAAACTTCACTGTTCTATCACATGCAGTCATTTGATTCTTTGTAGGATGTGTCTGAACGTGAAACTTCCCCATATCTCACAAGATTAGTTTATGACCTCGCCTCTCTGAATAAACGATCTGAACTTGTCTGACTCTGACCTCCCCTAGCAGAAACCGTGCTAGCCTGCTATGCATCAGAATTAGATCGATAATGTCAGTCCTACACAACCTCCCTTGCCACCATGAGCGTGAATCGTGAGAGATGGAGGTTAAGATTGGGGGAGGGAGCAACTGGGACGAGATGCAGACAGTGGCAATCAGAGATGAAAAGCAGGGGGAGGGGACAACTGGGATGGGATTATGGGAATACGCGGGGAGGGGATGACCGAACCTGTCCGAGGGATCACGGTGGCCCTCCGATTAGCCGCCGGCGCGCGGCTGAAGTCCAGTGTGGCTGGCATGTCCTGCCGTGTGCCGTCTCCGACGACTGGCCGCGGCGAGCCCGGCGAGTGCGGATCGGGATACGCGACGAGATCAGGGCTCATGGCCATCCTGTGGAGGATGACGGGCTTCATCCACCACGGACCCAGACCGACGAGATCAAGGGAGCCTGCTGAATATGGGCCGTGTGGGTGGGCGCGGGTGCTCCCCCGCAAATTCCTTCGTGAATGGAGCTGGGCCGCGAACATCGACAGCCAGCCCTGGGCGTATTGGGCTGGGGTAGGCTTTACAGATATAGGCCGAGTCTGGTACGAACTCGTGCAGTGCCGACCGTACAAAAAAGCACGGGCGCTAACCACCTGTTTAGCGGACGCTAATAGTACCACATCGGCTAAGGAAAGGACGGGAGGAAGCTAGGAGAGCAATAAAACAATACCATGGGACACCTTTCAACTTACTTACCTGGACGGGGTCTATAGCTGATCAAGAAGAGCTATGGCCTAGGTCAGTGGCCTACATTCCACTTGGGAGGAGCATTGGCGTACCATCTCCCTAAATGGGAGAGTGGACGTCATAATTTATGAGAGAAGGGGTACGAGTTCGTGCGGCTCCTACCAAATTACTAAATCAAATATTATATGTGAAGTAAGAAGTAAGATTTGTTTTATGAATGAATGAATTTGAATTTGTAACACTTGTTTCTGGAATTTGGATTTGGATGCAAGTAACTCGTTGCCAAGTAACTTGGATTGTCGTTCAATTTTGCAGACTGAGGATGTGTCCGCCCTTACCATGACCCAGAAAAACAAACCGTCAACCTTTACATGGGCCATCGGCTCAGCTTCTCTCGTATAGTTGCTGGCGAATTTTTTTTAATTTTTTTATTTTACGAAATTTCAAAAATAAATGCTAGGTGGCAGATTTTGCAAATCTGTCACCCAACCGCCGTATCAAATGGCTACCGCGAAATGATACGGCGGTAAGGTTCCGTAACCGTCGGTTCAAACGGCGGTTAGATGAACCGCCGTTAGATGAACCGCCGTTTGAACCGGCGGTTTTAATAAAAACAAATTTTCGTCGGACGGCCAGGCCCTAACCGCCGAATGAAACAGCGGTTAGGTCCGCGCGCACCCTAACCGCCGAATCAGGTCCTGAATTCTTGTTTAATTGTTTAAAATTGTTATTTTCATTATTACAATCATTGAAAATTGTTTAAATTGGTTTTTAATTGTTTTATTAATAGATATTCACTTTTTTGGGTAAATTGTTTATCTGTTCAAAATTGTTATTTTCATTCGGCGGTTAGGTCCTGAATTCAGTAGAAAATATATAAATCGAAAAAAAGAAAAACTAATGGAAGATCTGACATCAATTCTGAGCATAACAAAGATGGAGGACTGGATGATGCCAAGTACCTAAGTGACCTGAGCTCCGGTGATGAGGAAAACAGAGATTATACAGACCAGGATGGTGGCTCTGTTAATAGTGACCAAAACACTCATGCCATCATAATATTTTCACACATCGTTTTATCTTGCACCATGCCATATTTGTTTGAAATGTTTGCTCACCGTTGATAGCAAATATGCCAGGGAATACCTCCAGTTAACAAAAACCTTAAGGATGACGATGGATGGATTATAGTAACTTCCAAGAAGCTAGCAGATTGATGGATAACAAATGGGTCTCTTGTACTCATGTTTTTCTTAATTAAGTACCCCGGCATTCATTTGCAATGTATAAAAAATTACATCACAGAAACGATATGGTGAACACACACCTCACATCCTTAGCCTAAACAATCTAATAGAAGTTGCAATGGCATGTGCAGCACACCGAAAACATAATCAGTTGCTGTTACCAGAACAAACATGCCTTAGGGAAAAGTAGGTTGCCGGGTGTGGAACTAACGCTCTACTGAGTACAACGGGGATATTTCCCATTCCTGCTGGATTCTGGTGCAGCTTCCTTTGCACGGCGTCCGGCCTCTCTGTTGCGTTCACGATCGGCTTCACGTGCTTCGGCCTCCTGACGCTCCACCTCCTTCATCCTGTTACTTCGTTGCCAGAACTCTCTTGCCGAAGCTAAATGTTGTGCTTCTTGATGACGCAGGCGAGACTCCCGAGCTTGGAATTCTCCCTCCCTGAGCTTAAGTGCCGCCTCACGCTTAACAAGGTCTTTCTCAAGGCGAGAAAGACATTCGGCCTCACGTGCTTGTTCTAGTCTAGCAGAGTACTGCTCTTTGCTCTCAATTGGTGATGGTACTCCTTGACTGGGTAGAGCATTCTTGTCGATCCACTGGAAGAAACTACAAGCCTGCATGTGGACGGCTTGGTCATTTAGATACACTAACAACAAAAACATGCATTAGCATTGCAACGAACCTTGAAATCATCATCAATGTCAGGACATCTGAAGAACCTAGCACCCCACTTGGACTTGTTTGAAGAATCAGTGCAGACTTGCAACCAGCATCGGAACCCGCAGTACCATTTTGGCCGCTCTTCCCATGTCGGCACACCTTTTGGGTCATCTCTCCACGATGACATTGGTACGATCTATATTAACGATGAGTCGTGGGATGGATGAGTTGTGTATCAAACTTGTGCAATATAAAGAGCGCACCGGCCTACACTTATAGGCTGCACCCCCCTGTCACTCAGAGGAAGGAGAGGTGGTGGGCCATTCAATCCGTGGCTCGCATGAATGTGTTTGTTGCTGTCACTCAGAGGAAGCACACCATGTACTGAATTGTGTATTCCTCAAAATCTGAATCGGCTGAATCAAAAGTATCAGATGCTCCATTTGAGTTCAAGTTTTCATCAACACCATCTACTAACTTGCTGAGTGACTGCAAAAACACACCACACGGATTGAATGGCCCACACCATGTCCTTACTGAGTGACTGCAAAAACACACCACACGGATTCAATGGCCCACACCATGTCCTTCCTGAGTGACTGCAAAAACACACCTCACGGATTCAATGGCCCACACCATGTCCTTCCTGAGTGACTGCAAAAACACACCACACGGATTCAATGGCCCACATCATGTCCTTCCTGAGTGACTGCAAAAACACACCACACGGATTCAATGGCCCACTTGCTGGGGTGGGGTACTTGGTGGCCTATTAATATCGCGCTCATTCGTCCCCTTCAACCCACATCACAAAAACCAAAATGGCAACCGACGACGACTTAGGGCCAACCATCTATACTGAACTTCCTCCAGAGTTTGCAGAATATTTTCCAATCGAATCCAAGAGCGATTTCGGCCCGCAGCGTAGCCTCCGACCTTATGAGCGCAGAAAGTCGGTGCAGTGGCCAAGATGTATGCACGGTGAGTACTGTGTTGTGCAGGTTCAGCATTCAGCTTCGGAGGGCGGACGACGATTCTGGCGATGCCCTAGGGGATATGTAAGTCATAACCCTGGATTTGTATGTTTCCATCCACATTTGTCATCCTAATCGTTTTTCTACAACGTTCAGAGCTCGTTGGCTCCCGACGGCTGTGGATTCGCAAGGTGGGTGGATCCCCCACCAATTCAGCCATATGAAGAGTACATCGCCTACCTCCACCTCGTCATCGATGAGCTACAGCAAGAGGTGGACAACACTAGGCTCCTTCAAGATGACGTTCCTGATGATTCTGAGGAGGGCAGTGCACCAAGCTTTGCGCCACCAGTTTGTTATGACCCCAACTATCGGTGCTCATGCCACCTAAACAGTAGCCAACCACCACCACCAGCGCCACCGACCGAGCCTCGCCCTAAGTACTACTTTCCCTCGCAACACTCGGGTGGATCTCTCTTCTCTTTCGAGCAGTAGAACTGGACGCATCGTCGAAGCGTCAATTTAATTTCCCTAAGGCATGTTAGGATTAGTAACGGCGCATGTTTAGGTTAGAAAGGTGTGCCGTACATGCTATTGCAAGGTCAAGGTATGTATCTTAGTGCTACTTTAGTCAAGTTAAATGTCCTTTGAGGTTTAATATTATTATTTTTAAGCTCGTAATATTGTGTTTGACTCTGCATTGTTCTTATTTTTAAGTTCATAATATTGTGAGACCGAATGCACAGAAAATTTAATACACATCACTGCATTCAATTGCCTTGGCTTTCATTGAATTTAAATTGCATGACAGAAAAGGTCATGGTGCGCCATTAACCTTTGACCTACACAATCTATTACATTTTGCATTGGCACGTGACGCGACACGATTAACATGACTCGTCCTAAACCTAACATGCCTTAGAGAATTTAGATAGCCTGGCAGATAACTTCAGGGACCTCGTGAATCCCTCTTCCCACGAAATTCCTTCCTAATTTCTTCAATCTCCTCCCTGAATTGCTCTCCGGCAAGTCTGTTAGCTTCAGCCCTTTGTGCCGCCTGTCGTCCTTCCTCGGCTCTCATCTTCATCTCGTCCCAGCGCATCTGGTCCTTCCAGCTGATGGAGTCGTCGATCCATTCGGTGAAGTGACATGCCCTGGTCTCCGGTGTAGCGGTCCTTCTGCCTCCCTGTGTCAATTCGTAACAAAAAAATAATAATAATGTTAGTACTTCAAACAATCATCAGTTTTTCTTCTTTGAGGTCATTACCTGCGAACTGTTTGTTATCTCATGGATCCTCTGGCAACACCAGTACCTCCTCCCGTATGTGCCTTCTTCGAATGAGATAGCCATCCCGCTGTTCATGCCACAATAGCACTCGGGTGGAATCTCATCCTTTGGCCTCTGGTTGGCAGCAAGGATTGATCTGTCTGGATCATTGCGCGGAGCTCCCTCCATGGCTTCCATCTCTCGGCGCAGATGCATGAATCCACCTTGCCTCCTATACCTCGACCCACTTCCACTCTGGTCAGCCATTTTGGTTTTTGTGATGTGGGTTGAAGGGGACGAATGAACGTGATATTAATAGGCCACCAAGTACCCCACCCCAGCCAGTGAACCAATGGATCCGTGTGGTGTGTTTTTGCACTCACTCAGGAAGGACATGGTGTGGGCCATTGAATCTGTGAGGTGTTTTTGTTGCAGTCACTCAGCAAGGAGATGGTGTGGGCCATTGAATCCGTGGGATGTGTTTGTTCGAATCAGTCAGAAAAAACAGAATATCTATTTAGGAAAAAAAATCAAAAACCTATTTAAACAATTTATTACTATTATAATAATGAAAATAACAATTTATTACCATTATAATAATAAAAATAACCATTATCAAAAAGTGAATATCTATTAATAAAACAATTAAAAACCAATTTAAACAATTTTCAACGATTGTAATAATGAAAATAACAATTTTAAACAATTAAACAAGAATTCAGGACCTAGCGCGCGGACCTAACCGCCGTTTCATTCGGCGGTTAGGGCCTGGCCGTCCGACAAAAATTGGTTTTAAATAAAACCGCCGGTTCAAACCGCCGTTTGAACCGGCGGTTACGGAACCTTACCGCCGTATCATTTGGCGGTAGCTATTTGATACGGCGGTTGGGTGACAGATTTGCAAAATCTGTCACCCAGCATTTGTTTTTGAAATTTCGTAAAAAAAAAATTAAAAAAAAATTCGTTGCTGGCGAGGCTCATCAGTTAATGAGGCCGGGCGGTTTGCAAGTTGGATGAGATGGAATGATGGGCCGGGGGCCCGTACACTAGGCTGTCTTGGGCTGTTTTACACTATTATGAATTGGGCCGTATCCGTGTCTGTCTGCTCCTTGCCATTGGCCCATTTTTATTTGACAGCATTTGCCCATTCTATAGACTAAGTGATGATTTCCCCTTTTCTTTTCCTTATTAAAAAAATGATTCCCCTTACTAAAAACGAAATTACGGGGGCAAAGAGGAAAACAAAAGCGGATAGGTAAGTGCAACATGAATACTCCAGTACAAGGGTATACTCTTCCGCCCTTTTTTCCTCTTGCGATACGGCGAGAGTTCCCACTGTACGAGATCGATCCCAGCCCAGGCTTATGCTGCGTGTGCGTAGCCCATGTTGATGGTTACGCTCTGTGTATGTCACGCGTTTTTTTTTTTTTTTTGAGAGGCCCTATTCTAGAATACAAGGCTGTAGTATCTGAACTCAGTCGCAAACACACACCAAACACACCCACTCACAACACACACAACACCTCCTACGACTAAACTAAGATCTAGACCTTATATTCTATTTTTGCCTGCACATGTGCTAAAGCACGGTCGGATGGAGCCATCAGAAGATTATTCAGAAACACCGTTCCCGCGGTGGGAAAATCCGCGTCGAGCAGCGCTCGAACGCGCGACCGGCGGCTTCCGCACCTGGGAAGCCGACCAACCGAGCTACGGCTCGGTCCCCTGTGTATGTCACGCGTTTTGCTTCCCCCCGGGGGGTTGGGAGCGGAGCCGCCGACCGCCGCGCGGCAGCGATCGTGTCGTGCCCGGTGGAAGTTGCGCTGCGCGCCCGTGCCAGCTGCTGGTCTGATGGGACTGCCTTGCGTCGCTTGAAGGACAAGAAGCCCCAGGAGACAAGAGGAGCTTCCTGCCGACTGGCGCTGGCCGCGTGTCGTCTATCGTCTCTCTCCAGGTCCAGACCGGACGGAAGGAATCCTGGCAATGGAAAAGGCTGCAGGCCTGCAGCAAAGATGCGCTAGCGCTACTATCAAACAGTGAAATTCGCTGCGGTAATCCAATTTCACGTGCCTTCGCAGCAACGAAGAGGCGGCCCCAGCCCTTGGCTTGGCCCCTTGCAATTTTGATCGGCTTGGAATCCATCGCCGTGGTCAAGCTGTGGCAATCGTGGTTACCACTTAACAGAGGTAGCGTCGCATACTTGGGCAGCCTTCGTCTTGTGCCCAACTTCCATTCATTCCTCGCCGATCATGTCCTTAAACCAAAAGGCAGCCTAACTTGGCCCAGTAAGGCTAAGCGACAGATCAAAAAGATAGCTTAGGTGAACATCACTGGCAGGAAACCGAGAGAGGCCGTCTCAGAATGGAAGTTGTCTAGAGAAACTGGGAATGGGCTGGTCCGTTGCATGAGAAGAGAGGTTTGTTTAGCACGCGTGTGACGACCCACTTGCCCTCTTCACACATCAAGAAAAGAACGTTTGCTGCTGAACAAACAAGAGGCCAACCTAACCGCCCGAGCTACGTCCTCTTCATTGAAACCGAACCGCAAAAGCTTTCGCAGGCTGGGAATGTTACGCAAACGATCTGCAACAGCCTAGGTATTTGAGACCTTTTTGTGTGAACATAGGTAGTTGACACTTGGGAGAGGTTGGTTGCACGGGAAAATCATAAGGCACAAAAGTGGCAAAGTGACAGCCCAACGTTGCTTCTGCGGTTCTGTGCTGCTTAATTCTTTTGTTACCATCTCTGAAACCAAACTACCGCAACTTTGGCCCTGTTTAGATTCGCGAAATTGCACCAATTCAATCAAAAGGTAACGCATTGAACTACGTACTCTCTCTCTATACTTTTTCAATTCCCAATTCATCTCCAATCATTGAATTCAATGGAATTCTCCCAATCTAAACAAGGCCTTTGTAGTAGGCCGAAAAAGTTAGCCTAGGTATATGATATGAGGGCTGAGGGGGGAAGAGAACAGATGGAACCATAGTTCATAGGCCACAAAGTGGCAAGTGAGAGCAAGCCCAATGTTGCTTTGCGATGAAGCTCCATCTCTCAATTTCATGTGCTCCTGAGTCTTCACAAGGATAACTTGTTACCGCTATGTCACCTTTTTTGGGCTCTGCAATGTGTGTTTGAGCTAGAACTTTTATTTGCTTCATGGCAGATCAATTATCCATTATCTCGAAGGAAAACGACAACTCTGGTTTTACGTGCCCTGCAGGGAGAAAGATGAGGTAGATTGTAGGAACGTTGGAGGCTAGAACTCTTTTTTTTCAAAGAAATGAGGCTACTAGAACTCTGTAACTGGAGCATTTGGATCGCGTCCGTAGATTGCCTCATCATAGGTTCGGCGTGCCGCAGTAGTTTAGGTAGTTGTTTGCTTGATGACCAGTGTTGTGGTGTGCCAAACTCGTTTAGCCGTTTGCTTAGTGTATTTGGCTGCCATCTCGTGCCAAAAGTCTGGCGATCGAAATGAGCACCGCACTTGTGACGTGGCCGCACCCTCGGCGTGGCGACTTGTGAAAACAAAGCAAACAGAGCCTCAGAAGTCAAAACAGAAGTTCAGGTAGAGAAATTAAATTGAGAAAGAGTCTAGAGTTAGACTTTCCTCATAAGAACTTCCTTTTGGCTTTTAGAAACTGTGTGTTGCCCTTCGTTTTTCTTTTGAGATGGTGTTACCCTCTTTGGTTGACATGAAGAACCAAAGAAAGCGTTCGTTGAACCAAGCCACCAATCCGTGGGCACGAGCGCCCCTTGTGCCTGCGCCCGTGCCAAACTGCCATCGGATCGGATCGGCATCGGCTTGTTGTTGGCTTGTTGCAGTGTTGCCGCATGGAACACGAAGCAGGGACCCCCGGACCCGGGCTTCCCTGCAAATTTGTAACGCCTCGCCTGTTCGTCCCTTTCTCCGAAACGGAAGGAATCCCTGCAAAGATGAAAAGGCGCTGCAGCGCCTGCAGCAAAGCTGCCGCCCTTGCATGCACGGGAAAAGCAACACGGTAAAAACCCGCCACGGTAATAAAAACCCACCTGCGCCGTGCGGTGCGATCCCCGGCCGGCCCCGCGCAGTGGGCCCATGTCCCCGACGGCCGTTGCGCCACGTGTGTAAGAGCCAGGCGTCGAGTCAGACGGCTAAAGATCTCTCGTATCAGCCGGCCCGCAATCAACTCCGGTCTCCGGCAGCGAGTCCGGCCAATCCGGCCCCAGAGGCTGCGCCGCTCCACGGCCACGGCCCCCGTCGGGCCGTCCCACCCGATCACGCGCCGGCGCCGCGGCGCAGCGCAGGGCGGGGCGGGGCGGACTCTGCTCGGCGCCCGGCAGCTCAGGGCCTGTACAACGCTGGGCGCTTATAGGCAGTTACTCTGTTTTTCTGCCACGATGACGTCCAGGGCACACAATCACGGGCGCTTGCAGACGGAGCCGCCGCTCCGCCAAGCAGCGGCGCCTGGACCGATGCTTGCCTGATCCTGTCGCCAAAATTGCTTCACTTGTGAACGTAATTGCGCCAAGTTCGTTAATCTGCTGGGTTTAAGCGCCTTCAACTATTTTTTCCGTTGTAGATTAAGGCGCTAGAATGCTCTCTCTTTCCTTAAGCGCCTGTATAAGAGGCTTGGCATTGTTCATGGCCTCATGCACCCAAGTACCCAACCAACCCACGTCGCATGAGTGCATGACAAGTGGGTTCCCCAAGACACGCCCTCCGTATGCCACGCCATTTCAGTCCGGCTCGTGTCACTGCGTCTGGGGCCCGGGGAGTGCCGGGCCCGCATGGCAGTGACGCGCTGCGCCAACGAGTGAGGTTCCGTGAAGGTGGTGGGGGGAGACGGGGGCAGGCATAAATTGGACGTGACCCTGTCCCTTCGCTACCCACGTAGGCTCCTCCGCTCATACGCTTCCGCTGCTGTGTGGCTGTGGCGGAGCAGTTGGGGTTTTGAGCGGAGTTGGGGTTTTTGCTCCCGGAGAAATCAGAGCTCCGGCGATGGGTTCCCCAAACCGAGGCTAGGCGTGCAGCTGCTCGAATCGCGCGGCGCCTCAGAGGTACGCGTGCTCGGCTGGCCCGGCGCGGCCGGTTCTGCGTGCTTTGTGTGGGTTTCGCTCCCCGACTTGGGGACGATCGCCTGGCTGCGGCGGGGTCGCGGTGGCTCTGGGGGTGAAATCGGCGGGGAATGCTGGCTTTCCCGGCGGTGGTTTTCGCGGGTGCGAGGGCTTTGGGGGGCGAAGAGCTATTTTGTGGCTATTTTTAATTTTCCGGATTTTATTTCGCTGCGAGTTTGGGCGCTGGGCGATCGGTTCGTTCTAGCGGGGTTGGGGGTGCTTCCGGCGTGAGATTGGTGGGGAATGCCTGCGTTCCGCGGCCCTTTTGGTGCGTTTTCTGGTGGTTTGGATGGGGTATTTTGCGCACGCCTTGTGTGGATTTTTCGGTATTTTTTTTTTCATGTGGAGTTTTGATTTGGTCGGATCGTAGGAACTACTAGCGCCGTGTGTGTGGCCTAATTCATTTGCTTCAAAAATTTCTGGCGTGCACTCTTAATTTGGCTTGTTTGGTGTGGTGAGGCTGCCTGGGTGCTAGAGAGCTCGATCGATTGCCGCGGCACCCGGCGCCTGTCGCCGGCTCCGACTTCACCACCGCCTCCGCCTGCGGACTTCGATGATTCGATCGGCGGCGACGGGGCGTGGTTGTGCCTTTCGCTGGTGGAGTTGCCTTGCACACCCCAGTTTGCCGCCGCCTTGCCAGTGGCTCCTCGCTGTGATTCTCCCTGGCTCTCTCCTGAGTTGCTTCGAACACTAGGGGGTTCTCCCGTTTCCTAGCCTAGGGGGCGCCGCGCTCATGGGTTTTAGTTTTAGTGTTCAGAAAATTTCTGAGGTAATAATTGGTCCGTGGGTAGTAGTAACGGCTCTGCTTCAAATTGGATACTGGGAGATCCCATCAAGTCTGAATACTTCAGGATGTTGTAACTTTCCAGTAATTTATTTATTGCACTTGACCAAAACTTGGCTTACCTGCATGGTTTGTTGGCCTGATAATGCCTGGGTTTTAATTGAATTTTGCTGTATAAGGTTTCTGCAAAACTGAGCCCAAGTTGTTATGCCTTTTATGTTGTCAGCATTTAGGTTCCGGAGCTGCAGGTTGTTGGAACGTGATATGGGCTACTTTATTGATATGAGATCAGGCAGCAGAGGATCACAACCAACTCGCCCTCCCCTTGGGAGGCTCTGAGATTTGGCAATGGTCTTTTCTGCTTGCCGACTAAGGCCATCAGGCCGGATACATAAAGCCTCAGGCTCAAACTAATCCCTGGATGCTAGCTAACAAACTGAAACAAACCTTATCTAAACTGAAGCCCAAAACAATCTAACCACTAGCAGGCGCAGGAGTCTTCTTCTTGCGCTGAAACTGCTTCCCAAAGAAGGTGTCCATAACACTTCCGCCCTCCTGACAGAAAAGCTCGTCCTCGAGCTTGAAATCTGGGTACTTCTCCTTGAACGCGGGCAGTGCTTCCCAGGTTGCATCAGCAGCACTGCGATCGGCCCATTGCACGAGTAATTCCCAGGAATCTTGAGCAGGACGAGCACGAAGGATTTTCCCGGGAACAGGAACAACCCGGCCATGGACCACTGGTGGAAGCGTGACAATGTTCGTTGGTGCATCGCCCTGATGCTTCTTGAGAAAGACCACATGAAACACATCATGAATCCGAGCCTTGGGCGGGAGCCGCAGCCTGTAAGCGACAGAACCCACCCGTTCCACCACCTGGAATGGACCGTAGAACTTGGGCGCAAGCTTGGCGTTGGGGCTGGTGGTGATGGCAGATGCAGCACGCTGATGTAAACGGAGCCACGCCCAGTCACCCACCTCCAGCTCCACCGAACGGTGCTCCTTATCATAGGATGTCTTCATATAATCTTGCGCCTGAAGAAGTCGGTCCCTGATTTCCGCCAAGAACTCGTCGCGCTGCTGCAACTGCCTGTCCAGCGCCACCACCCGAGCGACCCCTGGCTGGTAGGACAGCATAGTAGGGGGGTCGCGGCCGAACACCACCTTGAACGGCGTGGTCTGCAACGCGGACTGGAACGATGTGTTGAAGCAGAACTCGGCCCATGGTAGCCAGCGGAGCCAGCTACGCGGACGATCCCCGGCGAGACAGCGCAAGTAGACGCCCAGCACCCTGTTGGCCACCTCGGACTGCCCATCCGTCTGCGGCCGGAACGCCGAGCTGAGGCGCAGCTTAACTCCCGCCAAGGTGAAGAGCTCGGTCCACAACTTGCTGGTGAAGACCGGATCACGATCGCTCACGATGGAGCAAGGGAAACCATGGAGCTTGACGACGTTGTCGAAGAAAGCCTGGGCCACTGTCAGCGCCGTGTACGGGTGGCCCAAGGGAATGAAGTGCGCCATCTTGGAGAAACGATCCACGACCGTCAAGACGACAGATTTCCCTGCCACACGTGGAAATCCCTCAACGAAGTCCATCGAGATGTCGCTCCAAATGGAAGACGGCACATCGAGCGGCTGGAGGAGACCCGCCGGGTGGAGATGCTCCGTCTTGTTGCGTTGGCACACGGAACAGCTCTTGACATAGTCCCGGACCAGCTTCGTCGCGTGCGGGTTGTAGAACGAGGCGCGAAGCCGATGAAGTGTCTTCTGCGCGCCCTCGTGGCCTGCCCCGTGCGCTGTTGCCAGCAGCTCTGGCCAAAGTGTCGACGTCGCCGGCACGAAGATGCGGCCGCTGTGCAGCACGAATCCGTCGACCACGGTCCAGGCCGAGCCGGCTGTGCCTTCCTCGATCTCCTTCCGCTTGGCCACCACTTCCGGCAAGGATGCAGACTCCCTGCGGAATTCCTCAAACAGGGCGAACTCCGGGCGAGACAGAACGTGCGCCTGGGCAGAGGACTCGCGCTCATCACGGCGCGACAAGGCATCGGCAGCTGCGTTCTGTTTCCCCGGCCGATATTCCACCTGAAAACTGTACCCAAAAAGCTTACTGACCCAAGTATGCTGTGGTATGGTAGAAAGCCGCTGGTCCAGCAGATGCTTCAAACTGTAGTGGTCCGTGCGCACGATGAACGGCCGCGTCCACAAGTATGGCCGCCAATGGCGCACCGCGTGTACCAAGCCGATGAGCTCGCGTTCATAGGCCGCCAGTTTCGCGTGCTGAGGGGCGACCGTCTTGCTGAAGAAGGCGATCGGACCACCGCCCTGGTGAAGCACTGCGCCGAATCCGGTACCGGACGCGTCGCAGTCCACAAGGAAGGGCGCGTCGAAGTTGGGGAGCTGGAGCACCGGGCCAGTGGTCAGTGCAAGCTGGAGCGCCTCAAACGCGTCGGTGGCTGCTGGCGTCCAGTGGAAGGCCTCCTTCTTCAGCAACGCCGTGAGTGGAGCCGCGATGACACCATAGTTGCAGATGAATTTCCGGTAATAGCCGGTGAGACCCAGAAATCCACGGAGCGCCTTGGGTGATCGCGGTTGCGGCCATGCCTGAACGGCGGAGATCTTCGCGGGGTCCATGGCGACGACGTCGTCGGCGATGATGTGCCCCAGGTAGTGGACGCGCTGCTCACCGAAGGTGCACTTGGACTGCTTCAGGACTAGGCCGTGGTCGCGCAGGGCCGACAGGACGGCCCGAATGTGTTGCATATGCTCGGTCCACGATCTGCTGTAGATGAGAATGTCGTCGAAAAAAACGAGGACGAAGCGGCGCAGGAACAGCTTCAGCACGTCATTCATGAGAGCCTGGAAAGTGGACGGCGCGTTCGTCAGGCCGAACGGCATGACCAGGAACTCGAAGTGCCCATGGTGGGTGCGGAACGCCGTCTTGTGCACGTCGTCGGCGAACATTCGGACCTGGTGGTAGCCGCTGCGGAGATCGAGCTTGGTGAAGAACCGGGCGCCCTTGAGTTCATCCAGCAGCTCGTCGACCACCGGGATGGGAAACATGTCGCGCACCGTGGCCGCGTTGAGGGCGCGGTAGTCGACGCAGAAGCGCCATGTGGCGTCGTGCTTGCGCACCAGCAGAACTGGAGACGAGAACGCCGACGTGCTCGCGCGGATGATGCCCTGCTCCAGCATCGCCTTGCACTGGGACTCAATCTCATCTTTGAGGAGCTGGGGGTAGCGGTAGGGCCGGACCGCCACTGGCGCGGTGTTGGGCAGCAGGTGGATGCGATGGTCGAACGACCGCGGCGGTGGTAGACCGGTCGGCATGGCGAACAGATCCGCGAACTCCTGAAGCAGCAGCTGAAGAACGTCGCGGCCGTCAGCTAGGGACAGGCGCGGCGTCGGCTTGGCGTTGATTCCAAACCACTTGACCCGACGATCCATGTGCCAGAATGCCATGGTCAGCTTGGAGAAGTCCCAAAGGATTGGCCCCAGGGTCTTGAGCCATTCGCACCCCAGGACCAGGTCGCACCCTCCGAGTGGCAGCACGTACAGGTCGATGAAGAATTGCTCCTGGCCGATGTGGACGGGGACCGCCTTGCAAACCCCTGAAGAGGGAACGCGATCGCCGTTGGCCACGCCCACGGTGAGGCCCGGTCGCGGTGCCGGCACCAGTCCCATGCTGCGCGCGGCCGCTTTGTGGATGAAGGAGTGCGTGGAGCCCGAGTCCACCAATGCGGTGAGGGAGACGGCGTGGACGACCGTCGCGAGCTGGATGGTGGACGCCGACGCGACGCCGGTGATCGCGTTCAGGGAAATCTTCATGTCCTCCTCCGATGCGTCGTCCTCCGTGGAGTCGTCGTCGGCGAGCTCGAGGAAGTAGAGGCCCTTCATCGTGCATTGCTTGGCGTGCTCCCGCGAGAATTTCTCGGGGCAATTGAAGCACAGGCCGTCGGCGCGGCGCTGCGCCATCTCCTCTGGCGTGAGGCGCGTGAATCGCGCGCCGGAGGGAGGGGCGCCCTTGACCGGAGCGCCGGGCGTTGCCGCGGAAGGGGCCGTCGTGGGGGTCTTGAAACCGGCTGGTGACGTCGTGCTGCCGCGGGAGGACGGACGCGACGGCCGGGAGACCGGGCGCGCGGCCTCAACGACGATCTGGTCGCGGCGCTCGTACGACCGGGCGAACGACATGGCGTCCTCGAGGGACTCCGGCTTCTGCATCTCGACGTCGATGCTCATGGGCTGGAGCAGACCGGCGGTGAAGATGTCGATCTGTTGGCGCTCGCTCACGTCGGAGCAGCGGGCCAGGAGCTTGAGGAAGTCCTCCTGGTACTCGTCCACGGTCCCTGTGCGCCGGAGCTGCGTCAACTCGCCCAGGGTGTTGCACCGCGTCGGCGGCCCGAAGCGTTTGTTGACGGCCTCCGTGAACTCCGGCCAGGTCGGTGCGCCGCCACGGTTCTTCTCCAGGCGGTAGTACCACTGGCTCGCGGGACCGCGCAGATAGAAAGACGCCGTCCAGACCTTCATGTCCTCCGGAGTCTCGTGGGCGCGGAAGAATTGCTCTCCCTTGTGCAGCCAGTCGAGAGGATCCTCGAAGCCATCGTACTTGGGGTAGCGGAATTTGGGCCCTGGCGCGGGCGGCGTGCCGCGCCCACCGTCAACGCCCCCGCTGGAGGACGACGAGAGATCGAAGCGGCCCTTCTTCTCCAGGACTTGCGTCTGGACGTTGTTGATGGAGGTGTTGAGACGAGAGGTCTCCTGGCGAACACTGCCCACCTCGACGTCCACCTTCTTACTGAGGTCGTTGATCTTGGCGAAGACCTTCTCCATGGCTTCATCCATGATCTTCTCCAAGACGGCTTCGGTGACGGGAGTGTCACCCATGGCGGCAGTGGAGCGATGGGTTTAGCGGCGCGCAGGGGAAGAGTGGGATGTGGGCAATGCAGGCAACAACTAGATCAATCTGCTAGCAATGGCGCAAGAAAGACCCAGCTGATACCAGAGTTGATATGGGCTACTTTATTGATATGAGATCAGGCAGCAGAGGATCACAACCAACTCGCCCTCCCCTTGGGAGGCTCTGAGATTTGGCAATGGTCTTTTCTGCTTGCCGACTAAGGCCATCAGGCCGGGTACATAAAGCCTCAGGCTCAAACTAATCCCTGGATGCTAGCTAACAAACTGAAACAAACCTTATCTAAACTGAAGCCCAAAACAATCTAACCACTAGCAGGCGCAGGAGTCTTCTTCTTGCGCTGAAACTGCTTCCCAAAGAAGGTGTCCATAACAGAACGTTCCTCTGATATCGGTGTGTGGCTTAAGGTTCATGCTTTTGATGTTTCAATTTTGGCTTTCAGTCGATTTTGCTGAGCGCCCATGTAACCTTTTGTTGGCTCTTGCTGATTTAACAAGGAATAAATTTCACAAATCTATATGCATATTGTCCTGTGTTCGTGAATCAGAGTTGTGGAAAGAGCACTTGCTTATTTCGAAATGGTGCTGAATGCATACTATTTTGGTCCCTTAACAGGATTTATAAAGGTGAAAAGGCCATACAAGAATTTTGACTTTTTGGCTACAAGGATATGGCTGGGCACGCTGATGAAGAGACTTATGCCAATGTTGATTTAGTTTGTGCCTTATGTGATAACGGAGGTGAAATTGCAAGGTGTGTGTCCATGTTTCCTCTTTTTTTATTTGCTTTGAACCTGAACTGTGTTCCCAACATTTGCACCGGCCATTATTGCATTTCCTGTCAGGATAATAAAAACACTCAGAATGCTCTGAAATCCATATGTTAACAATGTTGCCTTTTTAGATTTTTAAACCATGGTACAGCTATTGTGATTGTATATTATTCACACATTAGTTATTATGGTAGCAAACAGACTGATGGGTGTAAAATTGATTTAAAAGGGAACATAATGGCATTTAGCTTTGTAGTTCTGCTTTACATTTGCACTGATATACCAATGCAATTTGACAAGAATGAGATACACTGGCTTGAATTTTACCAATTGTTTTGTGTAGTTGATTTGGCTATTTTTTGCAGCCTCTTTAAAGTTACGTGACATGTGTGCTAATGAAATTGGTAATTCACTGAATGATTCTTGGTTACTTGTATGTTTGAAACTCGTTTGCATTCTTTTTGTTACCTAAGATGAATTTATTGTTTGTATATGATTTCAATAGATTCTCTTTTGCCATTTGGGTCCAGCATTAATATCCTGTTTGTAGTCATCTCCTATGCATTTTGAAGAGAACACACACCAAATTCTACTTTATAATGGCATGCAACATCAATGGTTATCTTTTCGCGTTAGATAACAGTATAAAACCGTCTTGTAATGTTGATCGATTGTTTCTAATTCCTGAAGTATGCTTCTTCAATGATTTCTTGCAGCTGTGAAGGCAGGTGTCTTAGGTCGTTTCATGCAACTAAAGATTCTGGCGAAGGCTGTCCAACCTTAGGCTACAATAGGCAGCAGTTCAATGTATCTATCTTGATCCTTTCAAATTGAACAAGTTTAATTTTTTTCATATCCTCCATTCTGCTGTGGGCCATACTTTGATGAATTATGCATATTTACAGGCGATAAAAGTTTTTATGTGCAAGAATTGTGAGTATGAAAGATATCAATGTTTTGCTTGTGGATCTTTGGGTTCAGCTAAAACCGACTCTCCAGAGGTTAATCCCGTTCACAAAAAGATTTCATAGAAAGTTCCATTCATAGACTAACTTGCTGATAATTTTACAAGTGCAATAATAAAATATGGTATTATTACTATTGCCTCTCTATCTTGTATTGGATGGTTCTGATAGCTTTTCGTTTAATATATTTATTTCTTTTAGGTGTTCCCATGTGCTTCTGCAACTTGTGGTTACTTCTATCATGCTAAATGTGTTGCCCAGTTACTCTTTTCTGACAATGAAGCCAAAGCAACTGAGTATACAGCAAAGATAGCCAATGGGGCAAAATTTGCATGTCCGCTCCACAAATGCGACATCTGCAAGTATGGTGAAAACAAAGAGGTTAAGGAGCTGCAGTTTGCTGTTTGCCGGCGGTGCCCGAAGGCATATCATAGAAGATGTTTGCCAAGGCATTAAAACATTTATTTCCATTGTTTCCCCTAGAAGTTTGTATTCCACCTGCAGTCATCTAATATGCATGTACCTGTCCAGGAAAATTGCCTTCGAGGACTTCACTGAGAATGCTCAATGTGTTTTCCAAAGGGCGTGGGATGATCTTCTTCCCAACAATCGTATCTTGATATATTGCCTGTATGATTTGTTTCCTTCAGTCAATTAGCTATGCTGATTTGATTATTAACCAATAAATGTTTGACTAGATGTTGTTATCTGTCCAGGAAGCATGATATTGATCCAAAATATAGAACCCCAACAAGAAATCACATTAAGTTTCCTGAGGATCCTGCTGTTATCAAGAAACCCCTCAATTATGCAAATGGAATGAACAAAAAGATAGTGAAGATACGGCGTATTGATGAGCTTCCTTCTGCTCCATTGCCCAGTGTTAAAAGATCTTCTGGTACAATGAAACGTTCTTCATTGAGCAATTTGATGAATAAAAGGAGGAAGATGCCTGTGTCTGTAGAAAGACCAGTAGTTAAGGAAAAGCCAGTAGTAATGTCGAAACTCCCATTTAGCTCATTCCCTGAGATTGACAGATACACTGAGATGAGGCAAGTCTATTCCTCTGTTTACTTCTATCTGTTCTTCTTTTTTCTACCACTTAGATCTTTTTTCCCTCTCGAATGGATCACTTTGTTCTTCATATGTATTTCTCCTATTATGAACTTAAAGTTTTGATGGTGTCAACTTTCCATGCACAAAATTACATAATTGCTGTAAAGAGAAGCTCCAAGAACAACTATGTATATAATTTTGTTGATAACTCTTGTTAGCTCAGTGTAAACTCTTGTTAGCTCAGTGTAACTCGATGAATTATGCTTATTAACACAGTGGGTGCTCAGTTTCTTTTGCTTTAAGATACTTTGGGATTTGTGTACATTTGTTTCAGTGAAACTCTAGATGTCACTTGAAAACCCTAAGATTCGCTCTGTGCTACTGTCATTTACTACAAGATTAAGAAATGGGTGAAACAGCTATGCTCAAAGTTCTTAGATCATAAACATCACATTATGTGGTTCCAGTATTTCAAGTTGTGCTTTCTTTAATGCTGTTGTACCGTTTTCTTTCCATGATCTTCATGCACTGAGACTACCCTTCTCTCTAGAATATATGAGTTTGCACAAAAAACGTCAGCTGCTATAACAATGGAGGATGTACAAAAAAAGCTAGTGGTACCATCTACACACACATCTCTGCATAGTACCGATAAAATTACACTGGGAAAGGTGGAAAGATCTGTTGAGGTACTCTGCTATACTTAGAACCGAAGAACTGCTGTCGATTTGGTTGGTTCTTATGTGTTTTCCATGCAGGCGGTTAAAGCTGCTCTACATATGTTGGAAAATGGGGCATGCATAGAAGAGGCGAAATCTGTCTGCGCACCTAGTGATCTTTTTCTACTTGCAAAGTGGAAGGTACAAGAAAATGATGAAATTTCCTGTTGGTTGTGTTCTTCTATACACATTATGGTTAACTATTATTCTTTTACAAATATACTGCAGTAGATGGCATCCGTATATTAATGTACTTGTGTTATACTACTTGATTTGGTCACCATATTAGTTCCCCTCCGGTCACAAATACTTGACATTTTGGATAAGATGTGGTCAAACTTCAAAACTTTGACTATCATTGCTTGTAGAATATTTAGTTTGGAAACATACAAGTCATGAGTAGATTTATCTTGAAACTATTTTCAGAATCTCATAAATTTATTCTAATAGAAAAAGACTCAAAGTTGCACCTTGAAGACTGTGAAAAGTAAAAGATGTTACATTTTTTTTACTAGAGGGATTAAACTGAATCATTGAGAATTTGAGATAAGCTGATACAGCATCGGATGCTCAGAGTTGCTTGTATTGTGTATGTTGACATATGCAAAGGTACGATGAGTGGGGTTAAACTTGGTGAAATGGGACATTATGGCTCTGAAATGGTTCTTTTCTGCAATTACTATTTTTTCATTAATTTTAAAGTTTATTAATATCCATTATAACATGAGCTATTATCCGCAGAACAAACTGAATATATTTCTTGCACCGTTTCTTCATGGCATGCGCTATACATCTTATGGGCGCCACTTCACGAAACTGGATAAACTCCAGCTGGTAGGTGCAACTACTAGTGCTTAAACAATACATGATTATCTTCGTCTGTTCTTGTTGATATTTTCTTTTTACATTCTCTTGGAAGCAACATCATGCTGCCACTTTGCGATATTGTTCTATCATGAACATTTACAGATAGGCACGTTCCTCTTGAGTTATGAGGGCCATATTGTAATTTTGCAATTTGTACAAAATTATCCAAAAAACACTTCGATGTGGTTGGATCAACAAATTGGCATCCTTACCAAAGACGAATTCGAAACATTCTTCTTTTTTTCTGAATACAAGTAATACGATTACCAATTGCAAAGTTTTGATAAGTTATTTCTGTGACATTATAGGCAATCGCAAATTTCCTTATTGTACGTGAAAAATTATCCATATGCGTTACAGTTACACTGTGATTTGTAGGTAACAAAATCAATGGAGCTGCACATGCTTTTGTAAAATTGATTAAGGGCCTTAATACAAATTATGCTGTCTTCTAATTAATGTATGTAGTCAAATGCTTTTCTACCATCATTGGAATATTGAAATTTGCATTGAATCTTTATCTCTACTTCTCTAGTACATCATTTTTGAATACGAGAATTGATAAAATTTATTATGATAATAGGAGCAAATAATCTTAATCCAAATGTATGTCATTGCATCACTATTTTGTAGTAGCCCTAGGATGAATTCGATGTAAGGAACAGGAACCTTCCGAGGTTCACTTAGGTGTGTGGTTTCATCTATATCAGTTATATATAGAATGCCGTACAACTTACACATTATCTATTAGAACTTGAGGACGATTTCCTGTCACTTACTGTTTTGGAACTGAAAATATTACTGGTCTTTAATTATTGCAAACTTTAATATATACACTAGTTTGATTCATGTTTCTGAATGCAATATCTTTGTGTGCCACTAATGCAACTGCCATAAATATGTGCAGATTGTCGATAAGCTACAGTGGTATATTCAAAGTGGCGACACGGTAAATACCTGCACTTATTTTATCGTGTAAATTTGGCTGGCCCTTGTTTGCTTATAGTAGTATAAGATTGGGCTCTGATGAATGTACAAGCTATGAGCTGCCTTATAGTTGTTTATTTTAATATATTTTCTTTTCTCGTGATATATGCAATTCAGTTTATTTGATCAAGGTAGATTCTCTGACAAAGAAAAGCTATTGTGCGTGATATATTCTATCCACGACGAATTTTGACTCCTAGGTCTAGGTACAGAATGATGCCTCTGGCAATCTGAGTATATAGTTAAACAATCGTTGGAAAATTGCAATACTCAAGAGATAAGCATTGTCATTCATTGCTTTAGGGGAGACACTGCAGTACTGTATCTTAGTTCAGTTTACAGTAAACTGCAAACAACTTTATGGGCCATATGTGGGTTAATCATCATGCTTCTGTTTCATTGCAGATATAATAGCATTTATGTCTGTTCTTTGAATGTCTTGCTTTAATTCATCTGTGATAGCGATTTTGATGCTCATGGAGACATCAGCTTCCTGATTTCTATCCCTGTGTTCATTTTAAAAGAGCTGTCGAAATTTACTGTTCAGTAGAACCGACTAAATAGATGATAAACAAATGCCACTTGTCATAAACCTTATGGTGCGATCTATTCTTATTCTTTACAGGTTGTCGACTTTTGCTGTGGTGCAAACGATTTTAGCTTGTTAATGAAGGAAAAGCTAGAAGGTTCTGGGAAAAATTGCTTCTACAAAAACTATGATCTCATTCAACCAAAGGTAGTATAACCTGCTAATTTTGCATTGGCCATTTTTTGTTGATTGCGCATTTAATATTTAGCAAACAGTCGATCATTGTTTAAGCTTCGATTAAGGTACAGACTAGAGATGGCATCGATTGGCACCTGATATCTTTTTCTGCTTCCTTTCAAATCTTGACCTGTTAAAAGTTATCTAGCACAAGCTGACATGTAGGACCTCATTTTCAATTTTCCAGAATGATTTCAGTTTTGAGAGACGAGACTGGATGACTGTTCAACCAGATGAATTGCCCACGGGATGCCGATTGGTATGACCACAGCAACTCCTGTTAAATTGCTCTCATCCCACTGGAGACATTACGGCTCAGTTATTTATACAACTGCTGCTGTTATTTACAGATCATGGGGTTGAATCCTCCCTTTGGGTTTAAAGCCTCTCTTGCGAACCAGTTCATCAACAAAGCCCTCACTTTCAAACCAAAGCTTATAATACTTATTGTTCCCAAGGAAACTGAAAGGTGTCCTCTCTCGCTATCTATCTGCATTTTTTTTCTGCAATTGATACCTAATACTATTCCATGCTTCATGTTGGATAGATTGGACAAAAAGTACCCACCATATGAGCTAATATGGCAGGACTCACAGCAGCTCTCTGGAAAGGTACTTCTAGACAGTCTCCTTGAGTATATCTTTTCTTCAGTGCTATATTGTTTACTGACATTTTCTGTTGGGAAATTATGTAGTCATTCTATCTTCCTGGATCTCTGGACACTGACAACAAAGTGATGGAACAATGGAACATGTCACCTCCTCCACTTTCTCTCTGGAGCCGTAGTGATTGGGCTAAGAGGCATTCAGAGATCGCCAAATCAATGGGGCACCTCCCTAGTGAAAATGCATTCTCTGGTGATTGTCAAAGGGAGGTAGCTGATGGTCCATCTGTACCAATCCCAGGGAATGTGGAAATGGATGATGCTGATGGTGCAGACATGTCCTCTGTTTTGGCTCAGTTATTATCTGACACATACCATGACCCAACAACTTCTCCAGGGGACTACTGGAATGATACCAATGGCCGGTCGCGGCAGCCGTGCAACTATGAAACCTCAGGAAGGAGTGATCCAATTCCAACATATGCTCATCATGCAGACATGGGTGCTGGATCTGATATGAGCATTTCATTGTCAGAAACTGATTGTGAAAGACAAGATCAAGCTTCATCAATATCAGAGCACGGAGGCACCAACTCCCAAGCCTATAATGTGGTAGGAAGCGCACTGGCAGAGGAACCAACTGCTTCTGTTGATTATGCTGTTGGGAGTGCATCAGAAGAGGAAGCAACTGCTGCTGCTGATTATGCCGTTGGGAGGGCATCTGAAGAGGAAACAACTGCTGCTGCTGATTATGCTGTTGGGAGGGCATCAGAAGAGGAAGCAACTGCTGCTGCTGATTATGCTGTTGGGAGTGCATCAGAAGAGGAACCAACTGGTGCTGCTGATTATGCTGCTGGGAGTGCACAGGAGGAGGAACCAACTGATGCTGCTGATTTCAACGAGGTAACATCAGCTGCTGGCCTATACCATTTCCTAGAAGATTCATCACAGGCAGGCAGATACACTGCTGGGGTTCAATATTGGAGGGTGGAAGACTCACCCCTCCTGGAGGAGGGGGAGCTGAGTGATGCACTACCGGTGGGCAGTCCTGCAGCTGGCGCGCAGCATCAACGGACGGAAGAAACGCCACCAGCGGCGACACCTGAAGATGACTCCCGGTGCAGGCAGCTGGACATGCCACCAGCAGCGACACCCGAAGCTGGCTCCCAGTGCGGGCAGCCGGATGACTCGCGGCCTGCAGCCAGGCATAATGCTAGAACTCTGCCACCAAGAAACACCTTCCCCGGACTGCGCTTGCGGCAAGGGTGCAACACCTCTCGTCAGTTCATGTCCCAAGCCGTGGGCCATCAGGCCATCCATCAAGGGCCATCCAATGGTTGGATTGAGGATGATGATTTTTAGATTACGGAAGAAACAGAAGACCACTCTTGCTTGTGAATGACCACCTTTGATATCGTTGCTGTGTAGTGTAGGTGATAGCTGCTAATGTGCCTCGGCTTATCTTAGGCGTGAGCTAGTTCAGTTCTACGGCCGGCTTGAGTACATGCTGAGGTTATGCACGCATAGGTTGGTAGAGTTTATTCCGATGTTGTCATTGGCGCGCTGCTTTTTTTGATTATCGCCTTCATGTCCTGATTGCTGGAACTGTAAGTGGTAAGCTTGTTTGAGAGAACATCTTACCCGGGCAATGGACATGATTGTTGTGAGCCCGAGACAGCAGAAATGAGAAAATGAGTTCATGTGGTTGTGGACAACTCAATCTTTACCGACAATCCTGTAACTTTTGCTACTTGCATTCTGAACACTATGTTCGTCTACTGTAGCCTGTATGACAGAGCATCGCCTAATGGCAGAGCTCTATTGTCCAGGCTTGTTTGGAATTGCTTGGACTCCTTTCGGACTCTGTGAATTTGATGTTTTGTACGAAAGACTGCACTTACCGTGAAACGTCATTTCTACTACAAGCAGAGCTAAGTGCGCCATCTTGAATAAGAACTGGACTCTGGTGCCTTTCATCATGGCGAACAAGGCAGGACTGTATTTGACTGTGTTGTGTACCTTGAGACTCCACGGAGGCCACTGGCTGCTACTCGTCCGAGAAGGGAGCGTAGGGATGGGAATGGGCCGGGTCGATCCATTGGGTAGTTGACCCGACCCAAAAAAGCAAGGCCAATAGGTCATGTGGGTCGGCTTCAAATAGGAAAGGGGCCATAAGAGCCGAAACCTATCGACCCAATGGGTCAAGTAGGGCCGACCCAAAATCTTAAATTTGTGTTTTAAAATACATTAATATAATTTGCATCTCTTATGTATTTAAAAGTGCTTGTATAAGTATAGTCTAAAAATGTATTGGGCCGACCCATGCGACCCGTTGGGCCATCGAGGCCATAGTTAACACTAAAATTAGATCGACCTGTGGCTCTGAAAATTGGCCTTGAGGCCGTAGGGGCCAGGTCCAACGCCGGGGCCGGCCCACCCATTCCCATCCCTGAGGGAGCGGCGACAACGGTACGCTGGATGGCACCATGGGGATGGACGCGTGCGTCGGAATAGAAGCTGCCGCGCCGGGGCCTCGGTGGGCGGGCGCCATCGGTGGAAGAGCCGGGCCGATGTCGTGGGACTCGGTCCCGGGAACGCCCGACCGGCGGCTCCGGCCGTGGAGACCCGCACGTGCGAACCCCCGAAACGGCGACGACCGGCGGTGGCTGGGCGGCCGAAATGACCGCAGAGCCCCTGCCCGATGCGGGGCCGGGGCGGCACGTGATGTGGCGCAGAGGCGAAGGCGACGGACGGAGTGGCGGGTGGCCCCCGGAGTTGGAAGTCAAAGAGCCCGTGGCCGTGGGCGGTCTGTCACGGTGTCACCTGTGCCGCGCCTGGTGCGGTGCACGGTGGACCAGGGCCTGATAAACTGCCTTTGGGCTTTGCCGCTGCCTCTTTCTCATTTATGGTTGTGGAAGTCCTAAATACTTATTGTTCTTTCTTTTTTCTTGTTATTAAAAACTACGGCCATATTTAGTTGCGGCAAGTTTCATAATTTTTTACTATTCATTCATCACATCGAATGTTTGAACACTAATTAGGAGTATTAAACGTAAATTAATGACAAATCCTATTCCATAACCCGGGTAAAATTTGGAGAGGAATCTAATAAGCCTAATTAGGCCATGATTAGACAACGTCGTGCTACAGTAAACAAACTCTAATGATGGATTAATTAGGCTTAATAGATTTGTTTCGCGGTTTTTCGTACATTTATGTAATTAGTTTTATAATTAGATCATGTTTAGTCATTCTAATCTTCAATTTACAATTGCTATAGTAATTTTCACAACTTTCTCACCGCAACTAAACAAGGCCTACGTCAGGAGTCCCTAGCAAAACCTTCAGGGCCTTTTAACTATGGAGTTGTGACTTTGAGTCACTACCATATGGGCCCAAACCCTGCTGGACCCTACGTAATATTTAAAGTTACCATTGCAACCAGAGTGGTGATAGTATAGCATCGGTCCAGTTATCATGAAAGAAAGTAGGTAATACGTCTTTGTGGTGATAGTACACCAGCGGTGTTATTGTTCAATGGGTCTCTGTATCATAGCTGTAGCATAATGCTTTTTCATGTAGCATCTGACCAGAACGGTTTTATCAGAAAAGTGTATGGACAAGCTCACCCCAGCAGCTTAAATTACAATAGTTGTGGCTACTATATTTGATCTCAGTCCGTGAGGGCGGTGAACATGGTGACTTGGACGTGGTTTAGCTGTTCTACCGAGATAATCTTTTTTAAGTTAAGGGGCACATGCTCCTATCTTACTGCAACTAGAAAGACCATTTAACCAGTTGGTGAGATCATCATCAAACATTCATCAATATAACAGAGGGAATCTTTTCCATCCTAAGCAATTTTCAACCTCCTGTTTATTATTGTTGTATAATTTTTTCTGTTTTTTTTTCTTCAAACCCTATATAAAAGTTAGCGTTTTACATATGTAATTTAGAATTATATTGGAGTATGTTGGTAATTTTTACAAAGACATGTAGTAATAATGTCATATGTTGTAATTTAAATAGAGTTTTAGAGTTTGAGCCATGTCTCTAACATGGAAATCTACATTCTCATCGCATCTTCATATATTTATATATAGTCTACATGGTGGGACACATCATGCATACATACGTTAAGTTAGTATTCTCTATATGGACAAATAATGGTAGAATTAGGTCATTTATGAATAGATATTGTTGTACTTTGGGTATTTTGATATAATAACATATTATTTTTTAAAATGACAGATACATGCAATTTTAATACAAATTTAGTTGTTACTAAGTTATTAATTTTTATAATGACATAGGTGGTTAATTTATATGAATATTAGGGATAGGTTGTTTTGTATAATTGGATATGTGGGTAATTTAGATATAGATTTAGGGATTACTTTGGGCTATTTTTGCAAGAGCAAAAATGAGTATTTTTTAGAAAACATAATAAATCCAATGGCTATGATAATTAGAGTTTGCGGATTGATGGCCAGATTTTTTATTTTGGCGAGAATTTTTAGTATTTATCTTTTTTATAGGGTGTATCATGAGGATTAATATGGAGGCTTGAAAAGAGTCTTCAATTAGTAATTGTAAAGTATAATTGGTAATTAACCCATCTTTATAAAGTTTTGATGTCATCTTTATTCGGTTGATGAAACAGAAAAGGACAAAATTATGAAAAGCTCTAGAAGAATGATAGCATGCCATGATTGTTCACATAACTCTGACATAATCAGGATCTCAGACTGCCGTGCAAAACCTATGAAACAAGGTGGTCCTTTCAGAGAAAAATTAGAGTTCTTCTTCTTTCAAATTACTGGTTATTGCTTGATATCCCACATGCAACATGGATGTCGTGGTCAACAGAACATGCCTATTGTTCAATGGTCGTCGCTTTTCCTAAACAGAGGTTTGAAGGGCAAAACAAAAGTCACCCCAGCTAATTGCTAAACCTAACGGCAAAAGAGGACTTCATGACTTCATCCCTGCTTTCACTATGTAGGAAAAGATTGAAGAATGGGCCCATGTGAGCGTGGAAAAATGCACTGTTTTTTTTTTCACTTTTGGACCACTACCATCTCTTTGATCAACAAACCAAAGCCTTAGAGCTCGTTCTTCGGCTACCAACTTGTGTCAACAATCTTCTTCCTTGTCTCTCTTTATAAACTTAGACCTTCTGCATGTGTCTTCCACTTCTGGAAGAACACAAACAAGCAAGTTTTATCCTATACACAAACAATTAGAGTTGGGAGTCTTTCTTTCTGAGTCAAATAATTTAGTTCATGAAATGAACCATGCAGGTAATACACCATTTCTAAATTACAAACATTTTATTACCGACACTAGAGTCAGTTTTATAACTTGGTATTTGTTGTCAGAATGTGGAAACTACAGTTGATATTTTACACGTGTCACGATCTTAAATATATTGATCCTAAATGTTAGGGAAAGGACGTTCATGGTTTAAGCCTTTAAGGTTCTGAATGAGTTGATCGTATACATGTTTAGGTGTGCCACTTGTATACGGCCACATAAGATCCTGGTGTGAGCCCTTGCTAACTTGCTACGTTGTGTGCGTTTAAAAACCTCTAGTATTATATCTACCGCACTGCGGCCTCTAGTGCAAAGAAACCTTCCCTTCCCTCTCTATCCCTCTCTAACACACACGCTTTCTTGCTGCTTTCTGAGTTAGCATCAGCTCACCAGGACATGAAGAAGGATGAAGACGACGGCAATGCCACCATCTCCTACAACCTGCTGCCGTCTCTTCTCCAGCTCCGTTGCTGGCTCCTGGAGCGGCCGTCGCTCCGGTGATCTCTTCTTCTTCCTCGCCTTCTCAGTTCTTCTTCAGAGCAAAGCCATGGAGCTCGTCGTGCGAACCAGCGGCTCAACGGATTGAGGAGAGTTCTGGCGAAGAAGGAACCGTGTTTCGTGACGCGGATTTTGGCATGCGGGAAAGCCAGGCATTTTTCTCAATTCAGAATCGTTTTCGCTTTCCTCTCCTTGGTGATTGTTGCTGCTTTTGTTGTTCCTTTAGTTTCTTCCCTCAAAAACTATTTGTAGCTCTGTCGATTACCATTTCAAGAAAATCGATCATTATTGGAGATCGAAATGGTCCTTTTGATTCTATATATCTATGTATAAAGCCATCATTTAGCAGCATGTGGAGCAGCTCAATCAATCAAGTGCGGTGTTACATCTTACAAGTCTAATTTGTGTGATATGCATTTTTGAGTTGATGCAATGTTCTTGAGCGATTAGCTTGTGAAATCCTGATCCCTGCCCTCTTCTCTTCTGTCTATTCTATCATGTTTGTTTAGGTTTGCAGTGCAATGCAGTTACTGTTTACTGCATGTCTGCATCTACTATGGATACGATTCCTGATTGCCGAATTCATTTTTTTTCGTGCTAAGCATTTCTCGTGAAGAACAAGATCTAGGCCTTGTTTAGTTCGTGAAAGTTGGTTGAATTTTCTGTAGAAAAAGTGCATTGAAAAATGTGTTGCAGAGAGGAGGGACACGTTTTTCAATACGTTACTTTTGGTTGAATTACAGAAATTTGCTGGAACTAAACAACGCCCTACACAGCAGTACTGAAAACAGATTTTTTGCAGTGCCAGCTTGATACGTCTTGTTCCTGCAAGCATCATTGAGCAAACATTATATGCAAGTACTTTTTGTCTTTTAGGTGCCTTTTTGCGTGCAGTGTTGAGACTCTCCGGTCTTGTCCAATGGACCATCCTTGCACTTCGCTCTCTGTTGAGTGATGGATAGCTTCCATGATTGAGCAGTGATTGGTGTTGAGAACCAGTTTTTAGAATTATTCATGTATCTCATATGAGGTCTTTTTTAGGCAATGGTCTTCTTGACTCTTGTTTGTTCTGAGTGTGTTGATGATGGTGGTGTACAGCTATACACCTAAAACTTATTTGTGCCCTAACAACCACATAATAATGTGCCTATCATATATGCTATTTCTTCGCCCTTTCTTATGTTGTATCACATCCCTGTCAGTGACACGCTGACATTAGCCCTGTTCATACTTCCCTTTTCCTGTTACCCCGTCCAGGCTTTTTTGACCGGTCAAGTCACTTAACTTCTTTAGTTCAATGCACTCAATGAACATGTTTGTTTTCTTTTTTACCAAATAAGCTTCTGAAATGGAGCAACTACATACTCCCTCCATACCCATAAAACAAGTCGTTTTGGACAAGATTTCAGTCAAACATTAGGAATATAAAACATGAATAACTTTTAAGTTGTTGAGTTTGAAAATGTGAGAACTACATGAATAGATTTGTCTTGCAAAATACTTTCATAAAAGTATACATATGTTAGTTTTTAATAAGCATTTTTATAAAAAATAAGAAGTCAAAGTTATGCTTTGGAGACCGTGTCGCTGTCCTAAACGACTTGTTTTATGAGTATGGAGGGAGTATATGTTTTTGGACTTACCAAGTACTATATCACCTAATGAAATTTTTAAAAAGTACAGCACCTAATAAGGGACATGAATTTTAGCTTGGTTGTTCAACAAATGCAGCAACCTACATATGCTTCTAAGATATATTCATATTGAAAACAAAAAAGATAGTACTATCAGCTTGGATTAAATTCCTTTTAAAGCCCAACAAGAAAAAAAAAACTCTCCAAAACTATATGCAACAAAACTAAGTAGTAGTACTAGTACAATGCACAAAATAACTTTGCTGTCCTCGGGATTCGCGCGCTCCCCCGACCAAGTTTGTGAGGAGAAACATTATACATAGTGCAACGTGGATCGGCATTAACTAGTAATCAAGGCCTAACGATGGCGTCGCTGTCTCGGCCACACTTGTTTAATCAGATTACGATGCATACCTGTGTCCTTGAGCTGCCGGTTTTGACTTTAGGATCTGCTGCGCCTGCGCTACTGACAGTCTAGCTAGCGCCGCAGGAAGGCCTGCGAATTTTACTGTAGCAATTCTAAACCTAAGATTAGGAGAACTAAACATGATCTAATTATAAAACTAATTACACGGATGGACGGAAATCGCGAGACGAATCTATTAAGCCTAATTAATCTGTCATTAGAGATTGTTTACTGTAGCACGACGTTGTCTAATCATGGTCAAATTAGGCTCATTAGATTCGTCTCGCAAAGTTACCGGGGGTTATGGAATGGGTTTTGTCATTAACACACGTTTAATACTCCATGCATGTAAGATTCCCTTTGATGAATAATGAAGTTTGATGAATAGCGAAGTTTGGGATGGAAACTAAACAGGACCTGGCCTGAGCCAGCCAGGAGTGGCAGTTGCAGACCTGATATAATACATCGGTTGATTTCCCTGCCCTTAGCGTTTACACTGCTCGCCTCACTTGGAAAGGTCTACTAGTCCAACACTCCAACGTGCTTCATGTGCATTTCAGCATTTTTAGCCCCAACTGATCTGTCACTCTCCATCAGTACGTGCATTTGTGGAAAATTTTGACGATCTTGGCCTGTCTTGCCTCGGAATTTAGTTTAGATGGGTTTGTTGTTTTGACAGTTCAATCATCGCTAATCAGATTTGCCTCCCCAGATTATCTGAATATACAAACAGGTAGCTTTAAAGTTTGTAGTACAAAGTATACATCTTGTCCAAGCTGCAGCTCAAAAGTTCATGGCTTTGAACAGAGACAGCATTGACTTCCTGCCGTCCACCTCCACCATCAACGACAGCAGCGGGGAACGGACGAAAAGCCAAAGGCTTCCGCAGCTCTTTCATCATCCGCGTCATGTCGCTCGCTCGCTCGCTGTGAGTGACAACCGGCCTCGCTTTCGCGCCAGTGCAGATTTGGGATGAAAAGCCTTGAGGGCAGGCGCGGAAAAAGCTCTTTTACACATGCGTGCAGCTTTCGCAAGCGGGTAACAGTCGTTTGACTGAAAGATAGGCTCAGCCGACAGTGCAAATATGGAAAAGGCGTCGCGCGGACATTCATGAACAGGTAATATAGTGATATCTTCCCACTACAATTTCAGGGAAAAAAATATTTTCATCGTCTAAAAAAGAGTGCATTTCGATTTGTCTTAAATCAGATTATTTTAAGCTTAAATAAGATTATAGATAAGATTATCAACATCTGTGATACCAAATAAGTATTATCAGTCATAAAATATAATTTCATAATATTCTTTTTTATTTGGTCTAATAAACATCGATACTAATATCTATAATTTTAGTTAATCCTAAGATATTTAAAACTATGATTGTACTTCCATTTACTACAAAGAGAGTACATATTGTATACACTACTACTAGTAGACTGACTGGCTGAGCAAAAAGAATAACACAATGTGACACAAATCAATGATATGCATAGATTTTAAACATGGACAAATGAGATACACACTCATCATAGTACACTCAATACAAAAATCGGGACAGATACAGGCGATCTACACGTACATAAGGGGGGGCAGGCACAGAATCTGCTGTCCATCGTTGCGGTTGCGAGCCTTGTGATGATTGACATGGGTGCGCTGTGGTCCGCCGAACATTTGACTCACGAATCATGGAGGCGCATGACTGGAGAGAGATCACCGCACGCCGCGTCCCCCGCCGGGCCGCCACGGCAGGCACGTCGTCCCTGATGGCGACGGGACTCCGGGCGCCAGCGGCGGTAGAGGCGAGGGAAGAAAGGAAATATTCCCGTGACAAGAGCCAAGAGGGCGTGGCCACGTACAGGTCCCCCCCCAAACCGGTGCCGCCTGTCCGCAGCCGTGCGCCCCCGGCATGATCGGCCTACGACACGGACGCCGCGGCCGGCGGCACGGCCCGTCGGCGTTGTATCCTGAACAGTTGCGATCTGGCTGGCCGGACGATGTGAATTGACTGAAGCACTGAACCAGGAACAGGAACCTGGGAGGTTCAGAAAAAGCAAAGGGACGGCGAAGAAAGAGACTGAAACAGAAGAAACAACAGCCAATCATCCGCGTGCGATTTCTCTGCTTTTTTGTTCGTTCACCGGCCGTCGGTTAAATCCACAGCCTCCGTGAATTTTCTCAGGGACAAATGTTTGAACTCCTTGTAAACAAAGCCATATACTGATATACAGTTCCAAAATTCCAAAGGAAGAACAAAGGGAAAAAGAGGAAATCTGAAGAGCTACAAGATCCTATTCGACACCTTTCAGAATCAAGCCCATTGCCTTGGCTGAGCCTCTAGATCACAGGCAAAGGAAAAGGGCATCGACTCACCTAACTTCAGTACAAACAAAAACCGTGTTATGAGAACGGCAACTAGCCCAAATCGCCAGCTGACTGTGGCTTCAGTTTCTGACAGAGCTTTCCTACACAGAATCGACTGGGACCATCTTCACTGCGACGGCGATGGGCATGCCTATGAAGCCGATGAAGATGCAGGCGATCCACTGCGTGAACGTGAGAGGGGTGGTGTTGGCGAAGCTGCCGAGGAACTGGATTATGATGAACTGGAAGACGACGGTGCTGCCGAGGACCGCGGCGAACACGTTGTTGTCTAGGATGCCCTCGAACACATTTATCCTCTCCATCTCCCTTGAGCTCACCTCATTGAAAACCTGCTCAGTTAAGAAGAAATTAGTGGATATTCACACGATAAAACCATATGAAAATGCTGTTTCTGGTTGCTATTCAGTATTCACGAACATTTGAAACATCAAGTAATCATACTTTGTCAGATAACCATAAAGAAAGGAACCTCATATTTAACAGTGGAGTAATCCCATATTTTCTGATACAAGTTCTTTGTAACAAGTAACTCCCAGTTACTGTTTTTTTAAGCAATAGTTATTGTTGATTACAGTAGTATATTTTGCTGAAACCATGTTATTCATAAGGAAACTATTTCCATAATTCCAGCAAAAAAAACACAAAGTAAATCCAACAGGGCCTATATATTTGATAAAACAGAAAAATAAATGCAAGAAGCACTTCCACATTACCTGGCAGAATACAAAGCAGTTGAAGATGATTGTGTTCAAGATTAGATCTGAGTTGTCGCCCTTGATTCCGAAGAGCCATTTCCCTTCAGCCTGCAGATACCAAATCACGGCGAACTGGTACAAGGCCTGTCCCATGATGTTCCTCCACATGATGTTGCTGATGAAGTTTCCTTTCCTTCCAACCGGAGTTCTTTTCATCAGCTCATTGTTTGGAGGTTCTGTGGCCAATGCCAATGCGCCTAGTGTGTCCATGATCATGTTGACCCAGAGCAATTGCACAGCAGTAAGAGGAGCACTCCCTTCATTAACAAGCAGGCAAGAACAGTGAGCAAAATTAACTTACAGAACAAACAAATTACGAACTTCAAAGATTTTCTATATTAGTAGAAGAGCACAAATTTGAATTATCCGAAATATTGTGCAAATTAAAGGGATCATTCCAGTAATTCTGTCATAGATGAAATTGCATTACAGCATAAGTTCTAATTTTTTGGTAAAAGAAAAAAAGCTTTTCATAAAGTACCTATCAAGCAAGCCGAGGAGAAGTTTACAATGAGAGCCACCACATTGACTGTCAGCTGAAACTGAACAAACTTCTGAATGTTGATGTATACTGATCGACCCCATTTAGCAACAGTGACAATAGTGGAGAAGTTGTCATCAAGAATGATAACATCAGCACTCTCTTTTGCCACCTTCACATAAAGATAAGGAATCATATAAGGAGCTGCGTAATGAATGGAACTGGGAGCACAGGTAATGATGGTTCAACTCATAGTATTGCCCATTCTTATATAGATGTTACAGTGATGTCAAAGAATAGCTCAAGAAAAAAAATGCTGACACATATAGCTACCAATTACATTGCTATTTTGCTAGTATAAACTTAATATTTCTCATACTTTTGTAAAATAAAAGTTATGGTATTTAATTTATGAAAATGGCATAAAAAATAGTACCTCTGTTCCAGCAATGCCCATTGCAAGCCCAATGTCGGCTTCATGAAGTGCAGGTGCATCATTTGTGCCATCACCAGTCACCGCAACAACTTCATCAAATGTAGTCCGAAGATGCTTGACCAGTGTGTGCTTGTCAAGTGGTGAAGATCTTGCCATCACCTGGCTCATAAAATCAGAGAACATTGATAGATGATCCCAGAAATGGTGTGTGAGGTAACAAGTAGTAGTAGGTCGACCAATTCACCTGTATTTTGGGTATCAGTTCATATAATTCTTCCTCACCCTTGACTCTGAAGTCCGGGCCTTCAATGGCTACGCCACCTTCAGTCAAAATGCCGCATTCCCGCGCAATCGCCTTTGCCGTGTTGATGTTGTCACCTGTAACCATCCTGACCGTGATGCCTGCTGACCTGCAGATGGCGACGGATTCCTTCACGCCGGGACGGACGGGGTCCTTGATCCCCACGATGCCAATGCAGGTGTACCCATCCATCGGAATCTGATCGTTTGCCGAGAACGCCCCGTCGACATCAATGTAGGCAAGGCACAGCGTGCGGAGCGCCTCGTTGGCGAAGCTATCAATGGTGGCCTTGAGTTGATCCAGGGTTGCGCCTTCGAGGGGGACGACGTTGCCGTGTTCGTCCAGGTACTTGGTGCACGATGCCAGGATGATCTCCGACGCGCCCTTGCAGTGAGCTCGCAGCGCGTCGCCCGGGAGCTTGATGACCACCCCCATCCTCTTCTTCGCCGAGTTGAATGGCTCGACCTTGACGAGGGTGCTGGCCTTGCGCACCGCGGAGAAGTCCCCGCCGAGCGACAGCCCGAACTCGAGGATGGCGGCCTCGGTGGGCGTGCCCAGTATCTCGCGCTTGCCGTCCTGGTTCATGACGACGTCGCCGCCGGTGTTGTTGAAGATGGACTGCAAGAGCATCGCCACGACGGAACTCGGCAAGTCGGAGGGCAGGGTCTTGGTGTCCGAGGAGCTACTCACGTCCTTGATCTTGCCGCAGATGCAGGCCTTGACGACGGTCATGTGGTTGGTGGTGAGCGTGCCGGTCTTGTCGCTGCAGATGGAGGTGGCGGAGCCCATGGTCTCGCAGGCCGCGAGGTGCCGGACGAGCGCCTTGTCGTTCATCATCTTCTTCATGGCGAAGGCGAGGCTGAGCGTGACGGCGAGCGGCAGGCCCTCGGGGACGGCCACGACGACGATGGTGACCGCGATGGCGAAGAACTCGAGCAGCGCCATCGCGTCGTCCCCGGTCCAGCTGAAGTAGGATCCGTCCGAGATCTTGCGCCAGAAGAGACTCTGGGTGAGAACCGCGAACGTGACGACCGCGAAGATGAGCCCGATCTTGCCGATGATGGTGGCGACGCCGTTCAGCTTGACCTGCAGCGGCGTCTCGTCGTCGCCGCCCTCGCTCAGAGTGGCCATCAGCTTGCCCCACTGCGTCCTCATGCCGACGGTCGTGACGAGCATCTTGCACGAGCCGTCCTGAACCTTCGTCCCCGACAGGAGGAACGGGTTCTCGGCGTTGACGGCGACGGGCTCACTCTCTCCGGTCAAGCTCGACTCGTTGATCAGCAGAGAGAACCCGGACACGAACAGCCCGTCGGCGGGCACCTGATCGCCGATGGAGAGGTGGACGATGTCGCCGACGAGGAGGTCATAGATCGAGAGCTTCTGCCGGAACCCGCTGCGGGTGACCTGCACGGTGATCTTCTTCTTCTCCTTGTCGAGGTCCTTGAACTGCAGCGACTGGCGGTAGTCGCTGGTGGCGGTGACGAAGACGACGAGCAGGATGCTCGCCACGATGCCGAGCCCGTCGTGCGCGCCGTGGGGCCAGCCCTCGGTGGCGATGCCGACGAGGAGGGAGACGAGCGCGCAGGCGGCGAGGATCATGAGCGTCATGTCCTGGAGCGCCTCCCACACGAAGACCCAGAAGCTGCGCGCCTCGGCCTCCGCGAACCGGTTGACGCCGAAGAGCTCCTGCCGGGCCGCCAGCTTGTCCGCCGACGCCGGGAGGCCGTCGGACGCCGAGGTGGAGAGCTTGGTCAGGACGCCCTCCACGCCGCCGTGGGTCTTGAGGCGCTTGACATCGTGGCTCTCCACGACGGAGCTCATCTCCTCCGCGCAGACGCCGAAGCCCGCCGCAACCACGTCGGCGGGGACCTTGTAGTCGGCCTGTGGCGGGAGGCCTGCGGATCGGAGTCATTGTAGGCGGCGAGATTCAGAGACGAAACAAAATGGGAGGATTCTTGGCGACCGTGGTATCATCGGAGGTTCGTTCTCTGACAAGGGGACGAACGACGGATGGACGGACGACATGACGTACCGTGGATGAACTGGAGCGCGGCCTTGGAGACGAGCACGGCGACCCGGAGCTTCTCCTGGTTGGAGCGCTTCATGGCGGCGGCCTCGGAGCGCTTGTCGAGGTTGGCGGTGAAGCGGAACCGCCGCGTGGGGTTCTTGACGACGCCGACGACACTGCGCCATCGGCCCAGCGCCTCGTCGGACGAGTGCTTCGCCTTGACGCCCCCAAAGTTCTCCTTGAGGTAGCTCTCCATCTCGATCGCCTGGCAAGCTCTTCCTCCGCCGTCCCGAGCGGTGGTCGTGTCGTGTGTCTACGAGCGCGCCCTCGCGCCAGCAGCGAGCATTCCTGGAGCGGCGACGGATCAGAACACGCGCGCGCGAACCGGTCGTGCTTTCATGGAAGCTTTCGCGAGGTGAGTGGAGCGGAAGAGCCGAAGAGGATGGTGGTGGTGGTGTCTCGAGCTGGGGTGTGAGATGGTTTGTTCGGGATCGATCCGCACGAGACGGGAGGGGAGAGCGAGTGGCGCCTCCTCGTCCGCTCTTGCAATCTGGCCGCGAAATGAACGGAGCGCCGCCGAGGCCACGGCGAGGGCTACGGATCGGCGCCGCTGGTTCGCGCATTCGCCGGCCGTTGGGCGCGCGCCTGTCACGGGTTCTTTTTTCTGGGTGTGTGGCCAGGACGATAGAGCATGGAAGAAGCCCAGCCCGTGTTCTCGCAGTTTCACGGCCCAATCTCGCCAAAGCGTCAAACCGCGGCGCGGCTGCCCTGCTGCATTCCCTATTTTTTTTCAAAAAAAAAATCCCCACAAAGTGTGTCCAAAATTTGAAGCAACGAAATTGCAAAGTGTTTCCCGCTAGGGTTATATGACTTCCACACTACTGTTGTTTTAGCATGGATAAGGCTAACGTCTGGACTAATAAGTCAACTGATCCTAAAAAGAAATTCAAACTACCCACTCGAAACATAAGAGGCTCCATGTTCCATTAAGTTAAACTATTCTAACAATAGTATTTGTTATATCAAATGAGAATTATTAGATCCATTATGAAATATTTTTTGTACCTTACAATATGGTTGATGTTAATATATATTCTCTTGATCCCTTCTATAAAATCTGACAAAGTTACAATTATTGGGCTTTCAAGAAAAACTCATGATCCTCTATATTTCAAGACGAACGATGGACATAGAAAACAAAAGCAGAACAGGTTCTATATAGCTCCAACAATCATTACATGATACTGCCATTGCCCCCAAATACAACGATATATAGAAACAACATAACAATCGTGTTCTAGGTAACAATAATCAGATTCGACTGCTGGCTTCTGGTTCTCTACATTTTACCGTCCAACTTTTGGTGCTTAACATTTTAGCATCAAACTTTTGACCATCATAATGTTTTCCCCGGCCCTTATTGAGGATGGAATTATGAAAATGTAAAACCATTGTTTCTAGTGCTTCCACCACAGCTTTCAACGTTCTCGTTATGGACGGGAACGGGGTGGATCGACCCATTGGGTAGTTGGTCCGACCCATAATAGTAAGGCTAATATGCCATATGGGTCGGCCTCAGATTAGAAATGGTTCCATAGAGTCAGAGTCCATCAACCCAATGGGTAAGATAGGGTCAACCCAAAACATCTCAGAAACTCGACGAGATTAAATCCAAACGGTCTATGACTTTGGTCATAGTACCGTGAGTTAATATGTCATGTTATAAAAATAAGTTGGGTTTGCTTTATGTGTTAGTGTGGTACCAGTGATCAGTGTTTAGGATAATGCTTGTTACGCAATATGCTGGATCAGTACCCCTGCATATAGCCCGTCACACCATGTGTTAGTGTGTTAGCAAAGATATATGTTTGCAAAAATATAATCTAAATGTTAGACTGGGTCTATTCGAGTTACCCATTTGGCCATCAACACTACAGTGAAACGCAGAATTGGGGGTCAACCTATGGCCTCTCAACTTGGCCTTGAGGCCATAGGGCCACGACCAAGGCCAAGTCTGGGTCTACCCATTCCCATTCCTAGTCATCGGATATGGATAGCAAACAGATAGTGTCCCATATAAGGGGGGAGGGGGGCTCAAGCCCCCTGGTCATCTTTAGATCCAACCCTGTACATATGGTTGTGGGCCCAAAAAAACAGATCCTTGTAGGCCTTGGACGGGACTCCCAATTCAGGTTCCTCAGAACGCCCAAGGGTTGTTTAATATCGCGGCCGATGCTGGGCTTGAAAGTAAGTTATGTGCCCTTGTAACTGCTCCTTCTGTAACCTTTCTCTTTTCGCCTTTTCGGACTTTCCGACCTCATGTTGTTCTCCTTGGCTTACCGAGATGATCTTTGTAAGCTCATTGTAATGGCCCCGCCTCAGATCCCTTTCGATCAATGAAAAAAGTAGGTGGGGATCTGTCACACCCGATTTTTAGAACAAAATCGAATGCATCGCATATGTGTGCCAGGATCAGTTCATCACACACATGCTGACTTCATCAGTGTACATATCACAAGACCATGTTCGAAAAGTAAAGAAATTACATAACATAGTACACTCACGATAGTTCGACACAAATGTCTTAAACGCACACCGAATAACTAAACGGAACAGCTTCTGGACTCCATCCACAGGCTATCAACTGGTTGACGCGCCTAGATCTCGTCATAGTCTCTGTAGTACTCCACTTCAGTGTTGGCTTCTGATCAGCAGGTATTTAGCAAGGATGAGTACACTTATGGTTGGTACTCAGCAAGTGGGGGAATATGCAAGGCCATCAAAGGGGTTCAGGCTCAAGCGGTTAGCACTTTTAGTTGGTCAAGTTTTATTAGCAAGCACCTATTTACTAGATATAAGTATATACCAACCCAAATTAAGTATAAAGCATACCAAAAGTATCCATCCAAGACCCAGAACCACAGATTAGATCATGTTTGAGTTCAATTATCATGTGAGGGTCCAAGCCGCTCTTAACCGTGAGCACGGCTGATATATCAGTTTTACACTCTGCAGAGGTTGTACACTTTACCCACAGCTAGTGTTCCCTTGTTCGCCCGGGTTTGCAAAGCCCTTAAACACTTCCTTTGGTGAGTGGCGAGGGTTCACTACGAAGCTTTTACAAAGACCTAGGCATTAACTAGTGGCCCGCTAGAGTTTCAGCAACGGTGAGGTCCATAACCCTCCCTAGAGAGGACGTACCTTAGCAAAGAATACTCCTACAAGAGGACCGAGCTATGACCCCTTCACCGGCCCCCTCCTTGCCCTTCCGGTAAGACCAACTAGTCAACCCCAAGTCTAATTAATCAGCTAAGCCAGAGCCATATTAGACTGTGGTTGCACTGTTTTCTTGGGTGGTTCTCCATGTTCCAATTAACCATGATGATCTTATAGTTAAGCCAGAAAGTAACAACATAAATGAAATCATGATTAATTGAGTAACCAAGTAACAGAACCAACCCAAGTTTAAGCAATGTAAGCATTGATCTATCCAAAAAGTAGCCAGGTGGTTCAAGGTTCAAGGTAAAAAGATTCTAGTCATGTCCTAAATAGGATTCCCATCAAAATTAATGCATTGCAGTAAAGTAAAAATGTAATTAATGAATGTAAATGGGACAAAAGAGTAATCATGAAGAGGGAGGCCACTTGCCTTCCTCAAACTGTTGTGGGTCTTCTTCAAAGTGTTGCTGCTCTTCCCCTTCTTCGAACGGCACGTTCTCTAACGATCAAACAAAGCAACACAACAACATAAATAAAAACAGTATACCAAACAGTACTAAAAGTATAGAACAAGTATTCTAAACTAAAGAGCATGCAGAGACGAACGCGTGGCCGTGAGAATCGCTCAAAACGGATTTAAAACGAAGAAGTTACACTAATTACAAGGTTGCAGGGACTAACATACAATAAAAACTAAAGTCTGCGTACTGTTTTGATAAAAATCGAGGGCCTAAACATAATTATTCATAGATCAGAGGGGCTAGCACATGAGAAAACCATGTAAGGGATGGCGGGTTAGAATATTTGAGAACTCGAGGGCCTAAACAGATAAACCAAGGGCATATGTATGAATATTTTCTACTGATGATATGAAAGGACCTTGGTGTCGCCTGGGGGGGTGAATAGGCGAATCTGCAATTTACAAAAACTAATTCCAATAGTCAGCACCAAAACCGGTATTACCGGTTTCCCAAACCGGTAAAACCGGTTCCTGGACAGATTGCACTAACAAGTATATT
>CM014275.1:8986125-9008824 GCA_004135705.1 Alloteropsis semialata
CCTCGCGGGGCGGAACGGCGAGGCAGGGTGGGGCGACGCCTCCGGGGGAGAGCGACGGCGCCCGGCACCTGGCTGTGGCGACGCCTCGAAGGGAGACGGCCGACGGGTCGCAGGCGCGAGCAGCGAGAGCCCCGAGGGAGAGCGGCGGCGGCAGTCGGGGAGAATGCGCGTCGGCGCAGCGAGCGGAAGACCTAGAAGAGACTCTGCGGGCCAGAGTAACTGGCCGCAATCCCCCCGCACACGCAGCAGCAACAGCCCAACCTGTCCGGCCCTCAGCGCGCGCACGTCCCAGGCAGGCCGAGCGGGCCGCGAAGGCAACAAAACACACTGAGGCAGCCCAACGCGGAAAAATAGCATCTACAGTACACCGAGCGCTGCAGGAGCCGGGATTCCCCCAGCGATATCTCTACACCTAAATCTCTACACCTAAAAAGAACGGATTATCGTCGTTTCCCGTCCTTAGTAGTCCCTCCGCTTTTCGTCCTCCGGGTGCGACACCGAGGCCCTCCCCGACGCCCGTCGCTCGCAGGAACCCCACCCGGTCCGCGTTCGATTCCCAGTTCAGATGTTTTTTACTTTTCTCCGTGAGTTTCCTCATGTGAAAACAATCGCGCCCCCCGCAGCCGCCTCCCCTTCTCCACCCAAACCCTATCTCTATCTCTTCTCTACACCTAAAAAGAACGGATTGTCATCGTTTCCCGTCCTTCGTAGTCCCTCCGCTTTTCGTCCTCCGGGTGCGACACCGAGGCCCTCCCCGACTCCCGTCGCTCGCAAGAACCCCACCCGGTCCGCGTTCGATTCCCAGTTCAGATGTTTTTTACTTTTCTCCGTGAGTTTCCTCATCTCTTCTCTTCTCTACACCTAAAAAGAACGGATTGTCGTCGTTTCCCGTCCTTCGTAGTCCCTCCGCTTTTCGTCCTCCGGGTGCGACACCGAGGCCCTCCCCGACGCCCGTCGCTCGCAGGAACCCCACCCGGTCCGCGTTCGATTCCCAGTTCAGATGTTTTTTACTTTTCTCCGTGAGTTTCCTCATGTGAAAACAATCGCGCCCCCCGCAGCCGCCTCCCCTTCTCCACCCAAACCCTAACCCTCACAACGCTCCTGGCGGCGAGCGAGCCACTGGGGGAGGGCGCGGCGATGGGGGCGGGGGACTTCGCGCTGCCGGACGAGGTCCTGGCGGCGCTGCCGCGCGACCCCTACGAGCAGCTGGATCTGGCGCGGCGCATCACGGCGCTGGCCGTGGCCGGGCGGGTGTCCGGGCTGGAGCGGGAGGCGGGCCGGCTGCGGGCGGAAGCCGCGGAGAAGGACCGCGAGAACGGGGAGCTCAGGAGTGCTCACACCCGATTTTGAGGACAAAACCGAATGCATAGCATATGTGTGCCAGGATCCGTTCTCACACATATGTTGACGTCATCAGTGAAAATATCATAAGACAGTGTTCAAAAACGAACAAAAGAGAGTACATAACTTATTACACTCAGCGATAACAGACACGAAGGTCTTAACCGTTTCACCGACAACCTAAAACGAAAGAAGCTTCACGACTTCTCCACAGGCTTGACTGGTTGACGCAAAGCCTCAGAACTCCTCGAAGTCACTGAAGTACTCCACATCATCATTTTCTTCTGAACAGCAGTTTTAGCAAGGGTGAGTACACTTATGGTTGGTACTCAGCAAGCGGGGGAAAAAATGCAAGGCCATCAAAGGGGGGTTTCAGGCTCATGCGGTTAGCACTTTTAGTTGGTCACATTTTATTAGCGAGCACTTATTTACTAGGTATAAGTTTATACCAACCCAATTAAGCAAGAGAGAACCCACAAATTATCCAAAAACCAAGGAACCACAATTTAATATCATATTTAGGTTCAATTATCATGTGAGGGTCCAAGCCGCTCTTAACCGTGAGCACGGCTGATATATCAGTTTGACACTCTGCAGAGGTTGTACACTTTACCCACAGCTCGTGTTCCCCATGTCGCCCGGGTTTGCAAGGCCCTTAAACACTTCCGAGGTGAGTGGCTAGGGGTTCACTCCGAAGCCTTTACAAAGACTCAAAGCTAAACTAGCAGCCCGCTAGAGTTTCGGCCGCGGTGAGGTCCATAACCCTCCCTAATGAGGCCGTACCTTAGCAAAGGCTACTCCTCCAAGAGGACCGGGCTATGACCCCTTCACCGTCCCCCTCCTTGCCCTTTCGGTAAGGCCACCAGTCAACCCCAAGTCTAATTAATCAGCTAAGGTTAGAGCCATATAACACTGTGGTTGCACTGTTTTCTTGGGTGGTTCTCCATGTTCCATTTAATCAAGATAATCTTGTAATTAACCAAGTATAGCAACAAATAAAACCATGTTTATCATATTCAAAAGTTTGATATTACCATCCCAAGATTAAGCAACTAAGCATTTCTACCCATCAAGGATGATTAAACCCGGTGTATCAAGGTTGAGGGAATAAAAACTAGGTATATCCTATGAATAGGCATCCCAACAAATTAATGCAATACATAAAAGTAAAGGTGATTAAAATGCTGTTACTGAGTTGAAGAATATGAAGAAGGAGGCCACTTGCCTTCCTCTACAAACTGCTGTTCTTCTTCGATCTGCTGCTCCTGGCCTTCCTCGAACGGGACGTCTACACGATCACACACAAGCATACAACAAAATAAATAAAACAGTACAATAAACAGTACCAAAAGCACAAAACAAACACCTAGAACTAAAGGTTACGCAGAGACGATCGCGTGAACGCGAAAATCGTCCAAAACGGATTTAAAACGGCGAAGATACACTAATTACAATGTTCAGGGACTAATATGCAAATAAACCTATGTTTTCGGGTTGTTTTGTAATAAAACCGAGGACTAAAACATAAATACACATAAGAACTCAGGGTTTAACTTGCAAGAAGACCAATGTGGACGGCGGTTTCTAATATATGAAAGAACAGGGGCCTAAACAGAAAAAGAAAGGGCATGGTTATGAATATTTTGTATAGGATGTGGACTGCGGGTTGATTTGTGGAAAGGGCAGGGGCTCTTTTGCAAAATGGCCACTGTTTGACCGGTAAGTGGTTCTGATGACCGATTGGAGATCGGATCAGGGCCGTTCGTTTGAAAATGGACGGCAGGGACGGGTTTGGGTCGCCGGCGGCGGTGACAGGGGCGGCGCCGCCCTTGGGCGCGGCGGAACCTCGCCGGCGCAGCTCGGTTTCGGCGCTACAGAGCACGGGAAGCTGCGGGAATGGCACAGGGAGGGAGAGGAGAACACGGGGAGCTCACCAAGGGGCTTCACGTCGTCGGGGAAGCACCGGAGAGGGGGCCGACGGCGAGAGAGCGGATGGCGAGTTCCGGCGAGCTCGAGGGAGGGCTTTGGCGAGTGGATTCCGAACGGGAATGGGACGGGGAGGTTCGGGGTGAGAAGGGCGAGCTTTATAGGGCCAAGAGAGGGAGCGGGGGCGTCCTTGGGAGATGAATCGAAGGCGGCGGCGGCCGGTCCATTGAAGACCACGGTGGAGTTCTCGGTGGGCGGCCGTTGCGGATGGAGGAGGTTGAGTGCGCCACTTGGCAGTAAATGTGGGCGCGAGTGGGAGGGGGAGACGAGCGGGCGAGGGAAGGGGACGGGGCGGCGAGCTCGGGCGCCATGGGGGCTCTGCTCCGGTCGGGGAAGAAAGAGCCGGTGGGAGGAAGAGGATGGAACTGTCGGGCGGGCCCCGCCTGTCAGCGAGAGAGAGAGAGAGGGGAAGCGTTGCTGGGCCGGTCGGGCTATCGGGCCGCGCGAGGAGGGAAGGGAGATTAGCTGGGCCGGCTGTTTTGGGCCAAAAGTGGAGAGGGAGAAAAGAAATAAAGGTTTTGGTATTTTGTTTGAGGATTTGCATTGGAATTTGAACTGGGATTTGAACTCCGGATTGGATTTTGGATTTCAAACCCAAACTCAAACAAAACACAAATGCAAACGGCATGAATGCAAACAAACACTTATTGATTCTAAAATTAATTCGAGTATCATTTGAATAATTAAGGCCAATGTTTTAATTAAACAAAAGAAAATTTATTTAAACCCTAAAAAGAAAACACAAGGGTTGATTAAGATTTATGTGATGGATTTTGAGTGTTACAAATCCTACCCCCTTAAAGAGAATCTCGACCTCGAGATTCGGGAAGATTGGAAAACAACTGAGGGAACTCTGCATAAAGCTCATCTTCTCTTTCCCAAGTGGCTTCGTCCTCTGAGTGATGCCTCCACTGCACTTTACACATTTTGATGATTTTGTTTCTTGTAGCTCTTTCTGATGTTTCTAAAATTTTGACTGGGTACTCTGAATAGGTCAGATCATCTTGCACATTGAGTTCTTCCAGCGGCAGTTGTTCCTCGGGTACTCTCAAGCACTTTTTCAGCTGAGAAATGTGGAACACATCATGAACCTCTGACAATCGCTCGGGTAACTCCAGCTGATATGCTACTTCACCTTTCCTTTCCAAGATCTGAAAAGGTCCGATGTAGCGAGGTGATAACTTTCCTTTGACCTTGAATCTGCGGAGACCTCTGATAGGTGACACCTTGAGATACACATAATCTCCTACCTCAAAGGTCAATTCTCTTCTTCTGGTGTCAGCATAACTCTTTTGTCATGACTGAGCTGTCCTGAGATTATCTCGGATTATCTGGACTTGTCTTTCGGCTTCCTGCAAGATTTCTGGTCCAAAGACTTGACTTTCACCTGTCTGGCTCCAGTATAGCGGTGTTCTACACCTTCTTCCATATAGAGCTTCAAATGGAGCCATCTTGAGACTTGCTTGATAGCTGTTGTTGTAAGAAAATTCTGCATATGGCAAACTTTTATCCCAACTACCTCCATGCTTTAAGGCACAAGCTCTTAGCATATCCTCTAAAATTTGATTAGTCCTTTCAGTTTGTCCATCTGTCTGTGGATGGTATGCGGAACTAAAATTAAGCTTCGTATCCATTGATTCATGTAGCTTCTGCCAAAAGCGTGATGTGAATTGAGTGCCTCGGTCGGATACTATCTTCCTTGGGACACCATGTAAGCACACAATCCTTGACATATACAGTTCTGCTAACTTGGCTCCTGTATATGTTGTTTTGACTGGTATGAAGTGAGCAACTTTGGTTAACCTATCCACAATAACCCATATCGAATCGTAGCCATCTCGAGTGCGAGGTAATCCAACAATGAAATCCATACCGATCTCTTCCCATTTCCATTCAGGTACTTTCAATGGCTGAAGTAAACCGGCTGGCCTTTGGTGTTCTGCTTTTACTCTCTGGCATACATCGCACAAAGCCACATGTGTTGCTACATCTCTTTTCAAACCATACCACCAATATTTCTCTTTCAAATCTTGGTACATTTTTGTACTGCCAGGATGAATGGAATAAGCCGAATCATGAGCTTCCTTCAATATAAGCTCACGAAGATGGTCGATGTCAGGTACACAAATTCTTTTTCTAAACCAAATAGTTCCTTGATCATCTTCAGTGAATTCTGGAGCTTTTCCCAAACCAATTTGAGTCTTGATTTCTTTGATCTTAGCATCTGTTAATTGTCCTTTTCGGATGTCTTGTTCTAACGTAGGCTCAATTTCCATAGTCATAGCTTCAGTATGAGTGAGAATGCCTAAGTTGAGTCGTTCCATTTCCCAACATAATTCTTGAGGCATTAATCGTGCTATAGCCATATTAGCTTGACCTTTCCGACTTAAAGCGTCTGCCACAACATTTGCTTTGCCGGGATGATACTGGATATCCAAGTCATAATCCTTGATTAGTTCTAACCATCTGCGTTGTCTCAGATTAAGATCCCTTTGAGTGAAGATGTACTTTAAACTCTTATGATCGGTGAAGATTTGACACTTATTTCCAATCATATAATGTCTCCATATCTTTAATGCGTGCACAACAGCGGCTAACTCCAAGTCGTGGGTGGGGTAGTTCTGCTCATGCTTTCTTAACTGTCTGGATGCATAAGCTACCACTTTTCCTTCTTGCATCAACACACATCCGAGTCCTAGATGTGAAGCGTCACAGTAGACATCAAACCCTTTGTGGATATCGGGCATTATCAGAACAGGAGCAGTAGTTAATCTCTTTTTCAACTCTTCAAAACTAGTCTGACATGCTGTATCCCATTTGAACTCTCGTTCTTTTTCCAATAACGAAGTGAGAGGTTTCACTATCTTTGAGAAGCCTTCAATAAATCTGCGGTAATAACCAGCTAGTCCAAGAAAACTCCTGATTTCGGGCACATTCTTAGGTGGATTCCAGTTCAACACATCTTGAGCTTTACTTGGGTCAACTTTGATTCCTCCATCGGTGATAACATGTCCAAGAAAAGAAACTTCCTTTAACCAAAACTCACATTTACTTAGTTTGGCGTACAACTGATTTTCTCAGAGCTTTTGTAACACTAATCTCAAGTGCTCTTCATGTTCTTCTTCGTTTCGAGAAAACACCAAGATATCATCGATGAACACTACCACGAACTTGTCAAGGTATTCCATGAACACTTTGTTCATCAAGTACATGAAATATGCTGGAGCATTTGTCAATCCAAATGACATCACAGTGTACTCATATAGTCCATATCTAGAGGTGAAGGCTGTTTTAGGGATATCTTCCGGTCGGATCCTCAACTGGTGATAACCTGATCGTAGATCAATCTTGGAGAATACCTTAGCACCTCTCATTTGATCAAACAGATCCTCAATCCTGGGTAGGGGGTACTTGTTCTTGATAGTTGCATCGTTGAGAGACCTGTAATCCACGCACATTCTTCTGGTGCCATCCTTTTTATCGACAAAGATAACAGGGGCACCCCATGGTGATGAACTAGGACGGATAAAACCTTTGCCTAATAATTCTTCTATTTGTTTCTTCAATTCATTCAAATCCTTAACATCCAATCTGTATGGTCTTTTAAATATGGGTGCAGTACCAGGTAAAAGATCAATTCGGAACTCGATATCACGGTCGGGTGGCATACCTGGTAAGTCTTCCAGAAATACGTCGGGGTAGTCACACACAACCTTGGTTTCTTCCAAAGATGTTCCCTTGACCTGATTCACAATTCCTTCTTCTTTGGATGAGTTGTTAGCCGTGAACTCAATCTGCTCTCCTTGAGAGTTGGTTAAGAGCACTGACTTTTTGGCACACTGAATAACTCCATCACATTTAGTTAACCAGTCCATTCCAAGAATCACATCGATACCATTGGACTTAAGGACTATCAGATTTGCCGAAAAATCTACACCCATGATTTTCAGATTCACCCGCGGGCATATGTGACTAGCCTTCATCTCATTGCCCGGGGAACTAACTAGCAGATTTTTCTTCATAAGGCTTTTAGGTATGTTATGTTTTGCCACAAATTGCTCAGTAATGAATGAATGCGATGCACCAGAATCAAACAAAACTGACGCAGGTTCTGAGTTGATGAGGAACATACCGAGCACAACATCTTGAGCTTCTTGAGCTGATTCGGCCGTCACGTGGTTCACCCTACCACGCATGAAATTTTGCTGGCCTTTATTGCCCTGAGAGTTCTGATTCCCATTGCGTACTTGGGACAATTGCTGGCCAGACCTCTGAACATTGTTTTTCTGAGGCGTCTGCATGTTACGCTTGGGGCAGTTATTGGCGTAATGCCCCACTTCACCACATTTGAAACAACCATTAGGATGGACCGGTGTGACTGGATTAGTACGCACTAGTGCACCTGTGGCATTGCCAGAGCGGTTCTGCTGGTGGTTGGGGGTACGCTGCACTTGTTGATTGAAGCGCGGCGACTGCTGAGAGGAGTGCTGGAATTGCTAATTCTGTTGATAATTCCCTTGACCTCCTGAGCGGAACTGAAATCCCTGCTGCGAGTTATAGCGAGGGCGGTTATTGCTGCTGGATTGTCCCTGAGATTGAAACTTTCGCTTCTTTTCGCCAAGTTCCTTCCGAGTATTCTCGAGACCAATAGCTTTATCTAGAAGCTTCTGGAAGTTCGGGAAGGTATGGCTTTGCAGTTGATATTTCAGTGGTCCGATCAGACCATCCAGAAAGCGATCTTGTTTCTTCTCATCATCGTCGACTTCATTTGGTGCGTAGCGGGATAACTGAGTGAACTTATCCCGATACTCACTGACCGACATACTGCCTTGCTTCAAAGCCAGAAATTCATTCTTCTTGAGCTTCATGACACCAGCTGGAATGTGGTGTGAGCGGAAGCTATCACAAAATTCCACCCAAGTAATAGTGTTGGCATCAGCATGTGCGGCGACGTAAGCATCCCACCAGTCAGATGCAGATCCTTCAAGTCGTCCTGCAGCGTACAAGACCTTTTCACGGTCATTGCACTGAGTTATATCGAGCTTCTTACTGATGACCTTCAGCCAGTCATCAGCATCCAAGGGATCCACCGAGTGTGAATAAGTTGGTGGTTGGTGGCTCATAAACTCCCGATGCTTGTTTCTAGGCTGAGGGGGTAGCTGTTGCGGTGGTTGGTTCTGTTGAGCTTGCATATTTTGCACGGTGTTGGTGAGGTCTTGGAGCAACTGCATCTGAGCTGCCAAGAACTGTTCCATGGCTGGATTTGGAGGTGGAGGTGGTGGTTGATTCTGTTGGTTGATTATATGAGCACGTCGGACACTTGGAATATCCTGTCCTCCGCCTCTCCTGGTATTTACCATCTGATTGTTAGAAGATTGCTTCAGATAAGATTGAACAACTGATAAAGGTAGATAGAACAAAGCCGAGATTGGAACTAAAACAAACTTTAATTTATTTTATTGATGCATTTGTGGCCATCACTCCACAAAACATCCCAGACAAAACATAAACTCCAAATCAAACATTTATTCAAACAGCATTCATTATTACATCGTGCGTTCTCACAGGAACGGATCTATCGAGACAACTCATGGTAGGCATCCTATGATCCTAACCAAGAAGACCGGTGCTGGAGCCTGGTTCGCCGTAGCGAAGCCTCTTGCGGGGAGGGGAGTCTGAAGGGCAGTGGAAGTCATCCGTCTCCTCGAGTGGCTCCACTCCTGCAAGCTGGGCCTCAAGCTGAGCAATCCTGGCGTGGGCGTCCATCAGCTCCTCATGGGTCTGGATAAGCTCTGTAGTGACACCCTCCAGATCAGTGTTGAGCCCTGCGACAACCTGGGCAAGGTTGTTGATGCGAGGCTCATCAGGCTCTCCCAGCATCACAACTGTCTCCTCAGTACCACTGATACGGCGAGGAAGGTGACGGTACTCGGTGGTGCTCAACTCCTGGCGGTGGGCGTAGCAGAGTGACCACAGTGCCCTCCTGGCAGCGGCACTCACTGACGCAGCATAGGTAGCATGAGGTGTAGTGGAGTCGTGCGACGAACGAGTCCTCATGCCACCGGAAACCTCAGGGCGCTCCCGGATATGGACCCGGGTGATGTAGTAGCTGTCGAGTGTCGGGGGAGAGACGCGCTGGGTGACGTAGAGCGGCTGCACCGTGTTGCCAAGCTCCTGTAGTACATCTTGGAGCAGCCTGGAGAAGTAGCCGGACTCGTTGACGGAGGTGCGAGTCTCACAAGTCGGTATGGCTGCTTCAGGACCATCACCCTGGTTTCCACCGTCATTGTCGCCGTTGCCGTTGCCGTTGCCGTTGCCATTGCCATGGCCATTGCCCAGACCATTGGCACCATCGGCGTCGTTGTCGTCGTCGTCATCATCATCATCATCTCCGGAGTCATCCGGATCGCCTCCACCAGCTGCAGCAGGTGCCGGAGCTTCTGGAGCAGGTACAACTGGCGGTTCTTCAGCTGCTGGTGCCGGTGATCCTACCGGGGTCACCAGATTCCCATCTGGGCCGACCTCCATGATGCGGCCATCCTCCATCTCAACGAAGTAGTAGAGCTCTTCTGGCTCTTCTTCCTCCACGGGTGGGACCGGGGAAGCAGGCTGAGCAGGAGCAATACGAATCTGTCCTCCGGTGCTTTTGCGAGCAGTCCTCTTAGTCCTGACCATCTGACAGAGCAAGAAAGAAAGCTGAGAACAAGCTCAAAAAGAGACAGAGTTTTGATAAAGAACAAGAAATAAAATAAGTTTTTATAAGGAACAAGGACAAATGAAAAAGCAGAAAAGGCTTGCTAAGATAGTAAGTCCTATTTTCGACCATTTCTACCTAGGCTTGCGTCCTACAGTCAACACAGCTCTGATACCACTTCTGTCACACCCGATTTTGAGGACAAAACCGAATGCATAGCATATGTGTGCCAGGATCCGTTCTCACACATATGTTGACGTCATCAGTGAAAATATCATAAGACAGTGTTCAAAACGAACAAAAGAGAGTACATAACTTATTACACTCAGCGATAACAGACACGAAGGTCTTAACCGTTTCACCGACAACCTAAAACGAAAGAAGCTTCACGACTTCTCCACAGGCTTGACTGGTTGACGCAAAGCCTCAGAACTCCTCGAAGTCACTGAAGTACTCCACGTCCTCATTTTCTTCTGAACAGCAGTTTTAGCAAGGGTGAGTACACTTATGGTTGGTACTCAGCAAGCGGGGGAAAAATATGCAAGGCCATCAAAGGGGGGTTTCAGGCTCATGCGGTTAGCACTTTTAGTTGGTCACATTTTATTAGCGAGCACTTATTTACTAGGTATAAGTTTATACCAACCCAATTAAGCAAGAGAGAACCCACAAATTATCCAAAAACCAAGGAACCACAATTTAATATCATATTTAGGTTCAATTATCATGTGAGGGTCCAAGCCGCTCTTAACCGTGAGCACGGCTGATATATCAGTTTGACACTCTGCAGAGGTTGTACACTTTACCCACAGCTCGTGTTCCCCATGTCGCCCGGGTTTGCAAGGCCCTTAAACACTTCCGAGGTGAGTGGCTAGGGGTTCACTCCGAAGCCTTTACAAAGACTCAAAGCTAAACTAGCAGCCCGCTAGAGTTTCGGCCGCGGTGAGGTCCATAACCCTCCCTAATGAGGCCGTACCTTAGCAAAGGCTACTCCTCCAAGAGGACCGGGCTATGACCCCTTCACCGTCCCCCTCCTTGCCCTTTCGGTAAGGCCACTAGTCAACCCCAAGTCTAATTAATCAGCTAAGGTTAGAGCCATATAACACTGTGGTTGCACTGTTTTCTTGGGTGGTTCTCCATGTTCCATTTAATCAAGATAATCTTGTAATTAACCAAGTATAGCAACAAACAAAACCATGTTTATCATATTCAAAAGTTTGATATTACCATCCCAAGATTAAGCAACTAAGCATTTCTACCCATCAAGGATGATTAAACCCGGTGTATCAAGGTTGAGGGAATAAAAACTAGGTATATCCTATGAATAGGCATCCCAACAAATTAATGCAATACATAAAAGTAAAGGTGATTAAAATGCTGTTACTGGGTTGAAGAATATGAAGAAGGAGGCCACTTGCCTTCCTCTACAAACTGCTGTTCTTCTTCGATCTGCTGCTCCTGGCCTTCCTCGAACGGGACGTCTACACGATCACACACAAGCATACAACAAAATAAATAAAACAGTATAACAAACAGTACCAAAAGCACAAAACAAACACCTAGAACTAAAGGTTACGCAGAGACGATCGCGTGAACGCGAAAATCGTCCAAAACGGATTTAAAACGGCGAAGATACACTAATTACAATGTTCAGGGACTAATATGCAAATAAACCTATGTTTTCGGGTTGTTTTGTAATAAAACCGAGGACTAAAACATAAATACACATAAGAACTCAGGGTTTAACTTGCAAAAAGACCAATGTGGACGGTGGGTTCTAATATATGAAAGAACAGGGGCCTAAACAGAAAAAGAAAGGGCATGGTTATGAATATTTTGTATAGGATGTGGACTGCGGGTTGATTTGTGGAAAGGGCAGGGGCTCTTTTGCAAAATGGCCACTGTTTGACCGGTAAGTGGTTCTGATGACCGATTGGAGATCGGATCAGGGCCGTTCGTTTGAAAATGGACGGCAGGGACGGGTTTGGGTCGCCGGCGGCGGTGACAGGGGCGGCGCCGCCCTTGGGCGCGGCGGAACCTCGCCGGCGCAGCTCGGTTTCGGCGCTACAGAGCACGGGAAGCTGCGGGAATGGCACAGGGAGGGAGAGGAGAACACGGGGAGCTCACCAAGGGGCTTCACGTCGTCGGGGAAGCACCGGAGAGGGGGCCGACGGCGAGAGAGCGGATGGCGAGTTCCGGCGAGCTCGAGGGAGGGCTTTGGCGAGTGGATTCCGAACGGGAATGGGACGGGGAGGTTCGGGGTGAGAAGGGCGAGCTTTATAGGGCCAAGAGAGGGAGCGGGGGCGTCCTTGGGAGATGAATCGAAGGCGGCGGCGGCCGGTCCATTGAAGACCACGGTGGAGTTCTCGGTGGGCGGCCGTTGCGGATGGAGGAGGTTGAGTGCGCCACTTGGCAGTAAATGTGGGCGCGAGTGGGAGGGGGAGACGAGCGGGCGAGGGAAGGGGACGGGGCGGCGAGCTCGGGCGCCATGGGGGCTCTGCTCCGGTCGGGGAAGAAAGAGCCGGTGGGAGGAAGAGGATGGAACTGTCGGGCGGGCCCCGCCTGTCAGCGAGAGAGAGAGAGAGGGGAAGCGTTGCTGGGCCGGTCGGGCTATCGGGCCGCGCGAGGAGGGAAGGGAGATTAGCTGGGCCGGCTGTTTTGGGCCAAAAGTGGAGAGGGAGAAAAGGAATAAAGGTTTTGGTATTTTGTTTGAGGATTTGCATTGGAATTTGAACTGGGATTTGAACTCCGGATTGGATTTTGGATTTCAAACCCAAANAGAGAAGACAAATAATATGCATATTTCCTCACGTATTGACTGTTAATAGAAGTCACATTCATTTTGACATAGACAAGCGTGAGATGCAATGAGGAGAGATCATGTGTGTCGAAATATCATATTCAAATCCCTTCAGAAAATGACATTTGTTTCTAGTGCTTTTCTCGCCTCTTTCCTAAAGTCACTGTCACTGATAAGTGTTACCTCAGTCCTTATCCAGGTGGATAGCTAGAATTACAGTTATATTAGGATAGAGGTAGTACTAGACACATAAATATATGCAACCTTGCAACAGTTATTCCTAACTTCCTATGTGTGTTTTGTCCGTCGGCTCTCCCTGTATCCAAATTACTACAGGACTAGAGAGATGACCCGCGCATTTGCGCGGCTAGTATATAAATTTTGAATATCTATATATATCTATTTTGTATCTTTTTTATTTTTTCTAAACTTTTTTTAATTGCCAGTGTCCTCTTGTTACACATTAAGCCAAATTATTGACAAAATAGTTCAGGCATTGTCGTAATATTTTTCTTTGTTAAAACTACTAATATTTTTGTTGTTCAATCTCTTATAGGTATACTGTATATGTACATCTTTATTTATTTTTATTTTGACTAAATAACTTTGATTGGAGTTAGTTTTAGTTAATGGTAAACTAAAATCAAGCATTTGGGCTACCCAACAACAACTACAACCACTCAAAATTAAAAACGCCATGCCGTAAAGCATGACTACCATATCAGATATATATAAGCTAAAAAAATTAGGTTATATGGGTTATCATGGTATTGAGGAATTTCTGGAGTAAAGCTAAAATGAGCTTGAACGTTAGAGACGAACAAAAAGCAATATTATAGAGCGTAACTTTTCTAATGACATTGGTGGATGATTTTTAAAAATATGTATCGACATTTTAGGCTATTTTTTATGTAATGGCAGTGGTAGTAATTTTTAAATAGTTAAAGGGGTATTTTCGGCTAAATTTTACGTAATGGCAGTGGTGGGTAATTTTAATTTTTTTTATTTTCTCCGATTAACGTGGAAATTTCTAGGCCTTGAGAGCGAACGTGGAGGCTCCGTTTGTTGGCCAAATACTAAGATAATAGATGGGATACCAGAGATTGTTGTTACCGTAAACCTGTGATATATGATCAGATATTGGATTATGTGAGCAACTCTAGCAGCACTCTAAATAAGTTCCTATTCCAATTTTAAAAGCCGGAAGTCATCAAAAAACAAACTCCTGCAGGCACTCTAGATCGCCCCCCAAAATAGGAGGCTTCAAATCCCCTCCTACACACTAGGCCTGGGTCTCTAGGAGGGCTCACTATCTAAAAGTAAACATCAATAGGTTGACCAACAGAAAATAGATAGTTTTTAGAAGGTATTGTTGGAGTTGGAAGGAAAAAAAAATCAGGTCTCTAGAAAATAGAGCAGCCTCTATGAAAAAATAGGAGCCTGTTTAGATGATATTGCTGGAGTTGCTTTAACTAAATGTCTCCTACTATAGCATACTGGCCTCTGGTCCCATGAGATTTTTCCCTGCAGCTATTTACCGGACTTGTTCAGCTGGTTCACGAGCTATCGTGCTCGAGACTTTTTTTTCGAGAATACGCAGAAGAGCTACGTATCTTAAAAAAAATTCTTCCTCTTAAGCGCGAGGTGATGGTGGTGGCAGCTGACTGCGTCTTCCTCCGGTTATGTCACCGACGGCAGCAGGTGCTCAATCATGATTTCGCGACATGTTGTCACCCGTCTTCTTTTATAAAGATATCAATCCGGAGCAATAGCGACTAGGAATATTTAGAAGAGAAATTGGTGAGCTATTCGGTTTGAAATTTTGAATCCCTGATGTATCCGAGGTACTCAAGAAACTTTGAAAATGTGCATTTGGGATTCCATTTGCTGGCGTGGCCTGGCAGGCTTTGCCAGATGTTGGAAGCAAGAGTTGCTGATTAACCATTCAATTTGTGCTTGTACTTTTGCAAGGTCAGGTCATTCTTACAATTACGTCTATAATTCCGTTTGCCGTCCTGGTTATCCCAAGATGGCCGGCAATGGCTCATGATCTTTTCACTGGCTGCTGTGAAACGGTTGTTGCTGAAGACAACAACTCCTGCACGAACATATTTATTTGTGATAAAGGGTGAATAGTGGACGAAAGAATACGCCTGTATTATTGCAGCATTACGCCTTTTGGGGCTGTTTGGTTGCAGCCTTGGCAGGCAGCTCAGCACATTTTTTTAGATAATGGAATTTTCCGGCCTCTACGGTTTAGTGTACACAACCTTCAATTATTACATTCTCTCAGCTTCAATCGCTGGTTAAAAGGAGAATCAAAAAGCAAAATTAAGCTTGACGAAGTCTATTATTATACTTCCATCCATGACTCCCAAACAGTTCTAAGGCTACCATCTCCAAAGAAGTGCTCGTCTTCATGAATAGCTCCTTTGTCTTCTTCTCACGCTGTAATATTGACCAAAATCGCAACCAATAGGTTCCCCTGAAAATAGCCTGCATAAAGGACGAGTGTTTAACGCTATCAAAGGTAATATCATTTCGACAACGCCATATTGCCCAACACAGAGCCGCTGCCCTCGTTAGACTAGTAGTGACCTCTTGAGTATTAAAATTTTGAAGCCAGTTCCCTACATGTGGGTTACTGATCTAGGTGGGGTTAAACCAGTAGCAACTTGGACAGTCCTCCAGATTACCTTTGCATGTTGGTATTCAAAAAATAAGTGTTTAATTGTTTCATTGCAATTGCAATAGCTACACTTTTGATTGCCCTTCCAGTTTTTCCTCAAAAGATTATCCTTGGTTAGAATAACCCCTTTTTGTAGGTACCAAAGGAAAATCTTAATTTTTAGGGGCAGCTCAGTACCTAGGCAACAATCACCACCGCAGGTAGAGGAAATCGTGCGTGTGGGAGAGCAGCCTGGCACAGGCAGCTTTACCAGGGCTGCTTCAAGCAAACAAACCCTTTATGCTCTCTGATCCACCAGAATCAGGTCTGACATTATGTCACCGGGTTCGTGGTACAATGCCACGTTTTCTGTAACGGGATCGTCATTTCTATACCGGGAACATGGTACAGTTTTCGTCTCCTCCTTGTTAAAACATTTCTAAAGTATCGTACAGCGAGTGTATCCGTACCTCGGCCCACGTTTCTCGAACCATTGAACCAAGAACTTTTGTGACACTACTTCGAGAGTGCCAATTCATAATGTGGTTATTAACTAGGTCCGAGAGGGGTCTGTCTGGGTCGGTGGTTTTGCCTTCTTGCTTGGGTTACTTCGTGCGTCCTTCTTGCTTGGGCACAAAATTACATCGAAACTTGTGCCCTAACAGTGTCCACGGGTCGCTCGTGCCCAACAATGGCATCACATTAACATCTCACATATGACAGGTCACGAAGTCAATATGTAACAGCAACACCATTGTACTCCCTCCGTTCCAAAATGTAAGTCACTCCAAAGAGTCAAACTATTTTACATTTGACCAAAAATTTAGAGAGGAATACAAAGATTTATGGCACTAAATAGATATAACTATGTCAATATATTTAATGAAGAATCTAATAGTATTTATTTGATACAATTAATGTTAGTACTTTATCGTAAAAACTTGGTCAAATTTAAAATGTTCTGACTTTCCAAAAATGTTAGAATGACTTACAATTTGGAACGAAGTGAGTAGCAACTATGAATGCATATAGTTCGGAAGTCTCTATTTCCTTAAGCATAACATAACAGTTGAGGGGCATAGTCAAGCACTACAAACATAAAGTCCTGTGTTCCAAGGTTACGTTAGACTACATGAGCAATCCACCACCAAATCACTACCTCACTAGCTTGTGACCGGGTAGAATTTTTTTTTCTCTATCCACTAACCACTACTTGGACAGCCAAGTGAGTACAGCTATGAATTCTGTGCTGGTACCGAGCTTCTGGCAAGTTATCATGGCTTTTCACGGCAAGAGATGTGCAAATAACGATAATGTTTGTCAGTTATCACTCTGCAATCTAGGTACCCTGCGCAAAAATGGCGACGTAATGTAACACCCCAAAATTCCAAAATCCCAAACCAAAATTTCTATTCAAATTTCCTATCCAAATTCCAATACAATTCCCAAATAAAATCAAAAGATTTTCTTTTTCCCTCTCCTCTCTTTCGGCCCATTAGCAGGCCCAACCCAGCAGCCTCTCCTCCCCATCTCTCTCTCTCACTACCGGGCGGGACCCACCCGTCATCACCTTCTTGCGTAGTAACGCACTCACCCCACTTGCCACCTCTCCCACCGAAACTGCCGCACCCCTTCCCCTTTTCACCAAACGAAACCGACGCCTCCTCCATGACTCGCATCTATGGTGAGAGAATGCCATTACGGCATTAAGCAGCAGAAAAATCGCCCCCTTCAGTTCCCGGTCTTGAGCCCCTCTCCCCTCCTTCGAAACTCCTTGGCCGAAGCCCTCCATTCCCTTCGCCTCTGCACACCTCCTCCCAATCGCCACGAGTACCCAGACCGCCGACAATTTCATCGCCGGAGCTCGCCACGGAGCCCAGGGCCACGACCCCGACGCCCCAGAACCGCGACGCCGAAGCCGGAGCTCCGTTCGCACCATGCGCCAGTGACGCCCGTCCGCTTGGGTAATCACCACCGCCACCTGCCTTCCCTCGCCCTTGCGGCCCTACTCTCACCCCGCTGCCCTTCCTCTTGCTTGCGCAGGAGCACCCGAAGACCACCCCGGCGTCCAGACGCGAGGAACCAAGGTCGGAACCCCCGCTGCCAGTGGGCACCCGAGGACCCATCCATCCCGCACCATCGGTCTCATCCTCAGCTGCGTAATCGACAACGAGATCCCCCGGATTAGGTTCGCCGTCTTCTCCTCTTTCCGTTTTGACGTTCGGTATCGATTTCTGAGCACTGTAGCCCCCGGACCCCTCTCCTCCGGCGAGCTGCCGCCACAGGAACGACGGCGCCGCCGTCCCCTGCTCGTCGTCGAGCAGAAACCGAGCCGGACCGAGCAGGAGACCCCCCAGCCGCCCGATGCTCATCCGACGTCCCAGATTAGAAGGCAGAATACCCCTTCGGCCTTTTGCTAAAGAGCCCCTGCAGTTTGCTATAATCAACCCGCCGTCCACTTCCTTTGAAAAATAGGCACAACCATGCCCTTCCTTTTTATGTCTTTAACCCTGAGCTTTTTGAATATACGACCCGCCGTCCTAACCAGCTCCTTTTGCTTATCTAACCCCGAGTTTCATCAGATTCTTGGCCACTATTTATAGTGTCTTGAGAATCTTACCAGCTAACCCCTGAAAGCTATAGTTAATCGTGTTTAGGTCCCTGAACCTTTAAACCTTCGCCGTTTAATCGTTTTAGCTCCGTTTTAGCTCGTTTTGTGTCGTTAGTCTCCGTTTAGCGTGAGCTATCGTTTAGCATCGTTGTTTAGTTGTTCGCGTTTTTAAAGTTAAATAGAATATTAAACTGATTAATGAACATTCCACTAGTTTTCTAATAAAACTTGTTTAGGTTAATACATCGGTATTTCATAAATTCTTGTTAATTTGACTAATATTAAATAAATGTGTTTTCAATAATAATTTGCTTAGTTTAACATGTCACATGAAATAATTCGATTAGATGCATCACATGTCTTTTATTTCAAGTTAATTGTTAAAAAGGCTTAATTCCTATAGAAATGTCTATAAATAAAATATGAATAGGTTTTACTTCGCTTTTAAATTTGGAAATAATTTGAATAAATCAACTTGGGTATTTCTTTGAAATATCCTTTTACACTGCTTTTCTTTAATTAAAATAAACTAAGCATATAGTCTGTTTTGCTTTCATAAATGCAAATGTACGATAGTCGTCTTTTTAATCGTTCCTCTATTTTCAGCGTTTCTCCGAGCCTTCGTAACCAAAGCTTTGAGCCATGTCCTTTAGTGTGCTCTTTTAGAGCTTTTCTTGATTGGTGTTTTGTTCTTAGTTGTACTTGTTTGTTTTGCTTTGTATGTTTGTGCCCGATGTTTGCTTCGAGCCGCTAGAAGGATCGCTGTTCGTGCAAGATCAAGTTTTTCAAGTGAGCAAGAGCAAACAAGCAGTGAGAGTAACTTTGCGTTGGAGAAAGGCAAGTGTCCCTAACCATCCTTCTATCTGTGCTTATAATATATCATGATGATGTTAATTGGAACATGGAGAACCACCCAGGAAAACAGTGCAACCACGAGTACTATATGGCTCTGGTCTTGGCTAATTAATTAGATGAACTCTATGTTGTGTTGGGGGTGTATGATGGGCTGGAAAGGTTTGTGTAGGTTGTGCGGGGAAAGAAGGTGCGCCTTCTGGGAACCGTCTGGACAGGGACCAACACATACATAGAGGGATTCTTTGTAAAGGCCTTGTAGCGTCCCTATGCAGTCACACCAAAGGAAGTGTGATACGTGCCTGATCAGCACAGCGTGGTTGGGTATACGCTTCTTGTGGGGAAAGTGTACAAACTCTGCAGAGTATTAAAAACTGTTATAACAGCCGTGCTCACGGTTAAGAGCGGCCTGGACCCTCACATGATTAATAAACTTGAATATGGAATTGAATCGGAACTCTGGTTATTTCTTGTGGCCTTGCTGAGTACCAACCATAAGTGTACTCATCCTTGCTTACTGCTGCTCAGAAGCTGTTGTGAAGTCGTTGAAGATGGTACTAGGCGTACGCAACCCCCAGTCGATTGCCTGTGAAGTTTGGAGCCTTCGTTTCCAAGATAAGCTGTAACTCTGATAAGTTGTAAGTTTTTGTATTGTTTTACGTGATACTGCTATTGTTTATCACTGATGAAGTCTCATATGTGTGAAAACTTGATCCTGGCACACATGTGAATATCATTCGGTTTTGTCCTTAAAATCGGGTGTGACACGTAAACAACAAGAATGTTTGGTCAAGGAAGACATGTTTCTTTCTAAACTCTCCTCCTAATCTGCCTTGATGGCAGTGGGTATATCCCTATTTGTACAGAATCTGATAGGATAAAAAATTCCTAAGTTACAGTTTTGTGTCATTGTACCTGTTGATAGGATTTCAGAGTTCTTCAATCTACACAAAACTGCAATCAAAATATGCACCATTAGTATCCGTTGTAGTTGGCTGCGATGACAACAGCAACACAAGTAATTTTCCTCTACAAACAAGTAGACTAGCCTAGTTTCTACCTATGCAACATGTTTGTCCCTTTTTGACCCTTGCTATAATCACCACGACATGTCCAAGATTTTGCCCTAATTACCAACCTAGTTTACACAGCACAACCATCTTAGTTTCCAAGGCTCATCCACATTCCAAATGCATGCTCTCTTGACCATGTCCATATAACACGTGTTGGTGCCCAAAAAAGAGGTGCTCATTCTCTTCAACTGTCCCAGAGTTCACCAATAATCACCCCAAGGAGAAAAGGCCCTCCCAAAAAAATGTGCTTTTTACAGTGCTGTTATTCTTGCCATCTCAAGGTGATCTTGGACAGGATGGTGCCGAGCTGCCTGCAGAACCAGGGGCAAGGCGGCGAGGGCCTCACGGCAGCAGGAGCGGAGGCGAGGCACCTGACCCTGGAGGAGATCCTGTACCCGCCGCCGAGCTGGGAGGTGGAGGGGACGCCGGCGCGGCGGAGCTCGCCCAAGGTGTGCCCGGTGAACCTGGACGACTTCTCCGACGACCGCTCCGAGGGCGGCGGGTACTCGCCGGGCGTCAACGAGAGCGTGTCCGTCGTCAGCAGGGCGTCGCTGAGGAGCCAGCACAGCGTGTCCAGGAGGGTGAGCTTCCGGTCGCCGGACGAGTCCGACGTGTTCATCATCCCTGCGAGAAGCGATTCTGACGACGAGGAGGGTGATGAGTCGAGTGACGATGAACCTAGGATTAGGAGGACGTGAACAGAGGAGGAAACGGTGAGGACAAAGATTCCTAGCTATTTCCTCATGCGAGGCTTCCTGTTCGAAGCAAAAGCAGAGAAAGTTAGAAGGAAATCTCATCTTGTAGGTATTACTACATTTTGTTGCATGTCGATTTTCATCGAGCACACCGATATAGCGTAAGTGCGTGCCTGGATACTTGGCCTCGTGTCGTGAAGAGAATATAGACTCAAAACTCGTTTGCATTTCTGCTAATTCAGTACAAGCCATTCTTCACGCATCGGCAGCCACGCACCGAAGGACTTTCCACCATTCCCTTCAGTTTTTACAGCTGACCCGCGTACTACCCCTCTGTTACACGTCGTATTAGTTTTGTTCTAAGTCCAAATTATACAACTTTGACTAAATTTATAGAAAAAAGATAACAACATTTATAATACCATTCATATGTACTATCAAAATATATTCAATGGTGAATTCAACGAACCAAATTTGATATTATAGATGTTATTGTACTTTAGTGTAAACTTGATCAAATTTGAATAACTTTAACTTATGCCTTGTTTAGTTCAGTCGAATCGATCGACTTTCCTGTAGAAAAAGTACAATGGAAAGCGTGTTCTGTGAGAGGGGGGCACGTTTTTCAATGCGTTACTTTTGGTCGAATTCGTTGAAACTAAACAGGGCCTTAGAAAGCAAATACGACACGTAAAATGCTGGAGGGAGTAGTATAGTATCTATCCTTTAAAAAAAACTCGGCCTGCGGGGGACAAGACGGGCTAGTTATTTTGCTAACAAGAAAACCTTATCACGCAGATCAAGAAATCCCGTACCCCCCTTGCACATCCTTACAACGCAGCATGTTTGAGACGACCAATGACCTCAGGCCGGCCTTAGGTCACAAGGCTGGCAAATATTCAAATAAATACGATTTTTTTTCTACACTCGTATCAGAAACATGCAACAATACAGGGTTGGATCTTTTTTTTTATCGAACTGCATAGGAGAGCTGCGTGTTATTTTATTAAGGTAGAAAAAGAACTTCGCAAGTCTGTTTAGACCCTACCCGAGTACAGAACATCCCACACACACCAAGACCAATTTAACTTACAACTGCATCACGGGCTAGGATCCTACCACCGATGACCAGGATCTTGCAGGGCTTATGCTCCCAAGGCTAGAGACCTGGACAGAAGTTCATGAAGTTTAGAAGCACCTGCCATACACCAAAGACTACCTTCCATGTTGACAACCCTAATCACCTCCTGCACGATGGGTCTAACATAACTCAAACATACAAACTTCAGGTGTTTCCAGACCTCCCAAGCCACCAAAGTTATTAAAGAGTTGAGGCCTTCCATAGATCTTTTGGCACTACTGAGATTGCTTTCCTCAAGACCTCAACCAGGCAGAAAAACCGGTAGAGATATCAGGCGCCAGGTTAACCAGGCCTAGGTGCTGAAGGATCGCGACCTAGACATGGTGCGAAAACACAACCAACTAGCAAGCGTTGTACTGTTTCTTTGGCATGGTCACATAAAAGGGCATACCTCGGGATGGAGCAACATTGAGAAGCCCATCTTTTCCAATCCTTCTCCATGGACCAAATTTAGTAGTTCCTATGAAGAATGCAGCATAGGCTGACTTGCTACTGTATACTCCACTCTGGGTTATTAGGTTCCACTTCCACCTATAATTTTCTTACATATCTTGCTGCAATACAATTCCATCCACCAAATCCTAGATTTGAAGATATTCGACGAGAACCCACACAATAAGAGCCCTTGTGATGTCATCCACTCATCTTCTGTTCTGAAGTGCTTGAGCCATTGTCTGCCTCTTTGCTATGCGATTAGCAACTGCTTTGAATAGACTAGGAGCTATTTCAACCATGGTATGACCGTCCAACCAACGTTCTGTCCTCAACCGTATCTCCTCACCATTGCCTGCAATAGCATTGACCGCGATTTTTTTTTGAACAAATTTGAGGGTGGGGGAGA
>CM014275.1:9009824-9046360 GCA_004135705.1 Alloteropsis semialata
AGGAATCAAGGTGGCGGGGCTCGGTGTTGAGGAAACAAGGCCGCGGGGTTTCGTCGGTGAAGGCCTTGACGCGAGCGGGGCGGTCCTCCTGACCACGGCCGCGCGGTAAGCAGGGGCAAGGAGCAAGGCGTGCACGGGCGAGATGAAGAACGCGGCGGCCACGGCGAGCAGAGTAGTTCACGGTGGCGCGTTCAACGGGGTTGAGAGGAAGGGGGTGGGATCACTGGGGTTTTCCTGCAGAGAATGGAAGCGGCACGAAGGCCGAACAGGTGCACAAGCAGAGCGGTGGGCATGGCGACCAGAGCAAATCACGACGAGCACGGTGAACAGGGCATCTATGGCGTCGCAGTGAGAGGGAAGACGAGATGGGACTCACGGTTCAAGGATGAAGAGTTTGATCGACTTGATGAAGACGTGGTACGGCTCGCGGCTCGTATCGTGGTGCTCCTCAGCGCGTCCTCTTCCTTCTCCTCCTTGGCGCGGCGGAGGTTCGGCTCGGCGGCAGCTCGACGCGGATGGCGTCTTCGCGGGCGGCTCCTCCTGACCAGTGACCGCACCTTGGCCTCCACTCCTTCGCCTCCTCCGACCTCTCTTCGGCTCCGGTGGTGAACAGGCAGGGCTCCGCCCCCTCGGTGATTTGGTGGCCGGACCGAGAGGGAAGAGGGGGAATTTATAGGCGGGAAGGCTTGGCGAGGGGGAAAGGGATGAGGCCGGGGCGTTTCCTTGGCGGCCAAGGGGAGCGGGGCAGGGCATATGCGCGTGGGCCCGTGGTGGTTGCGCGCTCGGCGGGAATCGCGGGCGGAGCTGGCGTGGGCGCGTGCGGAAGAGAGGAGCGGGCGGCGTCGCGCGGCGTGGCTGCGGTGGAGAAGATGCACAGGGCGTCGGTGGGTCCGGAGCGTCAGTGAGCGAGGGAGCGCTCCGCGCGCAGGGGTTAGGGCCGGGGCAAGATGGGCCTGATGGGCCGGAGGGAGATTAGATGGGCCGAGCGTGGGGAGAAAGAGAGAGATAAGGAGTTGGGCCAGGCTGGTTGGGTTTGGGGTTTTAGGCCCGAGAGAGTTAGTGGGGTTAGTTAGGTTTGAATTTATATTTGAACGGTTTGAATTCAAATATAAATTCCACTCAAGCAATCACTTAAAACCAAAAAGAACCAAATCACTCTAGCATTCAATTATCCCTAAGCAGAAATTAAAGGTAAATTTTAATTTCCTAGGAATTTAGGGAGATTCACAAGAAGACATTCTAGGTGTTTACACAACAAAGCAAGCAAAATTTTGAAATCCACATTTTTTGCAGTCAAAGAACATTCCGGAAAAATCCAGGATGTTACACCAGTATGCTATAGGAGACATTTAGTTAAAGCAACTCCAGCAATATCATCTAAACAGGCTCCTATTTTTTCATAGAGGCTGCTCTATTTTCTAGAGACCTGATTTTTTTCCTTCCAACTCGAACAATACCTTCTAAACAACTATCTATTTTCTGTTGGTCAACCTATTGATGTTTACTTTTAGATAGTGAGCCCTCCTAGAGACCCAGGCCTAGTGTGTAGGAGGGGATTTGAAGCCTCCTATTTTGGGGGGCGATCTAGAGTGCCTGCAGGAGTTTGTTTTTTGATGACTTCCGGCTTTTAAAATTGGAATAGGAACTTATTTAGAGTGCTGCTAGAGTTGCTCACATAATCCAATATCTGATCATATATCACAGGTTTACGGTAACAACAATTTCTGGTATCCCATCCTGTAGTAATTTGGATACAGGGAGAGCCGACGGACAAAACACACATAGGAAGTTAGGAATAACTGTTGCAAGGTTGCATATATTTATGTGTCTAGTACTACCTCTATCCTAATATAACTGTAATTCTAGCTATCCACCTGGATAAGGACTGAGGTAACACTTATCAGTGACAGTGACTTTAGGAAAGAGGCGAGAAAAGCACTAGAAACAAATGTCATTTTCTGAAGGGATTTGAATATGATATTTCGACACACATGATCTCTCCTCATTGCATCTCACGCTTGTCTATGTCTGTGACTTCTATTAACAGTCAATACGTGAGGAAATATGCATATTATTTGTCTTCTCTTGTTGCCGTCCTCAGTTATTACAAAAAGGAAATTCTATATGCTACGGTCTAGTAGTTACTGTCGACTTAACACAAGAATAAATAAAATAGCAAGAAACAAATGTTACAAGGCTCAGGCCGGCAGGTAAGAAATTGGGGACACTCTATCTACCCCAACCAGTGACAGAAAATGTTTAAGTACGTATGCAAACAAAACCACAATCCTGTGTCCCAAGTTACAAAATACTTGAATGGAGGGAAGTGCAACTTCTCAAGTTTTGCTGCAAAGTTGGAATCAAAAGAGACCCATACTGATACAGTAGGGAAAGTTGCAGATGCTTCACAAGAAGTTTTTTTTTTTTGAAAGATCAAGCCGGCTATTATTAATAAGGAAGCAAGTACATCAAACAAGCCTCATGCTTTAGCGAGGATTGCCAAGCTGAGGCAACAAGGAGAGATTACACACAATAGAGTGAGCAAGCGAGCAAAACAAATCTATGAATGATTACTCAGCGGGGGAAGAACAACTAGAGAGCTAAGACAACTGCCTCCTGCCACACGGTAGACTTCTTCTTGGTTGAACCATTAAGCGCACGAGAGATAGTGCTGAAATCGCTGCAGACAGTGGAAAACAATAAGGGGATAGAAATTTTTTTGACTTGGATGGGATATAGGAAGCAGATGATCAACGAGGAAAGCTCATTGATGACCAAAATTCATGTTCCATGCTATACCGCCTGCTCAAGTTGCAGGCACTGGTATTGGCATTGCTCCCCTCAACTGATGAACGGTTCAGACGAACTGCAAGCATGTCAGTTGTCTGATTGCTTCCAGTATTGTCTGCCGAACTTCGCAACGCTTCTAGTCTCATCTCAACTTGCCTCATCGTAGGCCTGTCCTCGCCTTTTGGGTTTAAGCACATCACTGCTATTGCTGCTACTTCATCGGCTTCTTGTTTTGCCTCCTCAGTGACTTGAGGGTCCAGTATATCACAGAGCCTGTCCCCGTTCACTAGCAAGACAAATTGTGAAACCAAATTGAAGCCTTCGGGTGAAATGTAAGATGATGGCCTCCTCCTTGTCAGCAGCTCCACAAGTATCACACCGAAGCTGTACACATCACTTTTATCAGTGAGCCGGCTTGTTTGGTAGTACTCTGGATCCAAATATCCGAAAGTCCCTTGAATGGTCGTCGTGATGGCAATTTGATCAATGGGCATCCCTCGAGAAGCTCCAAAGTCCGATATTTTTGTTATCAATCGATCATCAAGAAGTATGTTGGTAGTCTTTATGTCTCTATGGATTATCGATACTGAAGCAGCAGAATGCAAATAAGCAATTGATCTTGCAATTTCGAGGGCTATCCTCATCCGCTCCTTCCACGACAGTGATTGTGGAAGACAGACATGTAGATGGTCATGAAGTGTCCCATTCGAAATGAACTCATACACTAGCAATGGAACTTCTGTCTCGAGACAACATCCAAAAAGCTTCACTACATTCCTGTGATTTACTTGAGAAAGTATGGCAACCTCATTGATAAAATCATCAATTTCTCTCTTAATTGCATGCCTTGATTTTTTAATAGCAACGATACGTTGGTCAGACAAAATACCTTTGTACACAGTGCCATGGCCTCCACCACCAAGTTTTCGAGATTCATCAAAACTGTTTGTGGCCTTTTCAAGCTCTTCTAAGCTGAAAATCATTCTTTCAGCAATATCCTTGTCTACCAGTTGCTGCAGTAAAAGCCCTCTGTTTTGCTTGAAGAAATATTCTTTCCATTTTTTAGCATTTTGAGCCCTGATCTTTCTCCTTATGACAACAGCAGCAAGGGCAAATAGCAGAATGACTATACCGCTGCCAACCCCTATTGCAATGACCAATCCTGGACAATATATTAAAAGGAAATTCTGAATGGTTTTCTTCTATAACTCTTTCTCAACACAAGAGGTTAGAATCTAAACAACAGATCTAGTGAGCTAGATACCGAATATATATTTGTCCCTGTTACCTGAAAATCTCAGTTTGCTCCGGGCACACCCATCTTTGACTCTGGGATTGCCATCAGTTCCATGTGGGCATATACAATCATATGACCCAACTGTATTTATGCAGTGCCCAAAGCATGGGGGTGGATCTGGCTGTGTGCATTCATCGATATCTGTTAGGAAACACCACAAACACACGTAATTAGTGCAGAGCAATCATGCGGTGAAGTTAGATCTTCATGAGAAGTTGTATACCTTGGCATCCATTATGCATGTAAGGGTTGCCATTAAATCCCGGTTGACACTGGCATTCATACCCTCGTGGAGGGTCATCATAGCAGTCACTGTTGTCACTGAGGCACCCAAAGTCACCTGACTTCTGAGCTTCTGCACAAGATGAGTTACCAAGCATCCAATTAACCACAGTGTGGGTTGGCTTTTTCGGAGTAGATTCTGGATTGGCTGCAGACTTCTGCAATGGTATTGCATATTCTGTCCTCCTCCAATATTCCCCCTTTTCCACAAGAAACATAGCATTGGCCGTCACCCTTGTGCTGGACAGAGTTGAGTTTGCCTCATCGAGGGGAAGAAGTTTGATCACGTAACTGTTGCTGTCTTCTGCAACTGTTGTATACAGCAGCCAATACCAGAGCATGTGCCATCTATGGTCATATTGGGATAATCAGGATGGCAGAAGGAATCACAGGTGCTGGCGTTGTCTCCTGCTCTGGGGGGACTAACAGAAAACCTGAAACCACACCCCAAGGCAACAAACACATTTTGTGCTGCTGATACACGATAGAGTCTGTCATCTAAGCTGAGTGACCAGTTTTGGTCTCCTGACAATCGGTTGATATGAGTGTCAAGGTACAGAACCCTCTTACTCAACTTTATATTGACGACTCCATATCCAGCGCTGTTCATGTACAGCATGGGAGGGTCATTCTTGCACGCGAGCTTGAATCTCTCATCACGGTAGCATCGCTCTTCGCCAAGGCCGAATGGGTAAGGTATGCTTATGTTGTGGCATTTTGGGGTGCAACCGGGCATTGCCATGTCTTGTGATGATACCGGTGTCGGTATTGTTACTAGAAACTGCAACAAGTGCAGAGCTGCTATGGAAAGTGTGTGCATTGTTGCATAAGGTGCAAGGAAAAAGTTGCAGTATCAGATAAGGCTTGGTGGCTGCAAGGCATCAGTTCATGCTACATATATATGTGATAAGCCCTCATGGAGCCATTGATCTGGTCGCTGTAAATAATCTAAAGAGTTGTAAAGTTCTTGCTAGCTCTATTGCTACAGACGTCATTACGTGACATTTAGAGTAAGCCACTGAGAAATTGCATCGAGGGAAGTTATTAACACAGGGAGGCATAGCTGCTAGGCAAATAGTCAAAGACAAGAAGCAAATTGTTGCAATGGGAACATAATTATATGAAGCCTCTAAACAGAAACTGCAACAAGTGTGTATGTTGCACAGGGTACCAGCAAAAAAACACAGTAGCCGATATGGCTTGGTGACCGTGGGATGCCAGTTCTTGCTACGTATACAAGCCCCCACATAGACTTTGAAGGCCTGGTTCTATGTAAAAAAACCATAATTAAGACTTCGATATTTCTTGGCCAACACTGTTGCCGATGTCATTATTAGGTGACAGATTGAGACAGATAATGTTTATGATGCCTTGATGGATTTTTGTTATCATTTTAATGAACCTTAAAAAGCACGGAAGCAGGTAGAAACAAATAACCTATGGCAAGAAAGAAACTGATGCAATGGAAAATCATTTTTAAATTTGAGCTCTAAATAACACACTTGCAGTGAAAGCTAAGACTATTTATTAATCTATGTGTGCACATCACTTAGTAGCTCTCCGAGGAATCAAGAGCATATCCACTCGAACTGTTGACTCTGTTTGATTGTGTGGTGTTAGGTTAGATTTGAAGAATCAAATAAATACTTGAATATCAGATTATCAGTACTATGAGGGACGTCGATGACAAGGATAGGCAGGCCGAATATGAAATGTGAACAGAAAAGAGAAAACCCACCTCCATTGGATCATATTAGTGGGTCGTGCATCCTAGATTTTTCCATCACTTGGCTTCAAGAAAGTTCTAAAGGTCTAACTATAAATGCCTAAGGTCTCCTCCAACAGTTAGAGTCAACCACCAGCTTATAGCAATTAAAAATAATATAAGAGACAACTTCTTCAATGGTTTAACTCTTAGCACATAACTCAAAATATAAATAAACCCACAAACCAGCTCCACATAGCCTTGGAGTGTGGTATGGGACTATGCTTGATCAAGAGATACCTCTCATTTCTTTCTCTCTTCCACCTACATAGAATATTGTATTTTAATCCTATAAGCTAGCTGACATGGTACTATTGGACGAGGCCTAAGCACAAAGGAAAGAAAAAGCTGGACCAGCAGAGTAACACACAGAAAAATAAAGGAATAAGTCCATCATTTGTCTCTCAGCTCTTCCATTTGTCGAATTTTAAACCCCAACTCCAATACTATCTACAACCGGCACTCAACCAGCTATCAATTCCATCTAATTTTAACCCCAAGCCTATCAAAAGGTGGTTTTGCATGTAGCTGGCTCTTAAGTGGTGATGGTTTTAATACGTAGATTGGTTTTTGGGTGACGTGGTACCTCAGTCATCAACACATAGAGTGTGACCCAGTTTTCATACTCCTCTTGATCTGAAGGCCCGACCGTAAGTGACAAATGGTTGCTGCCGGAGCTGCTGCCATAGTAAATCAGCGGGAGAGGTGCTATCTGTGGTGACCCAGTCCACCTTCCATGGCCGCTGTGTCGGAACCATAGCAAGGTCATTTTTTTTTTGAAATAAAGGGCAGGAGCGCTGCCATATCATATAAGAAGGGAAGCAAGCCGAGTTTTACAAGGTTCGATTACATAAATAAACCGATAAAAACACCAACTCATGAAAGGAACTAACATAATTAACTACGATAACTCCGGCCGTCCACAGGCCAACACCCTCAGGTTGATCTCAGCTTTGATCTCCTGCAGCAGCTGCAGGGGCGACATCTGCACATTGTCAAAAATTCTCCTGTTGCGCTCCTTCCAAATATGCCATGCCGTATACATCAGGATCCCTGCTTTATTTCTTCTCACAGCCTTGCTGCAGCCTCGTAGCGCCCGTTCCCACCAAACCTGTATCTCCAAATGCTCATTTGGTTGCTGTACCATGTTTGCCGTCCACCCACTCATCAGATGCCAAACTTCACGTGCAAAGCTGCAGTTTACAATGAGATGTGAGGCGGTTTCCTGTTCCTGACTGCAAAGCACACAACACGGTTCACATGGCCAATTCCGAGCAGACAGTTTATCGGCTGTTAGTATCTTAGATTGCACCAGCAACCAAGCAAAGAACTTATGCTTGCCCTCCGCGTATCCCTTCCAGATCGATGCTGCATCAAAAGCCCTGACTGAACCAAAGAACTGCGCGGTGTAGGCCGATTTGGAGGAGTAATTGCCGTCCTCAGTCCATTTCCATCGGATGCTGTCCGGTTGCTCAGATAATTGTGCATCCTGAACTTTGAACCATAGCTTGACGAACTGTGCCATGTCCTCCACCGTATTCATCTGCCAGAGCCCCCTAGTCCAGCTTTGGAACTGAAGCTCTTCTCGAACACATCGATTTTTCCTCCAAGCAAGTTTGAACAGGCCAGGAAAGAGGTCCATAGGTGCCTGTCCATCCATCCATGATGATTGCCAGAAGCTTGCTTTGCGGCCATCTCCCAAGGTCACCATGGTGCTTGCTCTAAACAGCTGCCGATCAATGGCTGAAACTGGTGGCGACGTCCCAACCCAGGGGCGATCAGGCTCAGTCCATTCATACCACAACCACCTTAGGCGAAGAGCTCTGCTGAAGAAATCGATGTCCAGAATGCCCAGCCCCCCAAGGGTCTTTGGTCTCATTGCCTTTGTCCAACGAACCAGACAGTGCCCCCCATTCGCCTCACTAGCCCCTTTCCACAGGAAACTTCTTCGGATCCGATCGATTTGCTTGATTGCCCACTTACGCAGCTGGAAAACCGTGAGGTAGTACGTGGGTATGGACGTCAGAATGCCATTAACAAGTCTGAGACGACCAGCCCTGTTCATGAGTGCGCCTTGCCATGCAGGCAGCCTTGCTGCAATTTTATCAATCAGTGGCTGCACATCAACCCGCCTCAATTGCCGTACATGCAACGGCAACCCCAAACATCTGCACGGGAAGGTGGAAATCCATAGCAAGGTCATGATGGCGTCCTTCGTAGGTCATGGGCAAACAGCGCTCAAGCACTAGTCGGTACTAATAGATGCTGAGTGGACTCAAGCTGCCTTGCTGTGGTGTAGCTCACCAGCATGTGTGCGATCTTGTGCAGGGGCACAACATATCCTCCTGATCCATACATCACCCATGAACTGTGTGGCAATGTCATCAATGCTTATTTGGTTCGGTTGCGAAGAAAGGATAGAAGAGGAAGGCATGGCATGCCACGCCACCTCACGGCGAAAACTATTTTACACAGTTCTGGGTCAAAATTGAATGATATTGATAGTCTACTAAGATGATATTTTAGTTTCTAAACTTCAAGATGTGTCCATATGTCGAATTCAGACACAAATTGTATGCACCGTAGTTTCTAAACTTTCTACCAAAATTTTCCATGAAAAGCAGGTTCGGAACAATTCAAGCATGACAAAATGCCTCCTCCTACTTTACAGAAAGCAGTAACTAGGGATACTTTTTTTTTATATCTTTCTCGAAACATTTGTTTCCCCAGAAGCATTTCCGGCAGAGATACAGATGAGTAGAATAGCATATATGAAATTGTTACCAACACGCCACGACAAAACTAAATGAGGACAGGAGACTATAAATAAATGCTAGAAACTATATAGTTTAGAATATCACTGGGTACGTTAGTATGAAAAATGCAATTCTAGGGGAACAGTGGCCGGGCCATGGCAGCAAAATCATTTACAAGTTTATCATTTGAGATATCCCCGAATCTTAGGTAGGTGACTACAAGAGGAAATCATAATAATATTGAACTGCTCAACAGGATATGCACAGACAGCTAACCTAGGCACAAGAAAACTCAAAGCTAACAAATTTCACCTCGGCTAATCAGCAATAACTGCAAATACTTGTAATCAAAAAAGGTGTCCACAGGTATACCTTTGTACTGGGACGGATGCGTGGCCACGCCGATTGTAACGTCCCGACCCCTCGGGTCCGGGCCCGCTTACACCTGGCAGCTTTTTAGGACCTCAAGAATTTTCCTACAGACCAACACATGTCTTTTCTGCGCACTTTGTCCTCACTCATGCGCAGCCGGGAAGAACTTCCCAGTTGGTCACTCATGAAAAAGAAGTTGCAACTTGTTGGTATGAGTATTCTATTAATCCTATTAAGCCTTGGCCCAGGATGTGACACCGGAGCTCCGCCGCCGCCCGACGGCGATGAGGCGGCAGCGCGCCACACATACACGACCGGAATGAGATCATCTAACGTCGGGCTCTCGGACTGTCTTCTGCAGTCAGCTCATCTGCGCCGTCCGCTGCCATCCAACGGCGACCGAGGCACTCCACCCCTCTACCTGCTTCTGCTGGGTCTCGGTGGCTTGGCCCAACAAGAACCTCGCCTATTTTGCCACCGCGAGTCCGCGACCCCGGCGCTCTTCACGCTCCGCCTCGGCGGCGCCTCTGCAGCTTTGCTCCTATCTAGCCCAGGGATACCAGGAAACCCCTCTCGCTACACCATCACCATGGCTGTCAAGTTCATGGCCGCAGCGTGCCATTAACTCGCTCAAGCATTGGCGGCGGCGACGGCGCTCTGCAGCTATGCAGCTAGAGTCTAGAGGTCATGCGCCACCTTGTTCGAGGTTGACGGACGTGTAGAGGGCAAAGCATCGAGGGCTGCGACGAGGAAGACTATGCGGCTGCAACGAAGAAGACGATGCGGAGGGGAAGGATTGACTCACTCGTGCAACCGTGGGCTGGGATGGGCCACTCGGCCAGCTGCCGCCACGCGGCCTGCGAGATGACAGTTTGGCTGGATCGTCGTAGGATTCGCAGCAGACGGCGGATATGCCGACTGCAGAGTACAGTAAAAAAACGCCGACGTTAGACGATCTCATTCCACGTGACCCAACTGCGAGGTGTGCAGGGCAAGGAAGGAAGGGGGGCCCTTGCAGAAAAGTGGGCTCAGATAGCCGTCTGATCAAATTGAGCCCGTCAGGATACAGATGTCAGGGTTGGGCTTGGGCCGTAGGGGAACGAATCGACCACGCCAGCGCGAGCGTGTCAGGATCTCGCGGCCTCCTGACAGAGCCTCCCTCCCAGCCTCCTTTCTCCCCCGCGCGTACGCCGGTCTCGCGGCACCGGCAGCGCCCGCCCTTGGCCGCGTCCCCGCGGAGGCGCATGGGTGTAAGTGGCCGCCAGAGACTGACCACTGTTTAGATCCCCGCTGCGGCGGACGGCTTCCAGTAGTGGGCAGCGTGTGAGGAGCTCAGTAGTCTCGACTCTCGAGACTGTCATGCCCATGCTCCAGTAGGAGGCGAGGACGGCGTGGTCGCCGCGTGCGCTGCGATCGCGGTGATCCAGCAAGGAGGTGCAGGGAAACGAGCCTAGCTTCGGCACCTACGTTCTTTGTTGTACAAGATACTGTTCACCTGTTCCAGAACGGACGGGTCGCAACCTGCTCGACGAAATGTCTACGAAGTGGCGTCCCCATGGGCCATGGAAGGTCTGAAGGTAGTAGTGCCGATGGTGTCTTCTGTGAGACTCTTACCTATTCTGCAACATTGATGCGCCATGTGAGATGCCATTTCGGAAGAGACCAAAAGGAGTCCTAGGCTCCTAGACAGTAGCCACTGAGATGGTCCGCCAGTTTATGCGGTCTGCATGGTGCTGGTACTACGGGGACAGAGCTGATTCAGTAATGCATGCAGGTGGCTTCGTTGGATGCTGTATGCTGACGGCGAGATGGAGTAGGACCATAGGTACATGGGGATTGTGCTGTTGAGTTACTGGTGCACTGCACACAGGCTGCGGTAGTCTGTGTTGTTCTGCACTGCTAGGGAATTGAAGACGGCAGATTTGCTTGGTTTGGTATGCTTCAACTAGGATCCAGGTATTCAGTTTGTTGGAAATGATTTGGGTGCTGCGTTTGTGAAAGGTATCTTCGAGGACAGGGCAAATTAGTTTGCTTTGCTATGCTTCAATCGTCGAGGATAGGGCTTGTGAACCTTCTATACATGCCTTGTGATTGGTGAGCTATTGGAGTCAATGTGCCACAATGGGAAATTCAGTTTTGTTTTAGAATAACAATCGGAAATTCAGCTGCAAATACATCCCATTATCAGGACTCAGTATTTACACTTCGCAGTAATGTGTGGGATAGTCATCTTCTCTGGAAAAAAAAAGTTTGGGATAGTCAGGCATGGGGTCTTCCAAAGTTACCTAATTAATTTTCAAGTTGCAAATCCAGCACAGTGGACAAGGAAACAGTCAAATGTGGGGATGCTGCTTTAATCAGTCTTTGAGGACTGTGATTTTGTCGTTTAACCAGCCGGCTTGTCATATTTTATTGTGATCTGATCCTAATTTTTGCCTCATTAGGTCACGCCCTTTGTTTCAGAAAAGTTGGCATTGCATGGCAATCCCTTATCTAACAGTATGTACAGTTAGCATTGGCTCTGGTACAGAAATGCTTCTGTTTTGTACCAAAAACACTTATTCGTTCAAAAATGAAGATGGGGATAGAAACTGTCATGCTGCTGTTCAAGGACATGATTGTCGATTTGTCGTTGCAAGCTTTCTGGTGAGAAGATTGACATCTTGATGCTGTGTGAACAACCATCATCATTAGCAGCAGCATCACCATTGTTTAGTTCATTCCAGATGGATGCTGTTCCATTTTCAGCCGATGTTTTTTTCGTTCAACTTGTAGGAGAGATGTGTATCATTGCATTGGAAATTTCAGCCAATATTCAGAGTGCTAATTACCAGCAGTATTAGGCTTTGGATCTTCCAGGTGGTCTCAGCTGATCAGACAAAATTGATAGCTAGTAGTATTGAACAAATTATGGGTTATGCAGATCTTGTGTGCTCAGCTGACTGTCTAAACTCAAAACTGACATTTTTAGTCTTGGAGTTCTTCTCATAGAATTGCTTTTTACAAAGAAGTCATTCTTCTTCAAGTTCCAGACTGATATGACACTGTCCTCCACATGTGGCCCCAGTGGTGATGGATGAAATATTATAAAATCTGGACGAGGAAGACCGATACCACTCCGTACTAACTGGAGGACAAAATCAAGCTACGGTACATCACATCAGCAAGACAGATGAGATAGCACTTGAAAGCTTCAAGAAGACCTATTCCACAATATACATCACTGGGGAAGACCTATACCAACGGTGACTTTTCAGAATTGCTTATTATTTGTTTATTTATTTATTTATAATTTTAAGCATAATACTAGCTATCTTCAAGTGGATCTTCAACAGCCAAATCACACTAGAATCACCAAATATTCTAATAAGTTACTACATCTCGTAGCACAGGCTACAGTCCCTTTATTTAAACGCATTATGGGTACGCTAATAGCAAATTAAGCATTTGAAGCTGATTTAGACTCTCGTGTCATTATCTGTAATCTACGTTAAACATGGTCTTGCCTGCTAACCACCTGCCCAATTTCTACCTACCGGCGCTATATTGAATGGTTCTAACTCATTTGGTAGAGTAGGTCATTGAGCCTGATGCCCCCGGGTTTAGACCCAGTCTGTCGGAAGCTCCATGGCACCATAAAAATGCTAGTCCCTATCAATGGCATTGCACACTTGCCATTTCCAGTGAACAAAACTGCCTACTACTTTTACCATTTCTTAGCATATTAGGATATGAGAAAGTATTTCAAAGTATACTTTGACTTCACTTTCTCTTATAGGTTATGGTATATTACTATGAAATCAAATTTTGCTGAGAGCTGTAAAATACAAGTCTATAGATCCATCTTTTGTACATTAAACATGCACATGTAATTTGATTAATTCATTGTTAAATTTATAATTTTGACATTTTTAGAACCTTAATATATCCTATGTTGAAATGCAGGGACTATTAGACTACTCTATATACAAACTCATAATAGATTAGCACACTACCCTTTCCACGCTTCTCTTAGCATTGCACATTTTCTAGCTTACAATTTTCAGCAGTTTGATATTTGCCATGTGTAGCACACGTCATGCCGATGCTGCTGATGCAGCTCCAGTGGCAGTTGCTGCCATGTCAATGGCATTGCACACTTGGTATTTCCAATGAACAAAACTATCTAGAATTAGACTACTATATATATGTACTACCTCGTGAGAGATTAGCCCATTGCCCTTTCCACACTCCACTTGGCATTGCAGCTGCTAACTTGCTATTTCCAACGGATAGGCTTTGTACGCGCCATGTGTAACCTCGTCGTGCTGATGCTGTTCACGCAGCTTGCAAGGGCCGCCGCAATGTCATCGATGGAAAATAGTACCTTGGACGGCTGTGAAAGCAAGTGCGGTGACTTGGATATCCCCTACCCGTTCGGCACCAGCAGCTGCCACCGGCAAGGCTTCAAGGTCACCTGCGACCGTGCATACAGCCCTCCCAAACTCTTCCTTGGGGGTGATGGCGCGGGCTTGGAGGTGCTGGAGATATCCATCCAAAACAGAACGGTGCGCGTCCGGGCCACGGTCTGGTCCTTCGCCGCCGGCAACATGAGCAACATGGTGATCCAAGTCATCCCTGCAAATCTCGACCCGTATGTGCTCTCCACTGATCGGAACAGACTCATCACAGTCGGCTGTGGATTCCAAGCCTTCGCACGGATGGTGGTGCCGCCAATGCAAGGGGATGCTATATTTGCATATGCGCGCCATCCTGTAACATCAACAATCAGCAGAAGCACCAGCAGCCCAATCTGTGGGAAGGCGAAGGCTGCTGCGAGGCGGCCATCCCGACAGGCCTGACGTCCTTCAACATCCAGTTCTCTTGGCTGGACCAGAATGCCACTGGCCAGTCGTGGTCCAACGCGAGCATGCTTGTCGTGGAGCAAGAGTGGTGGCGCAACCCGCAGAACATGTTTTCTTTCAAGATACGGGTTTTCTTCTCGGAGCAGGCAACAGGGCTGGTGATCCCAATTGTGCTGGACTGGACAGTAGGCCAGTCGTCTTGCATGGAGGCAGAGACGCACCCCGAGTTTGGCTGCATCAGCAAGAACAGCGAGTGCCTCAACTCCACAAGCAGTGCCTATGGCTATTTCTGCCAGTGCAAGGATGGCTACAAGGGTAATCCTTATGTTACAGATGGGTGCCAAGGCTCTGGAAAGCATGTTGCAGACGGTAAGTTGGATGAAAACCCCTTCCAACTCCATTACTCAATTACAAATTCAAGATTGTGATTTGTGTACCATATGTTTTCACAGGAGTATTTCTTGCAATCGGGATTATTATTGGTTTGTTCCTTCTGGTTCTGGCTCTTGCTGCCATCTTTTCTACCAAACAACTGAAGATTCATAAAGCAAAGAAAATGAGGGAATATTATTTCAAGCAAAACCGCGGGTTGCTGCTTCGGCAACTAGTAGATAAAGATATTGCTGAAAAGATGATTTTCAACTTGGAAGAGCTCGAGATGGCAACAAATAAATTTGATGAAGCCCGTGTCCTGGGTGGAGGAGGCCATGGCACGGTCTACAAAGGTATACTGTCAAATCAGCACGTTGTTGCCATTAAGAAGTCAAGATTCGTAGTCCAGAAAGAGATCGATGAGTTCATCAATGAAGTTGCCATCCTGTCTCAAATCAACCATAGAAACGTAGTAAAGCTGTTTGGATGTTGTCTTGAGACAGAAGTTCCATTGCTAGTCTATGAGTTCATTTCAAATGGAACACTTTATGCCCACCTTCATGTTGATGACCCTCAAAACCCACTTCCATGGAAAGATCGACTGAGGATTGCGTTTGAAGTTGCTAGTTCTCTGGCCTATCTTCATTCAGCTGCTACAACTTCTGTGGTGCACAGGGACATCAAGACAGCTAACATATTACTTGATGATCGGTTGGTAGCAAAGATTTCAGACTTTGGTACCTCGAGAGGCATCTCAATCGACCAATCAGTAGTGACAACCGGTATACAAGGAACACATGGCTATTTGGATCCTGAGTATTTCTACACAGGACGGCTGACAGAAAAAAGTGATGTATATAGCTACGGTGTCATCCTTGTTGAACTGTTAACAAGAAAGAAGCCAACTACGTACATGTCATCTGAAGGTGTCAGTCTAGTGGCACACTTTGTCATGCTTTTGAGTCAAGATAAGCTTGATGAGATACTGGATGAGCAGGTCGCAGAAGAAGGAGAAGACGAAGCCAAACAGGTGGCTGCAATAGCAACAAAATGCTTAAGGTTGAAGGGAGAGAACAGGCCGACAATGCGAAATGTAGAGATGAGACTTCAACGACTTCAAGGTTCAGATGACATTTCAGGAGTGGAAGAACACCTGACTGAACTCGATGGCCAAGCATTTCGTGGAGACACTGGCTACAACTATACAAGTAGGCATTACAGCATGGAAGAAGAGATCCTACTATCAGCAAGCTTAGAGCGATGATCTTGGCAGCACGTGCCTATCTGATGGAGTGATGGTTTCACCTCTTTTATCTCTGTTTTGTGTACTACTCTAATCCTAAATATAGGTCTGTTTAGGGCGTGTTTGATTGCTTGTATCGTTTGGTTCATGTATGGAATGGTCTAAATTTGATGGTGACGGTTATGTTTGGTTGGGTGAATTGTACCAACTCGTCTAGGATAAAATCATTCTACGATAAAATGATTCCACTTGAGTCAATTTACTATTAAGAGTGATGGACCATATGATTCAAGAAAATTGATTGAACCATCTCATACAAAATTATCCGTTCATGCATCATTTATGCTATTGATGGAGCCCTCCCTCCCCCCAAAGTCTAAGATATCTATTATATCACATATAAGCTAGCGATTATCATGTAGATGGACTGGTTTCTCAGGTGTAAGGTCACCTCGTATGTGATAGGGCCTACGACCATCGAGCCCTCGCATGTCAGCGACCACGTTAAATAATGGAAGTTATTAAAGCAGAGGAGGCTTGATCTTAGATGGCTTGAAACCATACGAGGTGAAAGTGTCCAAGTTCCTATGCAGTGATAGGCTGATAGCCGACGGCACAAAATCAGCATGAGAGGGCCCAAATTTCAGGAAATGACTCACGTTCGGTGTGCGGTAAGACTCTGTTATGCAGTGGACATTCGTGTCTATTACACTGGGCCCTGTTTGGATCCACCAGTTATAAAATTTAGTACTACTGTTTACAACTTTGACCACTAATTAGGGGTATTAAATAAAGGCAGTTTACAAAACTACCTCCACAACCCCTGTGCTAATTCGCGAGACGAATCTAATGAGGCGTTTGACCACATGATCGGAGGATGGTTACTGTAGCGTCAATGTAGCTAATCATGAATTACTGTAGCTCATTAGATTCGTCTCGAAAAGTTACACTCATCCGTGAAGAGGTTTTGCAAATAGACTTCATTTAGTACTCCATGCATGCAAAATTCCTTTTAGCGCTTTTAGAGTTATAAAGAACCAAACAGGGCCTTACATTATAGCGGCATATCGACATTCAAACACCATCCAATGTCAGAGGTTGGAATTTTTGAAAATTTTACATCATCGTATTCACACCTATAGGGGTGTTTAGACGTTGTTATGCATAGTATTTTTATGTATTGGATCGTGTGCTACAGAGAGAAAAAAGTGCATTAAAAAACGCGTATTATGCCAAATGGAAGAGAGAGGGGTGCACTAAACACCCCCATAGTCAGTTTCTTACGGAAGCGGAAGTTGCCCGTACGAAAACATCGTTCATGTCTACACATACACGTTTGCGCAGGGCTATAATCAAAGCATTTTCGGTCTGACCTGCAGGCATTCGGCACTGTAAGTCTTGTAGTTTATGTTTCTCATGGAATTACGGTCTCACCTGCTTACTTCTCAAGGCAAAAAATTACCAACTGCCGGTGGACTTTTGAGCAGGCAAACTCTTTCTGCATTCTAAGTTTCTAACAGCATTGGCAAACTCATTCGCGCCACAAGATGGCATTGCCAATGCGTAGCCGTAGCCTCGCCGTGGCGCTGCTGCTGGTGCAGCTCGCGACGGCCGCCACCACGTCGTCGGCTGCGGCGAGCATCGCCTTGCCCGGCTGCGAGAGCAGGTGCGGCGGCGTGGACGTGCCGTACCCGTTCGGCACCAGCAACGGCTGCCACCGGGCGGGCTTCAAGGTCACCTGCGACCGCGCGCACCAGCCGCCCAAGCTCTTCCTGGGGGCCGGCGGTGGCGGCGGCGGGCCGGAGGTGCTGGAGGTGTCGCTCCGGAACAGCACGGTGCGCGTCCGCAGCGCGGTCTGGTCCTTCGCCGCCGGCACCACGAGAACCACCACCGCCAAGGTAGACGTGCTCCCCGCCGCCGCCAACCTCGGCCAGTACGCGCTCTCCGCTGCGCGGAACAGCCTCGCCGTCGTTGGCTGCGGCTTCCGGTTCCAGGCCGCCGCGCGGCAAGGTGGGGACGCCGCCGCGTTCGCCTCGTGCGCGCCGTCCTGCCCGGGCGCCACGAAGCGGAAGCTCCGGCACGGGCCGTGCGACGGAGCCGGCTGCTGCGAGGCGCCCATCCCGACGGGCCTCGAGACGGCGTCCTTCGATGTCCAGTTCTCCTGGCTGGAGCAGAACGCCACGGTCCGGCCGAGGTGGGTGGTGCCCGGCGCCAGCGTGCTCGTGGTGGAGCAGGAGTGGTGGCGCAACAGGGACAACCTGGTCCCGGTCAAGCTCACCCTTCTCAACTCCGGTAACGCTACGGCCTTCGTGATCCCGGCCGTCCTGGACTGGACGCTCAACAAGTCGTCGTGCGCGGCGGCCGCCAAGATGTCCGACTTTGGCTGCGTCAGCAAAAACAGCGCGTGCCTCAACTCCACCGGCAGCGCCTACGGCTATGTGTGCCGGTGCAACAACGGCTACAATGGCAACCCTTACGTGCCAAATGGGTGCAAAGGCTCTCGAATGCATATTTCAGCCGGTAAGTTTGATCCAAATATCTTGTCCTTTTCACAATAACAGTTTGAAAATTTAGATTTCACAATAATAGTTTCAAAATTTTAGATTTGAGTGGTGTCACATGCATGTTTTGCCCAGGTGTATTTTTTGCTATGGGGGTTGGCATTGGTATGTTCCTTTTGCTCCTGGTTCTTGCTGCCATCTTTGCAACAAAACGACTCAAGGTTCACAAAGCCAGGAAAATGAGGGAGAAATTCTTCAAGCGAAACCGCGGGTTGTTGCTTCGACAACTAGTAGACAAGGACATTGCAGAAAGGATGATCTTCAGCTTGGAAGAGCTTGAGAAGGCAACAAATAATTTTGATGAGGCTCGCATCCTGGGCGGTGGAGGGCATGGCACAGTCTACAAAGGCATACTTTCAAATCAGCGTGTCGTTGCCATTAAAGTGTCAAGATTTGTAATTCAAAGGGAGATCGATGAGTTCATAAACGAAGTCGCCATCCTTTCCCAAATAAACCACAGAAATGTGGTGAAGCTTTTCGGGTGTTGCCTTGAGACAGAAGTTCCGTTGTTGGTCTATGAGTTCATTCCAAATGGGACACTTTATGCCCATCTCCATGTTGACGACCCAGAAAAACCACTAGCATGGAAAGATCGGCTGCGCATCGCCTTCGAAGTTGCCAGTTCTCTGGCCTATCTTCACGCCGCTGCTTCAACATCAGTGGTACACAGGGACATCAAGACATCCAACATACTACTTGATGATCGATTGACAGCAAAGGTATCTGACTTTGGTGCCTCAAGAGGCATCGAAATCGACCAATCAGGAGTGACAACTGGCATTCAAGGAACATTCGGCTACATGGATCCCGAGTACTACTACACAAGGCGACTCACCGATAAGAGCGATGTCTACAGCTATGGCGTCATGCTTGTTGAACTTATAACAAGGAAGAAGCCAGTTATGTATGTTTCGCCTGACGGTGTTGGTCTTGTGGCACACTTTGTCACGTTACTGAATCAAGGTGATATCAATGAGATACTAGACGAGCAGGTCATCGAAGAAGGAGAAGAGGAGGGCAAACAGTTGGCAGCAATAGCAGCAATGTGCTTGAGGATGAAGGGAGAAGACAGGCCAGATATGCGGAACGTGGAGATGAGGCTTCAGGGACTGCAGGGTTCAGAGATTAATAACGATTCAGTGACTGAAGTGGATCAGGTGAATGAACTGAACGGACTAGCACTTCAGGGAGGAAATTCCAATGCCGGCGACAGCTACTGCAGTAGACACTACAGCATCACGGAAGAGTTCTTGTTTTCTGCGAGCTTGGAGCGCTGATCGTCACGCCACGTTGCCATCCAACAGCAAAGCATCTTCAGTCCAGTATATTGTTTTTATACTTGGTTGCCTATATGCAGTAGTAGTGTAGTACTCACTCCTCGGCCAATAGACTTCATGCTTTCATCCCACACATACACCATCATCCTAGAAATATCATGTGGAAATATTAGAACATTTATATCAAGGTTCTAAATAGCCGGCTATAGTCTCCGCTATCTCCCACTATAGCTGATTGCGGAGGATGCCGCTATTTGATCCTACGTGCAATTTAGCCGCTATAGCTCCATTTAACCGGCTATTAGCTGTTTTTTAAGGTCCCGCGCTAAATGACTTAGCCCGCTATTTAAAACATTGATTTATATTATATTGAGAAAATAATGGCAGTTTTGCTGCAGAACATCTAGCACTTCTTCAAATAATCTGACAATAAATTCAGAAGTTGCTAAAACAAATTATTCGATATCTGAATTGCATTGGTCAGAGAGAAAGAGCAACCTTTGCTATTTTCAATTGCTTGGAAAGTTGTATTCCATTACTCACCTTCCTGTACATTGCTCCGATTACCGCTGCCGTGTTCTTCTCTAGCAAGATTATTGCAGCGATATTCTAAAAAAAAAGATTATTGCAGCAACAAGCATATTAGGGCAACCCCAACCCATAGTTTCTATGGATAGTTTCTATGCTCTTCAACCCAGCGTTTCTTGATGTGGGCCCGTAATAAATGCTATGTCCTCTCCTTCTCTCCCTCCTGTGGTGTTCTTCCTCCTGATGCCGCATACCTCTCGAACAGATGCAGAAGATAAAAACGAAACTGGGAGCCAAAGCACACTAGACCTTTGCAAATCTGAATCCGATTTCTAATGTCAGGATGACGAGACACACACCAATTTTCTTGCTTCGATTTGATTTACTTTGCCCAAAAAATCCTCTGCTATTCTCCGTCTCCCGGTCCTAGTTACATTTTGTTTGTTTCATTATGATTCCGCCGAACATGCCGGCGAGCAGGCAGCGGGCAGCATGCGGGTAGCCGCCGCACCGCGCGATGGCTGCGGGTTGCGGTGGGGCAGCCCGCGAGGGTAGCAGCATGGCTCTTGCCAGTCGGCTGCAGGGCACGAACAAGCATCTGACAGCGAGCAGCGCCTGCGCGAGGGCGGCGAGGCCATGCCAGTGAAGCGGAATGAAGCGCACAGGTACGAGCTCGCCGGCAAGGAACTGGCCGCCATGGCGTCGTCTATCGGCGGGTCCCGCGAAAAAGCGTGTTGGAAGAAACGCTGAGGCTCCAACGCAGAATCGATCGTGTCCTCATGCATTGGACGACGCGTCGACTCGGTTTCTCGTTTGAGAAACGGTGTCTTCGATTTCTCCTCTCTCTCCTTATTAAATAGACCGCCACATCAGATTTTTACTGGCATGTTATCTTATTAAATACTATAGAAACTAGCTGACTTGAAGGGTTGGGATGCCCTTAGGCCATCGTTCCTGAGGGCCGACCAACCTTCTTTAGTTCAATTATTAATTAAACTAGTTTTCCAAATATGCCAACTTTATGATCACCAATTGGCACCTCTACTTTTTGCTCAAGCGCCCCTACTTCAGGCGCCTATTTGTATGAACAGAGACCTTTTCTATTTTCTAAGGCTTTAAATTTTGCTCCCAAGTCCAGCCATGGTCCTTGCTACTTTGGAGTTTGGACCCTATTTTTTTCCCCGACAGGTGAGGTCTATCTGTAAGTGTCTTATAGTTTTTTGTTTTTATTCTTTTTTTATTTCTCTTTCTTCTACGGTTCCCACCCGAACCAGATACGCTCCTTCCGCGGTGATTCCCTCCGTGCCGCCCCGCCCCGTCTCGCAGCCTACCGCCGCTGGAGGAGGAGCTCAGGCAGGCACCATTCCCAGGGTGCCGTCCCCGAGCGAATCGAGCAGCTCCTCCATAGTGGATTGGCCGGCCACCTGCTGCCCCAAATCCACCCGAGCAGCGCCAAAATCTCCCAAATCGAGCATCCGTGGTGGATTGGCCGGCCACCTGCTGCCCCAAATCCACCCGAGCAGTGACGAACTCGCCCAAATCGCCGATTCGAGCGGCGACGACGACGTCAATTTGGGGCGGTGCAACTCGTATTGGCCGGCGGTGTCGGCAACATCGCGGGCTCGGAGAGGTGGATCCCGGGGAAGGAGGGGCAGGATGACGGCCGCGCGAGGCTGGGAGGCAGCGGCGCTCGCGCCAAGGACTGCGGCGCTCTGCCAAGTTTGCGCGCGTGCTCGAGCTCCAGTATGGACCTCTCTTCCTCCCGCGACAGCAAAGGTGAGCGGCCCCGAGCTCGCCGTCCCGGCCGCTCCTCCTCCCGCGACAGCAAAGGTGCGCGGCCTCGAGCTCGCTGGCAACGGCCCCTGTGCCCCCGAGTTCGCTGGCCTCAGATCTAGGCAGACGGGGCACCATTGGAGCTAGGGTCGAAGCTCTGTGGTCGAGGAGGTTGGAGACTTGGAGTGGAGGGGCCAAGCCATCGACATGGAGGAGGTCAGGGAGCGCCGGTGTCGAGAGCTTGGGCGGCGGCGCTGCTTCGGTTTGGAGGAGTCGAGCAGAGTACCCTGGCGCGCATGGGAAACGGCCCACCCGTGGGAGAAGGGGCCGGAGGTCCCTGCTCGTAGGGACCTGAGTAAGGGGTACCGCTCGAGTGCAGTTCTTTTCCTCTAGTCCTTAATTTTTGAGTAGAGGTCTAAATAGGAATTTTTACTGGAGTTGCTACAATGGACAAACGCAGTAAAAAAGGGGAGTTTTGTTTTGTAATCCTCGGTGCTGTCGCGACATACCGACCGGCGTGACAAAAGAGTTACACGATGCAAATATTTTTTTGAGCAGGCTATTTTTAATAATTTAAAAAAGTTAAAAAATCGCAGCTGAACTACACAGCATTTCCAAGGAAGCACGGCAAGATGCGCCAACACAAGGAGCAGCAAACATCAGAGCAGAAACCCTTAATCTGGATTCGTCACGACGGCCAGCAAGCTTCTTTCAACGGTGTTTTCTCCTTTCGTGCATCTGAATTGCAACAGTAAACATTCTTGTCCTTCCTGACATTCTGAACGACGAACGAGATGTGTCGTTGTCAGAGCTTCTGCAACCATTGACGCCTTTGTGATCCGGCAAATATTCAGATGACCAATAAACCAAGCTTGCCAATGGCGGCGCCCTCGCTGCACCACCGCTTCGCTTCCCATTGCCAGGTCGCCGCCACCCCTTTTGGGCTGTATGGTCGTCAAACCTGAACTCAGCTGATAGATAAGGGGAGGCATGATAGACTAGCACTTCCAGCACGATCTTAAAGCCAGAAATCTGACTGAATTTCTTTTCTTTTTGGACACGCTGACTGAATTTCTCAATTTTCTGTCGATGTGTAGGCAATTGTGTACGCAACTACGCATGCATAAACATAAGGATCCTTTAATTCTGCTATTTAGAGTTCTCTCCTGGTTACCTCTCTAGCACTAAACAGAGAACTGCTGGTTTTGACTTGGACTAGCAATTTTGCTCCTGCGTTTCTACCGACAAAGACATCTTGGATTTTAAATGAAAAAACTCAAAACTACAAAGTTGTAGATTTCATCGAGAGCTGTAATTTTCATATAAAATTCATCTCCATCCAAGTTCGTATAAAAATATATGATTTTTCTAAGATCAGATCTTGTCACACTTGATTTCCACGTGGAATATTTGCGCTCTCCAGCATGGCGCACCCTACTGTGTTTTTGCCATGCCCCGGCATGACCAAATGGACTAGATTTGCAGATAAAGTTGGGACCTGTTTATTTTTAAAATATTAATTAAAAGGGTTAAAAATACAAAAGGTTCCTACTCCATCAAATTGCTACTCCCTCCGTCCATGTTTATAAGACGTACGCGTATATCAAGATTCAAATCTTATTATCTTTGACGAGCAATTTAATTAATAATTTTTTATTTTTATGATGTAAACTTGATATGGTTGGATTTGTAATAAAATATACTCTCCAATAATTATAAGTTTATAATCATAAATAATATAATATAATATAAAATAAAATAATGGTCAAAGTGTAATTTGAGAGACCATGCCATGTTATATGGCGCCTTATAAAAATGGACGGAGGGAGTACTTGCTAGGCTTCAGGAGGCCTGTGAAGATCGGCATCATCTCAGAGGACATGTTTGGATGATGACTCTAGCTAGCCAAGACAGATTTGGCTACAGCCAAATCATGGCATGACCAAAACTTGGTCACCCTGGACATGTTTGTGTAGTGGCCAAGCCAAAATTCTAAAACATTGTCTAAGGTTACGTTTGGATTCTGCCGCACGCCAACCCTGCCAAAGCGTCGGTGTGGCCAATATTCGGAGAATCGCCTGCCCCGATTTGGCCTGCCAAAATAGACGAAAATGAACCTCGGGAGCTCATGCCTGCCAAATCATGGTCAGAGTCCAAACACTGCGAAATCTACGGCAAGCAGCTAAATTTTGGCCTGGCCCGCTCCGGTGCTCTTCCAAACCAGCCCTAAATAATATACAATGAGAGTATACTATGTAGGGTCCACTTGTCAATTTTTTCTTTCACTAAAACATGGCAATGTTTGATCTTGTTCTGTAGATAAAATCACAAGGAATACAATAGTGAAAACGAATTTCAAATTGGGTATACGGCTCAATAGATTTTAGCATTTGAAGATTGATAATCCAAATATTTCGAAATACATGTGAGGAATGGTTGGCTGCCACATCGGCAGTGGGAGTTTTTTTTGCCACTCGGCCAAATAGAGGCCAGCTTTGCATATTGAGTGCAGTTGGCCGCAGCCAATTTTTTCTGGGCTGACCAAATATTTTTTTTTAGAAAAGGGCTGATCAAATATTGTCATGCAACCAAAAATGCCTAAATTTTTAGGGCACACCAAAATTTGGCCTGGCTGACGGTGGCAGTGAACCAAACGCACCAACTGAAATGCTGCCTGTGATTGTGAAGACTGAAGAAGCGAAGATCGATGCGGCTGAAAGGCGTGCACATTGCAGAGTTTCCGCAACGAACTCTGCGCAAATTGGGATGGGCGGAGATCAGATCACCCAACCGCACCGAGGGGACGCCTGCACCGTAGCTTCGCTCTCATTGCCGGGCGGCCGGCGGCGGCCACCCTCCTAATTTTCAGGCTGTAGGGCCGGGCGAACCTGAACTCCAACCGATAGATACGAAGGCGAAGGATGACGGAATTCTTCAAGCACGATCCTGAGGTCAGAAATTTGACTGAAATTTTATAACTGATAGATCCTGAAGTGTAAAGATCTTTCGTATTTACACGTGAAGATATACTAGTTAACTATGCAGTTTTGATGGTGATCTTGTCATTAGCTTCATAATTTCTGTTTGTCGCGGAGGCACGTTTGACTTTGAATTGTCCAGCGGTCCTGACCCGGCAGGCCACGGTTCTTCTCCCAACTACTGCAGTGCTTACCATCTACCGCGCGCCGCCATCGTGCCCGCGCGATAAGGCGGCAGTGCACACTTGCCATTGCAGACGAACAGACCATCTGCTACGTGCAATGCGTGGCCTCGTTGTGTCGCTGCTGCTGGCGCAGCTCGCGGCGGCGGCGGCGGCAAACATCGCCTTGGCCGGCTGCGAGAGCAAGTGCGGCGACATCGACGTGCCTTACCCGTTCGGCACCACGTACGGCTGCCACCGGACGGGCTTCAAGGTCACCTGCGACCGCGCGTACCAGCCGCCCAGGCTCTTCCTGCAAAGCGACGGCCCTGAGGTGCTGGCGATCTCCGTCCGGAACAGCACGGTGCGCGTCCGCGCCACGGCGTGGTCCTTCGCCGCCGGCAACGCGAGCGACGTCAGGGTCAGGGTCCTGCCCGCCAACCTCCGGCCGTATGTGCTCTCCGCCGCGCGGAACAGCTTCGTCCTCGTCGGCTGCGGCTTCCAGGCCGCCGCGCGGACGGCGGCGTCGTCGTCGGAGCAAGGAGCCGCCACGTTCGGCTCGTGCGCGCCGTCCTGTCCCGCCGATGACGAGCAGCAGAAGCTCCGGCGTGGCGGGTGCCACGGCGTCGGCTGCTGCGAGTCCCCCATACCGACGGGGCTCAGGTCCTTACGAATCCAGTTCTCATGGCAGGAGCAGAACGCCACGGCACGGCCGCCGTGGGTGGCGCCCGGCGCGAGCGCGCTGACGGTGGAGCAGGAGTGGTGGCGCGACAGGGACAACGTGTTCGACGTCAAGATGTCGCTTCTCTCATCCGGGAACGCGACCGGGCTCGTGATCCCGGCCATCCTGGACTGGACGCTCAACAAGTCCTCGTGCGCGGCGGCGGCGAAGCGGTCGGACTTCGGCTGCGTCAGCAAGAACAGCGAGTGCCTCAACTCCACGAGCAGCGCCTACGGCTACGTCTGCCGGTGCAGCGATGGCTACGACGGCAACCCATACGTGTCAGATGGGTGCCAGGGACCTCGAATGCACGTTGGATCTGGTAAGTTCGATCCAAGAACTTTCTGAAGTTCACTGCATGATGATGATTTCAAGATTGAGAATTTGAGATCAGAGGATCACATGTTTTGCACAGGAGTGTTTTTTGCGATGGGGTTTGGCATTGGTTTGTTCCTTTTGCTCCTGGTTCTTGCGGCAATTTTTGCAACCAAAAGACTCAAGATCCATAGAGCTAGGAGAATGAGGGAGTATTTCTTCAAGCAAAACCATGGGTTGCTTCTTCGACAACTAGTGGATAAAGACATCGCCGAAAAGATGATATTTAGCTTGGAAGAGCTTGAGAAAGCAACTAATATGTTTGATGAGGCTCGCATCTTAGGCGGTGGAGGGCACGGCACAGTCTACAAAGGCATACTGTCAAACCAGCATGTCGTTGCCATTAAGAAATCAATAGTTGTAATCCAAAAGGAGATTGATGAGTTCATAAACGAAGTTGCAATCCTTTCTCAAATCAACCATAGGAATGTAGTGAAGCTTTTTGGATGTTGCCTTGAGACAGAGGTGCCGTTGCTAGTGTATGAGTTCATTCCAAATGGAACTCTTCATGCCCACCTTCATGTTGACAGATCTGAAAAATCACTACCATGGAAAGATCGGCTACGAATCGCCTTTGAAGTTGCTTGTTCTCTAGCCTATCTTCACTCAGCCGCTTCGACATCGGTGGTGCACAGGGACATCAAGACATCCAACATATTACTTGATGACAGATTAACAACAAAAGTTTCAGACTTTGGTGCTTCAAGAGGCATCGCAATCGATCAATCTGGTGTGACGACTGGTGTACAAGGAACACATGGATATATGGATCCTGAGTATTATCACACAAGACGATTGACAGATAAAAGTGATGTCTACAGCTATGGTGTTATGCTTGTTGAACTACTGACAAGAAAGAAGCCAAGCATGTACTTGTCGCCTGAAGGTGTCAGTTTAGTGGCACACTTTGTCATGTTACTGAATCAAGATAAGCTTAGTGAGATACTAGATGAGCAGGTCATAGAAGACGGGGAACACGAGGCCAAGCAAGTGGCGACCATAGCGGCAATGTGCTTAAGGTTGAAGGGCGAAGATAGGCCAACGATGCGGTATGTGGAGATGAGGCTGCAAGCACTGCAGAGTTCAGACATTTGCATTTCAGGGATGGAAGAGCAGCTGGGTGACCTGAACGGCTCAACATTTGAAGGAGGCGATGCCGGCGTTGGCGGCAACTATAGCACTAGGCAGTACAGTATGGAGGAAGAAATCTTGTTATCAGCGAGCTTGCAAAGATGATCGTGGCATAATGATGTTCGCATCCAATGTCAAACCGCCTCTCTCTACTACTTCCAAATTGATTTATCCAATGTCAAACCATTAATACTTGAGTAGTATTTTGTTTGCACTATTACTTAGCTTGGACAGTCAGTACTCACATTATTGATTTTATTTCACTTAAGGCATTCAAGAAGAGTTTTTTTATCGAACATGCAGGAGAACTGTGTATCAGCATCCAAGAAGAGTTGAACTTGTCATGTTCAAACATTTGAATGCTTGAGAATACTTTTCGCAAAAAAAAAAGAATGTTTGAGTATACAAAGAGAAAACCGCAGTTTATAGAGACCATACATGCATGTTCTGAAGAATTTGATATTAGAACTCAGAAGTTTGCACGCGCAAAGCCGCAAGCTATGAGGAAATGATTGGAATTTTCAACCCAACAAGAAAAAGAAACAATGACTAACTTCAGAACTTGAGAGTTTTGAGCTCTGCATTGCAAGTTGCAAAGAGAATGAAAATTGAAGATGCGACTTCAGGCAACATGCATCCAGCATTGACATTACTGTGTTTCCTTTCTATTTTCTGAACGAAGAGCATGGTGTCGTCAGTGCTCCACTAAGCCAAGACGCTTGCATTTGAGACCCAACAGTTGTTCAGACTACAGGCAGTCTTCGGCCACGCAGTCACACAACTCACGCGGACATAAGTTTCTAGTCAATTACCGTGAGATGGGCCACTAAATTACTACCTCTGCCCAAATTGAATGGCGGTAACTCTGATGGGCCATAAAAAGAGAAGCGAAGAGATGGGCCAGGCCGAGCGACGCGGAGCGAAAAGAGAAAAGAAGATTTGGGCGGGGTCAGTGGATTAGGAGGTTTGAGCCCAGAGTTAGGAGTTAGTTTAGCTAGCTTTCAGGAATTCACACTCAAACCAAAATGATTGCTCAAAAAAAAAACTCAACCAAAATGAAACCAACAAAAGCCGAATCAAACTATCATTACTTCATTAGGAATCCTTCAGATAAAATTAAATGCTCTATTTATTATCACTAGGAATTTTGAGAAGAGCAATTGAAGACATCCTTATATTAGCATGCGAGGTTAATTCAAATATTTTTTATAAATCCATATTTTTCAATATGGAATGTTACAAAAAGACCGTCCATGCATTTTCTGGATAATTTGAATTAGACATCACTAGTCTATCAACCCGTGCTACACATGGGCTAATAATTTAGAAGACATGAGTATTAAAATTTTATAAAAAATATAGACCTATATATAATAATAAAAAATACCTTCTCACTCTCTTTTGTTAATTAAATATCTTTTTTTTCAATTTACATCGTACTTCTATGCATGAAAATTGGTATTCTCATTGTCTCTGCCATATATGTATACATATTTTACATGATGACACTCACCATGTACCATTGCATTTATATACGTTAATAAGTTAGCATATTTCATACTAAATAATGGTAGAGTTACATAACTTATTATTATATATTGATGTACTTTAATGAAATTACGTGTTGAACATGGAAATCCGTGTTTTCATCGTTTCTGTGAACATTTCAATATGATCTGCATAGTGAGACACATCATGCATACACATCATAAGTTAATACCTATTTCTATATTAACAATTATGTTAGATTTTTAATAATGACAAATGTAGGTAATTTAGATGCAAATTTAGGGTGTTACTATAAATTATTTTAATAATCGCATAGGTAGGTAATTTAAATGAATATTAGGGGGTTACTTTAGTTTTTTCATAATGGCAGAGTGGGTCATTTATCTACAGATTCTCACCATGTACCATTACATTTATATACGTTAATAAGTTAGCATCCTTCATACTAAATAATGGTAGAATTAGATAACTTATTATTATATATTGATGCACTTTAATGACATATGTGAGTAATTTCGATGGAAGTTTAGAATTTGAATTACGTGTTGAACATGGAAATCTGTGTTTTCACCATTTCTGTGAACATTTCAATATGATCTACATGGTGAGACACATCATGCATACACATCATAAGTTAATACCCATTTCTATATTAACAATTAATGGAATAAATATGTAATTTAGAATGTACTTTGGTATATTTTTTTAATAATGACATATTGGATTTTTAATAACAGCAAATGTAGGTAATTTAGATGCAAATTTAGGGTGTTGCTGTTAATTATTTTAATAATAGCATATGAAGGTAATTTAAATAAATATTAGGGGGTTACTTTAGTTTTTTTCATAATGGCAGAACGAGTAATTTATCTATAGATTTAGGGGGTTATTTTAGGCTATTTTCATAATGGCAAAAGTGGGTAATTTTTAGAAAATATAATAGATCCAGTGATTATGATGATTAGAGTCTCCAGATGGATGGCCAGATGTTTCTGATTATTGTGAGAATTTCTAGGATTTATCTTTCTTTCTAGCGCGTCTCGTGAGGATTAACGTTGAGGCTTCAAAAGGAGCCTCCAATTAGTAATAGTAAGATAAGTTGCACGTGCAAAGCCACAAACTATCAGAAAATGATTGGAATTTTCAATCCAACCAGAAAAATAAACATTTAGTATATGTTCAGAACTTCATGGCTTTTAAGGTCTGCATTATTGCAATTTGTGAAGAGAATGAGGACTGAAGATGCAACTTCAGGCAAAATACATCCAGCAGTGATATTTTGTTTCCTCTATTTTCTGAACGAAGAACACGGTGTCGCTCCACTAAACCATGACGCTGGCATTTGAGACCCAACAGTTGTTCAGACTACAGCAACTACAGCCAGTCGTTGGCTACGGAGTCACACGGACAACAGTTTCTAGCTAGCCAATTACTAAAGATGCAATACTAAATTACTGCCTGCCCAAACTGAAAGGCGGTGACTCCGATGGACCATAACATTTCGCCTATTATTTCCAAAAAAAATTGCCTTCGCCATGCCGTACATCTTGCGTAGGATACTGAACCATAAGGATAAATAGTTGTACACCTACGACTTCAGGAGATCACGACATCGATCCATGGCTTGTAGGACCTTGCTAATTTCACTTGCGGTAGCAGCAGCTGCGTTGGCACGGCCGTCCGGCGCGACGGCGGCAGATGAGCCACGGCGCAGCTGCACCACGACCTGCGGCGACATCAGCATCCCCTACCCGTTCGGCGTCGAGCCGGGCTGCTACCGCGACGGCTTCGACGTCAGCTGCGACCGCTCCCACCAGCCGCCGAAGCTGTTCCTCGGCGACGGCGCCACCGAGGTCGCCGACATACTCGTCTCCAGTGGCGCTGTGCGGATCCGCAGCGCCTACATGAACATCAGCGGCCTGGTGCTCCCGTACGGCTCCGGCGGCGGCGAGCTCGCGAACGGGACTGCGTGGGGCGCCGGGCTAAGCCCCGGCGGCCCGTACTTCCTGTCGGAGGAGCGGAACAAGCTCGTGGTGGTGGCTTGCAACGTGCAGGTGCTGCTCCTGGGCGGGAGCGGCGGCGGCGGCGGCATCGTCAGCGCCTGCTCGGCGCTCTGCCCGTCGGTCGTCGGCGGCGAGGGCGCGCGCGTGCCGCACCGGTACGTGTACTACAACGGAGGCTGCTCCGGCGTCGGCTGCTGCCAGGCGACCGTCCCCGTCGGCTACGCATCCTACTCCGTCCAGGTCCGCAAGATGAACGGCACGGCGGGCCACACCAACATCTTTTACATCGCGGAGCGCGGCGTGAACTACACGATCAACAGGACCACGGCCGAGGACGCGCCGCCGCCGGTGCTACCGGCGGTGCTGGAGTGGGTGATCAGCGACGCTAACTCGACGTGCCCGGTGGGTTCGCCGGCGCCGGAGTGCCGCAGCAGCCAAAGCTACTGCCAGAATTCCGGTGCCGAGGGGCACAGAGGGTACATCTGCCGCTGCTCGGCCGGCTATGACGGCAACCCATACGTTAAAGATGGATGCCAAGGTGAAGCTGATTTTGTCTGCACTAAGACTGAACACTACACTAGACTTTGTTTTGATTTTCAAAATATGCACTAATTTTGCAGTGTCTTGCTTCTGATCTGTGCAGATATCAATGAGTGTTTGTATCCAAATATCTACCCGTGCTATGGTGAATGTAAGAATACACAGGGTGGGTACCAATGCTATTGCCCTGCTGGCTATACAGGCAATGCTTCTATCCCAAATAGGTGCACAGGTATATATACACGGCAACATATTGATCAGCTTGGCTAAAACTTACATGGCCTCCATAGTCCATACACAACACAAACTGATAATTTTGTGTGATTTTCTTAGACATCAACGAATGTGCACATCCAGATGTCTACCCGTGCTATGGCAAATGCATAAATTTTCCCGGAACATTTGAGTGCACATGCCCAAATGGGACCTATGGGAACGCCAAGAAAAAAGGAGGATGCATCTCAGTGGCCAAATCCTATGCAGGTACAAATAACTAGCTACTCATTCGTTTCTAAATTATAGTTTCATTTAACTTTGTCCTAACTCAAACTTTTTAAAAAATGACTAAGTTTATAGAAAAATATAATTGCATCTACAATACCAAATAAATGCACAATCAAGACATCATGGTAGATTTAATTAAACTAAATTTAACTTTGTAGATATGGATGCTTTTTTATATAAAATTGGTCAAAATTAGATAAGTTTGACTTAGCACAAAGCTAAAATAAGTTGTAATTTCGAACAAATGGAGTACAATCGATACCTTAGTATTTTAGATTTTGCTATGAACTCAACCAACTAATTAGTATAGTGCCATCTGCTTCAAAGAAAATAATATTTTTTTATAAATAATATGATTACCTGTAATGAACTAATGATATGGATTATGATGAGCCAGTGTATACATATATGTTTTCTTCGATCAGCCATTTGCTTATTTCAAACTAGAGACTAGAGAGTAACATGGTCCATGTTTTATTCCTGAGTAGTAAACCAGAGGTGCAGATGTCATGTTGGACCAACCATTTTGTTATCCTTTCAAAATAAATTTCCATTCCTTGGACAAAAATATAAATTGATTATGGGCTCTTCTCAACATGTCGATATATTTGCAGCACTTGGTGTTGCTCTAGGGGTTGGAATTGGCCCAGGTCTTCTCCTTTTGGTTGTCAGTGTTAATATCATGAAACATAAGTTCAAGCTACAGAAGGCAAGAAAATTGAAGGAAAAGTTCTTCAAACAAAACCACGGGCTATTGCTGCAGCAATTAGTATCCCAAGAGGCAGACATTGCTGAAAGGATGATAATTACCTTGGAAAAGCTAGAGAAGGCAACAAACAATTTTGACAAAACTCATGAGGTTGGTGTTGGAGGACATGGAACTGTGTACAAAGGAATTCTTGGCCTAAATGTTGTGGCTGTCAAGATATCGAAGATCATAATACAGAAAGAAATCAACGATTTCATAAATGAGGTGGCCATTCTTTCCCAAATCAACCACAGGAATGTTGTGAGGCTCCTTGGGTGTTGTCTTGAGACAGAAGTGCCACTACTGGTTTACGAATTCATTTCAAATGGCAGTCTTAGTCACCATCTTCATACTAAAGGCCTGTCAAAGCTATCATGGGATGATCGATTGAGGATTGCACTTGAAGTCTCTAGAGCTCTAGCCTATCTCCACTCTGCTGCATCAATACCAATATTTCACAGAGATATCAAGTCTTCAAACATACTTCTTGATGACAATTTAACTGCGAAAGTATCGGATTTTGGAGCCTCGAGATACATTGCACTTAACCGAACAGAAGTGACAGCCAGCATTCAAGGAACCATGGGTTATGTAGATCCCACATACTATTACACCGGTAAACTGACAGACAAAAGTGACGTTTTCAGTTTTGGAGTTCTCCTTATAGAGTTGCTTACCAGGAAGAAACCGTCTGTCTTCACTTGTAATGATGGCAGCCTTGTTGCACAGTTCCACTCGCTTCTAATGGAGGGAAATCTGGTACAGATAATTGATCCACAGATCACAGAGGAGGGAGATGGAAGGGTCCAAGAAGTTGCTGAGCTTGCAGCAAGGTGCACCAGATTGAAGCGACAAGAAAGACCAAAAATGAGGCAAGTGGAGATGGAGCTGGAGAGTCTGCAAGCACATGACACAGAAGCAAAGAGGTGTAACAGGCATCACATTGTGGGACAACGTGTGACAATTGGAGCAGGATTCTTTGGGGAGGAAACAAGCCGGCAATTCAGCATGGAAGAGGAAATCTTGCTGTCAGCACGCTGTCCTCGATGATAATGTTGGGTACTAGCTAGATCATCTCTTGGTCACAATCAAAATATTCACCAAACTAAAGAGAATTATATGTACATACATCGTTGCTGACGACGGCCAACAAGAAAACAGAATTCTAGTGAGAATCTAAGTTCTCTTCCATTATCGTTCCTTTGTGTAAAGTGTAAATACTTTGGGTTGTACAGAACTGTAAATCCCATTCTGATTTGCATATGGTTCACCATAAAACAGAGATAGCATTTGCAGTTTCTTACTGAAATTAGGACAGTTCAGACATGCAATCTAAGACCATTCAGTCGGGGATTAAAGTTTGTAATTCTAATTTTCAACTGCAATCGAAAATCATGAGTTGAGACTAAAACTTTGAACTGGACAAGTGAACTCAAATTTTAGAAGAAAGATTCACCAAACCTCGACCGCATTCTGAGCTCCTCTCCTTTTCGCCATGTGCAACGCTGGCGGCTTCCAGTATCGAGGCACACGACAACGATGAGCTGTAGATGCCGACTAAGATTTGAGGGCAGTGCCGATCCAACCTACAGAAGAAGTGGATATATTGTCTCTGACGCCACCTGTGAGATCTGCCAAGGCGCAACGGAGACGGCCGGCCACATCATGTTCGCCTGCCCCTTCACCGCCGCGTTCTGGACGTCCATCGGCTTCCACATCGACACCACCACGGCGGTCGGCAACCTCCACATGCTGCACCGGCCGGACAACGTCCCAGCGCCGCACTTCGACACCTTCATCCTCCTATGCTGTTGGCATCTGTGGAAGCGCAGGAACACCGCCATCTTCTGTGGCGCACACACCGACCTCCGCAACACGCTGTGCGCCTGCCGCGCCGACGCCCAGCTCTGGGCCTGCCGCCTCCCCTGGGACGCCAACGCCGTCGCAGCATCCTGGTGCTCCCTCTTCTCCCAAGCCATGTAAACCCTCTTGCAAAACCGGATTGTAACCTCAAACTTTCGCCATCATGCGGGCCGCCAGGGGCCAATGAATGAATGAATGAAATATTCAGGTGGGGGGATTCTCTTCCCCCCCTCCCCCCCCCGGTGACTCTTCAAAAAAAAGATTTGAGGGCAGAGGCGGGGAGAGTGAGTGAGCATGTAGAGGCAGGAGACGTTAGGAACCGGTGGCTGCGGAGTGAACCCCGGTCGAGGCAGGGGTGGAGTGCAGGGCTGTCGATGGAGCGCAGAGAGGGAAGCGGACTCGTGGAGGCAATGCAATTCCGCAAGCCCGGGGCTGGGCCAGTGGTGGAGGCTATTATGTGACGGACAGCAACCCATCACAGAAGGCCCGAAGCTCATGGGCCGGCTCCGCACGGGCCAATTGCTCCTCTTCCTCGTCATCTTCTTCCAAGCTGGGTCCATTCTGGGTCCATTTTTTCTAACAACATGCAACTAAGAATGGAGACTACAGATTGGACAAAAGACAATAATTCAGGGATTAAATTGGTCTATTTGGTAGATCAGGGAATAAAACAAGCCTCTGAACACAGTTTGGGGAGCAAAATGACTATAAGCCTTTTGTTTTCCCATTAACCGACACCGGACCAAACTGAGCCTAGCTCTTTCCAACCTGTAAAGTGTTAGCCAACAAGGAAGTTCATCAAGTGTAACCTAAAAGTCCACTAAAGTTTCTTTTGAAAGATAAAAAATCTACTAAAGTTTCAGTAGACCTATGCGGAGACTTTTGTGCTGTCGCATTTGGCTGTTGCAGCGCATCCATCCGACCATCCCAAAAGGCTACACAGTACACTTCCTACATCACCCATGTTCAGTGCACGCGCATTCCAAACAAAAAGCTGTTGCGTGTGGAAAGGTTTAGAATTCATGACCGGAAAAGCCGCCACAGATCAGTCCAAGAAGAATGATTGCCTGTGTGGTCCTGATGAATGTGACGATCATAGATCACTAGTTTTGGTCAGGTATAGTGATTTCTGTTTGTCGCGGAGGCACGTTTGACTTTGAATTGTCCAGCGGTCCTGACCCGGCAGGCCACGGTTCTTCTCCCAACTACTGCAGTGCTTACCATCTACCGCGCGCCGCCATCGTGCCCGCGCGATAAGGCGGCAGTGCACACTTGCCATTGCAGACGAACAGACCATCTGCTACGTGCAATGCGTGGCCTCGTTGTGTCGCTGCTGCTGGCGCAGCTCGCGGCGGCGGCGGCGGCAAACATCGCCTTGGCCGGCTGCGAGAGCAAGTGCGGCGACATCGACGTGCCTTACCCGTTCGGCACCACGTACGGCTGCCACCGGACGGGCTTCAAGGTCACCTGCGACCGCGCGTACCAGCCGCCCAGGCTCTTCCTGCAAAGCGACGGCCCTGAGGTGCTGGCGATCTCCGTCCGGAACAGCACGGTGCGCGTCCGCGCCACGGCGTGGTCCTTCGCCGCCGGCAACGCGAGCGACGTCAGGGTCAGGGTCCTGCCCGCCAACCTCCGGCCGTATGTGCTCTCCGCCGCGCGGAACAGCTTCGTCCTCGTCGGCTGCGGCTTCCAGGCCGCCGCGCGGACGGCGGCGTCGTCGTCGGAGCAAGGAGCCGCCACGTTCGGCTCGTGCGCGCCGTCCTGTCCCGCCGATGACGAGCAGCAGAAGCTCCGGCGTGGCGGGTGCCACGGCGTCGGCTGCTGCGAGTCCCCCATACCGACGGGGCTCAGGTCCTTACGAATCCAGTTCTCATGGCAGGAGCAGAACGCCACGGCACGGCCGCCGTGGGTGGCGCCCGGCGCGAGCGCGCTGACGGTGGAGCAGGAGTGGTGGCGCGACAGGGACAACGTGTTCGACGTCAAGATGTCGCTTCTCTCATCCGGGAACGCGACCGGGCTCGTGATCCCGGCCATCCTGGACTGGACGCTCAACAAGTCCTCGTGCGCGGCGGCGGCGAAGCGGTCGGACTTCGGCTGCGTCAGCAAGAACAGCGAGTGCCTCAACTCCACGAGCAGCGCCTAC
>CM014275.1:9047360-9083398 GCA_004135705.1 Alloteropsis semialata
AGTCCTAAACTCCCCGTTTATGAGATTAAAAATGATAATTCTTAGACATATATGTTTGAAAACTTCCTTTTCTACATATGTTCTGACATGGACCGTTTTTTCTCTCAAATGAGAGGTTGAGCTTGGACATTTAGTTTTGGATAGAACCGTCACATAGTTATACCTATGGATCAATATTTTTTAAAGAGAGTATTTACAAATATTGGAGTCGAGCATTTTGGGCTTCTCGCTCACCATGTTTGGCGAAAATGAAGACCTGGTACACTCATTGAGCCCAAAGCCACCATAATTGAGCTCGAAAACAATCTAAATTAAAACAATTGCTTTTAATTCTGTTTTACTTTTTGCACTTTTTTTTGAAAAATTAGCAGGAGCGCTGCTATGTCATATAAGGAGAAGAAGCAAGATTGTACTTACAAAAAGCAATATTACAAAAAAACTAACATAACTCAAACTCGATCGTAGGGCCTAACATTTAAGAAACAAAAAGGGGCTCAGACACTTGACACACAATGCTTCTAATCTTCATGTCTTCCTTGATAAGAGCTAGAACTCTTGTCGGTGACGCAGAGCATCCTTGAAAAATTCTCCTGTTACGCTCCTTCCAGAGGTTCCATGCAGTATAGATCAATGCAGTCGCTCGGTCACACTTTACAATTTTTGTCAATCTTGAAAGGGACTCATTCCACCACCTTTCCAGCTCAATATCGCGAACAGGAACAGTAACCAGGCCACCCGTCCAGTCGGCAACCAACACCCAGACTTCTTGCGCAAACACACAGTTCAAACATAGATGTTGTGCCGTTTCCTGGACCTGATCACAAAGAGGGCAAATTGGATTACAAGGCCAGTTCCTTGCCATTAGTTTATCCGCCGTCAACAATTTGCTTTGTACCAAGAGCCAGGCAAAGAAGCGTTGCTTCCCTTCCGCTTGTGCTTTCCAAATAGCATCTATGTCAAAGGTGCAGTAGGAGCCAACAAGTTGGGCATTGTACGCCGATTTAACCGTATAAACTTCAGTAGCCGTCCACTTCCAAGAAATTTCATCCTCTATATCTGTGAGCTGTACCTCGCTGACCAAGAACCATAGAGTCACGAATTCTGACATTTCCTCGACCGTTGACATTCTCCATAATCCTCTGGTCCATTTGTCATTCTCCAAGTCGTCATGGACCGTCATGTTTTTCCTCCATGCAAGCTTGTACAGATTAGGCACTAGGTCTCTTGGTGCTTTGCCATTAAGCCACGATGATTCCCAGAATTTAGCACGGTTACCATTACCCACCCTCACACTGGTGCTTGCCCTAAAAAGCTGCTTATCTTCCTCACTGCACGGCACTTCAGTTCCAACCCAAGGCCGGTTAGGGTCACTCCATTGGTACCACAGCCATCGCATGCGCAAGGCTCTACTGAACAGCTCAAGATCTGACACACCTAGCCCTCCTAGCCTCTTTGGCCTCTTGACTTTTGCCCATTTCACCAGACAATGACCCCCATTTGCATTCTCTGTCCCTTTCCAGAGGAAACTCCTCCCAATCCTATCCATCTTCTTTACTGCCCATTTTTTGGGTTCAAACACTGTAAGGAAATATGTAGGCACGGCTGTCAGTACTGTGTTTACTAATTTTAGCCTCCCAGCCTTGTTAAGGAAGCAACCTTTCTAAGTAGGTAATCTGTTGGCCATCTTGTCGATGATGGGCTGAATTTCCACTCGATGAATTTTCCTGAAGTGCAGAGGAAGGCCCAAGCAGTTGTAAGGAAAACTTTTAATTGGACAAGTGAAGCCTTCCAAGATCTCAGTCAAATTTAGCTCTTCGCATCGGATACGGTAGGCAGCACTTTTAGCAGGATTGGTGATAAGTCCTGAAGCTCTTCCAAAAATGTCAAGGACGTCAGCCACTATGCAGACCTCTTCTTTAATTGGATTGAGGAAAATTGCTGCGTCATCAGCATATAAACTTGTTCTTAAACAGGCAGCTCTATTATTGATAGGTGACAGCAAGGCATCCCTGGTAGCAAGGTCAAGAATACGCTATAGCGGCTCCATAGCCAAGATGAACAACATTGGGGAGAGGGGATCCCCTTGTCGCAGGCCCGTATAATGCTTGAACCAGACTCCTCTCGATCCATTCAGTAGCACCGCTGTAGAGGCTGACGACAGTAAAGTTGAGACCCAGCCACGCCAATGGCTTCCAAACCCAAACTGCTCTAAAACCTCCATTAGATAATCCCACCTCACCGTGTCAAACACTTTTGCAATGTCAAGCTTAAGAAACAAACCAGCCTGCTTAGCTCGGTGAAGAGACTTGATCAGATTTTGGGTGTACAAGAAATTATCTTGTATGCACCTTTTTTTAATAAAAGCACTTTGTGCCCTTGACACCAAGGCATTCAGTTAAGGGCCGAGACGACTTGCAAGGAGCTTAGACAGGATCTTGGCGATTGAATGTGTGAGGCTTATTGGCCGAAAGTCAGTAATATATTTGGCATCTGTCTTTTTTGGTATGAGTACTATGTGAGCCGAGTTGAGGTGGGACAAGTGTTGCCCATGCTGATTGTAAAAAGTACTCCACCGCCTGCATCATGTCACTTCTGATCAGCTGCCAGCTTTGTTTAAAGAAAATCCCAATAAAACCATCAGGCCCCGGCGCCTTGTCACTTGCTATTTCTTGGATTGTCGCTTGAACTTCCTCTTCTGTAAACTCGTCTTCCAGATGTGATAGTTCTCTGCGCTCCAAGGAAATCTCTTCCCAGTTGAATGTGATTTCTCTCGGTGGTGGCTGTCCAAAGTGAGTACTAAAATGCATGAACACCTACTGCGCCTTGCTGTCATGTGAGTAACAGACACCTTCATCAGTGTGTAGTGTATTAATTATGTTCTTACGCCTTCTGCCGTTGGCCTGAAGATAGAAGAGCTTAGAATTAGCCTTTTCAGCACGTATGTGGTTCAGTCTTGAGTTTTGCTTGGCTCGTAGCTTTTCCATCGCCGTCATCCCCAAGAACCGGTTTTTTAAATCTCTTTTAAGTCTTATTTCCTGGTCACTTAGAGGTCTGTAGTCTTGCACCACATCTAGTATACCTATCAGTTTGCTGGCAGCACGAAGAAGAAGTTTATTGTGCCCAATAAAAGTCTTGGCCCAAGAACGTAAAGCTTTGCTGGTTCTTTGGAGCTTAATGTGGAGTCTGAGAAAGGGGTTGGTAACTCTGATAGGTCGTGACCATGCTGCAGCAACAACCTCTAGATAACCCGATAGCTGTGGCCAAAACATTTCAAATCTAAAACCTCTGTACTGATTCATTGTAGCGCACCCAGCAATAAGCAAAGGGCAATGGTCAGACACCCGCGATGATAGAGCTTAAAGGGATACATTGGGCATCATTAGGTCCTAGGCCGAGGAGCAGAAGGCCCTGTCAATCCTTGTTTGTGTCCTGTCATTTGACCATGTGAACTTCCTTCCTCGCAAATTTAGCTCCTTTAGTTCAAGATCTCGAGTTACATCTCGAAAAGCCCCCATCAGCTGCCTATTTAGATTTGCATTGCTTTTGTCACTATGCAAGATCATATTGAAGTCACCAATTAACAGCCACTTGTCCATCACATTATGTTGAATCCATCTTAATTCCCCCAGAAATTGAATTTTCTCATTATCCTCCTGAGGGCCATAAACTGTTGTGAGACACCATTCCACATTTCCATCACAAGTGGCAATCTTTGCTGTTACACTATGCACACCTCGCTCACTGCTAACAATTCTGAAATGAGCATCATCCACCGCTAGTAGAATTCCCCCTCTAGTACCCAATGCCGGTAGGTATACAAAGTTATCAGCAAATTTGTCACCAAGTGTCTCCAGCACCACTTGCCTGTCAATAACATGGAGTTTGGTTTCCTGCAAAGTAACAATAGTGGCCCGGTATTCACCTACCATGTCCCTCGCCACCTTTCTTCTAGCAGAGTTATTCAAACCTATGACATTCCAATTAAAAACAACACAATGTTGTTCTATCATGGATAAACCAAAAATTCACGCAGCCCCCAAGCAGAAATGGATACGAAGCACATTATGCCAACAAGCCAGACACACCACCTCTTTTCATCAAGCCCAAATCCACCTCTTTCCAGCCAGCCCCAGCAAAAGCAAAGCATGTCTTCAGATAGCATCCCCATCAACAGTACATAGGTCCCATACAACTGAGTTAAAGAACCCAAACTCACAACACCACCACTAGAACCAGACTCATTGCAAACAAAAAACATGGTTAAACTAAAGATACACGAGCTCTAATTCGAGCCCAGACTGGACAGGCCATGCTGCCCCTCAAACATCTTTTTCAGCAGCATCACAAACTAAGGCCCTGAACTTGTCAGCGCCTCCGGTAGCAGGCAGTTCAAAGCTGATCCTCATGTCATAGTCCTGGTGCTCCCGTACGGCTCCGGCGGCGGCGAGCTCGCGAACGGGACTGCGTGGGGCGCCGGGCTAAGCCCCGGCGGCCCGTACTTCCTGTCGGAGGAGCGGAACAAGCTCGTGGTGGTGGCTTGCAACGTGCAGGTGCTGCTCCTGGGCGGGCGCGGCGGCGGCGGCGGCATCGTCAGCGCCTGCTCGGCGCTCTGCCCGTCGGTCGTCGGCGGCGAGGGCGCGCGCGTGCCGCACCGGTACGTGTACTACAACGGAGGCTGCTCCGGCGTCGGCTGCTGCCAGGCGACCGTCCCCGTCGGCTACGCATCCTACTCCGTCCAGGTCCGCAAGATGAACGGCACGGCGGGCCACACCAACATCTTTTACATCGCGGAGCGCGGCGTGAACTACACGATCAACAGGACCACGGCCGAGGACGCGCCGCCGCCGGTGCTACCGGCGGTGCTGGAGTGGGTGATCAGCGACGCTAACTCGACGTGCCCGGTGGGTTCGCCGGCGCCGGAGTGCCGCAGCAGCCAAAGCTACTGCCAGAATTCCGGTGCCGAGGGGCACAGAGGGTACATCTGCCGCTGCTCGGCCGGCTATGACGGCAACCCATACGTTAAAGATGGATGCCAAGGTGAAGCTGATTTTGTCTGCACTAAGACTGAACACTACACTAGACTTTGTTTTGATTTTCAAAATATGCACTAATTTTGCAGTGTCTTGCTTCTGATCTGTGCAGATATCAATGAGTGTTTGTATCCAAATATCTACCCGTGCTATGGTGAATGTAAGAATACACAGGGTGGGTACCAATGCTATTGCCCTGCTGGCTATACAGGCAATGCTTCTATCCCAAATAGGTGCACAGGTATATATACACGGCAACATATTGATCAGCTTGGCTAAAACTTACATGGCCTCCATAGTCCATACACAACACAAACTGATAATTTTGTGTGATTTTCTTAGACATCAACGAATGTGCACATCCAGATGTCTACCCGTGCTATGGCAAATGCATAAATTTTCCCGGAACATTTGAGTGCACATGCCCAAATGGGACCTATGGGAACGCCAAGAAAAAAGGAGGATGCATCTCAGTGGCCAAATCCTATGCAGGTACAAATAACTAGCTACTCATTCGTTTCTAAATTATAGTTTCATTTAACTTTGTCCTAACTCAAACTTTTTAAAAAATGACTAAGTTTATAGAAAAATATAATTGCATCTACAATACCAAATAAATGCACAATCAAGACATCATGGTAGATTTAATTAAACTAAATTTAACTTTGTAGATATGGATGCTTTTTTATATAAAATTGGTCAAAATTAGATAAGTTTGACTTAGCACAAAGCTAAAATAAGTTGTAATTTCGAACAAATGGAGTACAATCGATACCTTAGTATTTTAGATTTTGCTATGAACTCAACCAACTAATTAGTATAGTGCCATCTGCTTCAAAGAAAATAATATTTTTTTATAAATAATATGATTACCTGTAATGAACTAATGATATGGATTATGATGAGCCAGTGTATACATATATGTTTTCTTCGATCAGCCATTTGCTTATTTCAAACTAGAGACTAGAGAGTAACATGGTCCATGTTTTATTCCTGAGTAGTAAACCAGAGGTGCAGATGTCATGTTGGACCAACCATTTTGTTATCCTTTCAAAATAAATTTCCATTCCTTGGACAAAAATATAAATTGATTATGGGCTCTTCTCAACATGTCGATATATTTGCAGCACTTGGTGTTGCTCTAGGGGTTGGAATTGGCCCAGGTCTTCTCCTTTTGGTTGTCAGTGTTAATATCATGAAACATAAGTTCAAGCTACAGAAGGCAAGAAAATTGAAGGAAAAGTTCTTCAAACAAAACCACGGGCTATTGCTGCAGCAATTAGTATCCCAAGAGGCAGACATTGCTGAAAGGATGATAATTACCTTGGAAAAGCTAGAGAAGGCAACAAACAATTTTGACAAAACTCATGAGGTTGGTGTTGGAGGACATGGAACTGTGTACAAAGGAATTCTTGGCCTAAATGTTGTGGCTGTCAAGATATCGAAGATCATAATACAGAAAGAAATCAACGATTTCATAAATGAGGTGGCCATTCTTTCCCAAATCAACCACAGGAATGTTGTGAGGCTCCTTGGGTGTTGTCTTGAGACAGAAGTGCCACTACTGGTTTACGAATTCATTTCAAATGGCAGTCTTAGTCACCATCTTCATACTAAAGGCCTGTCAAAGCTATCATGGGATGATCGATTGAGGATTGCACTTGAAGTCTCTAGAGCTCTAGCCTATCTCCACTCTGCTGCATCAATACCAATATTTCACAGAGATATCAAGTCTTCAAACATACTTCTTGATGACAATTTAACTGCGAAAGTATCGGATTTTGGAGCCTCGAGATACATTGCACTTAACCGAACAGAAGTGACAGCCAGCATTCAAGGAACCATGGGTTATGTAGATCCCACATACTATTACACCGGTAAACTGACAGACAAAAGTGACGTTTTCAGTTTTGGAGTTCTCCTTATAGAGTTGCTTACCAGGAAGAAACCGTCTGTCTTCACTTGTAATGATGGCAGCCTTGTTGCACAGTTCCACTCGCTTCTAATGGAGGGAAATCTGGTACAGATAATTGATCCACAGATCACAGAGGAGGGAGATGGAAGGGTCCAAGAAGTTGCTGAGCTTGCAGCAAGGTGCACCAGATTGAAGCGACAAGAAAGACCAAAAATGAGGCAAGTGGAGATGGAGCTGGAGAGTCTGCAAGCACATGACACAGAAGCAAAGAGGTGTAACAGGCATCACATTGTGGGACAACGTGTGACAATTGGAGCAGGATTCTTTGGGGAGGAAACAAGCCGGCAATTCAGCATGGAAGAGGAAATCTTGCTGTCAGCACGCTGTCCTCGATGATAATGTTGGGTACTAGCTAGATCATCTCTTGGTCACAATCAAAATATTCACCAAACTAAAGAGAATTATATGTACATACATCGTTGCTGACGACGGCCAACAAGAAAACAGAATTCTAGTGAGAATCTAAGTTCTCTTCCATTATCGTTCCTTTGTGTAAAGTGTAAATACTTTGGGTTGTACAGAACTGTAAATCCCATTCTGATTTGCATATGGTTCACCATAAAACAGAGATAGCATTTGCAGTTTCTTACTGAAATTAGGACAGTTCAGACATGCAATCTAAGACCATTCAGTCGGGGATTAAAGTTTGTAATTCTAATTTTCAACTGCAATCGAAAATCATGAGTTGAGACTAAAACTTTGAACTGGACAAGTGAACTCAAATTTTAGAAGAAAGATTCACCAAACCTCGACCGCATTCTGAGCTCCTCTCCTTTTCGCCATGTGCAACGCTGGCGGCTTCCAGTATCGAGGCACACGACAACGATGAGCTGTAGATGCCGACTAAGATTTGAGGGCAGTGCCGATCCAACCTACAGAAGAAGTGGATATATTGTCTCTGACGCCACCTGTGAGATCTGCCAAGGCGCAACGGAGACGGCCGGCCACATCATGTTCGCCTGCCCCTTCACCGCCGCGTTCTGGACGTCCATCGGCTTCCACATCGACACCACCACGGCGGTCGGCAACCTCCACATGCTGCACCGGCCGGACAACGTCCCAGCGCCGCACTTCGACACCTTCATCCTCCTATGCTGTTGGCATCTGTGGAAGCGCAGGAACACCGCCATCTTCTGTGGCGCACACACCGACCTCCGCAACACGCTGTGCGCCTGCCGCGCCGACGCCCAGCTCTGGGCCTGCCGCCTCCCCTGGGACGCCAACGCCGTCGCAGCATCCTGGTGCTCCCTCTTCTCCCAAGCCATGTAAACCCTCTTGCAAAACCGGATTGTAACCTCAAACTTTCGCCATCATGCGGGCCGCCAGGGGCCAATGAATGAATGAATGAAATATTCAGGTGGGGGGATTCTCTTCCCCCCCTCCCCCCCCCGGTGACTCTTCAAAAAAAAGATTTGAGGGCAGAGGCGGGGAGAGTGAGTGAGCATGTAGAGGCAGGAGACGTTAGGAACCGGTGGCTGCGGAGTGAACCCCGGTCGAGGCAGGGGTGGAGTGCAGGGCTGTCGATGGAGCGCAGAGAGGGAAGCGGACTCGTGGAGGCAATGCAATTCCGCAAGCCCGGGGCTGGGCCAGTGGTGGAGGCTATTATGTGACGGACAGCAACCCATCACAGAAGGCCCGAAGCTCATGGGCCGGCTCCGCACGGGCCAATTGCTCCTCTTCCTCGTCATCTTCTTCCAAGCTGGGTCCATTCTGGGTCCATTTTTTCTAACAACATGCAACTAAGAATGGAGACTACAGATTGGACAAAAGACAATAATTCAGGGATTAAATTGGTCTATTTGGTAGATCAGGGAATAAAACAAGCCTCTGAACACAGTTTGGGGAGCAAAATGACTATAAGCCTTTTGTTTTCCCATTAACCGACACCGGACCAAACTGAGCCTAGCTCTTTCCAACCTGTAAAGTGTTAGCCAACAAGGAAGTTCATCAAGTGTAACCTAAAAGTCCACTAAAGTTTCTTTTGAAAGATAAAAAATCTACTAAAGTTTCAGTAGACCTATGCGGAGACTTTTGTGCTGTCGCATTTGGCTGTTGCAGCGCATCCATCCGACCATCCCAAAAGGCTACACAGTACACTTCCTACATCACCCATGTTCAGTGCACGCGCATTCCAAACAAAAAGCTGTTGCGTGTGGAAAGGTTTAGAATTCATGACCGGAAAAGCCGCCACAGATCAGTCCAAGAAGAATGATTGCCTGTGTGGTCCTGATGAATGTGACGATCATAGATCACTAGTTTTGGTCAGGTATAGTGATTTCTGTTTGTCGCGGAGGCACGTTTGACTTTGAATTGTCCAGCGGTCCTGACCCGGCAGGCCACGGTTCTTCTCCCAACTACTGCAGTGCTTACCATCTACCGCGCGCCGCCATCGTGCCCGCGCGATAAGGCGGCAGTGCACACTTGCCATTGCAGACGAACAGACCATCTGCTACGTGCAATGCGTGGCCTCGTTGTGTCGCTGCTGCTGGCGCAGCTCGCGGCGGCGGCGGCGGCAAACATCGCCTTGGCCGGCTGCGAGAGCAAGTGCGGCGACATCGACGTGCCTTACCCGTTCGGCACCACGTACGGCTGCCACCGGACGGGCTTCAAGGTCACCTGCGACCGCGCGTACCAGCCGCCCAGGCTCTTCCTGCAAAGCGACGGCCCTGAGGTGCTGGCGATCTCCGTCCGGAACAGCACGGTGCGCGTCCGCGCCACGGCGTGGTCCTTCGCCGCCGGCAACGCGAGCGACGTCAGGGTCAGGGTCCTGCCCGCCAACCTCCGGCCGTATGTGCTCTCCGCCGCGCGGAACAGCTTCGTCCTCGTCGGCTGCGGCTTCCAGGCCGCCGCGCGGACGGCGGCGTCGTCGTCGGAGCAAGGAGCCGCCACGTTCGGCTCGTGCGCGCCGTCCTGTCCCGCCGATGACGAGCAGCAGAAGCTCCGGCGTGGCGGGTGCCACGGCGTCGGCTGCTGCGAGTCCCCCATACCGACGGGGCTCAGGTCCTTACGAATCCAGTTCTCATGGCAGGAGCAGAACGCCACGGCACGGCCGCCGTGGGTGGCGCCCGGCGCGAGCGCGCTGACGGTGGAGCAGGAGTGGTGGCGCGACAGGGACAACGTGTTCGACGTCAAGATGTCGCTTCTCTCATCCGGGAACGCGACCGGGCTCGTGATCCCGGCCATCCTGGACTGGACGCTCAACAAGTCCTCGTGCGCGGCGGCGGCGAAGCGGTCGGACTTCGGCTGCGTCAGCAAGAACAGCGAGTGCCTCAACTCCACGAGCAGCGCCTACGGCTACGTCTGCCGGTGCAGCGATGGCTACGACGGCAACCCATACGTGTCAGATGGGTGCCAGGGACCTCGAATGCACGTTGGATCTGGTAAGTTCGATCCAAGAACTTTCTGAAGTTCACTGCATGATGATGATTTCAAGATTGAGAATTTGAGATCAGAGGATCACATGTTTTGCACAGGAGTGTTTTTTGCGATGGGGTTTGGCATTGGTTTGTTCCTTTTGCTCCTGGTTCTTGCGGCAATTTTTGCAACCAAAAGACTCAAGATCCATAGAGCTAGGAGAATGAGGGAGTATTTCTTCAAGCAAAACCATGGGTTGCTTCTTCGACAACTAGTGGATAAAGACATCGCCGAAAAGATGATATTTAGCTTGGAGGAGCTTGAGAAAGCAACCAATATGTTTGATGAGGCTCGCATCTTAGGCGGTGGAGGGCACGGCACAGTCTACAAAGGCATACTGTCAAACCAGCATGTCGTTGCCATTAAGAAATCAATAGTTGTAATCCAAAAGGAGATTGATGAGTTCATAAACGAAGTTGCAATCCTTTCTCAAATCAACCATAGGAATGTAGTGAAGCTTTTTGGATGTTGCCTTGAGACAGAGGTGCCGTTGCTAGTGTATGAGTTCATTCCAAATGGAACTCTTCATGCCCACCTTCATGTTGACAGATCTGAAAAATCACTACCATGGAAAGATCGGCTACGAATCGCCTTTGAAGTTGCTTGTTCTCTAGCCTATCTTCACTCAGCCGCTTCGACATCGGTGGTGCACAGGGACATCAAGACATCCAACATATTACTTGATGACAGATTAACAACAAAAGTTTCAGACTTTGGTGCTTCAAGAGGCATCGCAATCGATCAATCTGGTGTGACGACTGGTGTACAAGGAACACATGGATATATGGATCCTGAGTATTATCACACAAGACGATTGACAGATAAAAGTGATGTCTACAGCTATGGTGTTATGCTTGTTGAACTACTGACAAGAAAGAAGCCAAGCATGTACTTGTCGCCTGAAGGTGTCAGTTTAGTGGCACACTTTGTCATGTTACTGAATCAAGATAAGCTTAGTGAGATACTAGATGAGCAGGTCATAGAAGACGGGGAACACGAGGCCAAGCAAGTGGCGACCATAGCGGCAATGTGCTTAAGGTTGAAGGGCGAAGATAGGCCAACGATGCGGTATGTGGAGATGAGGCTGCAAGCACTGCAGAGTTCAGACATTTGCATTTCAGGGATGGAAGAGCAGCTGGGTGACCTGAACGGCTCAACATTTGAAGGAGGCGATGCCGGCGTTGGCGGCAACTATAGCACTAGGCAGTACAGTATGGAGGAAGAAATCTTGTTATCAGCGAGCTTGCAAAGATGATCGTGGCATAATGATGTTCGCATCCAATGTCAAACCGCCTCTCTCTACTACTTCCAAATTGATTTATCCAATGTCAAACCATTAATACTTGAGTAGTATTTTGTTTGCACTATTACTTAGCTTGGACTACAAATTGAGACCCAACAGTTGTTCAGACTACAGGCAGTCTTCGGCCACGCAGTCCCACAACTCACACGGACATAAGTTTCTAGTCAATTACCGTGAGATGGGCCACTAAATTACTACCTGCCCAAATTGAATGGCGGTAACTCTGATGGGCCATAAAAAGAGAAGCGAAGAGATGGGCCAGGCCGAGCGACGCGGAGCGAAAAGAGAAAAGAAGATTTGGGCGGGGTCAGTGGATTATGAGGTTTGAGCCCAGAGTTAGGAGTTAGTTTAGCTAGCTTTCAGGAATTCACACTCAAACCAAAATGATTGCTCAAAAAAAAAACTCAACCAAAATGAAACCAACAAAAGCCGAATCAAACTATCATTACTTCATTAGGAATCCTTCAGATAAAATTAAATGTTCTATTTATTATTACTAGGAATTTTGAGAAGAGCAATTGAAGACATCCTTATATTAGCATGCGTGGTTAATTCAAATATTTTTTATAAATCCATATTTTTCAATATGGAATGTTACAAAAAGACCGTCCATGCATTTTCTGGATAATTTGAATTAGACATCACTAGTCTATCAACCCGTGCTACACACGAGCTAATAATTTAGAAGATATGAGTATTAAAATTTTATAAAAAATATAGACCTATGTACCGTGCTACACACGAGCTAATAATTTAGAAGATATGAGTATTAAAATTTTTATAAAAAATATAGACCTATGTATAATCATAAAAAATACCTTCTCGCTCTCTTTTGTTAATTAAATATCTTTTTTCCAATTTACATCATACTTCTATGCATGAAAATTGGTATTCTCATTGTCTCCGCCTTATATGTATACATATTTTACATGATGACACACACCATGTACCATTGCATTTATATACGTTAATAAGTTAGCATCCTTCATACTAAATAATGGTAGAATTAGATAACTTATTATTATATATTGATGTACTTTAATGACATATGTGAGTAATTTTGATGGAAGTTTAAAATTTGAATTACGTGTTGAACATGGAAATCCGTGTTTTCATCGTTTCTGTGAACATTTCAATATGATCTGCATGGTGAGACACATCATGCATACACATCATAAGTTAATACCTATTTCTATATTAACAATTATGTTAGATTTTTAATAACGACAAATGTAGGTAATTTAGATGCAAATTTAGGGTGTTACTATAAATTATTTTAATAATCACATAGGTAGGTAATTTAAATGAATATTAGGGTGTTACTTTAGTTTTTTCATAATGGCAAAATTGGTCATTTATCTATAGATTCTCACCATGTACCCTTACATTTATATACGTTAATAAGTTAGCATCCTTCATACTAAATAATGGTAGAATTAGATAACTTATTATTATATATTGATGTACTTTAATGACATATGTGAGTAATTTCGACGGAAGTTTAGAATTTGAATTACGTGTTGAACATGGAAATCTGTGTTTTCATCATTTCTGTGAACATTTCAATATGATCTACATGGTGAGACACATCATGCATACGCATCATAAGTTAATACCCATTTCTATATTAACAATTAATGGAATAAATATGTAATTTAGAATGTACTTTGGTATATTTTTTTAATAATGACATATTGGATTTTTAATAACAGCAAATGTAGGTAATTTAGATGCAAATTTAGGGTGTTGCTGTTAATAATTTTAATAATAGCATATGAAGGTAATTTAAATGAATATTAGGGGGTTACTTTAGTTTTTTCATAATGGCAAAACGGGTAATTTATCTATAGATTTAGGGAGTTATTTTAGGCTATTTTCATAATGGCAAAAGTGGGTAATTTTTAGAAAATATAATAGATCCAGTGGTTATGATGATTAGAGTCTCCAGATGGATGGCCAGATGTTTCTGATTATTGTGAGAATTTTTAGGATTTATCTTTCTTTCTAGCGCGTCTCGTGAGGATTGACGTTGAGGCTTCGAAAGGAGCCTCCAATTAGTAATAGTAAGATAAGTTGCACGTGCAAAGCCACAAACTATCAGAAAATGATTGGAATTTTCAATCTAACCAGAAAAATAAACATTTAGTATATGTTCAGAACTTCATGGCTTTTAAGGTCTGCATTATTGCAATTTGTGAAGAGAATGAGGACTGAAGATGCAACTTCAGGCAACATACATCCAGCAGTGATATTTTGTTTCCTCTATTTTCTGAACGAAGAACATGGTGTCGCTCCACTAAACCATGACGCTGGCATTTGAGACCCAACAGTAGTTCAGACTACAGCAACTACAGCCAGTCGTTGGCTACGGAGTCACACGGACAACAGTTTCTAGCTAGCCAATTACTAAAATGCAATACTAAATTACTGCCTGCCCAAACTGAATGGCGGTGACTCTGATGGACCATAACATTTTGCCTATTATTTCAAAAAAAAAAATGCCTTCGCCATGCCGTACATCTTGCGTAGGATACCGAACCATAAGGATAAATAGTTGTACACCTACGACTTCAGGAGATCACGACATCGATCCATGGCTTGTAGGACCTTGCTAATTTCACTTGCGGTAGCAGCAGCTGCGTTGGCACGGCCGTCCGGCGCGACGGCGGCAGATGAGCCACGGCGCAGCTGCACCACGACCTGCGGCGACATCAGCATCCCCTACCCGTTCGGCGTCGAGCCGGGCTGCTACCGCGACGGCTTCGACGTCAGCTGCGACCGCTCCCACCAGCCGCCGAAGCTGTTCCTCGGCGACGGCGCCACCGAGGTCGCCGACATACTCGTCTCCATTGGCGCGGTGCGTATCCGCAGCGCCTACATGAACATCAGCGTCCTGGTGCTCCCGTACGGCACCGGCGGCGGCGAGCTCGCGAACGGGACTGCGTGGGGCGCCGGGCTAAGCCCCGGCGGCCCGTACTTCCTGTCGGAGGAGCGGAACAAGCTCGTGGTGGTGGCTTGCAACGTGCAGGTGCTGCTCCGGCATCGTCAGCGCCTGCTCGGCGCTCTGCCCGTCGGTCGTCGGCGGCGAGGGCGCGCGCGTGCCGCACCGGTACGTATACTACAACGGAGGCTGCTCCGGCGTCGGCTGCTGCCAGGCGACCGTCCCCGTCGGCTACGCCTCCTACTCCGTCCAGGTCCGCAAGATGAACGGCACGGCGGGCCACACCAACATCTTTTACATCGCGGAGCGCGGAGTGAACTACACGATCAACAGGACCACGGCCGAGGACGCGCCGCCGCCGGCGCTACCGGCCGTGTTGGAGTGGGTGATCAGCGACGCTAACTCGACGTGCCCCGTGGGTTCGCCGGCGCCCGAGTGCCGCAGCAGCCAAAGCTACTGCCAGAACTCCAGTGCCGACGGGCACAGAGGGTACATCTGCCGCTGCTCGGCCGGCTTCGACGGCAACCCATACGTCACAGATGGATGCCAAGGTAAAGCTGATTATGTCTGCATCATTAGACTATCTGCAACGGGGTCCTCTAAACAAGTCTGAGCTGCTATTGTACCGGTTTTATCCCCAAATTTGGCCTGCAGCGGCACCCTCTATCTCATCCTCGATTTTTCAGGCCCGCTGCTCTCTCCCCCAAATTTCGGGGAGTCCTCGTCCTCCGGCAAATCTCGTCTCCCGTCGCCGACTCCCCCTCTCCCGTCACCGCCTCCCCCTCCCTCCCGCCGTCGCCACCTCCCCCACCACCCGCGCAGGTCGAGCACCGCTGGGGGGCCTCGCCGTGCCGAAGGGAGCGCGTGGAATCCATGGCCGAGGAGCGTGCAGCAGCTCGTGTTCTTCGTGCTCGTGTCCTCTGGCCTATAAATCAAATCCATGGCAGCCCTCCCCTCGATCCATCGTCCATCACGTTCTCCCTTCCGCCACCGCCCTCCTTTCCCCGCTCACGTCGTGGAGATGGCGGCGCTGGGCCCGGAGATCTTCAGCCGCGGCTTCCGCTTCAACCCGTCGCCGCTCGAGGCCGTCGCCTACTACCTGCCGCGCCTCGTCGCCGGCGCCACGCTGCACGAGGCCGTGTGCCCCATCGTGTACCACGCCGACGTCTACGCCTGCGAGCCCGCCGAGCTCGCCCGCCAGTTCTGGCCCCTGCCCAGGACCGGCCACCGCTTCTTCTTCGCCTCCTGCAAGAAGGGCGTGCGCGTCGCCGGCCCCGGATCCTGGAACCTGCAGAGCACGACGGCCATCAAGGACGCCGCCGAGGCCAAGGTCGGTGAGATCAAGAAGTTCTGGTACAAGAAGCGCGGCGTGTTCACGGACTGGCTCATGGACGAGTTCTCGACGTGCTGCCTGGAGGACGCCGTCGTCGGAGACAAGCAGTACGTGTTCTGCAACATCTACGTGTCCCCCCGGGCTGCTCCAGACTCCGCGGCGCACCAAGAATCTGCAGCCTTCTTCGCGCCACCGGCGGCTGCGCCCATGGTCGAGAACACGCAGCCAGCGCCCAAGAGAACTGCGCCGCCGCAGCGTGTAGGGCGAGGAACCGAGGACGTGGGCAAGCGCAGGTGTAGGGCGAGGAACCGAGGGCGCGGGCGGCGGCGGCGGCGAGCAAGGCGAGGACCAAAGGGCGCGAGCGGCGGCGAGCAAGGCAAGGACCAGTGGGCGCGGGCGGCGGTGAGCAAGAGACGAGGGCGCGGGCTTCGGCGGCGAGCAAGAGACGAGGGCGCGGGCTTCGGCAGCGGCGAGGAGATCACGGACCCGCGGTGCTACCGCCGGCGCGACGAGGAAGGGGCGGCGAGGATGGGATGCGGCCCTGCCCCAGTGGCCGAGAGCGCGGTTGAAGCTCGTGGCTCCCGTGCTGACCTGATGCCGCCGTGTGACCTGATGCCGCCGCCCAAGTCCACGCACGCGTCGGGCTCCAGGCAGCAGACGATGAGCCTGGCCGACGGCGGCGACAACGCCGGCGACCTCTCGGACCTCGTCCGGGCGGGCAGCGCGGGGAAGGCGGCGGTGGAGGCCGGCGCGTCGTCGATGCTGAGCGCGATGGGGTCCAGCATCTGCGGGAGCAACCAGGTGCTGGCGCAGCGCGCGGTGAGCGCGGCAGGCGGGCGCGGGTCCGGCGCCACCCGCGGCGGCGGCGGCGGTGGCTGCTCCGGCAGCGCGCTGCCGTCGGCGATGGGGAGCGCGAACGCGAACGCCAGCGGCAGGGGCAACGAGGCCACGGTGGCGTCCTCGTCGGGGCGGTCCAACGTCGGGGATGGATTGGGAGGGGAAAAATGAAAATAGAGGATGGATTTGGAGGGTATTGTTGCAGCATATTGTTGTTTGAAGGGTGAAAATTTTTAAAGGACCCTTGAAATATTGCTTTAGGGGGTGATATATAGAGGGTACCATTGCAGATAGCCTTAAGGCTGGTCACTAGACTTTGTTTTGATTTTCTGTGCACTGCAAAGTGTGAAAACGACCGGAAACGGTCGAAAACGGAAATAGTCGAAAATTGTATCATATTTATGGAATACGAATCGGTCGGCAAAGGATTTATCCTGACTGTTTTCAACCCTAAAAATATGCACTAATTTTGCATTGTCTTGCTTCTGATCTGTGCAGATATCAATGAGTGTTTGTATCCAAATATCTACCCGTGCTATGGTGAATATAAGAATACACAGGGTGGGTATCAATGCTATTGCCCTGCTGGCTATACAGGCAATGCTTCTATCCCAAATGGGTGCACAGGTATGCACAGCATCATACTGATCAGGTTGGTTAAAACTTACTTGGCCTCTATACACAACACAAACTGAGATTTTTCTGTGATTTTCTCAGACATCAACGAATGTGCGCACCCAGATGTCTACCAGTGCTATGGCGTTTGCACAAATTTTCCCGGAACATTTGAGTGCAGATGCCCAAATCGGACCTATGGGAACGCCAAGAAAAAAGGAGGATGCATCTCAGTGGCCAAATCCTATGCAGGTACAAATAACTAGCTACTCATTCGGTTCTAAATTATAGTTTCATTTAACTTTGTCCTAACTCATTTTTTTTAAAAATGACTAGATTTATAGAAAAATATAATTACATCTGCAATACCAAATAAATGCACAATCAAGATATCATGGTAGATTTAATAAAACTAATTTAATGTTGTAGACATGGATGTTTTTTTCTAAAAAATTGGTCAAAGTTAGATAAGTTTGACTCAGGGCAAAGCTAAGTAAGCTATAATTTCGAACAAATGGAGTATAAATGTAGAATCGATATCTTAGAATTTTAGATTTCGCTATAAACTCGACCAAATAGTTAGCATAGTGCCATCTGCTTCAGAAAATAAATATTTTTCATAAATAATATGATAAGAAAATACCTGTAATGAACTAATGATATGGATTATGATGAGCCAGTGTATACATATATGTTTTCTTCGATCAGCCTTTAACCTGTTTCAAACTAGAGACTAGGAATAACATGGTCCATGATTTATTCCTGAGTAGTAAACCAGAGGTGCAGATGTCATGTTGGACCAACTATTTTGTTATCCTTTCAAAATAAATTTCCATTCCTTGGACAAAGTTATAAATTGATTATGGGCTCTTCTCAACATGCCGATATATTTTTGCAGCACTTGGTGTTGCTCTAGGGGTCGGAGTTGGCCCAGGTCTTCTCCTTTTGGTTGTCAGTGTTAATATCATGAAACATAAGTTCAAGCTACAGAAGGCAAGAAAAATGAAGGAAAAGTTCTTCAAACAAAACCACGGGCTACTGCTGCAGCAATTAGTATCCCAAGAGGCAGACATTGCTGAAAGGATGATAATTACCTTGGAAGACCTAGAGAAGGCAACCAACAATTTTGACAAAACTCATGAGGTTGGTGTTGGAGGACATGGAACTGTGTACAAAGGAATTCTTGGCCTAATTGTTGTGGCTGTCAAGAAATCGAAGATCATAATACAGAAAGAAATCGACGATTTCATAAATGAGGTGGCCATTCTTTCCCAAATCAACCACAGGAATGTTGTGAGGCTCCTTGGGTGTTGTCTTGAGACAGAAGTGCCACTACTGGTTTATGAATTCATTTCAAATGGAAGTCTAAGTCACCATCTTCATACTAAAGGCCCGTCAAAGCTATCGTGGGATGATCGATTGAGGATTGCACTTGAAGTCTCTAGAGCTCTAGCCTATCTCCACTCTGCTGCATCAATACCAATATTTCACAGAGATATCAAATCTTCAAACGTACTTCTTGATGACAGCTTAACTGCAAAAGTATCGGACTTTGGAGCCTCGAGATACATTTCACTTAACCGAACAGAAGTGACAGCCAGCATTCAAGGAACCATGGGTTATGTAGATCCCACATACTATTACACCGGTAAACTGACAGATAAAAGTGATGTTTTCAGCTTTGGAGTTCTTCTTATAGAGTTGCTTACCAGGAAGAAACCGTCTGTCTTCACTTGTAATGATGGCAGCCTTGTTGCACAGTTCCACTCTCTTCTAATGGAGGGAAATCTGGTACAGATAATTGATCCACAGATCACAGAGGAGGGAGATGAAAGGGTCCAAGAAGTTGCTGAGCTTGCAGCAAGGTGCACCAGATTGAAGCGACAAGAAAGACCAACAATGAGGCAAGTGGAGATGGAGCTGGAGAGTCTGCAAGCACATAACACAGAAGCAAAGAGGTGTAACAGGCATCACATTGTGGGACAACGTGTGACAATTGGAGCAGGATTCTTTGGGGAGGAAACAAGCCGGCAATTCAGCATGGAAGATGAAATCTTGCTGTCAGCATGCTATCCTCGATGATAATGTTGGGTACTAGCAAGATTATCTCTTGGAGTCTTGGTCACAATCAAAATATTCACCAAACTAAAAAGATAGTATATGTACATACATCGTTGCTGACGACGGCCAACAAGAAAACAGAATTCTAGTGAGAATCTAAGTGTTCTTCCATTCAATCGTTCCTTTGTGTAAAGTGTAAATACTTTGGGTTGTACAGAACTGTAAATCCCATTCTGATTTGCATATGGTTCACCATAAAACAGAGATAGCATTTGCAGTTTCTTACTGAAATTAGGACAGTTCAGACATGCAATCTAAGACCATTCAGTCGGGGAATAAAGTTTGTAATTCTAATTTTCAACTGCAATCGAAAATCATGAGTTTTTTTTTTGAATCGAGGCATCCCCCATTTCCATTGCAAGAATGGAAATACATGGCGTTCATTACAGACTGAGCGACATAGAAAGACCTAGGTAGAAAAGATGATAGGGGGAAGTGACATAAGTGACTAAACCTGAGTCAGGCTAGCACCCATGCCTCCTCGCAAGCAGAGAGATCAGAAACATCTAAGACAAGGCGGCACACAGGCCGAACAGAAAGGCTCAACAGTTCGACAAAAAACAAGACATAGTTCTCATGCAAAAGAGCCAGCAGTGTGCACGGTGTGGTTCACCCTCTTGCTTCTCCATCAATCAGCTTCCTCTTCGTCTTGCTCCACCTCCGGTGCTGGTAGTCGGCGAATGTTGTTCTGCTGCTGAGTTGATAGAATCCGGCATGCAATAGATAGCAGAGTGCTGATCCCTTCTTTCATTGCTTCTTGGGACGCATCATTGTACAGAACTGTCCAAAAAGACATCAGAGAACAAGCATAACACACAATCTCAGCAGGGTGTTTTGGAGATTTATTTTCAAAACAAGATTGATTCCTTGTTTTCCAAATTGCCCAGCTGATGGCAGCCAGGCCAAAGGTGTGAATCAAACCACCATTTGGGAGCCATTTTTCAATCCATCTCCAGTACTAATCAACTGAAGTTGGTACATTATCTGCACCAAACCCTAGAGCCACAATTGCCCATACTGCTTTAGATACAACACATTGAAAGAGAAGATGGTCAATTGTCTCCACATTGTCACAGAATTGGCAGGAAGGATTTCCGACCCACTGTTGTCTGGTCATATTGTCTTTGGTGAGGATTGCTTTTGGTTCCACCAGCCATAAAAAGATTTTAATTTTGTATGGGATTTTTGCCTTCCATATTCTTTTATATGATATTCCACTGTCATTTTCAGTTAAGTGATCATAGACTGTTTTGACAGTAAACTTCTTGAGTTTCCCCCATTTCCACTCAATTAAGTCATCATCATTGGATAACTAAAAAGACATGGCTTTGTCTTTTATTTCCATCCAAGCATCATATAAATAACCTGGCAGCCATCTTCTGAATTTTACCTCCTATTTAGGGACCTAAATTGTGATACAGTCATCATTTTCTCCTCACACAATTCAAAAAGCACATGGTGGAGAATGTATAAAGGTTTATTTTCACACCACTGATCACACCAGAATAGAGTCATATTACCACACTTGATAGATACTTGTCTTCCTTTAAGGTAAATGTCTTTAACCTTCAGAAGATCACTCCAAATGGGTGAGTCACCACATCTGGGTTGGATTGATCTAACAGATTCACCATGCATATATTTAGCTTTTACCAAATCTTGCCATAATCCATTTTCCTTTTTCAATCTCCACCACCATTTGCATAGTAAGCTTATGTTCATTTTTCTAATGTCTTTGATCCCCAAACCCCCTTTTTTCTTACTTTTGCATATAATCTCCCATTTAACTAAATGATATTTCTTCTTCTGACAACCACCTTGCCAAAATAAAGTTCTTCTCTGCTTATCCAGAGAAGCTACCATAGTCTTGGGAAGAAGGTAAATGGACATTTGATATATGAAGGAGCTTGATTGTCGGATGTTTGGACCCGGCAGTCCACACAGGGTAGCGTACGTGGTTGATTTGTTGAGGGACAGATCGAGGATCAGAAGTCGATGGTAACACAAGACGCAAGGATTGAACAGGTTCGGGCCGTCGAGATGACGTAATACCCTACGTCCTGTGTTGGGGGTGATTGTATTGCTGTGTATGAAGTTTCTGAAGGATCTCCGTAGTTGGGTTCTGTCCTAGGTTTCGTATCGTGGGTTGTAATCGTAGATGTTGTTCTGGAGGGGGGTCTCAAGGCGCCTTATATAGTCCGGCTGCCTTGAGTTACAAGTCGGCTAGAGATCGTAACCTACCCGAAATACAAGGATGCGATCATATAACGATTACAGATATCTTTCCCTATAATTCCGGCTAGTTTATCTTGATCTCCGAGCTTTCTGCGGGATACGCCGCCTGCTTCCTTGCCGCGCGCGCCGTCGCGCCCATCCGGCTCGTCCGACTGGTGGGCCTCCCGACTGGTGGGCCACCCAGTCTGACAAACCGATCCAGTTGCACTCGGATTGGGCCGCCCCTTGCTGGTTGGGCCAATCCGCCTTCTGGGTACCCCTGGGGGTCTACCCCCGACAAGCCCCCGAGTAGTACGTGGTTGAGAGACAAGTCGGCGAGGTCGTGCTGTCTGATGAGCGTCGAGCCTGCTGCAGTTGGAAGCGAAACCGCGTGATACTGGAGAGAAAAGAGCCGTCTGCAACGGATGCGCCGCGAGGTGCGTCCGTTGGCCGTAGCCCCCGAGCCTTGAAGCGATTCCGAAGGAATCGGTCCAAGGATTAGTAGCCTTCTTCTGAGGTCACCGAATGATCAACGGATGCGCCGCGAGGTGCGTCCGTTGGCCGTAGCCCCCGAGCCTTGAAGCGATTCCGAAGGAATCGGTCCAAGGATTAGTACCTTCTTCTGAGGTCACCGAATGATCAACGGATGCGCCGCGAGGTGCGTCCGTTGGCCGTAGCCCCCGAGCCTTGAACCGATTCCGAAGGAATCGGTCCAAGGGTTAGTCAAGGAGCATCTGGCTAAACCATCCGGCGTTAATTTCGGCGTCCAGCCCCCGAGTGTGAGGGCCGGCGGAATCCTGAGAGACACGCCGAGTGGTCGTCCCGGCGCCAGCCTCCGAGCGTGAGGGCTGAGCACGCCGAGTAGTCGTCCCGGCGCCAGCCCCCGAGCGTGAGGGCTGAGCACGCCGAGTAGTCGTCCCGGCGCCAGCCCCCGAGCGTGAGGGCTGAGCACGCCGAGTAGTCTCCCATACCCTGCAACAAAGTAAAAATTCGAGAGGAGAAAGCATTCGGCGATATGTAATGTTAATGAACTCCGCTTCCTGCTTTTAAGTCTTTTGATTTCTCCGAGGAGTTGGCCTGTTACGTTTATGCACCTGATCCCCGATAGCCATAGTCCATAGCGCAGGGAGCTGGGCCGCGTGCACGCGTAGGAGGGTAGGCGTACGGAAGAGCCGAGGTTTCACGGATCAAGGCGTGTGCTCCCCGAGTACTTTAGCAACTTGTTTTAAAGCTCGCGGAATTGACGAAGTTAATCGATTGATACTTATCTTGGTGAAAGGTTCGAGTCCCGGAGGATTCCTTCTCTGTCAGGTAAGCCAAAGGAGAGGCAGGCAAAGCGGTGTCGTATCTGAGACGCGGCGTCAGGAATAGTGTTTCCGTGATTGCACAGGACGCTCCCGTGGTCGAGTGGAGCCAAAGGCGATAAGGGTGACCTGTGCATTTTCGGTCTGAAGGGGAGACGCGTGGCGCGGAGTCCGCGCTCGTCATCGTGGAGGAAATCTCTCGTCCTCCGGTGACCAGGGGCTATAAATACCCGCCGGGGAGCCTGAGCTGCTACCCAAGAGCGAATAGATATAGAATCCTTGCAGTCAACATGCCGGAGGCTCATTGTTGGGTTCATCCACCGGGGAGAGTTCATGGAGTCAGCATGGTATGGTGCTAGAAGAGTGCTTGCGAAAGACCTGAGGCGTTGATCAGCGTGTGAGTGCTGTCCCGTTCACCCCCGCATTCCCATGTGACGAGGGCCATGTGGGGTGAAATGCTTTGTAGAGCAAGAGATAGCCGAAGGCATTCGCTATCAACCCTCTATCGGCGCTGTCCGTAAACGGCTGCAGTGGTGCTACAAGAGAGCTTGCGAGGAGCTCATGTGAACCAAGCTTGCTCCGGATGTAGCACTAGACGCAGGGACGAGTGCCCCAGGCCGTCATCTTGGCGGTTGATGTGTTTGATGTTGTAACCGGCGCAAGTCCGACTCCGTTGTAACTGTATTTCCTGTAAAAGGATTGCATTTTTTGTCTGTCGCAATTTGTTCACAGCGTCAGTTCCCGAGCGTTTCGGGGCTGATCGAGCCCGAGTGGCGCGCTGCTTTTGATGTGGCGCCAGCCCCCGAGTCCGAGGGCCGGTCGAACCTTAGCGGTACGCCTTCAGTTCTGCAGTGTTGGCTTCCGAGTGGTTCGGAGCCAATCGAGCCCGAGAGGTGCACTGACTTAATCGTGGCGCCTGCCCCCGAGTAGGAGCGCTGTTCGAGCCTTAGCGGTACACCACTGGGTTTGCAGTGTTGGCTCCCGAGTGGTTCGGGGCCAATCGAGCTCGAGAGGCACACTGGCTTTGTTGCGGCGCCAGCCCCCGAGCGTGGGAGCTGTTCGAGCCTTAGCGGCACGCCACTGGGTTTGCAGTGTTGGCTCCCGAGTAGTTCGGGGCCAATCGAGCCCGAGGGGCACACTGGCTTTGTTGCGGCGCCAGCCCCCGAGCGTGGGAGCTGTTCGAGCCTTAGCGGCACGCCACTGGGTTTGCAGTGTTGGCTCCCGAGTAGTTCGGGGCCAATCGAGCCCGAGGGGCACACTGGCTTTTTTGCGGCGCCAGCCCCCGAGCGTGGGAGCTGTTTGAGCCTTAGCGGCACGCCGACTTCTTTGTCTTGCTCGAGTGCTTTGGAGCCGTTTTTTACCGTTGACGCCCGGCGCGTAACGGAAGGCGAAGCGCCCAACGGCTCTTTTTACCGTTTCGCCCGCCCCCGCTAATCGCGTTATCTCGCGGTAATTTCGGGCATCAAGGCACGCTATAAAGGGTGAGGGTTAGACCCGGAGGGAAATCTTCCCATTCCCAGATCCGTCCTCCCTGTTCTTCGCTTTTCATCCCGCCGCCACCAAAGCTCCCATTGCTCGTCAATCCGTTGTGCGATCTTAGCCACCACGGGGAGCGTAGTCTCGCTGATGCGATCGAAGACCCCTGCCGTTAGATCCATGGCGGGGAGGAAGAAACTCACTGGCGTCCCCAAGTCTGACAAGATCCCCTCCCCTGTACTCGGGTGGGTGCGGGGGAAGGTGACCACAGAGATGCTGGAGGAGATGGTGGAGCGGAGCATCCTCCCGTCTCAGGCCGTGGCGGAGTGGCGGCCGAGCGCCGGAGAGGTGTTCCCGTCGGAGAACTCCGGCGAGCTGGTCCTTTTCAAGCCTTTCTTCGAGGCGGGACTCGGCTTGCCTACGGGGGCGTTCTTCCGAGGGTTGCTGCATTACTACGGGATCGAGGCCATCAACCTCAACCCCAACTCCATCATGGCGATCTCGGTCTTCATTCATCTCTGCGAGGCGTATCTGGGGATCTCTCCCTATTTCAACTTGTGGAGATATTTGTACTGGCTGAAGCCCCAGCCGAGTGAAGAGAAGATGGTGGTGGTTGGAGGCGCTGGATTTACGCTGCGTCAAGGGCGGAAGGACGAGTACTTCGACATTGCCCTCAACACCTCCAACAAAGGATGGAAAGCCGAGTGGTTCTATGTCGGGAACCACGAGCCGGCGATCCCCTGCCACACCAGAGAGCGGCCGAAGGTTAGGGATTGCTGGAATGATCATCCTGACGCCTCCGAGATGGATGAGGTGGATGAGCTCCTTGTGTTGATCAAGGAGCTGAAGGAGGTCAAGCATCTGACGGCGATTGGTATCGCCTGCAACTTCAGCAGGCGGCTGATCCAGCCGATCCAGGAGCGGAAGCACCCGAGCTACGAGTACTCGGGCCGTGATGATCCCACTCGGGTTGCCAACCGCACCGTGAGCAAGGAGGAGATGAAGGCGCGCGTGGGCGGGTTCTTCCTCGGCCACGTGTCGGAGAAGTACCAGCCGCGCCCTTTTTCACTGAAGAGGCTTCCACCACCGGTAAGTTGCCATTCCGAGTGCTTTCTGAATGTTCTTTCTTGACGTAATTTCTGGTTTCGTCCGTTGGCCATCTGATTTTGCGTCTTCTCTTGCGCAGGATCGAGTCTTCGAATATTTGTCTGCTGCCCCACTCCAGAAGACTTCCCGAGGAAGTGATTCTGGAGGACACGCCTCCGGCTGCTCAGGGCGGCACTCGGGCAGAGGAGGCGGTTGATCCGCCTGCTCCCCGTATATGGGCACCCAGTGACACGGAGGGCTCTCTGAGTCCTTTGGATGAGGAGGTGGTGGAGGACCGTCCGCGGAAGCGCCGGGCGGCTGTGGCGAAACGGAATAATCGCGGGGGCGGCGTTTCCAAGCGGGCGGTGGCCGTTGACGATGGGGCGGCCGACGACTCGGCAACGTTGTCGGATGAAGCGCCCTCCGTCCGGGATGCAGTGGCGGGTACGCTGCCGCCGCCTCCCAAGCGGAGGCGCACGAAGAAGGTGACGGCGAAGAAATCGGACGCGCAGCCGGCTCAGCGGCCGACTGCGGGTTCGGACGCCGATGTTGACGAGCCGGGACATCCTTCCCCGGCCGTCATGGAGGAAGACGAGAAGGACGAGGCGGTGCCCGACGACATGTTCCAGGAGCAGGAGCACGCCCGGGCCATGGGCGTCTCGGTGGAGGAGAGGCGGCGCAGGGTGGCGGAGACGCTTGTGCAGGCCACGGCGGATGCAAGGCCAGTCTCCGATTTGGGGACCAGGCCAATCCTCATGGCGGCTTCGGCGCAGCGGCGTCCTAAGCTCCCTGTCTTCCGGCCCCGAGTCGCGGTGGTGAAGAGTACTCGGTGAGTTGTCGGTCATCGCGTTTCTTCTTGTTATCATTTATCTCCGAGTTCTTGTTTTAACTTCCGAGTGCTTTTTTGCAGCAAAGCCTCCGATCTTGATGGTGAGGCGGCCAGCGGGAAGGCTCCTTCAACTTATGCCCCGCAAGGCCCGAGTGCTCCCCCGGCCGCACCTGCGGGCCAGTCATCCTCGGGTGCTACGCCCGAGGTGACGAACTCGGCCGATGGGTCGAGAGCGGCGCAGACGGCGGAGGTCCCAGTCAGGCCTGACCCGGAGGTGGTAGTGGAGGTGCCGGCGGCCGACGACGTTCAGGGCGGTGAAGGTGGTACGGCGATTACTCCAAGTGTCACTGGGGATCCTGACGTGGACACGGTGATCCAGTCTTCGCCCGTAGGCGCGGGCGACATTGCTCGAGGAGAAGCCCAGGAGGAGGATCTACCGAAGCAGTCGGACACCTCGGGGACCGTCACTGTCCCCGGGGTTGACGCCATGGCGGAGAAGGAGGGCTAGGTAATCGCCAAGCTTCAGATTGCTGTCGACCACGCCCAGCGCCTTGCAGCGGTTAGATTCCTCCCCTGTCTTGTTGATCTTTTCTTTTTCTTTATTGGTTTTCTGAGTTATTCACCTTTTCGGACGGTTGTAGAAATTGGCTACACTCCGGCAGTCGCGCCTTGTGCAGACCCAGGACGCGGAGTCGGCGCTCCGGCGTGCGGCGAAGGCGGAAGCAGAGCTCAAACGGGTCAGGCGTCAGCGTGACGCTGCCAAGAAGAGCTTGAACGACGCTATTGTGGAGCATCGACACAGTCTTCATCGTAAGGCCCTCTCCTTGTAGTTCCGAGTAGTTGCTGAACTGTGAGACTTTACCGTGTTCTTTTCATCCTGACCGAGTGCTTCCCTGCCTTTCCAGAGAAGGAGATGGAGAGGGACCGCCACATCAACGAGCTGAAGGAGCTGCGATTTGCGAACGCAACTCTGCAGCAGTCGGAGGAGGTGATGGCGGGCAAGCTGAAGCAGGAGCAGGACTTCCGGAAAGGTGCGGACATGACGATGCTCCAGGCCATGTATACAATTCAGAATAACTCTCAAATCATAACAGGCTTGGAGCAAGATCTGACATCGGCGCATCTGGCCCTGACGGAGGTCAACGAGGCGGCGAGGGACCTGCTGGACTCCGTGGCCCCGGAGGAGGGTGAGCCGACTGCCTTAGTCGCGCGTCTTCAAGCTGCGCCAATCCGCATCACTGAGCTGATCAAGGAATCGGCCGTTGTGTGTGCGAACGACGCCTTGGCGCGTGTTCGGACACTATACCCGCGGATTGACCTTGCGCCGGTTGGCGATGGGGTGGCGGCGGACGCCACGACGGAGCAGGTTGATGCGGCGATGGCTGAAACTCGCCCAATCGCCGAGAAAGTTGGCGAGGCTCTCAAGTTTGAGTAGAGTCCTGTATTCTGTAGCAGAGTGGTGTAAACTTTTGTATATACAAGTAGTCAGAAACAAGTAAAGCAAGAATGTTGGATACTTTGTTTTATGTCTTAATGTTGCCCGAGTAGCTTTTGGCTGAAATGTGCTTTTCCCTTTGCTTCACTTATCCTAAGTTCATAACGTCGAGAGCAGATCCCGTGCACATGTAGAAGGCTTAGGCGTCGTTCCAGGCCCGGTTACACAGCATTTAGTTAAGACTACTCGGGAACGGAGTGATTTCGAGAGGTTTTGCAAGGAGAACAAATATACGAAGGCAAAGGCATATACTATTATTGAACTTTGTGATACATAGCTTTTCATGGGTAGAATCGGCGTAAATGCTCTATGTTCCACGGGTGTGGGACCTCGGTGCCATCCTCATATTGGAGATGAAAAGTACCCGGACATATGACCTGAGTCACGATGAACGGGTCTTCCCATGGGGCGGAGAGTTTGTGAACCCCTGCTGTGGATTGCACTCGGCGTAAGACGAGGTCACCGATGTTGAAGTCCTGTTGCTGGACGTTCTTGTCGTGGTAGCGTCGGAGTTGTTGCTGGTAGCGCGCGTGTTGTATGAGCGCGTTAACTCGGTGTTCTTCGATGGAGTCTAGGTCCACCTCGCGAGCTGCCTCTGCTTCGCCTTTGTTGTAGTTATCGATGCGCGGTGATCCAAAAGCGATGTCGGTGGGGAGGATTGCCTCGGAGCCGTAGACGAGAAAAAATGGAGTATGACCTGTTGCACGACTCGGCTGAGTCCTGAGTCCCCAGATGACTTGTGGTAGCTCTTGGTGCCACCGTCCGGCGAATTTCTTCAATGGGTCAAAGATTCTTGCTTTTAGTCCTTGGAGTATCATGGCGTTGGCTCGTTCCACCTGTCCGTTACACCTGGGATGAGCGACGGAAGCGTAGTACACGTCGATGCACCTGCTTTCGCAAAAGTCCCAGAAGGCGGACGCGGTGAACTGCGTCCCCAAGTCGGTGATGATTCTGTTAGGGACGCCAAAACGGTGTGTGATCTCTTCGATGAAGGCGGCGGCTTGCTTTGATGTTGGAGTTCCGACGATGGCCTTGTACTCTATCCATTTGGAGAATTTATCAATGGCGACGAGAATGTGAGTGTAACCTCCCGGGGCTGCTCTGAATGGTCCCACCATGTCCAACCCCCAACAGGCGAATGGCCACGAGGGCGGGATGGTGCGTAGAGCTTGGGCCGGGAGATGTTTCTGCTTGGCGAAGAATTGGCACCCCTGGCACCGGCGGACGAGTGCCTTGGCGTCGGACACGGCGGTGGGCCAGAAGAACCCGGCTCGGTATGCTTTCCCGACTAGTGTTCCTGCGGCGGCGTGGCTTCCACAAACTCCCGAGTGGATGTCATCGAGGATCTCGAGGCCGACTCCCCTCGTGACGCATTTGATGAACACTTGATTTGTGGCGGCTCGTCTTTACAAGGCACCACCGACCACCACATAGTTTTTGCTTCGGCGTTCCAGAATCTTTCGTTCCGTGGGGTCCTTTGGCACCTTGTTGTAGGCGAGGAAATCTATGAACTCGGCCATCCAGTCTTCTTTTTCGGCGTTAATGGCCAGCACCTCGCAGAGTTCCGGGGCAGGCTCTGGCTCGTCGCCCAACTCTTTAACCGAGGGTTTGAGGAGGCCTTGCACGAACACTCCCCCTGGAACTTCTGCGCGAGTGGATCCCAGCTTGGCGAGTGCATCAGCGGCGAGGTTGTTTTCCCGTGGGACGTGGTGGTACTCAACTCCGTAGAATTTCCCCTCCTGCTTGTGCACTGCCTCGCAATAGGCGTTCATCCGCTCGCTGTGGCGATCCCACTCTTTGTTCACCTGGTTTATAACAACAGCAGAGTCGCCATAGACCAGGAGCCTCTTTATGCCTAGTGATGTGGCGATGCGGAGCCCGTGGAGAATTGTTTCGTACTCGGCGGCGTTGTTGGTGACAGGGAAACGAATTTGGAGGACGTATCGGAGCTGTTCCCCTTTCGGCGAGATGAAGAGTACCCCGGCCCCTCCTCCGTCGATCATCAGGGAGCCGTCAAAGTACATCTTCCAGTGTTCGCCGCTGGTGTCTTCTTTCGCGTCTTGGCTCTCGGTCCATTCGGCGACGAAGTCGGCGAGGATCTGTGACCTGATGGCGGTGCGCGGGACGAAGTCTATGATGAAGGAGGCGAGCTCGACGGACCACTTAATGATTCGCCCCGTGACGTCTCTGTTGTGGAGGATTTCCCCGAGTGGAAATTGCGTGACCACCTTGATGCGATGCGCTTGGAAGTAATGCCGGAGTTTTCTTGACGTGATCAGCAGTGCGTAGAGTAGTTTCTGCACCTGGGGATAGCGAGACTTGGATTCGCTGAGTACTTCACTCATGTAGTAGACTGGTCGCTGCACTCGTTGCACCTTTCCTTCTTCCTCCCTTTCCACGACGATGACGGTGCTCACCACGTTGGTCGTGGCAGCGATGTACAGGAGTAGCGTTTCGTCGTTATGCGGAGCGGCGAGTACTGGTGGATTGGAGAGGTAGTTCTTGAGGTCAGTGAAAGCTTGCTGCGCCTCTTGGTTCCACTCGAACCTGTCGGTCTTCTTGAGGATCTTGAAGAACGGCAAGCCCTTATCCCCCAGCCGGGAGATGAATCTGCTCAAGGCCGCCATGCAACCAGTCAGCTTTTGGATCTCTTTCTTCCCAGTCGGCGGTTTCATCCTCCGGATGGTGTCTATCTTCTCTGGGTTGGCTTGAATGCCTCTGTTGCTGACGATGAAACCGAGTAGTTTCCCTTTGGGTACGCCGAAGACGCACTTAGTCGGGTTCAGCCTCCAGTTGAGCCTGCAGAGATTGTTAAACGTTTCGGAGAGGTCGGCGATGAACTCGGCTTCGATCTTCGTCTTGATGACTATGTCGTCGACGTAGGCCTCGGCGTTGCGGCCGATCTGAGTGCCCAGGGTCAAGTTAATGGCCCTCTGGTAGGTGGCTCCGGTGTTGCGGAGGCCAAACGTCATCTTGGTGTAACAGTAGGCGCCGATCGGAGTTATGAAGGACGTCTTCTCCTGGTCTTCTTCTTTCAGGGCGATCTGGTGGTAGCCGGAGTAACAATCAAGGAAGCACAGGAGTAGGCATCCGGCGGTGGAGTCAACGACTTGGTCGATGCGGGGTAGGACGAAGGGGTCCTTAGGGCAGTGCCTGTTGAGATCCGTGTAGTCAACACACATTCTCCATTCATTATTCTTTTTTCTTACAAGGACTGGGTTAGCGAGCCAGTCGGGGGTAAAAGACTTCTCTAATGAACCCGGCAGCTAACAGCCTTGTAATCTCTGCCCTAATGGCCTCCTTGCGGTCCTGCGCGAAGCGTCGGAGCTTTTGGCGAACTGGCTTGGCGTTCGCGTCAACCTTCAAGGAGTGCTCGACCACCTCCCTCGGAACACCCGGCATATCTGATGGAGTCCATGCAAATATATCGGCGTTGTCCCGGAGGAAGACGACGAGCGCGCTTTCCTATTTGGGGTCGAGCCCTGATCCGATCAGGGCGGTTTTGGAGGAGTCGGAGAGCCCAAGTGAGATAGGGCGCACTTCTTCAGCCGGCTGCATTGTGGTCGGTGCGGCTCTTCGCTTGGAGGACTCAGGGATGGAGCCCGGGTCTCCTTGGAAGGTTCTCGCCTCGTGGACCACCTCCATCTGCAGCACGCTGCGTTCGATGCCGGTGCAGAGGTGGAGCCCTTCTTTGTCGCAGCCCTTGGAGATGTGGACGTCACTGCGAATGGAGAGGACGCCGTTCGGTGCTGGCATCTTCATCAGCAGATACGTGTAGTTGGGGATCACCATGAACTTGGCGAGCGCTGGTCTCCCCAGTATGGCGTGGTAGGCGGTGGTGAAGTCGGCGACCTGGAAGTTGAGGTACTCGGTCCTGAAGTTGTCCTGATCGTCGAAGGTGACGGGCAGAGCAATCTGCCCGAGTGGTTTGGAGCCCTTGCCCGGGATCAGCCCGTAGAACGGGTGGAGAGAAGGAGTCAAGGCGTCGAGGCCGATGCCCATGTCCCTCAGCGTTTGGGCAAAGATGATGTTGAGCCCGCTCCCACCGTCGACGAGTACTTTGGTGAGGCGGGTGTTGTGCACGATCGGGCTGAGCACCAGCGGGTACTCGCCCACGTCGGAGACCTGGAACCACTGGTCCTCCCTGGAGAAGGTGATCGGCTGCTCGGACCAGCGGAGTGGTTGGATCGGCGATGTGTAGCAGGAGAATATCTCCCGGTCGCGCACTTTCTCCCGGCGCTTGTCATCTACGGGCGGCGGTCCTCCGAGGATGAAGTTCACCTGCCTGTCGACATTCGGGAAAGCAGGGTTCGCGGGAGCCCCTTTTCCCTTGTCGCCTTTGTCGTCGTCTCGTGGCGACAGCTTCCCTTCCTTTTTCTTGTAGGCGTCGGCGAGCCCCATGTAGTCGATCATACGATGTTTGGACTGCTTGTGGATGGGGCAGGGTCCTTGGAGCATCTTCTCGAAGTCAGCACTGAAGTTGGACCGCGGGCGAGGGCCGCTACGATCCATAGCGGCGACGGTGAAGTCTCTCGAGCGCTTTCGGTCATCCCTCCTGCTTGGTTCAGGTCGGGGGCGGCGTGTGTCCTCCTTCTTCGGGCGGTCTTCTCGGCGAGGGGGGCGATCATCGTCCCGAGTGCTTTTCTTGCCGTAGTGGAGGCGGACGGCCTCCTTGGCGTTCGCCATCTTGTTCACCCGGCCAAAGAACTCGCCGGAGGTCTTTGGCATGTCCTCGCAAAGGCGCTCGAAGACGACGGAGTCGGCGAGGCCATCGAGGAAGTAGCTGATGATCTCGGACTTGGAGCAGCCGGGAACTAAGTTCCGGTTCTCTATATACCGGTCGGTGTAGTCGCGGAGGCTCTCCCCGCGGTTCTGCTTCACCTTGCCCAGGTCCCAGGCGGTGCCTGGTCGAATGGAGCTCCCCTGGAAGTAGCTCTTGAACTTGTCGCAGAGGGTGCCCCAGCTGTCGATGGAGCCGGGCTCAAGGCTGTGAAGCCAGGTCAGCCCCACCTTGGTCATGGCGACGGGGAAGTAGGCGCACATGGAGTCGTGGTCGCCGTTTACCGCGCGGATGGCGATGCTGTACGTCCGGAGCCACATCGTCGGGTCCGCCTTCCCGTCATATTTTTCTATGCCTGTAGGTTTGAAGTTAGCAGGCATTCTAATGGATCTTACTCGGGCAGTGAATGCCGGGAAGCCGTCGCAGTCGTTGAGGTTCTCGACGTCCACGTGTCCTGAGTCGGCAGAGCAGTCTTCCGGGGTGTGAGCCCGGGGTGGCCTGTCTTGTCCGAGTGGAGGCCCGTACTTGCGGTCGAACTCTCGGCGGCGCGCGGCCTCAGCGGCCTCAAGCTCTCGGCGTTGGCGCGCGTCGCGATCCAGCCCTGGGGGGCCGTGTTCACGATTGTACTCGGCGCGCCGTCGGAGCTCTTCCTCGTCCCTTCGCCGATGACGGTCGTCGAGGTTCCTTCGGAGATCGCGGTTGCGGAGTTGTTTGCGGAGGTCCCGGGGCTGGTCGACCACGTCGTGATTGGCTTCTCGGCGGCTGGCCGACTTGGAGTGGCGAGACGAGGAAGCAGGAGCCCTCTGGGCATTGATCATGCCCGCGGCTGCAGTCAGCCTAGCCTTGATCCGGTTGAGCTCCGGGGTTTCCGGGATCCCTTCCAGCTCTTGATGCGCGTCGGCGAGGTTGGCTGACGGGGTGGCGTAAACACCCACGCCGCCAATTTCTTGGATGAAGTCGTCTTGGAGATTACGCGTGACCCTGGGGTTTCGGCGTTCTCGCCGCGCGTCGCGGCGTCGTTGCTTCTCACCGTTGCGCCCGATCCTGGCGTCACGGTGCGCTTGATCCTCGCCTTGGACCGTTGGCTCGTCGGCGGATATGTCGGAGACGAACATCTCCCGCTTGGCAGGTGTGATCCTCTTATTTGGAGGGAGGACACATGTCACCCGCGGGAAAGTCGGGGTTGGTTCAGGTGGAGTCGGCGTATCCTGAGGATGAGGATGCTGTGTCGCCGCAATGTCCGGAGCAGATCCAATCTGGGTGGTCGTGACGTGATCGACCGCCCTGACCGCATCTGGGGAGTAGTCGGCGTTCACGCGTTCGCCGAGTGCTTGCTGGTAGACGGCCCCGCTGTTCCCGAGTCCCAGCGGGAATCGTGTCGGCGAGGCGATGCTCTGACGAGCAGATTCGGTGAGTTCGATGCATTCACCGATGGAAGCGATGGCGTGATCCATGTCCGCCTCGAACTGGCGTTGGCGTGCAGCCCATCGGCGCCTTCGCTTCTCGGGCGTCTGCTGCACCCTGCGTGGCGGAGGCGGAGTGGACGAAGCAGTCGGCGGTATAGGAGGAAGCGTGTTCCCCTCGGATGGCGGGAGAACGACGCTGGCCGTCGCGGTCGCCGAGTTGTTGGCGATGGCGGACGGAGCGGTGATGGTGACGATCCCGTCTGGCGTAGCGTCAAGTCGCGGCGCTGTCTCCTCCGGGGTGGCGTCACGGGTGAAGGAGAGCTCTCCCTCGGGTCCGGCGGTGAAGACCATGGATCCGAAGAAGAACATAGCCCCCTCAGCGATGGAAATCTTCACGGATGCCGGCGTGATGACGGCGGAAGTGGATGCCATCGAGCTTGCAGATTGATCTCGTCGATCAACCCCTACCTAGCGTGCCAACTGTCGGATGTTTGGACCCGGCAGTCCACACAGGGTAGCCTACGTGGTTGATTTGTTGAGGGACAGATCGAGGATCAGAAGTCGATGGTAACACAAGACGCAAGGATTGAACAGGTTCGGGCCGTCGGGATGACGTAATACCCTACGTCCTGTGTTGGGGGTGATTGTATTGCTGTGTATGAAATTCCTAAAGGATCTCCGTAGTTGGGTTCTGTCCTAGGTTTCGTATCGTGGGTTGTAATCGTAGATGTCATGTTCTGGAGGGGGGTCTCAAGGCGCCTTATATAGTCCGGCTGCCTTGAGTTACAAGTCGGCTAGAGATCGTAACCTACCCGAAATACAAGGATGCGATCCTATAACGATTACAGATATCTTTCCCTATAATTCCGGCTAGTTTATCTTGATCTCCAAGCTTTCTGCAGGATACGCCGCCTGCTTCCTTGCCGCGCGCGCCGTCGCGCCCATCCGGCTCGTCCGACTGGTGGGCCTCCCGACTGGTGGGCCACCCAGTCTGACAAACCGATCCAGTTGCACTCGGACTGGGCCGCCCCTTGCTGGTTGGGCCAATCCGCCTTCTGGGTACCCCTGGGGGTCTACCCCCGACATTGATAGACCTGAGTTTGTCAGAGTGGTTCTTCCTGCTATTGACATTGTCCCCCCATCCAAACATCAAGTTTCTTTTTATTCTTTTCTTTCAAAGGAATCCAATCTGCAACATGGAGTCTGCTTGGACTCACTAGGACTCCCAAGTATTTAATTGGAAAATGCCCAACTTGGCAATTGAAAAGTTCAGAGTATAAGATGTCTTTTCCTTGATCCCCATTGATCAAACCTACTTCACTTTTTTCAAAATTGATCTTCAAGCCAGACATAATTTCATACAGGTATAAGAGAAGCTTCAGGTTTCTAGCATATTGAATGTTATCCTTTCGGCAGATGATTGTATCATCTGCATATTGCAGAATAGCTATGCCACCAGGTATCAAGGAATCAGCAAGACCTACTAGCAGGTTATTGTGTTGAGCATGCTTCACCATTCTAGTTAAGCAGTCAGCAGCAAAATTAAACAGAATTGGGGACAAAGGATCCCTTTGCCTGACACCTTTGTGACTGACAAAGTATGGACCAGTTTGGTCATTCAATTTCACACAGACTGTCCCCCAGTTAGGACTTGAGATATCCATTCACACCATTTATCCCAAAGCCTCTATACTTGAGACCATCCAAAAGAAATGTCCAATTTACCTTGTCATAGGCTTTTTCAAAATCAAGCTTAAGCACCACCCCTACTTCCTTTTTTCTCTTGGTTTCATGTAAACCTTCATGCAGGGCCAATAATGCTCGTCATTATATTCCCGCCTTTCATAAATGCAGTCTGTTCCATGCAGATCAATTTCTC
>CM014275.1:9083757-9096620 GCA_004135705.1 Alloteropsis semialata
CAACCTTTAAAGGTAGAGGTGTCAAACCATCCAAATTCGGCCTCCTACATGAAAATTTGGTGAGAAATGGCCTCTAAATTGATGAACACCCTCTCCATAAAATTCTTCCAATTGAAAATCAACCCACAAATGCATTGGTGAAAATGAGGTATAGCTAGAGACCAACCTTTTACTAAGTTGGTGAGGTAAATCCTTCAAAAATGGAGTCTCCTTGAGCAAAATTCAAAAAAGTGGCTGTAACAATGGTGAAAATGGTGTTTGTGTCGGGTTGGGGAAGAAGGTGGGGAGGGGAGGAAGCACCATATATGGTTGCGCCATTTCCACAGCCAGTTTTTTAGAAAAAAAAAGGCTGTGATAATGTCTTTCCAGCACCAGCCGCTGAAAACTGGCGTTGAAAATGCATTTTCACAGCCGCTCCTTCTAAAAAACCGGTTGTGAAAATAGATTTTCACAGCTGGTTTTTTAGCTAGACCGACTGCGAAAATCGAGACCTTTTTATAGCCGGTCCGACTAAAAAACCGGCTGTGAAAGTCCATTTTCACAACCGGTTTCTGCTTTCCCAGGGACAGGCCAAAAAAAAACGACTGTGATACTATTTTCTGTGCCATTTTTGAAAACCGGCTGTGAAAATACTGACTAGAAAACTGGTTTCTGTAGTAGTGACCCTCCATGACCATGACTGATTCGGACATCGGAGGGCCCATTCCAGCTTCCTCTTCTTTTTTTTTGGGTGCACCGCATCAGGCCGATCATCAAGAAGATGACGTGAAGGAGAGTTGAATTAAGGCATGTTTGGATCCATTAGAACTAATGGTTACTAGCTAAAGTCACCAGCTGGGGATCCAAACGGGTCTGCATATTATTAGCACTCAACCCTGCAAATAATTAGTTGAAGGGTGCTAATAGTACAAAACCAGTATATTGGCAGGTAGATTCAAACACCACCTTGCTAATAGTTAGAAAGCTAATAATAATTAACAACTATTAGTTCTTAGGTAGCTAACTATTAGTTCTAAAGATCCAAACAAACTCTTAGTCACAAGAACGTCATATAGATGTCAACACAATCGTTGTTCAACCCAATGAATCGAAAGTGGCCCCCAAGGCATTTTTTCAAAATAAAATGTGGCAAGCAGTGCCAGCAGCGTTGACATCTTTTTTAAGAACACTAGCATAGACGCACGTGCGACACCCATGTGAATGCCATTCTGGTTTATTTTATTAAGTCTTTTGGTCGACCTAATGATCTAAATATTTAGGACATCACTTAGATAATTTGCCATGGATCAATTATTTTATCTCACACAGTTTGAACTACCTACCACCAATGAATGATTAATTATCAGAGTGACAAACAAACTTTTGTTAGTAGAATAGTAGTGTATGAATTCCCTTACCCGATTCAAAATTTACTTTAAGAAATAGGTACCATCCCAAACTAAAAGAGTGATACTAAATTTGATGTCACGAGTAGAAAAATAGCACATATATGGATTGATTTATGCTTTTTTGGATTATTAGATCTAATGATGAACTGTAACGTAGCTCCATGCAAGATCATATGCTCGCAAAAAGTAGTCCACCTCCAAGTGACCAACAACGAATTCAAAGAATGCAAGAACAGTGACTAATCTCAAGATCTACTCAAGGTTGAAGGATAAAGATGGCCACGGGACTCAAGATCTTGGGCCTTGCTTTGGGATGGCCGAAGTTCTCCTGGGAGAATGTGAACACGGTGAGCGCACGGATGGTGCAGGCGTGCGAGAGCCACACCATGTGCTCCAGCGTACGGCGCCCAGCCTCGTGACCCTCTCCTGTCAGAAGCACCCGCTCCTTCACCTGACACCTGTTCCCGGTGGTCACCACCACCGTGCCGCGGCAACTAGGGGTGGATATCGAGCCAGCTCGGCTCGGCTCGGCTCGGCTCGGCTCAGCTTGAGCTGGCTCATTAAGCTATCGAGCTAGCTCGGCTCGGCTCATTATCCTAGCGAGCTAGCAGTCCGGCTCGGCTCGGCTCGTTTGCCGGCTCGAGCTGGCTCACTTAGCTCACGAGCCAGCTCGTTTATACATGGTCAATAGAAACAGGCAGCAACAGAATGGATGCAGATGGAGCCGTATCTTCAAATTAGACACCAACGTGCCAAAATAAATCCATGAAGGGATGTAAGCTTGCATAAGAAATTTCAACAACAAAATTGAAGCCTACTCAAGGCACAAATAGGACGCAAATTGGACAGTAATAGGCTAATATCCATGAGTAAGCCTAACAGATCCCAAATTGAATTCAAGCAAACTAGGATTGGACCAATCAATCGGACAAAAAATCAGATCCAATCAAACGAAACCAAAAAATGAGCTTGTCATCTTCAGATGCCTCACAGCTTTGGCTCCTCAGGCCTGGCCACCTGGGCGTGTGGTGGAATGGGGCAGCTTGGGCTGTGTTGCCGAGGTGCCGCCTGCTGTTCAAGTCTGCGAGCAGCACGGCTTCACGAGATGGAGTCATGGAGGCGGCAGTAGGGAAGAGAGGGGAACAAGAGCGAGGCGGCCGGGAAGCGAACCAGTGGGGCGGCGCCGTGGCGGACTGGCCTGCTGGGCAGAAGCGACCAGGGCAGAGGAGGCGCAAGCGAGGGCGAGATGTCCCGAGCCAGATCCACGAGACGAAACAAGAGGTGTGGACTGGTGGAGCCGTGGAGGTAGGATGCAGGTTTGGGCTTGGAGAAACCTGCTGGGCCGAGCCAACTGCTGCCGGCTGGCCACGTGCGCTGGCTCGTTTGGCTCGTGAACGGCTCACGAGCCGGCTCGAGCTGGCTCGTTATCACCAACGAGCTGTAAGCTGAGCTCGGCTCGTATGAATTTTTCAACGAGTCGAGCCGAGCCGAGCCACTAATGAGCCGAGCCGAGCGAGCTACCGAGCCACGAGCATTTCGTCCAGCCCTAGCGGCAACGACTCCGGGCGGATCCTGCTCTGGACGAGCTCCTTGAGCGCAACAATGGTGGCGCAGCCCGGCAGGAGCTACAACGGGATGGATATGTTTTTTAATATAATTACAGCATATCAATGGTAAGGAAAGAACAATGATACACATGATGCAGGTATTTACCATAAATAGAGGAAAAATGGTGAACATTCTAAAACCAGTCACGATCTAACTGGACCCGAAACATAACACACTACAAAATGATTTTTGAATATGTGCGCATAAGTTTCTTTGGATTTGGGTCATTGCACAAAAATATATAAAAAGGGCACACCGGATGCACCCTTCCCTATTTCCCTGCATGTTCTCAGAAATATACATATGCCATGTATGTATTGCCGGCATAAAAATAATAGAGAGGAAGGTAAAGTTGTCGAAAGGTCGTTGCACTTCGAAGGGGTCTGAGTGTGACGCACGTTGAACTCGGCAAGACGCTGCGCGGGGGGACGCGGGGCCGCGGGAGCCGGTTCCAGGGCATGCCTATAGATGGCCAACTGGGCCGCCCAGCACGACACGGCACGGCACGCTCGTGGCACGGCACGGTTCGGCACGGCACGTTTCGGCACGACGTGCACTTCGTGCCGTGCTGGGCGGCACTACGTGCCGAGCCTGGCGCCCGCGCACGGCACGTAGGCCTTTTGGCCGTGCCGTGTCGGCACGAGGCACGACGCCGTGCCGTGCCGAGCCCAGCGTGCCGTGCCAGCCATCAGCCCAGACTTCAGATTACACCTCTTTCAAAACCCCTTTGCATCACAAGTTCAAATATCAACCCCAGAGAGTCCAAATCACAAGTTAAAAGATCAAAGTGAACAAAAACGAACAGAAATAGCAAACTAGTTCAAATATTAAGTTGAGCTGTTTGATTTACTGCCTCATTAAAAACCTTTGTATGTAAAAACTCACACCTCGTGAGAAAACCCTACAAAGGAAAAAAGAGTGCAGCCAGCTCTAAAGTTCATTGTTCATACAATCATTGTCATACATTCACCATTACATGAATCAAACTCAATCAATAGGAAGATTCTCAAAGGCTTCTTCTAACTCAGGATCTTCAATGTTGTGTTGTAGCCTTGCATCAGCTTGCTCCCAATCCTTGAGCAAGGCTAGCATCTCCACCATCTCTGATCTCAAGCGCCGGCGCCGCTCCTCAATGATCCTGCCTGTGGTACTAAATGCAGACTCAGAAGAAATGGTTGAGACAGGTACAGTCATAACATCTTTAGCCATTATAGACAGAACAGGATAGGAAATCTTATGCTCATGCCACCAGGACAAGATATCGAAGTCATCATCAAACTGGGTGACAGTGTCACTGTCCAGGTAGGTAGTTAGTTCAGAAGTTGCATTACGAAGAGATGCAGAAGGAATAGATGCACCAGAACCCACAGCTTGAAGTAATGCAGTAGCTGATGTTCTTCTTCCAAGGTTGGAAGCAGAACTCATTTGTGACAAATCAGCAGCAGGAGAACCAAAGATCTTACCCCAAGCTGTTTTCTTACCTGCTGTAGGGCCTGGCTGGACAGCCCTTTGTGCCCTTCTCAAAGACCCAAACTTTGACTCATACTTGGAAAACATGTTAGATAATTCATCCCTCACATCAGATAAGTAATAAGAGTAATCTTTACCATTAAGCTGAGCTAACAAGCAGAGACAATTGCTAAAACCTTGCATCTTAGCCCTAGGATCCATTATCATTGCAAAGGAATAAAGCATGGGAATGTCAGACCAATAATCTAGGAATTTCTGTTTCATAGGAGCAACAATACGTCTGAAATCAGCCTCAAACTCAGGATCATGCTCAAAAGTGTTCAAATTAGTTGCAATTTCAAGAACATGATGTAAAGCCAGAGGAGAAGTTGGATAATAAACACCAGAAAGAACAACAGTAGAAACATAAAATTGTTCCAGAAAACTGAGGATTTTTCAGCAATATACCAGTGGTGGTCAGTCAGAAGTGGACCTCCATCCACAAAAGGATGATTAGTTGTTATAAAAACAGAGAATGGTGCTTTATGAGGCATGAGATGCTTCAGCATTAGATAGGTGGAATTCCATCTAACATCCATGTCCAACCCAAACTTTCGAGGGGTGGCATTAGTAGATATGCAAAAAGACTTGTATGCAGCAATGCGTTGATTAGATGCATTGAGAAATGAAATTGCAGTTCTAAATGCAGAAAGAGAAGGTTTGAAAACATCAAGGCCAGCTTTGACAATCAGATTAATAATGTGACAAGCGCATCGCTGATGCAACAACAAGGTTCCAACATATCCAGATAGTACAGGCATTAAGTTATCCATTGCTTTTACGTTGGCAGATGCATTATCAAGTGTAATAGAAAAAACCTTTTCACTAAGACCATAATCATCAATAACAGCAGCAACACGCTCAGCAATGTTATCAGCATTATGAGAAACATCAATCAAACGCAAGCCAATGATCCTCTTTTCTAGTTGCCAATCAACATTAACATAATGAGCAACAACACTTAAGTAATCTTCCTTAGCATTTCCAGACCAGATATCAGATGTAAGAGCAATAGAGGAAACAGACTTGAATGTTTCAACAAGTTTATCACGACGATGATTGAACATCTTAACAAAATCTCTAGAAGTAGTTTGCCTAGAGACAGTGGTGAACTTAGGGTTATGTGCATTCCTAATATATTCAGAAAAGGCATCACTTTCACCAATAGACAATGGCAGATCAAGCCTAGCAATCAACCTACACAACTCATCACGAGCCACCTCAGGTTTATACTCCCAAAGATGCACACTTCCATCAGGATTAAACTTAAGCTGAGATTGAGCAGTTGCTTTGCGAGCTAACAGAGTAGGGCATTTAGGAATATGTCTCAGCAAATGACCAGTACCACCAGTAGATAGGCCAGAGTATAGATGTTTGCAGTGCTTACATCTGGCACCAGTTCTTACCTCCTTACCTGCTTTTACCTCCCAGATCTCGTCAAAGTCGTTCCAGCATTTAGACCTAGGCCTCTTCCCAGTCTTGCCCAGCTCACACTCTGTGGAGTGGCACTCACACTCTGTGGAGTGGCACTACCAGAGCCAGATTGCTTTGCGAGCTAACAGAGTAGGGCATTTAGGAATATGTCTCAGCAAATGACCAGTACCACCAGTAGATAGGCCAGAGTATAGATGTTTGCAGTGCTTACATCTGGCACCAGTTCTTACCTCCTTACCTGCTTTTACCTCCCAGATCTCGTCAAAGTCGTTCCAGCATTTAGACCTAGGCCTCTTCCCAGTCTTGCCCGAGCTCACACTCTGTGGAGCGGCACTCACACTCTGTGGAGTGGCACTACCAGAGCCAGATGGCGGCACTTCGGCTGCAGCATCACCAAGCTCGATGGGTGCAGAGCTGCTGCCCAACAGCTCTGGAGCACCCAAAGGATCCACGTCGTCTGCGGCCTCTGAGGTCCCCATCATCCTACACTCGTCGTTGTAGGAATGATCCATCGAGGCCTCCGGTTGCTCACGGCGTACGGCACTCGCACGGTGCAAAGCACCGGCAAGCGACCTGCAAAAACAAAACAGGACAAGATCAAGTTAACCAGAGCAATAACAAGAGCAAGATCAAGTAAACCCGGGCAAGAACATGAGCAAGAACAAGTAAACAGAGCTAGATCTAGTGAACCAGAGCAATAACATAGCGAGATCAAGTAAACCCGGGCAAGATCATGAGCAAGATCAAGTAAACAGAGCTAGATCTAGTGAACCAGAGCAATAACATAGCGAGATCAAGTAAACCCGGGCAAGATCATGAGCAAGATCAAGTAAACAGAGCAAGAGCAAGATCAATACCTGCAAACCGGAGCGCCGAAGTGGCCGTCGATGTCCAAGAACGACGAGCAGGAGACGGGGAGTGGCCGTAGACGTGCAAGATCAAGCGAACCAGAGCAAGAACATGAGCAAGGTCAAGTAAACAGAGCAAGACCATAGATCCGGCAGTCGAGGCTCGGCACGGGCACTGGCACTCGCACGACCAAAGCCCCAAGCCAAAGGTGGCTAGGGTTTCGGACGGAGTCGCCGACGGCGTAGATCCGGGGGTGAGAAGTGCCGAGGAGCTGGTCGCCGGCGTAGATCCGTCCGTCGCACCTCTTGCACGACCAAAACCCCAAGCCAAAGCAGGCTAGGGTTTCGGACGGAGGGCACGGCGGCGAAGATCCGGGGGCCAGAAGAGTGGAGGAGGTGGACGCCGGCGTAGATCCAGCGGTGGACGGTGGTAGGAGGCCACCGTCGGCGGGGATCCGGCCGTAGGCGGTGGGGAGGAGGCGAGGTCAGCGAGACGAAGCGAGGCGGAGGAGGCGGCGAGGCGGCCAGGCCAAAAGAAATGGCCTAGGGTTTGGGGGCGCGGCTGGCTCCCGGCTTATATGAGCCAGGGGCTCGGGCCAGGTGGGCCGCGTGCCAATGGGCCGGCCCACGTGTCTACCCCGTGCCGGCTTTTTCGTGCCGGGCTGGGCCGGCACTACGTGCCGAGGCCAAGGCCCAGGCCCGGCACTATTATCGGGCCAGGCCGGCCCAGGCCCGAAGTCATCGTGCCGTGCCGTGTCTGGATGGGGCCAAAAAATGGGCCAATGGGCCGCCCACGGGCTTCGGGCCATATGGCCAACTATAGGCATGCCGAGCCGCACGGGAGCCAGGCGCCACGGGCGGGGCGTGTTGGACTGGGAGACGCGACACGGGTAAAAAACCAGACCGTACCGTCGCGTCCGGTGAGAAAAAAATAACGTTTTTGAAAGAATCAATTCCTAACTCTCGATTTTTATGGGTCCCACCCCCCTCCCACCTCCCTCGGTCCTGATAGGCAGGTCCGGCGTGAGGGGTATGGTGGACCCAAATTGGGTAAGAAACATTTTCAATTATTTTTGTTTTTTATAGTATTGATATAGTACAGGTCAACATTCAAGATACCGGTTTTTATGTCTCATCGGTATTGGAGCACACCTTTTTCTAATTAGAAGATTTGAAAAATCCGAGTGGAGGATTACCATTGCTGTATAATTGCGGTTGTGGGCGTATATATACTAACAAATTTGCTTTTGTCGATGTAAACTATAGGAATAAAGTGGTGTTAATTATCATCCGGGTTTTGTAAAGACAACTCCCTCTCCCTCGCACACCCACAATTGGCGCCCTGGCGACCCTTCTGCACGCCACGTAGGCCAGGGTTGAGGCTGCTGCACCGAACGAGCGCACGCTGCATACGCCAACCTTATTTCTGTTCCTTTCTCTCAACTCTCACTGATAGTGAGAGGTACCATTCTTTAACTGTTAGGTTACACAGTAAAGTAAAAAGATGTTGATGTATTTGCGACTTCCCACCACGAAGGCATATTCTCCTTCACTCATTTCTAATTCCAAACCATGCTATAGACTTTTGAGTTGGCTTTCCAAAGCGACATCTACCTGACCCCAAAGGTGCCATAGTCTTTGACTGTTCATGCACCATGTAAATGCCAACCAACCAAATTCAGACGGTTCTATGGTCAATGGTATGTGAACATTTATTAAATGGACAACCTTAAAAGAAATTGATTGTGCCGCTTACACTACCAGAAAATGGCCTATCGGTCATCCCCTTTTGTACCTGTCGGTGTTACCTTTGGTGTAGGTGAGATGGTAAGGGAGCAACGCACGAAGCAGGAGGTCGTGGGTTCGAACCCCGCGCGCCGCACGCGCGTATTTTCACGTGAAATATCGTGTGACTTGTGACTTGTGACTTGCGACGTGCGCGTGTGTGGGAGCCTTCCGGGTATTTAAAATATTTTTTTGTCTTCAAAACCTTTGGTACTGAGTCGTGTTATGACCCGGTACTAATGACCTCCTTTGGTACCAGGTAAATAACCAGTACCTATGACCGAGGCCTTTAGTCTCGGTTGCTCGGTACCGGTTATAGAACCGGTACCTATGGCCCTTAGTAACCGGTACCGATAGAGCGTTTTCCAGTAGTGTTAGAGAACTTTAGACGGCACATCAGAAAATTTGTCTAAATCAAATAATTAGATAGTGGTACATAAAATTGTCCGATTTAGGGACTGAAGACATATGTCTTCACTGCTGGAATCGGCATGTATCCGACATTGAAAAGAAAAAGACTTGTATGCCGTAACTAAGTGGCCAATGGGTTTGGCCTACCTTCTGCGTTGACCCTATTTAGCATAGTGAAGGTAACACCAACCGGGACTAAAAGTCACCACTTTAGTCCCGACGGTGTTACCACCCGAGACTAATGACCAGAAGACACCAAGACAAAAAGGGCTCCGGCGCCCATGAAATTATATCAAGACAAATGAGGAAGATGATATGGTTTTCTCTACTAGAGCAATTTTGAGAGAGGGACTAGGGTGCATATCCTCGATGTTGGGAATATAGAGGGCTTGCTGGGAGGGTGCATGACATTTGGATTTCAATGCAAGTAGGTTGGTAAAAGAGATTGTTACACAGATACTTAGTGGTGACAATGAAAAAGCGAATGCACTTGATGAAGATATAATCCTAAAGTGGTTGCAATCCAAGAACCTTCTGCTTATCTTAGATGACCTGTGGATTTATCATGAGGATGAGTGGCGAAGACTCCTAGATCCCTTGAAGCAAGGAGGAACCCAAGGCAATGTGGTTATATATAGTTACAACAAGAATACCTAAGGTGGCAGAAATGGTAGAAACAAAATATTGTTTGACAAGATTAGAACGTCTAGACTATGAAGATAGTATGTAGTTCTTCCAATCTTCTGTCTTTGGTGACCAACTATCACGGGAAGATAGGCTGCTCCCCATTTAGCTTTCTTCTTTCTGACCCCCCCTCCCCCGGCGTTGTAAGTATTTCTCTCTGTCTTGGTTTGGAACTCTCTGAGTCCTTTTTTTATATAATTTTTTTCTGTGGGGAACTCCCCCACAGTTTACCGTTCAAAAAAACTATCATGGGAAGATAATCCTGATTTGCATAATGTTTGATGGGAAATAGTAAAAAAAAAATTGAAGGGAGCCGGATGTGAGTTTCTCTGCTAGTGCAGGTTTGAAATTTTACCAAGACAAATGAGGAAGATGGATGTCAGTTTCTCTACTAGTGCAGGTTTGAGAGAGGGACTAGGGGTGCCTATGCCCTTCATGTTGGGAATATACATGGCTTGCTGGGAAGGTGCATATATGCTATAGGCTTTCAATGCAAGTTGTTTGGTAACATGGATTGTTACCAAGATACGTAATAGTGGTGACAGTAAAAAGAAATTATTATAAAGATTCATTGTTTCCTGAGGATTATGAATTCAACAAAGAGAGTTAATCCATTTCTGGATAGTTTTTCGGTTACATGGTACCAGTTTCTGGATAGGAATTGAACATTGAATTGGTCGATCATGGTTTCCCTGTGAAGGATGAAAAAGAGGATGGCGATATATATTACATTTTCCATGACTGCTGCATCAGTTGGCGCTAAACATTTCATCATATGAATGTCTGAGTATAAATGGTGTCTCCAATGTGAGTTCAGCACAAGTTCCTGCATCCATACATCCGTTGTGTCAATTATTGCGAACAACCAAGACTTGAAAGATGGAACAACCTTTGAAAACTGTAAGAATGACATGAGAGTACTAGGGAAAATGTCACACCCGATTTTGTAAACAAAACCGAATGACTATCATATGTGCGCCAGGATCAAGTTTACACACATATGAGACTTCATCAGTGATATAAAAGACAGTGCAAATCGTAAATAATATTGAATAACATCATTACACTCACGGAAGCGAATAACTAGCAGCGGAACTTCAAAACTTCTCCACAGGCAGCTGACTGGGGGAACACGTACGCCTAGAAACTTCCAAAATACTCCACTGAAACTTCTGTCTAAGCCTGAGCCGCAGATAAAGCAAGGTTGAGTACACTTATGGTTGGTACTCAGCAAATGTAGAGCAAAGCATAATGACATGCAAAGGCTTATCAAGGAAAAGCTGGCTAATTAAACTACTTAAGCACTTTAGTTGGTCATATTTTATTTAGCAGCATAATTACTAAGATATAAGTATATACCAACCCAATTAAGCATATGGTAAACCATAAGCATCATCATCAACATAAATAAACCAATTTAATTCTTCTTTCGATATATTAATCATGTGAGGGTCTAGGCCGCTCATGACCGCGAGCACGGCTATTGCAATAGATTTTAGACACTCTGCAGAGGTTGTACAGCTTCCCCACAATTCGTGTTTCCCATGTTGCCTGAGGTCGTGAGCCTCTTCAACACTTCCTTAGGTGAGGGGCTAGGGATTCACTACGAGGCCTTTCCAAAGACTCCCTCTATGTATGTGTTTGGCCCCTGACCGAACGGGTAATCGGAAGGCGCACCTTCGTTCCCCGCACATCACACACAAACCAAACATCCGCCCAACACACACCTCCAAACACAACATAGAGTTCATCTAGTTACTTAGCCAAGACCAGAGCCATGTAGTATTATGGTTGTACGGGAAATCCTGGGTGGTTCTCCATGTTCCGATTAATCAATGTGGTCTTGGTTTAACATTCTCATAAGATCGTATATCATTTTGATAAAAGATATCACAATATTATTATCTTCACATTTAGTGTAAACCAAACTCAAGTATAGCAACTAAGCAATGCTACCCAACATAAATATTAAACCCAGGTTGACAAGGCATGATTAAAGAAAACTAGTCATCCTAAATATGGGACCCATCATGATTAAGCATGCAAGCATAGCAAACTACAGTGTATAAGCATGTCATATGGTTATTAGGACAAAAGTCATGATCAAGAATACACTTGCCTTAAATCCAGCCATTAACTGCTATGGCTCAGGGTCTTCTCAACTGAACCCTCGAATCACACGAATGATCCTCGAAAACCACGAACGTTGCACCTACTATTCGCATCACAGGGTCACATGCAAGAAACAATACAACAAATAAGAAACAATACACCAAACATGGGCAACAGTACAAAAGAATGGTACAAAGGTATAGATCAAGTCCTTACGGTCACGTGAGCAAAAGAATCACTCGAAACGGAGTTGAAACGGTCAAGATATGGATAAAACGGTGTTCCAGGGGCTTATCTGTGAATACACACAAATTCCAGGGGTTAGATTGTTGGAAACCGAGGGCATATACATAATTATGTATAAGAACTTAGGGTCTAACTCGCAAAAGATGAATGATGGACGGCGGGTTAGATAAATTGAAAACACAGGGGTTAATCCGAAAGAATTAAGGACCTTCTTGTAATTACTTTCAACTAACCTGGGACTACGGGTTTATTATCCAAAACTCGGGGGTCTCTTTAGAAAATGAGGCACGGCTGACCGGTACGCTGGTTCCTTGACTCGGATCTGCGCCGTTGAATCACGATCGGATGGACGATGACGCTCGCGGTGCCCCTGGTCGACGCCGGCGGCAGCTCACGGCGGAGGGTGGCGTCGCCGTGGCGGGGACCTCGCCGGAGTTGAACGATTCGGCGCTACGGTGCTCCAAAACCAACGCGGTTTGGTCTGGGAAGAAGATGAGGGCACGGCGAATCTAACCAGGGCGGTTTTGACGGCGATTGAGCGATGGAGACGAAGGACGAAGCGGGGCGGCTCGTCCTGCTCAGTGAAGCTCAGATGAGCAAACGCGATGCGTAGAGAGGAAAACGACGGGGTCAAGAAGCTTGGGTAGCTTCATTACCTCCTCGCTATGCTCCGGGTCGTGCTCTTGGCGATGGATTGACGGCGGTGGAGGAGACCAGTAGCGGCGGCCGGTCTCAGGCGTTCGGGAGGCGGCGGCGCGGCTGCAGAAACCTCGGTGCAAGGGCGGCTAGGGTTTCTAGGTCAGGGGGAGGCGGCGGGCGCTATTTATAGGCCCGGGTG
>CM014275.1:9109585-9122574 GCA_004135705.1 Alloteropsis semialata
ATCTTGTAGTCTCATGTGTGAGAGTTTGTCTCTCTTTGAAGCAAGCTATGTCTTTTGTTCAAAATTGGTAAAAGTGTATCTATCTCATCTTTGGACAATGAATTATCTTATTAAATAGCTGCTTCACATAATATAGATTAAATCTTTTTGCTTGGCTTTGTGACAAGATTGATGCATGTGAGCTTGCCTTCCACACATATACACATGTGCTTCAAGAAAAAGGAATTTAACCTATATTGTGAGGTTTCATCTTTTAGTGATCCAATATGCCTTTCCAATCCAAAGATCACTAAATGATGAACTAGATCTTGTGCTTCTTAATGCATCTCTTCTCTATGATGTATATAAGGGAAAATCATAAATGAGAAGAGGCATTTGGATTATATTGATAATGCGCAAGACTTGAGAAATGAATCTTCACCAATGTGAAGAAAAGGATTAGCTAGAGGCCAAGGTATGTTCCTTTAACCTATGTTTTTACATTGAGCATCTAGGCCTCATATCCTTGCTAGTGTGAGTTTTTGCATGTAATTGTTTTAAGTCAATTTTGAGCTTCAAATCTAGATATTTAGTTGATGTCTTCATTGAGAATTGACTTGGTGTCATCTCTTGCAAGATATGAGCTAAATATGCTAAGATGACTATTGACTTGAGATGGATGCATGTCTTTTGTGGCATAGGGTAATTTTTGCGAAAATTCAACTAGCATGTGTAGAAAGTGTGCTTTCTTTGAAAAATTTGGTTTTGGTCTTTGTGGCCCGATTGACTCACTTGTGACTATTGTTCACTTTGTTTGATTGATGCCTAGTCACAAGTGGGAAGATTTTCTCAAGTCCATAAAATCTTTATCTATCTATCTATCTTTCTTGGAAGAATCAAGAAATGAGAAATAATTTGGATTATCATATATTCTTCTGAGATATGTCAACTTTGGATATTTTTTCACTGCAAATCTCATATCCAATCTTGTGAGGGCTAAAGGATCAAAATCTATCACAAACCAGCCATCTCACCTTTTCTGTGGGGAGGGCACCGGTCTGACCGGTGCCGGCCACCGGTCTGACCGGTGTACCCGGGTTTCACCCTTTTACCCCCACCCGTGACTAAACAGTGCAATCTTATCCTCTTTCAACCCCCACTCGCCTCCACGACCTGTTCTCTCTCCTACCCGTGCGCCCAAGTCTCCCACTCAATCTCCATTGGCGATTTGAGGATTCAACCAAGGAAAAGCTCGCCCTCCTCAAGTCTCCACGGTCGGTCTAACTGGTGCCCTAACCGGCCCCTTGGATTAATCTCGAGTTCCTCTCTCCAAAGGTATTCAAATCTTGTTTTTGCCCGATCTATCAACTCCATGCGTAGATTTGAAATCCCTTGGGTAGAACATCTCCTGGCAACCCTTAGAGACTATTCCTAGAAGATCTTTCAATTTCGTTGGATGCATTGGTGTGGATTGAGTTTTGGAGATGAACTGCCGGCACCGGTCTGACCGGTGCCCCCGACCGGTCTGACCGGTCCGGACAGTTTACCTCCAAAACTTGATTCTGTTCAGTATATTCAACCTTTATCTGCTTAGGATGTCTCATAAATTTCTTTTGATCATATCTAGACCATCTAGCTGCTCAAGATTCTGGATGGAGCTATTGGCTCAGTTCAGGGGGTGATCGGTCTGACCGGTCACCTTGACCGGTCTGACCGGTCAAGGCCAGAGCTGCTCCAATTGTTCAAATCCGTGTGCTTTCTATTGTCAAATCTATCAAATCTTGTGCCCTGGTGTCTTATGGATACTTTTCATAATCTTTGTGACTCAGGATCAGCAGCTATGACTAAGGGTCATGATGCCGAGAGAAGGAAAAAGAGAAGACAAGATGATTCTAGTTCTCAAGGTGCTAGCTCTGTGCAAGATGATTATGCCAGCAAACTGAGACCTAGAGGGCAGAAGAGGTCTTCAGTTGAGATGCATGTCGAGGAGGAAGAAGAGGAGGAAGTGGAAACTAGTAGTGATGATGATGTAGAACAGAGTCCTTATAGAGTGGAACATCGCCATGGCAAAGGCCCAGCTATTGATAATGGCAGCAGTGACAGTGATGAGGGTGATGGTGATGGTAATGATGGTGGTGATGGTGACGGTGGTGGTGATAGTGATGGCAACGGTGATGGTGATGATGATAATGATGGTGATGATGATGAAGGTGATGGTGAAGGTGATGATGACATTCCTGTCATTGTGAGGCCTATCTATCTCTATGGTACAAGAATGACAAATTATCATGGGGAAGGGATGACAAAGGCTGTGTTGAAAATGAGAGATGCAGATCCTTACAGTGGGCCTAGGACAGCTAGTGATAATAGATTTTGGACTATGTTTCAGCAGGATTTCTACACCTCAGTTATTCTAAAGAAGTCCAAAATCACACATGAGGCTCAGTATGTGGATTGGAAACACATGACAGATCAGCATAATCAAATTTTTGATGAGATCATTGAGACCTGTACAAGACAAAGGATAATGCACCTCATGGGTTTCAAGCAAAGCTAGAACAAAGAGATTGTTGCTCAGTTCTATGCCACAGTGTACTTTGGCTTTAGGAAAGGTGTTAAAGCCATGTTTTGGATGACAAATGGAGTTAGATATCACATCACCTTTCAGGCCTTCAGCAACATGTTCAAACTTGGTAATGAAGAAGGCCTTCAAATGTTGCATGATGAGGATGAACTTGAACTATCTATGATGAAGATCATGTATCCTCGCAATATGGAAAATGAATGGGGGAAAGTGAAGCATTTGTACACTTTCTATGGAGTTCTCAATAGGCTCTTTAGAAAGACAATTACCCCTAGAGATGGCAATACATCTGAGATCACTTCCTTCCAAAAGAATTTGATGTTTGCTATGAGACCTGAGGCACCTGAATTCAGTGTTGGGGATTTTATTTGGCAAGAGATCAAGCATGTGTCTGAAAATCCAAAGAAGATCTGCAGCTATTGTCCCTATATCATGTACATGATCAGAAAGGTGACCAAAATTGATTTTCCTAGTGATGTGAAGCACAAACCTTTGAGGCCTAATGCCAAGAAACATCCTAGGATTCCTTCTCCTGAGCCAGAAATTCAGCATGAGCCAGTTGGAGATGATTTTGTGCAGCAGGGGCAGACTCAGCCGGCTCAGCCTGGTGCTCAGGCCGGCACCGGTCTGACCGGTGACCGGTACCGGTCTGACCGGTTCGGGCCTGAGCCCATTGTTTTCACTCGCCGGCCACGGGAGCGTCCCACCTCACCCATCAAGAAGCTTTTCAATTTATTTGTTGGCATGTGCAAGAGCCAAAGAGATGTAGAGGTGGAGCAGCAGCGTCAGCGGAGGGACAACAAGAAAATCAATGATTCTATCAAGTTGATGCACAATGCAATGAACCTTCAGCCTCCGCGTTCTCCTCCCTCTCCACCACCTCGAGAGATAGAGATTCCATCTGTTGAGGATAGGCTCCGAGGTTATTCACAGCGGGATACTTTGATCAGTACGGGAGCATGTTCTTTCCAGATGTTAGTTCTTCATCAGGTGCTCCACCAGTTCAGCCACAGCATCAGCCAGCACCTCCACAGTATGCACATGTTCCTCCACAGTACCAGACTCTCTCTGCTAGTATGCCGAGTACGTTCTCGTCGGGCTTTGTGCCAGGCATGATGGGAGGTTCATATCCAGCGGGATCATCTTCAGTGGGTCCATCTTTTCATAGTGAGGGCATGGTGGCGGGTTCTTCTCTTCCACCATTCAGCGGTGGCATTCTTGGCACATCTAGTGATGCACCGGAGACCTCTGACATAGCAACGAGGCTCTCAACTTCCATCTTTGGATATACTCCTCCTGTGCCTCCAGACTCTTCAGCTTCCTATGGTACTACTGATCCCACTCTTGCTCCTCCCTCTGAGATCACCGTATCAGATTCTATATATCTTATGCCTCCTCTCTCGTATTTGCATGAAGGACTTCATCTTTGGTCAGGAGCATCACCTAGTGAAGGAGGAAATGGAGGAAACGGTGGTAATGGACAGGAGTGACTGCAGCTACAACTTCTCCAGGCCCTTTTATGGATGCTTGATGACAAAAGGGGAGAAGTGTTGGATTAAAGCTTCAGTTTTCAGTTCAGGGCAGTGGCAGCAGCCTTGACCGGTCTGACCGGTCAGGGTGACCGGTCTGACCGGTCAAGGGTAGTTGGCAGTGGAACTTTGTAATAAATCTCGAATTCTATTCTTTTGTGGACTTGAGAACTTGTAATGTGTGCTATTGTGTGTGTAAGACCTTTATTTATGCACTCTAAGTAACTTTGTGTTAGTATGTGATGCATGGATTGATTGGTGGTTGTTTTTATCCCTTGTATGTGTGCTGACTGGGGCTGACCGGTCTGACCGGTCACCTTGACCGGTCAGGCACCTGACAGCACACATACATTTCTTTGTGTGCCTTTCTTGTCATATGCATCACGGGTTTTTTGTACACACACTTGTTGCACCCCACGGTTTCTGAGATATAGGGGGAGCTCTCATATTTTTATTGTGAGATGTGTGCTCTTGGCATGTGAGGCCAATTTTGAAATTCCATTCAAAGCACACATTAAGGGGGAGCTCACAATATATCTAAGAAACCAAAAGAGCTTAATTGTCATATTTGTGAGCTTTGATCGAGTTGTCATCAATCACCAAAAAGGGGGAGATTGAAAGTGCATCTAGGCCCCCATGTGGGTTTGGGTGAATTGTATGACAAAACGATTAAAGGACTAACTTATTTATCTAAGAATATGAGCAGGTTATTATTTTACATTCACGTTGTGATATTGGATTATATATGAAATGAATGTTCTTTGGCTCATAATGTGAAAGGCAAGCAAGTGTGTGATCTCTTTGTGCATAAATAAATGAATGACAGGCATGAGTGTTGATATATTTTGGACAAGTCAACAAAGGTATATCTATGTGGTTCCAATCTATGAGAAAGCTTGTTGATATATGAAGGGATCATTCAAAGTGGAAATTGCAAGGCTTCATGCATTTACACCAAAGGGACATATGCTTATGTGATATACGTTGGTCTCATTGTTGGAAGCTTGCAATGGTTTGAGTGTACTTTGTCAATCAAGAACAAGCATTTGAAGAGTTCTTTCAAATGGGATTTCAAAATGATGAAGCAAAGCTAAACTCAATGTGGCAAGGGTAAGTGGTGAAGAAATCAACCGAGATGACTAGAGCGAGGGACTAAGCAAGCTTTGGCTAAGCGACGGCTTTCCATGTGTGCAAATTGCTAAGGTGAAGTATCTAGGTCCGTGGGGTTTCGAAGAACCATATCCAAGCTTTATTGAGAGAAGCAATGCAAAACATCAATTAGTTGTGATTGATAAAATGGAGTGACTTAAGGATTCAAATACACTTTGTAAATGGATGACGGAAAATCCTAAGTCACTAGCTCAAGTATGGAATTGCTCAAGAAAGATAGCAATGTTGAAAGCCCTCAAGTTGACAACTATCAAAGTATGGCATTGATGAAGACTTGGAAACTCAAGAGGATCTCTTTCTAGTACATTATTTGTGCTTCCGCTTCAATCTACTTGGGTGTGCTTATATTGTGTGCAAGGATAGTTTTGCCTTACTAAATATCATCTACAGAAGGTACTCACCAAGTTTGATTCGTGCTAGAAGTCAAGAAGAAGCTCGAGCTGCTGTTGGGTGTGTGCACTGCACAGCACCGGTCTGACCGGTGTGGAGCACCGGTCTGACCGGTCACCCTCTGGCAGCTAGAGAATTTTGGGGGAAAAGTTTTATTTGCCGGCCATTCGCCTATTCACCCTCCCTCTAGGCGACATCAAGGTCCTTTCAATTGGTATCAGAGGAAGGCTTCACATCCTAGCTTAACCGCCGTGAAGAAAAGATGTCGATTGAGGTACTCTTTGAGCCCCTTGAGCTTGATTTCTCAAACTATACTTCTTGGGCCATTAATGTTCATAATCTCTTAGAAATATAGATCCTGTAGTAGAACATATTTTAGTTGCTAGCGTTCTGTAACACCCTAATTTTCATCACAAGAAATTGTAGGAATATTTCTGTAATTTTCTAGGGTTTATTGGAGGCATAAATGAATTTCTTGGAATTAATGGGAATTATCTAGGATTTTATGGAATTAAATAATTATTTAATTAGCCTCAATAAGTGTATTGTTGTTTTATGTATTTGAATCTGTTTTTGTTTGGTTGCTTTTCAAATTTGAGTTTAAACTCTTTTAAATTCGAATTTGAATAGCATTTGTTTGAGTGGGTTTAGTTGTTTTTAGTTTAGTCTGTTTTTAGCCCTTGAACTCTCGGCCCGGTTCACCTTTGCCCCCTAAATTTCCCAGCCCAGCTCGCATCGCCTCCCTCTCCTCTCCCCGCTCGGCCCAGTCCGGCCCAGCCCCCGCTCCCGCTCTGCCTCCCTGCCGCGAACACGCCCCGGCGCCTGGGCGTCTTCTCCTCTTGCCGCTGACCCATGGGGCCCGCCCGTCAGCCCCCACCGTCGTCCCCTCCGGCTCGGACTCGAGCCCGAGTCCGGCGCCGCCGCGTCCAACCACCGCCGGATTTTGCGCGCCCGACCCCAATCCGCCCCGGACTTCGCGCACGCTTATCCTCCCGGACCTCCACCCTATAAAGCTACCCCTAGGCCCCCCCTCGCTCTCGCTTTCGCACCCGAGCACCGCCGCCGTCGCCATCCGCTCTGGTAAGCACCGCCGCCGCTTGATTTCCGCCGCCAAGAGAACGCCGCGCTCGTCCCTGACCCCTCCCTTGTGCCCGCAGGAGCAGCTGGAAGCTTCCCCGACGCCCAGAACCCCGAGACCGAGGCCGCCACCTCGCCCGCATCGCACACCCCGCAGGCCGAGCCGCCGTTCACCGTCGCGCGCCGTCTCCATCCCTTAATCACCGACGAGAGCATCCTAGTTGAGTTCGCGAGGTCCCAAGCTTCGTCTAGAGACCTTCCTCTTCGCGAACCGTGCACCGGAGCCCCGGAATCGCTCGGCTCCGGCGAGCTTCCGCCGTGGCGCCGCCGTCCGCCGCCACTTCCTTCAACTCCGGCGTCCCGGAGCGTTCCTAGCCGTCCGTCCACCGATCTACGCTCAAGATCAAGTCAACCGGAGAAAACACCGGTCAGCCGGGGTAGTTTTGCTAAGAGACCCCGAAGAATCGGATATTCAACCCGCCGTCCACGTGCTGTGTAAAATATTTACGAATAGGTCCTTATCTTTCTCGGTTTAACCCTTATGTTTTCAAGATATCTAACCCGCCGTCCAAGCTCACTCTTTTGCACGATAGCCCTCAAGGTTTTATACATAATTATGTATATGCCCTCGGAATTCTACAATTTAACCCCTGGAATTTGTGTGTATTCACAGATAAGCCCCTGGAACACCGTTTTATCCATATCTTGACCGTTTCAACTCCGATTCGAGTGATTCTTCAGCTCACGTGACCGTAAGGACTTGATCTATACCTTTATACCGTTCCTTTGTACTGTTGCCCATGTTTGGTGTATTGTTTCTTATTTGTTGTATTGTTTCCTTGCATGTGTGACCCCGTGATTGCGTATAGGAAGGTGCAAAGTTCGTGGTTTTCAAGGATCGTTCTTGGTGATCGAGTATTCAGTCGAGAAGACCCTAAGCCATAGCATTTATTAGTTGGATTTAAGGCAAGTGTATTCTTGATCATACTTTTTGTCCTAATAACCATATGACATGCTTATACACCGTAGTTCGCTATTGCTTGCATGCTTATAATCATGATGGGTCCCATAATTAGGATGACTAGTTTTCTTTAATCCTACCTTGTTAACCTGGGTTTTATATTCATGTTGGGTAGCATTTGCTTAGTTGCTATACTTGGGTTTGGTTTACACTAAATGTGAAGATAATAATCTTGTGATATCTTTTATCAATATCTTGTTGATGATCTTATGAGAATGTTAAACCAAGACCACATTGATTAATCGGAACATGGAGAACCACCCGGGATTTCCCGTACAACCACAATACCACATGGCTCTGGTCTTAGCTAAGTAATTAGAAGATCCCTTTGTTGTGTGGATGCACTGCATGTGTGGTATGGGCTGGTTGCTACCGGCAAGGTTTGTGAGCAGAGGTGCGGGGGCAGGAAGGTGCGCCTTTTATAGACCTGTCTGGCAAGGGAGCACACACACATTGGGAAATTCTTTGGAAAGGCTTCGTAGTGATTCTCTGGCCCCTCACCAAAGGAAGTGTTGAAGGGAGTAATTAACCCGGGCATAATGAGAAACACGAGTTGTGGGGAAAGCTGTACAACCTCTGCAGAGTGTCTAAAATCTATTGCAATAGCCGTGCTCGCGGTCATGAGCGGCCTGGACCCTCACATGATTAATATATCGAAAGAAGAATTAAATTGGTTTATTTATGTTGTGATGATGCTTATGGGTTACCATATGCTTAATTGGGTTGGTATATACTTATACCTTCGTAATTATGCTGCTAAATAAAATATGACCAACTTAAGTGCTTTAAGCAATTTAATTAGAAGCCAAACTATTTCCTTGTTAAGCCTTTGCATGTCATTTGCTTTTGCTCTACATTTGCTGAGTACCAACCATAAGTGTACTCAACCTTGCTTTATCTGCGGCTCAGGCTTAGACAGAAGTTTCAGTGGAGTATTTTGGAGTTTCTAGGCGTACGTGTTCCCCAGTCAGCTGCCTGTGGAGAAGTTTTGAAGGTTCCGCTGCTAGTTATTCGCTTCCGTGAGTGTAATAATGGTATTTAATATTATTTACGTTTTGCACTGTCTTTTATATCACTGATGAAGTCTCATATGTGTGTAAACTTGATCCTGGCGCACATATGATAGTCATTCGGTTTTGTTTACAAAATCGGGTGTGACAGAGCTCCTTGTGATGATCAAGAAGCTTAGGGATCAAGGCTTGACGGCAGTCGGCGTCGCCTGCAACTTTAGCAGGCGGCTGGTTCAGCCGATCCAGGAGCGGAAGCACCCGAGCTTCGAGTACTCGGGCCGGGATGATCCCACTCGAGGTGCCAACCGCACCGTGGGCAAGGAGGAGATGAAGGCGCGCATGGGCGGGTTCTTCATCGGCCACGTGTCGGAGAAGGACCAGCCGCGCCCTTTTTCACTGAAGAGGCCTCCACCACCGGTAAGTTGCCATTCCGAGTGCTTTTGAATGTTCTTTCTTGACGTAATTTCTGGTTTCGTCCGTTGGCCGTCTGATTTTGCGTCTTCTCTTGCGCAGGATCGAGTCTTCGAATATTTCTCTGCTGCCCCACTCCCAGAAGACTTCCCGAGGAAGGTGATTCTGGAGGACACGCCCCCGGCTGATCAGGGCGACGCTCCTGCAAGGGGAGCAGTTGAGTCACCTGCCCCGCGCGTGTGGTGGCGAGCGATACGGAGGGTTCCCTGAGCCCTTCAGATGAAGAGGTGGTGGAGGACCGACCGCGGAAGCGCCGGACGGCCGTAGTGAAACGGAATAACCGCAGGGCCGGTGTTTGCAAACGGACGGCGTCTGGTGACGGTGAAGCGGCCGACGATGATTCGGCAACCTTGTCTGATGAAGCGCCCTCCGTCCGAGATGCAGTGGCGGGCACCCCGCCACCGCCTCCCAAGCGGAGGCGGACGACGAAGGTGCTGTCGAAGAAGTCAGTCACGCAGCCGGCTCAGCAGTTGGCCGCGGGTTCAGAAGCTGATGTCGACGAGCCGGGAAATCGTTCGTCGGCCGTCGTGGACGATGAGGAGAAGGAAGAGGCGGTGCCCGACGACATGTTCCAGGAGCAGGAGCACGCCCGGGCCATGGGCGTCTCGGTGGAAGAGAGACGGCGCAGGGTGGCGGAGACGCTTGTGCGGGCCGCCGCGGATGCAAGGCCAGTCTCCGATTTGGGACCAGGCCAATCCTCATGGCAGCTTCGGCGCAACGGCGTCCTAAGCTCCCTGTCTTCCGGCCCCGAGTTGCTGTTGTGAAGAGTGTCCAGTAAGTATCCGTTCTTATGCTTGTTAGCCGTGTGCGTAACAGTTCCGAGTTCTTTGTTTTTATTGCCGAGTGCTTTTTTCAGCAAAGCCTCCGATCTTGACGGCGAGGCGGCCAGCGGGAAGGCTCCATCGGCTGATCTCCCGCGAGGTCCGAGTTCTCCTCCGGCCGCACCCGTTGGCGGATCCTCCTCGGGTGCTACGCCTGAGGTGGCGAACTCGGCCGAGGGATCGGCGGCGGCGCAGCCGCAGGAAGCACCGGCGGGGCCTGCCCTGGAGGTGATCATGGAGACGCCGGCGGCCGACGTCGTGCAGGGCGGAGGAGGTGACGCGGTGATCGCATCAGGCGGCGGTGCTGGGGACCCCGTCCTCCCCGTGGTGACCCAGGCCTCGCCCGCCGTCGCGGGGGACACTGCTCGGGGAAAGACCCAGGAGGAGTTCCAGAAGAAGTCAGGCACCACGGGGGCTATCATTGTCCCCGGGGCTGACTCTATTGCGGAGAAGGAGGGCTCGGTCATCGCCGAGCTTCAGATTGCTGTCGACCACGCCCAGCGCCTTGCAGCGGTTAGATTCCTCCCCTGTCTTGTTGATCTCTTCTTTTTCCTTATTGGTTTTCTGAGTTCTTCACTTTTGCGGATGGTTGTAGAAATTGGCTACGCTCCGGCAGTCGCGCCTTGTGCAGACCCAGGACGCGGAGTCGGCGCTCCGGCGCGCGGCGAAGGCGGAAGCAGAGCTCAAACGGGTCAAGCGTCAGCGTGACGCCGCCAAGAAGAGCTTGAACGACGCTATTGTGGAGCATCGACACAGTCTTCATCGTAAGGCCCTCTCCTTGTAGTTCCCGAGTAGTTGCTGAACTGTGAGACTTTACCGTGTTCTTTTCATCCTGACCGAGTGCTTCCCTGCCTTTCCAGAGAAGGAGATGGAGAGGGACCGCCACATCAACGAGCTGAAGGAGCTGCGATTTGCGAACGCAACTCTGCAGCAGTCGGAGGAGGTGATGGCGGGCAAGCTGAAGCAGGAGCAGGACTTCCGGAAAGGTGCGGACATGACGATGCTCCAGGCCATGTATACAATTCAGAATAACTCTCAAATCATAACAGGCTTGGAGCAAGATCTGTCATCGGCGCATCTGGCCCTGACGGAGGTCAACGAGGCGGCGAGGGACCTGCTGGACTCCGTGGCCCCGGAGGAGGGTGAGCCGACTGCCTTAGTCGCGCGTCTTCAAGATGCGCCAATCCGCATCACCGAGCTGATCAAGGAATCGGCCGTTGTGTGTGCGAACGACGCCTTGGCGCGTGTTCGGACACTATACCCGCGGATTGACCTTGCGCCGGTTGGCGATGGGGTGGCGGCGGACGCCACGACGGAGCAGGTTGATGCGGCGATGGCTCAAACTCGCCCAATCGCCGAGAAAGTTGGCGAGGCTCTCAAGTTTGAGTAGAGTCCTGTATTCTGTAGCAGAGTAGTGTAAACTTTTGTATATACAAGTAGTCAGAACAAGTAAAACAAGAATGTTGGATACTTTGTTTTATGTCTTAATGTTGCCCGAGTAGCTTTTGGCTGAAATGTGCTTTTCCCTTTGCTTTACTTATCCTAAGTTCATAACGTCGAGAGCAGATCCCGTGCACGTGTAGAAGGCTTAGGCGTCGTTCCAGGCCCGGTTACACAGCATTTAGTTAAGAACTACTCGGGAACGGAGTGATTCCGAGAGGTTTTGCAAGGAGAACAAATATACGAAGGAAAAAGCATATACTATTATTGAACTTTGTGATACATAGCTTTTCATGGGTAGAATCGGCGTAAATGCTCTATGTTCCACGGGTGTGGGACCTCGGTGCCATCTTCATATTGGAGACGAAAAGTACCCAGACATATGACCTGAGTCACGATGAACGGGCCTTCCCATGGGGCGGAGAGTTTGTGAACCCCTGCTGTGGATTGCACTCGGCGTAAGACGAGGTCACCGATGTTGAAGTCCCGTTGCTGGACGTTCTTGTCGTGGTAGCGTCGGAGTTGTTGCTGGTAGCGCGCGTGTTGTATGAGCGCGTTAACTCGGTGTTCTTCGATGGAGTCTAGGTCCACCTCGCGAGCTGCCTCTGCTTCGCCTTCGTCGTAGTTATCGATGCGCGGTGATCCAAAAGCGATGTCGGTGGGGAGGATTGCCTCGGAGCCGTAGACGAGGAAGAATGGAGTATGACCTGTTGCACGACTCGGCTGAGTCCTGAGTCCCCAGATGACTTGTGGTAGCTCTTGGTGCCACCGTCCGGCGAATTTCTTCAATGGGTCGAAGATTCTTGCTTTTAGTCCTTGGAGTATCATGGCGTTGGCTCGTTCCACCTGTCCGTTACACCTCGGATGAGCAACGGAAGCGTAGTACACGTCGATGCACCTGCTTTCGCAAAAGTCCCAGAAGGCGGACGCGGTGAACTGCGTCCCCAAGTCGGTGATGATTCTGTTAGGGACGCCGAAACGGTGTGTGATCTCTTCGATGAAGGCGGCGGCTTGCTTTGATGTTGGAGTTCCGACGATGGCCTTGTACTCTATCCATTTGGAGAATTTATCAATGGCGACGAGAATGTGAGTGTAACCTCCCGGGGCTGCTCTGAATGGTCCCACCATGTCCAACCCCCAACAGGCGAATGGCCATGAGGGCGGAATGGTGCGTAGAGCTTGGGCCGGGAGATGTTTCTGCTTGGCGAAGAATTGGCACCCCTGGCACCGGCGGACGAGTGCCTTGGCGTCGGACACGGCGGTGGGCCAGAAGAACCCGGCTCGGTATGCTTTCCCGACTAGTGTTCCTGCGGCGGCGTGGCTTCCACAAACTCCCGAGTGGATGTCATCGAGGATCTCGAGGCCGACTCCCCTCGTGACGCATTTGATGAACACTTGATTTGTGGCGGCTCGTCTGTACAAGGCGCCACCGACCACCACGTAGTTTTTGCTTCGGCGTTCCAGGATCTTTCGCTCCGTGGGGTCCTTTGGCACTTT
>CM014275.1:9124042-9143974 GCA_004135705.1 Alloteropsis semialata
GATCACTATGTCGTCGACGTAGGCCTCGGCGTTGCGGCCAATCTGAGTGCCCAGGGTCAAGTTGATGGCCCTCTGGTAGGTAGCTCCGGCGTTGCGGAGGCCAAATGTCATCTTGGTGTAGCAGTAGGCGCCGATCGGAGTTATGAAGGACGTCTTCTCCTGGTCTTCTTCTTTCAGGGCGATCTGGTGGTAGCCGGAGTAACAATCAAGGAAGCACAGGAGTAGGCATCCGGCGGTGGAGTCAACGACTTGGTCGATGCGGGGTAGGACGAAGGGGTCCTTAGGGCAGTGCCTGTTGAGATCCGTGTAGTCAACACACATTCTCCATTCATTATTCTTTTTTCTTACAAGGACTGGGTTAGCGAGCCAGTCGGGGTAAAAGACTTCTCTAATGAACCCGGCAGCTAACAGCCTTGTAATCTCTGCCCTAATGGCCTCCTTGCGGTCCTGCGCGAAGCGTCGGAGCTTTTGGCGAACTGGCTTGGCGTTCGCGTCAACCTTCAAGGAGTGCTCGACCACCTCCCTCGGAACACCCGGCATATCTGATGGAGTCCATGCAAATATATCGGCGTTGTCCCGGAGGAAGGCGACGAGCGCGCTTTCCTATTTGGGGTCGAGCCCTGATCCGATCAGGGCGGTTTTGGAGGAGTCGGAGAGCCCAAGTGAGATAGGGCGCACTTCTTCAGCCGGCTGCATTGTGGTCGGTGCGGCTCTTCGCTTGGAGGACTCAGGGATGGAGCCCGGGTCTCCTTGGAAGGTTCTCGCCTCGTGGACCACCTCCATCTGCAGCACGCTGCGTTCGATGCCGGTGCAGAGGTGGAGCCCTTCTTTGTCGCAGCCCTTGGAGATGTGGACGTCACTGCGAATGGAGAGGACGCCGTTCGGTGCTGGCATCTTCATCAGCAGATACGTGTAGTTGGGGATCGCCATGAACTTGGCGAGCGCTGGTCTCCCCAGTATGGCGTGGTAGGCGGTGGTGAAGTCGGCGACCTGGAAGTTGAGGTACTCGGTCCTGAAGTTGTCCTGATCGTCGAAGGTGACGGGCAGAGCAATCTGCCCGAGTGGTTTGGAGCCCTTGCCCGGGATCAGCCCGTAGAACGGGTGGAGAGAAGGAGTCAAGGCGTCGAGGCCGATGCCCATGTCCCTCAGCGTTTGGGCAAAGATGATGTTGAGCCCGCTCCCACCGTCGACGAGTACTTTGGTGAGGCGGGTGTTGTGCACGATCGGGCTGAGCACCAGCGGGTACTCGCCCACGTCGGAGACCTGGAACCACTGGTCCTCCCTGGAGAAGGTGATCGGCTGCTCGGACCAGCGGAGTGGTTGGATCGGCGATGTGTAGCAGGAGAATATCTCCCGGTCGCGCACTTTCTCCCGGCGCTTGTCATCTACGGGCGGCGGTCCTCCGAGGATGAAGTTCACCTGCCTGTCGACATTCGGGAAAGCAGGGTTCGCGGGAGCCCCTTTTCCCTTGTCGCCTTTGTCGTCGTCTCGTGGCGACAGCTTCCCTTCCTTTTTCTTGTAGGCGTCGGCGAGCCCCATGTAGTCGATCATACGATGTTTGGACTGCTTGTGGATGGGGCAGGGTCCTTGGAGCATCTTCTCGAAGTCAGCACTGAAGTTGGACCGCGGGCGAGGGCCGCTACGATCCATGGCGGCGACGGTGAAGTCTCTCGAGCGCTTTCGGTCATCCCTCCTGCTTGGTTCAGGTCGGGGGCGGCGTGTGTCCTCCTTCTTCGGGCGGTCTTCTCGGTGAGGGGGACGATCATCGTCCCGAGTGCTTTTCTTGCCGTAGTGGAGGCGGACGGCCTCCTTGGCGTTCGCCATCTTGTTCACCCGGCCAAAGAACTCGCCGGAGGTCTTTGGCATGTCTTCGCAGAGGCGCTCGAAGACGACGGAGTCGGCGAGGCCATCGAGGAAGTAGCTGATGATCTCGGACTTGGAGCATCCGGGAACTAAGTTCCGGTTCTCTATATACCGGTCGGTGTAGTCGCGGAGGCTCTCCCCGCGGTTCTGCTTCACCTTGCCCAGGTCCCAGGCGGTGCCTGGTCGAATGGAGCTCCCCTGGAAGTAGCTCTTGAACTTGTCGCAGAGGGTGCCCCAGCTGTCGATGGAGCCGGGCTCAAGGCTGTGAAGCCAGGTCAGCCCCACCTTGGTCATGGCGACGGGGAAGTAGGCGCACATGGAGTCGTGGTCGCCGTTTACCGCGCGGATGGCGATGCTGTACGTCCAGAGCCACATCGTCGGGTCCGCCTTCCCGTCATATTTTTCTATGCCTGTAGGTTTGAAGTTAGCAGGCATTCTAATGGATCTTACTCGGGCAGTGAATGCCGGGAAGCCGTCGCAGTCGTTGAGGTTCTCGACGTCCACGTGTCCTGAGTCGGCGGAGCAGTCTTCCGGGGTGTGAGCCCGGGGTGGCCTGTCTTGTCCGAGTGGAGGCCCGTACTTGCGGTCGAACTCTCGGCGGCGCGCGGCCTCAGCGGCCTCAAGCTCTCGGCGTTGGCGCGCGTCGCGATCCAGCCCTGGGGGGCCGTGTTCACGATTGTACTCGGCGCGCCGTCGGAGCTCTTCCTCGTCCCTTCGCCGATGACGGTCGTCGAGGTTCCTTCGGAGATCGCGGTTGCGGAGTTGTTCGCGGAGGTCCCGGGGCTGGTCGACCACGTCGTGATCGGCTTCTCGGCGGCTGGCCGACTTGGAGTGGCGAGACGAGGAAGCAGGAGCCCTCTGGGCATTGATCATGCCCGCGGCTGCAGTCAGCCTAGCCTTGATCCGGTTGAGCTCCGGGGTTTCCGGGATCCCTTCCAGCTCTTGATGCGCGTCGGCGAGGTTGGCTGACGGGGTGGCGTAAACACCCACGCCGCCAATTTCTTGGATGAAGTCGTCTTGGAGATTACGCGTGACCCTGGGGTTTCGGCGTTCTCGCCGCGCGTCGCGACGTCGTTGCTTCTCACCGTTGCGCCCGATCCTGGCGTCACGGTGCGCTTGATCCTCGCCTTGGACCGTTGGCTCGTCGGCGGATATGTCGGAGACGAACATCTCCCGCTTGGCAGGTGTGATCCTCTTATTTGGAGGGAGGACACATGTCACCCGCGGGAAAGTCGGGGTTGGTTCAGGTGGAGTCGGCGTATCCTGAGGATGAGGATGCTGTGTCGCCGCAATGTCCGGAGCAGATCCAATCTGGGTGGTCGTGACGTGATCGACCGCCCTGACCGCATCTGGGGAGTAGTCGGCGTTCACGCGTTCGCCGAGTGCTTGCTGGTAGACGGCCCCGCTGTTCCCGAGTCCCAGCGGGAATCGTGTCGGCGAGGCGATGCTCTGACGAGCAGATTCGGTGAGTTCGATGCATTCACCGATGGAAGCGATGGCGTGATCCATGTCCGCCTCGAACTGGCGTTGGCGTGCAGCCCATCGGCGCCTTCGCTTCTCGGGCGTCTGCTGCACCCTGCGTGGCGGAGGCGGAGTGGACGAAGCAGTCGGCGGTATAGGAGGAAGCGTGTTCCCCTCGGATGGCGGGAGAACGACGCTGGCCGTCGCGGTCGCCGAGTTGTTGGCGATGGTTGGCGACGGAGCGGTGATGGTGACGATCCCGTCTGGCGTAGCGTCAAATCGCGGCGCTGTCTCCTCCGGGGTGGCGTCACGGGTGAAGGAGAGCTCTCCCTCGGGTCCGGCGGTGAAGACCATGGATCCGAAGAAGAACATAGCCCCCTCAGCGATGGAAATCTTCATGGATGCCGGCGTGATGACGGCGGAAGTGGATGCCATCGAGCTTGCAGATTGATCTCGTCGATCAACCCCTACCTAGCGTGCCAACTGTCGGATGTTTGGACCCGGCAGTCCACACAGGGTAGCCTACGTGGTTGATTTGTTGAGGGACAGATCGAGGATCAGAAGTCGATGGTAACACAAGACGCAAGGATTGAACAGGTTCGGGCCGTCGGGATGACGTAATACCCTACGTCCTGTGTTGGGGGTGATTGTATTGCTGTGTATGAAATTCCTAAAGGATCTCCGTAGTTGGGTTCTGTCCTAGGTTTCGTATCGTGGGTTGTAATCGTAGATGTCATGTTCTGGAGGGGGGTCTCAAGGCGCCTTATATAGTCCGGCTGCCTTGAGTTACAAGTCGGCTAGAGATCGTAACCTACCCGAAATACAAGGATGCGATCCTATAACGATTACAGATATCTTTCCCTATAATTCCGGCTAGTTTATCTTGATCTCCAAGCTTTCTGCAGGATACGCCGCCTGCTTCCTTGCCGCGCGCGCCGTCGCGCCCATCCGGCTCGTCCGACTGGTGGGCCTCCCGACTGGTGGGCCACCCAGTCTGACAAACCGATCCAGTTGCACTCGGACTGGGCCGCCCCTTGCTGGTTGGGCCAATCCGCCTTCTGGGTACCCCTGGGGGTCTACCCCCGACATTGATAGACCTGAGTTTGTCAGAGTGGTTCTTCCTGCTATTGACATTGTCCCCCCCATCCAAACATCAAGTTTCTTTTTATTCTTTTCTTTCAAAGGAATCCAATCTGCAACATGGAGTCTGCTTGGACTCACTAGGACTCCCAAGTATTTAATTGGAAAATGCCCAACTTGGCAATTGAAAAGTTCAGAGTATAAGATGTCTTTTCCTTGATCCCCATTGATCAAACCTACTTCACTTTTTTCAAAATTGATCTTCAAGCCAGACATAATTTCATACAGGTATAAGAGAAGCCTCAGGTTTCTAGCATATTCAATGTTATCCTTTAGGCAGATGATTGTATCATCTGCATATTGCAAATAGCTATGCCACCAGGTATCAAGGAACCATAAAAATGTGGTGAAGCTATTAGGGTGTTGCCTTGAGATATAAGTCCCATTGCTCGTTTATGAATTTATTTCAAATGCAACCCTTTGTCATCATCTTCATGTCGAAGGACCAATATCACTATCATGGGATCACCGAGTGAGGATTGCAATGGAAGTTGCCAAAGCGCTTTCCTATCTACATTCATCTACTTCAATGCCCATATTTCATAGAGACATTAAGTCCTCCAACATACTTCTTAACGATGCTTTAACTGCAAAGGTATCAGACTTTGGAGCTTCTAGATATATCCCGACTGATCAGACAGGAGTGACCACAGCGGTTCAAGGAACCATGGGTTACTTGGATCCAATGTACTATTACACAGGTCGACTAACGGACAAAAGTGATGTTTTCAGTTTTGGAGTTCTTCTAGTAGAATTGCTTACTCGAAAGAAGCCATATGTCTATAGGTCTACCGATGACGATGGCCTTGTTTCACATTTTGTCTCGTTACTTACAGAAGGAAAAGTGGTCGACATAATAGATCCCCAAGTCATGGAGGAGGAACATGGAGAAATCCAAGAAGTGGCCACACTAGCAGCACTCTGTACTAAATTGAAAGGAGAAGAAAGACCTACAATGAGGGAAATGGAGATGACCCTTGAAAACTTGCTAGTTAAGAACAGACGGGTTTCATGTAATGGGAGACCCATGAGAAATGGTGGGGATCAAACTACGGCACACTACATGCCAACTAATAGAGATACTAAGGAAGGAAGCAGGCAATATACCATGGAAGAGGAAATGTTGTTATCAGCAAGCTATCCACGGTGAGCTCATATAGTCATATTACAGGCTTGAACAGTTATGCTATCCTGGTAAACTATTTACAGTCCAGAACAATGCCACTTCGGTCTCTTTTAATGCCTGGGCACATAGCAACATAGTGTCACTTTGTCATCGTCCAAATGGATATGTTGATCTTTCATGACATACATTGTTTGACGGCTCTGCATATTCCCGTTTGTAAATAATGTAAATCCTATAGTTCTTGTGCAGACTGCAGAGTAGGTTAACTGATGCAGTTATCCCTATTTTGTTTTCCTGTTCAAAGCAGAGTACTAGATGTGTTTTTGTATTCTTAAGGTAATGCAGCATAATAATTGTTCTGTGCACATACATTGGTACGAGTATGTATAGTTTGGACAATGGATTTACTTACGAGCATATTCTGCAATGGAGAGAAGAAAAGAAGCTTTGCTTGGATGAAGAGCCACGCCGCCATGGCCACAGGCCAATCTGATCAGATCTGAAACAGAGTGGAGAAGGACCTGAAACAGAATCAACAACATTTGTTATCACCTAGCATCCTAAAGTCAAATATTAGCTTCAATGGGAAAAATGAAAATCAACATGGAGGGATGACATTAAAAATGTCAGAATATTGATGTCTATATTCACTAATGATCGCTATCGTCATTCATTTGCACAATCTCCTTCTTCCATGATCGTTGTCTAGTTTGATGAGTAATTTCATACAACGAGCAGAGCTAGTTCATGGAGGAGGAGGCAGGCGCTTGTCGACTTTTTACTTTTAATGCTATTTTAATCGATTATTTCAAAATAAAATTGCAGTTACATAAATATGAAAATATACCATAATCATCTACCCATTGGACGAAATCTAAATTTTATCTACCCACTAGATGAAATTTCTAGATTTTGTCCACTAAGTGGACAAAAATTTAATTTCATCCAATGGACTTCAAGCGGGCCCACGGTTTTCATCCAACTGTTGGACGAAAACTCCTCAATTTCGTCCAATGGGTGGAAGAAATTTGTTTTCGTCTACTCGGCGAAATCCCAGACGACTTTGGATTCCATCCACCCGTCTCTCTCTCTCTCTCTCTCTCTCTCACTCCGCGTGTGTTGCGGCGGGGCTGGTGGTAGCGGGAGGTGGCGAGCTGCGGGCGGCGAATGGCGGCCGCAGCTCCGACTTGCACTGCGAACGGCACGGGCGCGGCGAGCGGCGGGGCAGGTCCAACCGGCGCGGCAGCGGTGAGCAGTGAATGTTTTTTTATGATAATATAAGCATTGGTAAAATCTTATTGTAAATTAGTGTAAAAATAGGGAAACTTATATTGGTAAAAATAATATAGATATAGTTGTTAAAGTTATATAAATTAGTGTAAAGTAGTTAGAAATTAGTGTAAATTAATGACAAGAGTAATTATTTTAGAATTTGAAGAAATCATATTGTAAATTAGTGTAATGTAGTTAAAAATTCTAGTTTAGGTTAGATTTAATTTAGGATTTAGGCGGGTCTTCTTCCCTTACTTTAGAATTTGAATGTCCCAGTGTAGAAGATACTAAAATATAAATACTTTTGAGCTAAAGTTTAGATACTTTTGAACTATGCATGGACAACTGGTTGATTCCCATAAACTGCACGGTCTCTTAACAAAAAAGGCTCAGCTGACCTAAAATGTACTAGATCTGGGCAGTCGGTTGGAAAATGGATGGCATTGATCCGCCCTAGTGAAGGGGTATATCCTATGTTTTAATCTGGAGCGTCGGACGGGGATCGGACGGACGGAGGACTCAGTCGGATTAAGCTGCCAAAAAAGGCGGCCAGCAGCGACGCCACTCGGTTCCGCGGCAGATAATCACCGGAATAGCATGGTTTGGGAGCTGTGTGAGCGGAATCGAGTGCTTCTTAGAATCTGCTAAGATGATCGTGCGACCGGCGCCATCGCTCCGGCCTTGACTTGGAATCTGGTGAGATGATCGTGCGGGGGATCCAGGGTTTGCGGTGGATTTAGGTGGGATCTAGGCTCTAAATACCAATTGTTACAACCTCGATGGTCTCATGGATATAGCTTCTAGATTATAGGTAAGATTTAGGATACAGGGTGGACGAGGAACTCATCGGCCGGAATCGAGCAGGATGCCCGCCGCCAAGACCAACAGGTCCCAAATCGAGTTTCCTCTCTTCGCTTCTTAGCGCCGTGCTCGCTGACGACAACTCGCCCGTTTTATGGGCCTAGAATTACTTAGCCCGCCCACTCAGAACCGAAGAAGCGCGTGTTGGGCTTAGAAACCCGCCGGCCCATGACCATCTCCTTTTCTTGCTCAACAACTCCATCAGCTTCCCTCGCAGCAGCAGCACTCTTTAGTGAAACAGCAGCATCCTTGCCTGATGAAGATGGCGTCGGCGGGTCCGTGACATGGTGCTATTGTGCGATAACGTCAAAGTCGTCATTCTCGGATAGGACGATAGAACCGTCAAGGCCGGCCGGCGCCACTTATGCTTACCAGCCCGAGGAAAGAAGCTAGTAAAAGTTTCAGTAACGACCCATGCGGAATTTGTGTTCATATAATTTATTTGATGCATGCAATTATTTGTTTCGTTAATTTGCATACTTTGTTCGAAATATAGTATCTTCTAAAAAATGTTATAATATCTTCTTAAAAATGTTATAATTCAATTAAAAATTTGTCTGATAAGAATATTACAAAAATAAAGTGTGGTCTTATTTTAAAGATCTTGTCAAAAAAAACACAGTGGTGCAATAGGAATTTAATTGAATGCACAATTTGAAATCTTCGGTTTTTTTAGTTTCAAACGTCCTTGCACGTGGATGCATCATCAGTTCTGTTTTTGTATGAATTTAATATTTTTTGTCCAGCGAGTTCATATAATAGGTTCAAGGAGCGTAATTATTTTTTTCGGTAAATTTTAGGGATGCAAGCAGGTGCAGGTATGCCCGCCCACCTGCAAAATTCAAAATCTTTAATTGTCACTGCCGTTTGCTCGCTTCCCCTTGTTTCCCGGCGAAATTGGACACGCGTCGATCAGGGGCAAGCCCAGGCCATTTTGCAAAAACGTTCTCCAATTTTTTCGTAATAAACCCGCAGTCCAGATCGTCTGATTTGCACAGTAATCATGTTCGAAATGTTTCATATAGGCCCTTGATTTAAACTTTACTAGCAAATATGCCCGTGCGTTGCTATGGGTGAAGATCCTACTTGCAAAAATAGATTGGAGGCATGGGCACAATGTCAAATATGTGCATGGGAGATAAGCTGGTTCTTATGTTCTCCTAGGTAATAGTATATGTTGGCCAGTAGTTTACCTTAATTTTGTCTAGATCGGCTTCTTTCCCTTTTGTTGCTCTCTATTGGATCTCGGCCATTGTCGTTGTTGGAGCCTCTGGGGCACTCAACAGCTGCAGCTAGAGAGGACAATTGAACCCCCAACACAATTAGTCAAGTACTTGAATCTCAAACTTACGGCTAAAATCTAGAGATATATTATCTGTCGTTCCGTCTGACTGAAATGATTCACATACTAAATTCAGAACTTGCAGATTAGAGAGATGTTTTTACCATATCGTGCTTTATAGTTCCTCACAATAACCCCATGTGTTGTTACGAGCGAAGGAGATATGCCCATTTGTGCATTATATTATCCCACTATAACTCTTAGTGTGAATTTTTATCTCCTTAGGACAACGAAGTTTAATGAACCTGAGCAAGTATAAGCTTGCATTGTTTGGGAGGAAGGACAGCCTCTGCATCCTAGAAGGGAAGGCGGTAGAGCAGCTGGTTCATTGTTTAAATCATGGTAAAAAAGAAGGTAGCTGAAGCGGCTTTGGCAGCTCCCAGACCCTACTCGAGGATGAAGTGTACATCGCAGGTGGTGTTTAGGGTCCTCCATAGGGTCTAATGGAGTTGCACCTATATTTGACATCTTTAAGAACAGCCGGACATGCAGTCTTTTTAGCAGTGAGTGACGTAAGGGGTATGGCAGATGCAGCATCGGCGTAACACCGGATGGTCTAGTTTACGGGCGACCGGCGGGTAGCTTCCGTCCGGTCGATTTCCGACAGCCTATACGAACGCTCGTCATTTTATTTTTTATACTGTGCGTGTTAATTATTTTCTTTCCGTACTCTACGTAACAGCCTCATCATTACTATTTTTATATTGCGAACGCTCATCATTTCTTTTTCATACCGCACGCTAGTCATTTCCATTCCGCACCCTACATGCTCGCACTGCATTCTCTTTCCACCGTTTTTTCTCTTTGACGAACTAAAATCATTCGGGGCATTCTCTTTCCACCGTTTTTTTTTCTTTTGACGAACTAAAATCATTTGGGCTAAAGGGAAATAGGGAGAAGAAAAGGGCGGGAAAAAATAAAAGTAACTTTCAGAACTAGAATACAATATAAATAAAAGAAAAAAATTGGTGCAAAACTTACACAAGTTTTTCGAAATTCACATAAGTTTAAATACAAAAGTTTCTACAACTACGTAATACATAAGTTTTTGAACTGCAGATAAGTTTTACTACAAAATTTTCTACAAATATTTAACAAAAAGTTTTCATCCATAAGTTTTATAGCAAACTTCCATAAACAACTTTTACGCTCTAAATGAAACTTTTGTATGGCAGAGGGACCGAAACCGAATCAATTTAGACTTCTATGATAGGGATACATAGCCGTCCCAAACCAAAACATCCTTCTGCACCAGATAGAACGGAGTCGGGCCCAATAACCCTGAACACTAACTAGTTCAGTCTTCTATGGCAGTGGACCAAAACTGAATCAATTTAGCCTTCTATGGCAGGGGATACATAGCCGCCCCAAACACAAACATCCTTCTGCACACGATAGTACGGAGTCGCCACCAATAACCCTGAACACTAACTAGTTTAGCCTTCTATGACAGGAAACCGAAAACCAAAATAATTTAGTCTTCCATGGCAGGGAATACATAGCCGCCCCAAACCGAAACATCATTCTGCACCCGATAGGACGGAGTCGCCCCCCAATAATCCTGAACACTAACCAGTTCAGCCTTCTATGGCAGGAGACCGGAACCGAATCAATTTAGTCTTCTATGGCAGGGGATACATAGCTGCCTCAAACACAAATATCCTTCTGCACCCGATAGGATGGAGTCGCCCCAATAATCCTGAACACTAACCAATTTGGCCTTCTATGACAGAGGGACCAAAACCGAAGAAAAAAGATTTCTTAAGACATGCAAAACACCATATTTTTCCAATATAAATTTAATATTATAAAAATTTTAGATTAAAAATACTGATAGTACTACTGCTAAGTTATATTTGTAATGTAAAAGTTTACATAAAAGTTTACAATGTAAAAATTTATCATAAAAGTTTATAATGTAAAAGTTTATTATAAAATCTTTTATGTAAAGTTTTGCATAAATGTGTTAATTTTGTATCTTGTTTGTCATATTTGTTGTGTAAAAGTTTTACGTAATAATTTGGCATAAAAGGGAGCAGGTCATTAATATGGTCCACTTTGTCGGCATAAAAAAATAACTTGTAATCCAATCATATGGTCATGTGTGTGAACGTATCTGTATGTGTGGACCATAACTATGTAGCAGTTTTTTTTAAAAAAAAGAAACATAATGGAGAGGTGGGCTTTAAAGAGCAAGGCCTGCAGTTTTTTTTAAAAGAGAAACATAATAAAAAGGTGGGTCTTAAAGAAAAAAGCCTGCAAGCTAAACCGGAGGTGGGGGACACACGCTGGCCTGCAGTTTTTTTTAAAGAAAAACAAAATGAAGAAGTGGGCCTTAAAGAAAAAAAAGCCTGCAAGCTGAACCGGAGGTGGGGACGCATGCGGACGGATCGACCGCGAGTTCGGAAACTCGCGGGTGAAGGTAAAGTTAACATCGTGGCGTAACACGGTACAAGGTTTTTTTTTTCTGTATCAGCACAAAGATATTTTGTTTCCATTAAGATTTACATCAGGAGCCTATACTGCCGGTGAACGAACAGAAGCTTCGATAACATTGAACCGTTCTGGTTCAGTTATTTTCCCTTCCCCGTACGCGATAGTATCTCCGTTCTCCCATCTCTGGTCGTCGCCATTCGCCAACACCAAGCCCACCCCCTCTCCTCCACCAAACTGAAGCTACCTGCCTGCTCTGCTCTTCCAGCTAGCCGCCACCTAACTCTGCCCGCCATCCTGGGCCTCGCGGTCAACCACAACTCGTCCCCAGTGGCCGCGCCGCCTGTACATCGCCTCTCGTTGCCGCTGCCCTCGCCCTCGCCCTCCACCTCCTCGAGTGCCAAGCCCATGAAGCCATCGGCCGTACTGCCCAAGGCAGATGAGTCTCTCGACAGCCCGGATCTAGGGTCTTTCCTCCTTAAGCAAGCAACGCTATGGTCTCCGGGGAGGGGGGCGGCGCCGTGCGCGCGCTCGAGTTTTCCGAGCGTGCTGCCCGTGCGGTCGAGCGCCGTTAGGAGTGTGCCGAGGTCGAGCTCGCCATGAGCCTCTATGCCACCGGGTGCCGCCGTGGTAGGAACGGAGCGGCCGCCTCGAGGGGGGCGATGGGGATGTGGAAGACGGAGATGACGTGACGCAGTGGCGGACCTAGGTAGGGCGGTGAAAAATGACAAATTCTACCTAGGGGGTGTTTAATTTCAAAAAAATTTTCACCAAAATTTTTTCTAAAGGAATCTTACATGTATGAAGTAGTAAACGTGTGTTAATGATAAAATCCATTCCATAACCCCAGGTAACTTTGCGAGGCCATGATTTGCAACAGTGATGCTACAGTAACCATCCGCTAAGCATTCACTAATTATGGATTAATTACTATCATTAGATTCGTCTTGCGATTTCCATGCGAGATCTATAATTAGTTTTATTATTAGTCTACATTTAATACTCCTAAATGGTAAGATTCTCTTGCAAAATTTTTCACCAAAATTTTTTCACGGAATTGAACACCGGGCCCCTAATATACAATTTAAGGTTTATCGATCATTCATACTTGCTATCATATAATAATTCCATAATAACTAAAAGGCATAAAAATGTAAATTGTATTTATGTATTACTTGTGCAATCGAGTTAGAGTAATGTCTAATAATACTTTAAAGTAATTATTTTTTCCCTGCCTTTGAGAGCAAAGCTAAATGGTACTGTGTTGTCTTGCGTTTAAGGTAGAATTATATTAGCACCAACTATAGTAGAGCAGTGTGAAAATGCGAAACCCAGATAAACATTTTCTTATTTGTGAAAAATGTAGGACTTAGTGGATGCGTCCAATTGCACGAGATATTCAGTTAGACTAAGGGTAATTTTCTGTGCAGTGACTAAAATCGTAGCTACTTTTTTGCTTATTAGCACATCTATGACGTATTGTCGCTCCTTTATATGACAGTGTAATGAAATCAAACTTCGAAGAATTATGATTGGTCAGGAGCTAAAGAGCAGAGCTCCTGCTGTTTGAGACTCGCCAGGCCTCACAGTGTCGCCTTGCCGGCGTTGCCGCGGTGAATTCAACAGAACAGGCTGAATCCAAATACATAGAGGAACTCCATACACATACAATTGTTTTGTACTGCTGGGCCTTCTCGTCCTTCAGGAGCCCTTCAGGCAGTTGTCTCTCCGTGGCCCATTCGCTGGCCCATACCCCTTCATTGCTTCTTCTTCTCCCGACGTAGCTTCTTCATCCTCTTGACAAACAGAACGCCAGCAGCCGCATCTAAATGTTGAGATCTAAGAGAGCTGGGGATTCACGCTGCTAGAGGTAGGTAGGGCGGCCACCCTACCTTGCCCTATTGCTGGGTCCGCCACTGACGTGACGTGATGCAGGTGGAGGTGTCCGTGGAAGGAGCGGAGCGGAGCGGCTGCCTCGAGGGGGCGATGGGGAATTAAACCGCGCAAGGCGGAGGCGACGGGCTTGGGACTTGGGACCTGGCGCGTCCGACGGTGAGAGGGATGTTCTGCAAAAAATACCACGAAGAGTCCAAGACCATGTATAACAAAAAATGGACCGCGGGTTAATTTTTGCAAAACAAAAGGGCGTTTTTTAAAAATAACGACGTTGAAACCTACCACGCTTTAGAAATAGGCAGAGATTTCAATGCGAAGAAGAGGAAATTCAAAAATCGTGTCTATTTTTTTAAAAAAAACCGCGAGGCATTCTTTCGAGCACTGCCCCGCCTCCCCGACGAACCCTACCTCCCCTCAATCCTCTCTGGCCTCTCTCTCCCTGCTCGCCGCCACCTCCGCCTTCCCTATCTCTCCCTGCTCGCCGCCGCCGCCTCCTTCCCTCACCCTATCCTTCACTCCTCTCCGCCGCCTCCGCCCTCGCGCTCTCTCTCCTTCACTCCTCCCAGCCGCCGCCTTCCTTGCTCTCCTCTGCCGCCCAACCCTCCCTTTCTCTGTCGCCGCTGGCCCCTGCCCGCCCCTACCCCGATCGGATCGCGCCGTTGTAGCTGGAGCCCTTGATGCGCCGAAACCGGGCCGGGTGGACCACACCGCTGTGAACCGAGGTTGGGAGCACGAGAAGGGGAGGGGGCAACGACCACAAGGGCTGGTCTCGGCCCACGGCGGCCATGGCGGGCGGCCCAGCGGGGTCGGGGCGTCTACGGTCGCCAATCCGGCACGAGGCCAGGGGCCGGCTGCGCGGGGCCGCTGGAGCCCGAGATGGCGCGCGACGGAGCCACCAGATGGGATCCGGGCGGCGCGGGGCTGGGGGAAGTCCGGATCAGCTGCATAGGTGGCCGTCCCCTGCCTTCCTTGCCGGCAGTGAGCTCCTCCATCTCCAGGCGGCCGGCGTGGACGCCCACGCTCCAGCGACTTATTTGGGAGCACCTCAACCTGGCCGATCTGGAAGATGAGGAGATGGAGTGGTGTAGTGTCGCCCCCGGCTGAATCCATCGTCTCTGGTGAACTTAATCCCTCTCTCTGTACTGACTCCTTGTGCATCAATTTATTCTTCTCGCATTCAATCAATGGTAGTTGAGGTTGCTCCTGCCACTGTCCACCATTGCCGCTGACTGAGCTTCCCAATCACTAGCTGCTGTTGCGTCCTCCATGCCGAAGTGCTATTCCAGTGGGTGGGCACACGCTTTCTCCAGCCTTCCTCTCACATCAGCACCAACCAGGTGGTGTTGCCACTTGCCGCCAGCAGCCGAGGTCAGTAGGTCCCCTCTGTGCTATATGATCATGACTACTGAAGAGGAAAAGGGACTTGTACTAGGTCTGATAATACCCTCTTGGAGCATTTTTGTGACTTGTGCCTCAATTTCACTTTTCAGTGCATATGAGTAACGGTAAGGTCTGATAGCAAAGGGTTGAGCCCCTGAGATCAATGGAATAGAGTGGTTGCAGGCTCTAGAAGGAGGCAGACCTTCAGGTTCAGCAAAAACAGCAGCATATTGATCCAGAAGCAGTTGGACAGATGGTAGGATAGAAGAAGTGTGCTCCTCATCCAAAACCCCACAGAGCTCTAGCATGGACATCTCATAATCCTCAGGTAATTCAACTTGTAGTGTGATAATTGTGCCATTGTAAGGGATTCTCATCCACTTATGCCTCCAATGAACTTGCATGGATGAAAATTGTTCTAACCAGTCCATACCAACAATGAGATCATAGGAAGTTAAGGGAAGCACCTTCATGTTGGACTGATAGCCTTGTACAGACCACACTGACTGAAGAATTTCTGAAGTGCTCCTCATGACACTGCCATTAGCAACTTGGACTGCTATAGCAATGGTAGCTTGTACCACTCCTTGTAACTGCTCTGCTAGATGCTGCCCCAGAAATGTATGAGAGCTTCCTGAATCAATAAGGATCACAGCAGGGCAATCTTGAATCAGTCCTTTCAGCTTGAGTGTCTTGGGGGTTAGCTTCCCAGAAACAGCTTCTGTAGAGATAGCCATAAACAATTGAGGTTCTTGGTCATCAGATAAAGAAGTACTGTCCTGAACCACCTCATCACCAATGAGATCAAACGATTCCCAAATCTCCTGCACAACATGTAACTGCACCGAATCTGAGCACTTGTGACCAGGATGCCACTTCTCAGCACACCTGAAATATAACCCCAATGCTTTTCTATATGCCTTCAGTGCTTGCAACTTATATGTGTCAGAAGTAGATGGCGTAATGGAAGAAGAAGAAACTGCCCGAGCTGCCTCCATGCCACGACGATCAACAGCCTTCATAGTGTTAGGCTTGTCATATCTTGGAGGAGCTGGTAGAGGCAATGGACTCCCCTTGGCAGCAACCGAAGCGAAATGAGAGAATGATGATTTCTTCATTTCCAACTTCTTGCTGGGATCTGTAACCTCCTCCTAGGACGCCAAAGCACAAGCAGTATCGAGGTCTTGGTGGCGTTGAAGCAAAACAATAGATCGCAATTCAAGTTTCAAACCATCAATGAAACACATGGTATAATACTTGGGATCCGTTACAGATGCATAGGCCACTAGTTGATCCACTAACTCAGCAAATTGGCCGATGTAATCCAGCACCGAAGCAGATTGCTTAATTTGAAAAAGTTGGTGGATAAGCAACTCATGTTCATCCCTACTTGTTGACGGCCCTTAGACGCGTCAATCATGAACCGCAAGCGCACGGATCAGCTGTAGCTCTTCCCTCAGAGTACTCCCCAAAGGTTTATCAATTCGTGGAACTAAAGACATAAGAAACAATCTAACTAGCATAGAAATCCTTTGACTTGAAGAGGGTTGCAAAACGAATCTAATCTAGTAAACACCAAACACCAGAGGTAGCAAGAGAGAATTAGAGATAACCAATCTAGATCGCCTAGATCATGCATATGTTGTAGCTTCGAGCCAAATAGAGTGAAGTAAGATAGATGTGAATCACAATAAGAAGCATCTTTAAATCATGACCTCCGGTCAAATTCCCAAAAGCCCAACCATACATGGGATCACACCCTATCACAGTGCTCTCTATCGGCGTGGGTAACTTAAGGGCACGTTCACAAGTGAACGTGTCGAACCACTTGGTAGATCCGGTATGAACCCCTAGCCACCATGGCTACAAGAACACCCCAAGCAATCTATCTCAAGAATAGATTGGAGAAGAAGCAAACCAAGAGAGAACGAAATCATAGAAAGAGGCACTTGATCGCTAAAGATTCAGAAACACAAATAACTCCACCATAAATGATAGTACATCACAAGATCACCACCGAGATCCTACCTTGATCTTGATGATCCTAGCTCTAGAACTCCGATGTGGTCTTCCGCGAAGGGTTCCCACGTCGGCTAGGGCAGAACCATAGACAACTAGCACGGCCCTCAGCTCTCCGAAAGGTGTCCCTCTAGCTTCTCTGCTCCTCGGCGTCGAATGGTGAATGATCCTCTCCGTGGCAGATGGCACGAGAGCTATTTATAGCCCTGGGAAACCCTAGGTCGAAGGGGAAGTCGAGGCGCCGCAGGAAGGGCCTGGGCCGGCCGGCCCAGAGAGGCCCAGGTCGGCCGGCCTGGCCTCTTTACTGGCCGCCTCGTCCTCATCTTTCTCTCCAAGTCTTTTGGAAGCTTCAGCAGTTGTTCTCTCTATGCATGTGGGCCTTTGTATAATGTCGTTTGCTTCGGGATATCTTCGAGATAAGAATGGGAAGTAGATGACCTTCCAAATTCTCTATTTGATTTGCCTTGATCCTGAAGTCACTTGATCTTATCTTGAAGCACTTGCCTTTCAAATATTCTTGGAGGATGGTTCACCAAAGATGAGCACGAATGGGGCTTGAAACACCTTGGGCCGGCCTAGGCCATGTGGGGCCGGCCGGCCTGGCCTTCTCCTCGGGTCTCTAGCCTTCATCTTTTACCGTGTTGTCCTTGGTAGCAAGCTTTATCCATTTATGCTCCAATTTAGCCCAAAAACCTGCGTAAACAGAAATCCTCCAAAAACACATGCATATGCGAAAACATTCCGGTTATAGAGTGTGATCAATAGTTAGATATCAAATTCATGTCATTATTGAAGATAAACAAGGGTAAAAAGTTGTCGCTAAGAAGCATCAACAATCTCCTCATGCTTAAACCTTGCTCGTCCTCGAGTAAGTCTTCAATAAAAATCTGAAGCGCCCCTGCCTAAGCAGAGACTAAATGTGATACAAATTATCAGTCCCAGGAGGCTGATACACATTTATTCAACAGATGATGCAGAAACTTACAGCCCACGAGGAAGCGGGCACCTAATGCAAACTAGAACTGCTAAAAGGTAAACTACGGCGGTAAGCCAAAGGATGAACCAGACCGGTTCAACCAAGAGAACAGAGTTCTGCGGCAGCGAAGCCATCTTGGGCGGGACCAAACTCCACAGGCAAGCTGGGTGCGGAAGCGACCACCTACTCAGCGTCCTCAACAAAGTCCGGGTCTTCTTCTGGATTAACAACAACAAGGGTGAGTACAAAAGTACTCAACAAGCCCAATCACACCCACGGAGGGGTTAACACAGAATTATGCACAAGGAATATCAAGGATAAGGCTAGGTTTTATTTTTGCCAAAAAGCTAGTTTTAACACATGCATGGGTTCAGCAAGGTACATTTTAGCAAAGCAACTCTAAGTAACAACTTTAATTAGTGGGAGGGTTGATCCACAAAGGATCTATCTTTTAAATGCTACCGGATTTCCCATCCGCCGTAGCTTTTGGCACAAAGCCGAACTCATTCCAAAACCAACACACTCCAAACCCAACCCAAAACCTTAGTATTGTGACCAAGCCATAACTCGCCCATAACCGTGGGCACGGCTATTCGAATAGATTAAGAAGCTCTGCAGAGGTGTACACTTTCACCACAAGTAGGGTACCGCAGCACGATCACCTTAGTGTCAGTGCGGATCCTATCGAAGTCATTACCCACCATAGCCAAAACTGCCTAGCCATCACGAGAACAACACCAAGGGGTTTATGTCACTAAGACGGCAACCATGTCACTAAGACGGCACTTGGTTTTCCCGCTGCACACCTGCCTCCAGACAACTAACAGCACGGCTAGTGGGATTTAGACTAAGCCCTTGCACCATACAAGAGTCGAGTGGTTGTACGAGAAAAGTGGGTTAGGCAAGATGACACATCACTTTGGTTTAAAACCGGACAAAATGGATATCTCCCAACTTGCTTAACCACAAAGGTACAAGCCTCCTTTTTGGCATTTCACAAAGTTATGCCCATCCATTTTATCCACACAGTTTTACTCTTTTTCAAACCCAAAACCCAAAAACCAAAACCCAACTCACACATTTATTCTTTGATAAAACAAGTGTATAGTCATGATTGAGTAAGGGGTAACAAATCCTAAGCATTCTAATCCTAAGCATTCTAGAATTGGTTATCATCTAAACAGAGCATATCATATTTAGTGATAACTGGGTGATCAAGGAATATCATATCAATCAAGGAGTGGCTAACCAACCGGGTTTTGACTATAACAATGCAATTATCAAAGGCTTAATAGGTTGTGTTTATAAAAACATGGGATCAACATGCATCAAAGGATGGGATTGGACTTGCCGTCAACAAAAGCTTCTGGGAGATCCTGCTCGCGGTACGGGTCCTCGGGGTCGGGCTCGCGGTACTCTCCTGCGTAGTCCTGCTCGCGGTACTGCTCCTCCTCGTTCACTCCGTCGTCTAGGGCACGATCAAACAAACACTTAATAAGAAAACACATTCCTTAACCGATGAGTTGGAAACAGAAAAGAACAAAATAAAATAGGAAATGGAGTTATATTGGGATGATTTGTATAAAGCTTAGCCGGAATGGATGGAAGATAGGCATGGTTGAGTTTGGTGGGAATCCGGAGAGATTTGGCGCATGAAATGACGAGTTTAGGGAGGTTTAGGGCCTAAACGAGGGGTTTAGGACCTCTTTATAAAGATTATAAAGGGCCAGGGACCTAATTGTGAATAACTTTATATGGTGGAGGGGCTGTTTTGTAATATTGGATAAGTGGTTGGGGGATTTGATAGCAGCCAGGGGTATATCTGGGATTATCATGAAAGAACAGGGGCTTTCTTGGAAGTTGGCTAAAAGGGGGAAAGGATATTTGTATGAATCTGAAAAAGGGCAGGGGGTTATCGGCAAAACGGCCATTCATCCCCATCTTCCCTTCCTCCTCTCGGCCGAACAGAGGAGGGAGAGGGGCTCGGCGCGGCGGCGCTCGCCGTTCCCGGCGCCCTAGGGCACGACGGCGGCCAGGAACGGGCGGGGAAGGACGAGGGGAGTGAGGGGGTCACGCTCCCCCTCTCACCTTGGGCCGGGGTGGCTCGGAGCGGCGGCTCCACGGGCGAGCGGCGGCATGGGCGAGCGGAGGCGGCGGGGAGCT
>CM014275.1:9144604-9169462 GCA_004135705.1 Alloteropsis semialata
GAGAAAAAAAAGAGAAAAGGAGAAAAAGGAAAAGAAAAGGAGAAAAAGAAAAGAGAAGAAAAAGAAGAAAGGAAAATTAGGAAAATGGATTAAGAAAAAGGAAAAGAAGGAAAAGGGGACGACGGCCGGGAATCGCGGCGTCGCGGACGCACGCGCGGCGGTCGGCCGACCGGCGCGGCGCGCGGATCGAGAAAAGGAAGAACGGGGTTAGGGTCTTTCGGGAGATCGGATTTTTCTGGGGATTGATGTTTTGGAACAACGGGAAGCTCGGGGAGGTTTAGGATTTGGTTTTAGGAACAGAAACTCATCGATTAAAGGTTTTTAAAACCCGTGATTTAAGTTGTTGATTTTCCGGGTCGTTACAAAATCAGCATTGCCTTTTGGTGTCCAACCCTTGCACTTGATCATACATGAGAAAACATAATGCTCTCAAAATATTTTGCAATTAATTCTTCAAGTTGTAACCAACTCTTTCTAGTATGGAGGGTAGATATGAATTAAGTGTTCTCCACAAAGAATTTAAACATATGCTCTCTAATTTAAACAAATCTCAGAAATTCTGAAATAGGCTCCAAAAGAATTGCTAAACCAAGATCAATGATTTAAACCTCATTACAATTGCTCATGGGAATTCTCAGCTCATCTCATCTCTTGGATCTTGCTAGAACTTTCTTCACCTTCCTTTCTATCATATAAGTGTAAGGCTTTATCTGGAGCTATTGGAAAGGTTAGTCTTAAAAAGATATTATAATCAAGATATTATCAAAACAAGAAATACTTGTCATGGGTTTACCGAGACTCGTCAAAAAGACCATGGAAAATAATTGCTTTGTGGAGAGGGGGAAAATGGAACACACACTTTTAGATAGTGGACATGTGCAAATGGCAACAGTTGATCCCGAGGCACAAATGAAGTCCTCGTTATCGGATTGCACATGGTTGGAATATTTGAGTATAGAATAGTCTTCAAAGCACTTTTGAAATTAATGAAGCAAAAAGAACCGAGGAGCATTTTTCTTCATATATATTTTTTCTTTTCTTTCTTCCTTTTTCATAGATATATCTATTATTTTCTTTTCTTTTCTTTTTGCTCCTCAGAACTTCTAGCAACATTTGTACTTACTCAGCATCTCCCCCCCATGCTTAAACGATTGCTCGTCCTCGAGCATAGAAGTGATGGCTAATGTTGAAGTAAGTATCCATCTTGATCTTCTGAAAAATGGTTTGAATCTTCAGGGAGTATCTTCTCATCGAATTTTGAAGTCATTGGAGGAGGATAGGGGGTGGGCCGGTCGGCTTAGAGTGTTTGGGCCGGCCAGCCCACTCTTTGGGGACCTCCGTTCCTTCTGATTTTTCTGCAGCGTACTCTTTGATGCCTCCCAAACTTATGTTCCTTGTGTAAAGCCCTTGATTCTTCAGAATTTCCTCGAGATAATGATCCATACTCAAATGTGGATTGTGATCAATGAGGTATTCACAAAAAGATAATTTGGGTTTAGGGTGGATATCAGAAGTTTGTGAAGTTTCCGGTGCAGAAACTCACAATGCATGGATAGAAAGGCTAGCAAAGAGAAGGTACGCAAAATGGAATGGTCAGCTTTTTAGTCTCATACCAGAGAAGACAACGCCTGAATCAATTCACTTGAGAATAATTCTTGCACTATGATTCATCATGATATATCATTTAGGCTTTGGATAGGTAGAGCAATTGCAAAAGGTATTAATGACAAGGTTAGCTCAATAAAATCCAATAATTAAATATCCCTTGACAAGTTTAAAAGAGAGAGCAAGAATAATAAACATGGGTCTTAAATTATCATAACCTCCACAAAAGAATGAGCCATTATTTAGATAATTTTCAGATCATGTTAGGAAAAGCATTAGTTTAATCAAGCATAAGCCAAGCGCAAAAATAGACAAACCGGCAACGATTACCAAATTTCAACATAGCATAAACTATCTATCATCACTAATAATCATATCATGAAGGCATAGCTGATGTATATAATGATCATGGTGATGATAAGTAAAAGAAAACAACTAACACACATGCTGAAAATAAATAAAACAGAAAATTGCTACGCACATACAAGCTTGCACACACGCTGAAAATAAATAAATAAAAAAAGGGGAAAATTCAAGCCACACGTGCGAGCAATTTTATTCTTGGTCCTTCGTCGGTCACTCCTCTTGGCTTGGCAGATTTCTTGTGTTGTATCCTTGGTCATAGTACACTTGCGAGGCTCCTCCTTGGAATTGTTCCGGTGGTGCGAAACCTTGGAATCCCATTTGATATGAAATCCCCGCAGTTCCATCTTCTAGTCGGTTCGTATGTCTCTAGATGGTATTAATATCCTCCAAGTTCCTATCGGCATAGGCTCCAATCATTCTTGTGCTCCTTTTCAGATGAGGGAGATATGCAAATTGAGCTCCAAATGATGGATCTGGGAAAACTCCTTGATATGGCGGCGGTGGGTAGCCGTAGTTGCTATATGTAGACGGTGGTGGATATACCGGTGGTGGCACCGACGCCCCATGCCCCCATGCTTGAGCTGGTGCACTTCCCCATTGTTGCCCTCATCCTTCCAGAGGTCCTTGTCCACTTGGCGCACTTTGAAATTCAGTCCTCCAATAAGCGGAACTAGCCGGTGGTAATTCCTCTCCTACTTCTTCTTCAACCGGTGCCGATGGTTCTCCAACATGCCTTCCTCTTTTATTCTTTTTTGCTTTGACCAAAATTCCTTCGTCACGCCAATCAATTATTCCTTTTTCAAATAATTTCAACCTTTCATCGAGGAGATAGATGTTTGTATTGGCGATCTTGAAACCATTCTTCTCTTCTCCTCCAATATAATGACCTTATCTAATAACTTCAATTCCCAAGTCGGTTCCTTTAATGTAGAATGACAAATTTGTCCCACTCTCGGGTTCAATGAATATGCTATCATGGTAAGATAACAACCTGAGCCAATATCTCCGGAGCCGGATGTTGCTTCACATACCCACCTATCGATCATCACGTAGGGGGATCAATTGCTTGCTTCTTCACCAATGCGGCGTATAAATAATTTAAATCCGCATCGGTTACTTTGGACTCTCTCATCCTTCCGAAAATTCTCTTGCTCATCCAAGAATGAAATATTTGAAGTATAACATTGCTTATATTCCTTCTTTGGCGGTTGTCATCTTTTGCTATTTTCTTCCAAAATTCATCGATCCCTCCTTCTTCAACTTCGGCCCTCTCCAGTGTATCACTCTTAAAACCAAGCAAATTTTCAATATCTTCAAAAGTGATGGACCTTTCTTCATTCTTCAACCTAAACTCGTGGCATGGTACTTCTTCCTCATCAATTCTTCTCTTTACTACCTTCATAGTCGTCATTATCTCCATGGCGATTTCTCCATGCACGTGCACCGGAACACCATCGAAAAATTGCCTCCACCCGAGGTTTTTCAATAGCCCATAAATGTCACCATAGAATCCCAATCTTTGCAGTGCATCATCATCAAAATCGGTGTTTGCTTTCAACCTTCCTCTTAGATTCTTGAGCCTTGCTTCTTCTTCCTTCGACAAGATGACAAACTCATATTCTGAAATTTTTGGCTTGTACGGTGGTGGTGCAGTTGTTCTTGTGGAATGTCGAGGTGGAGGAGGTGGTGCGCCAGCACGTCCACGTGGTTCAGTAAACCGCATGGAGGTACTTCTTGGGTCTTGCATCCCACCAAGGAGGAGCATGTCACTCCTCGGTGCTGGGTTGTCTTCCTCTATGCTTCGCGGCGACTCGGCAACCGAGTGCCTCCGCGAAGAGCTTGCCGATGGTGCATCGGACGCCGATGACCGTGTCTTCTTTCCGGTGATGAAGTTCGTGACACTCCTCCACATGATGCCTTGCTGCACAAACACAAAAACCAATACACCGGGGGTTTCTTACCTATGGAAAAACAATAAATCGAGGGAGAGAGCAAACTAGAAATTGTAGTGAATTTTTGGAGATTATTGGGGCTGATTTTGATTCACGAAATTTTTAGAGGTCTTGCTGGTGTTCTAAGTGGAGGAACTTGAAGAATATAGACTAAGAAATATGTGAGAGACTTACCTGTGAAAGGGGGGCACCAGGGCCCTTAAGAAGAGGCCAGGCCGGCCGCCCTAGGGTGCTTGAGGCCGGCCGGCCTAGGGTCCTCCCTGGCCTCCTTCACATGCCATTGCTCCTATGTCTTTCTGAGATGATTATTGATCCTTGTCCAGTACCTCCACTTGATTTGCACCGTCCAATTCTTATGAACCACATCTTCTTTAGCAAAGTTGTCCACTTGCACATTATTTTCTCCACTTTGTGTTATGCCTTTGTCCTTTGCTTCAATTCCACTCCAAATGTTGCTTTCAATCCTGCAAAAATGAGTGTACCACCATGCATGGCTGCCCCCTTCTTGGATGCCCTTGCTTGTGGTGGTAGGTGGAGAGCACAAAAATCCTTCCCGTGATCTCAATCTTGGTCCTTAGTAGTGATCATGCTTATAAACCCTTCCAAAGTATGTTTAGGTGCTTAACCCCTCCTCTAATCTTGATAAATAATAGCCAACTCAAAGCAAGCAATGAGTTTAAATGAATAATTAGAGGGAAATTTGGGCATCATAAACACTTGTAAGTTGAGAAATATTTTTCCGGCTACGTTTATTTTGATTGCACCGATATTGCTCACTTTCATGAATTGATAGTGAACCTTCCCGAGTTCAACCGTGGGTCATGGGTTTAGGTTCTAATTTTGGCCAAATGAGAGAGATATTTTGAATGAAATAAAATAAATGGGGCTTTACAAAAACTCTAATTCTAGAGAATCAAGACTGAAAATTTCTAAGGTTGCGTGTGCCTAACATGTGTCAAAGAATTTAGAAGAATTTAAGAGCAACGCTTGGCTCTACTCGTATCTTTGTAATAAACAAGTTGGTTCAGCCGTCTTGGAAAGGACGGGCGTCAAAATGGGTTCGGGAATTTGGTTTTGGGTTTCTCAAGAAAAGCAAATAAATCATGGGATGGCTCAAGTCATTGGTTTAGAATAAGAAATCAAATCAAAACGACCGAGCAATATAAACTCCAAATTAAAGTGTTTGACCGAACAACTAATTTAACAATTGTTTACCAAGTCTTGCGTAGCAAAATCTATGACTCACTTACTCAAATGTCTTCAGGGTTGTCCTCCCAGCAGCTTTATTCTTGACTCGGCGATGGGTTGTCCTCCCGGTAGCTTATTATTAAATCGACGAACGGGTTGCTTCCCGCAATGCGCTTCGTTTATAGTCTATAGCTAGACTTCCTTCTTCTCTTTACTTGGGACCAATGCTCGGTGGCGGCGTTGCAGTCTTGGGTACCCACTTTTGCACGATCCTTGGCTTGGGTGTAGGATTATTCTTCGGCTTAGTCATCTTTTTGGTCTTCACAAGCGGGCTTTGAGCTTTTATCTCGACGGATGCAACAAATTCCTTGGTCTCCTTCGCTTCCTTCTTCTTCGGCTCCTCCTTGGTGTCATGTTGCTGAGGTGAAATATATTTAACATTGATCATATTGCATACCTCAAGGCGTGGGCGAATTTTGAACGTGCTCATGGTGCCATTGATGTCAAACTTGATCTCCCCCTTGCTAATGTCGATGTTTGCCCTTGCGGTCTTGAGTAACGGCCTCCTAAGGATGAGAGGCGACTTCGTCCCTTCTCCCATATCAAGAATCACAAAGTCAATGGGGACTAGGTGTTCTCCAATCTTTACGGGTACGTCTTCGGCGATACCCAAAGGATAGCGAATGGAGTTGTCTGCTAACTCTAGGCACATGGCGGTGGGTTCCAGCTCCGGTAGGTGTAGCTTCTCGTACACGGCCTTCGGCATGACGCTCACCCTTGCGCCAAGGTCACACAATGCCCTTTCGAACATGTATGATCCGATCGAACACGAGATGGTTGGACACCCCGGGTCCCTCTTCTTCTCGGGAGCTTGATCAGCGATAGCCGCGCTACATTCTTCTGTCATCTTGATGGTGCCTGGCGGCGGCATCTCGTGCTTGTTTGCAAGGATGTCTTTGAAGTAGCAAGAGTATGTTGGAACTTGTAGAGCGTCCAAGAGCGGCATATTGATGTTCAACCTGCGAACCACTTCAACAATTTTTTTGAAATGCTCATCAATTTTACCTTTGTGGTAACGTGGTCTTGGAGGAAGAATCGTGATATCTTCTTCGATCATCTCAAACTCTGGCTCTTCGGTGAATATTTCCGGTGCGGGAGTAGACGCCTTCTCTTTTGTTGTCATCTCCGCTTCAATACTTGGCTTAGGCTTCCTTGCTCCGGCTGGATGTTCGGGATCTTTGGTCTCCTTCCCCGAGCGAGTTTGAATTGCTTTTGCCGTCTCCGGATTTTGAGTTTGCCCTGGTAATCTTCCTTCATTACTAGGTAGGCGTTCGGCCAGCTGGGTCACTTGTGTCTCTAGCATCTTCATCATGTTGACCACTTGATGGTTAGAGCTTCCGACCTCCGTCACCTTGCGATCAATGTTCTCCAATATTTTGTTCATAGCCTTGAACTTTGTGACGGTTTCTTTGTTGATCTTGCCTTGCTCCTCCATGAACTCCTTCAATTGTATACAAAGAGGCACCGAATTTTGAAGGGAGGAGCTTGCATTAAATTGAGGTCTACTTTGTCCGTAGCGGAAGTTGGATGGAGGGAACCAATCCCCCTTCTTCATATACTCGAGCACTTTAGCCTCCTCCGAACAATTCTTCTGGACATGGCCATGCTCCCCACAATCTTCACATGTAGACCTTGCTTCGGCTGCCTTCAAATCCATAGCATGGGCTTCCTTCTTGTCTACCTCCATCTTCTTCAATTTTCTCATGAGTGAATTGATCTTCCCTTCCAGTAATTCTTCACGCTCCACCTACAAAACACTTTTCGCAACGTCCGCGGACGGTGTCGGATGCAGCCGTCCCGATGATGCCCACGCATTGTTGTGCGCCACCTTCTTGAATAGCTTGAGAGCGTGTATTGGGGTAAGCTCAATGATGGATCCTCCAGCTGATGCGTCGATGATTGCCCTTGATGCCGTCATGAGGCCCTGGTAGAACTTCTGGACTATATCTTCCCTTGAGAACTTGTGATGTGGCACGGCTCGAATGTAGTCGTTGAAGTGCTCATAGGCTTCCGCAATGGTCTCCGTCGGGCTTTGCGCGAAGGTAGCAATCTTGTTGCGCAAAATCTGAGTCTTGCCCGGCGAGTAGAACTCCGTCATGAAAGCTTTCATCAAGGACTCCCAATTTTGCATTGTCTACGCTGATAGAGAATGGAACCACTGAAGTGCTCTCCCAAGTAGAGAGAACAGAAAGAGCCTCGCTCTCACTTGATCTTGAGTTACTCCTTGCATGTCGAAGGTGCGGCATAGTTGGATGAATGCTTGAAGGTGAAGGTTGGCATCTTCTTTTCCGGTGAAGGGCGAGCTTTGCACCATACGGATGGTTGAAGTCTTGATCTCGAACGGTCCTCCAATATCACCGAGGTCTTGGATAAGCAAATCCTTGATGTCCGAGATGCATAGCTCTCCGATCGTACGTTCCGGTGGTGCCTCCTTTGGACTTGATGGTGGAGTTTCTTGAGGTGTAGACGACAAACTTTCGGTCTCGCCTTTCGGATCTACTAATTCCAGCTTCTTAGCTTGTGCTTCGCGTCTCCTTCGCCTGTAAAGTTTTTCTGGATCATCCACAAAATTTTTCGGTATGTTGGAGAGGTAGCCATCCATCTCCTGCTAGGGTTAGTGAAAGCAAAATATATACAAGATCTAAAAGAAAAGATAGAATAAATAGAAAGTAAAACAAAACTTAGATTAGATTGATTTTTGTGGATTAGATCTATTTTTGATAAAGAGAACATGAGAGATCTAAACGAGAGAAATCAAAAAGAAAAATAAAAAAAGAAATATTTACGAACGCTAGTCAAATCGGATCTTAATCGATAGTTCTCCGACAACGGCATCAAAAAAGCTTGTTGACGGCCCTTAGACACGTCAATCGTGAACCACAAGCACATAGATCAGTTGTAGCTCTTCCCTTAGAGTACTCCCCAAGGTTTATCAATCCGTGGAACTAAAGACATAAGAAACAATCTAACTAGCATAGAAATCCTTTGACTTGAAGAGGGTTGCAAAATGAATCTAATTTAGTAAACACCAAACACCAAAAGTAGCAAGAGAGAGTTAGAGATAACCAATCTAGATCGCCTAGATCATGCATATGTTGTAGCTCCGAGCCAAATAGAGTGAAATAAGATGGATGTGAATCTCAATAAGAAACATCTTTAAATCATGACCTCCGGTCAAACTCCCGAGAGCCCCACCTTATATGGGATCATACTCTGTCACGGTGCTCCCTATCGGCGTGGGTAACTTAAGGGCACGTTCACAAGTTAACGTGTCGAACCACTTGGTAGATCCGGTATGAACCTCTAGCCACCATGGCTACAAGAAGACCCCAAGCAATCTATCTCGAGAATAGATTGGAGAAGAAGCAAAACCAAGAGAGAACAAAATCATAGAAAGTGGCACTTGATCACTAAAGATTCGGAAATAGAAATAACTTCACCACAATGTAGGAAATAGCGGGCTATGAAGTTTAGCGGTAGCCTTCTCTAAAAGCTACATAAAGCTATAACGGGCTATAGCGAAAGCTAAATTATTTAGCGGAATGATAAAATAACCAATAATCACATAAAAATTATAAGCATCATTTATGTAATACCCAAAAATCGACTCTAACACGTCTCTTAGATGTCCAACGGGCCATGCTATGTTATCTAGGGTCCACCCTACGTTCATTTAGTTGTATCAATTTTTTTGACGGCATCTTTGAGGGTCTGACATCACTAAAATCTACTCGCCACTTGACATTTAGCGCCGCTAAATCTTGCAAAGGCCTTTTTAGCGGACATTTAGCACCGCTAAATCTCATAAAAACCCCTTTATCGGATATAGCGGACAAATGTTGTATAGCGTAGCGGTAGATCTCCTAAAAAGCTAATAGCGGGCTATTTCCTACATTGCTTCACCATGAATGATAGTACATCACAAGATCACCATCGGGATCCTACCTTGATCTTGATGATCCTAGCTCCAAAACTCCGACATGGTCTTCCGCACAGGGTTCCTACGTCGGCTAGGGCAGAACCCTAGACAATTAGCACGGCCCTCAGCTCTCCGAAAGATGTTCCTCTAGCTTCTCTACTCCTCGGCGTTGAATGGTGAATAATCCTCTCCATGGCAGATGGCACGGGAGCTATTTATAGCCCTAGGAAACCCTAGGTCGAAGGGGAGGTCGAGACACCGCAGGAAGGGCCTGGGCCGGCCGGCCTGGCCTCTTTCCTGGCCGCCTCTTCCTCATCTTTCTCTTCAAGTCTTTTGGAAGCTTTAGCAGTTGTTCCCTCTAAGCATATGGGCCTTTGGACGTCGTTTGATTCGGGATATCTTCGAGATAAGAATGGGAAGTAGATGACCTTCCAAATTCTCCATTTGATTTGCCTTGATCCCGAAGTCACTTGATCTTATCTTGAAGCACTTGCCTTTCAAATATTCTTGGAGGATGGTTCACCGAAGATGAGCACGAACAGGGCTTGAAACACCTTGGGCCGGCTGGCCTAGGCTATGTGGGGCCGGCCTGGCCTGGCCTTCTCCTCGGGCCTCTGACCTTCATCTTTTACCGTGTTGTCCTTGGTCACAAGCCTTATCCATTTATGCTCCAATTTAGTCCAAAAACCTGCATAAACAGAAATCCTCCAAAAACACATGCATATGCGAAAATGTCCCGGCTATAGAGTATGATCAATAGTTTAGATATCAAATTCATGCCATTATTGAAGATAAACAAGAGTAAAAAGGTGTCGCTAAGGAGCGTCAACATTACCAAAATGGTATAGCAACATAATGCAGAATTGAGACCAAGTCAACTTAGGTAAACGACACTCAATCGACTGCAACCATCTGGCTGCAGAATCAGAGAATTGCATGATAGCAAGACGGATCCAAAGTGACTGATCAACAGCTAAAATATCGAAGTAATTCTCGGCGTGGGAGATCCACAACTTGGGGTTAGCACCATCAAACTTGGGAAAGGGCATCTTAGGTAGTCAGCCAAATTTGGAAACCGAGCGATTTGCGTCAAATTCAGGCGACCAGTTGTGCAATTTGGGGGAGGCTGAGATGGGTTCACAGGATTCGTACCCTTGACCGGGAGAGGAGTATAGGTCACCGGCCCGTACCTAGTCTCCCGGTGATGATCATCGTCGCAGTGCCCATGAGGGAAGTCGGCGGTCGATCCGGCAGGTGGGCGCGCGGTCGCCAACTTGGGGTTGGTGAGCAGCCCGGGATTGCCCACTGAACTCTCCACCACCACACGATCTACTTGCTTGTTGAGCTTGGTGACTTCGAGCTTGAGATCCTCCACGGCGAGATCCACCGTCGGCTTCCAGGCCTCGAACGCCGAGGTCGCCTTGGCCAGCGTCGCCTCCAGTTCGCCGACACGCTCATCGCGCTTGTGCTCGTAGCTGTCGAGACGTTGATCCAGCTTCACATCAATCTCCGAGAAACGCTTCTGAATCTCGTCCAGGATAATCTTCAGGTTGGGATCCATCGCACCCAGCTGGTGTTGGAGACGGGTGAAGTGTGGATGGGGTGGCGGCGGCGAATCCAGGATGATGAATCTGATACTAGGATTGTTAGGGTAGCATGGGGAATAGGGCAAGTAGAACGGGGAAGAAGAACAGAGTAGGAGATCAGAGGTCAGATTCAGAGTAGCATCAGGATTTAAGTTTTACAAGCATGGCTCTTCTTTCCTCTTCCCTCTATTCTTATACGCATACAACTCACGCAATCCATTCTGGGCCGACAACATGCCTGTTGGGCTTGACTTCACGACGCGGCTTCTGAGATAGCTCCCTGCTTCGTCACCTGGGCCTGGCTTGATGGTGACATGTTCATCGACCTCGCCGCCGAGCTCGGCGGCGCTGCCGGAGGCGGTCATCGACTTGACTTGCGACGTGATCGCGCTGCCGTACTCGTCCGGCACCACGGGGCTGCCCAAGGGGTCATGCTGTCGCACCGTGGGCTGGTCACCAGCGTGCTGCTGCTCGTGTGAGCGCTGATCTTAGGAAGGAACGACGTGTGCTCGGTATCCCTGTAGTCGGCGGGAAGCCGCGCGTGTTCCTCATGGGGCTGCACGTGGACGGTGTACGTGGCGAGCTCACCGCCGGCGACGTCGGCCACGGCCACGAGAAGGATCGTATACGTCGTCGCCAACCAGGCCGCGCTATGGGTTGTCAGGAACACCCAGGAACGCCTAGAATGCTCGCCCTCTCTTTCTCTCTGGACAGCAGCTCAAGGAAGAAGAGGAACAATGGCTTTTCCAGCGACGAACGCCGTGGCGCAACGGACGCCTGTATCTTGGCCTTGTTTTTTCACTGGAATGAAACACGCACAGGTTACAGAGGAGAACAGGGTACTAATAGGCCCGAGCACGCTCCTGGAGCTAGCCTCCATGCCGGCCTTCTCGCTACGATCCACAGCTTCCGCACGACGTCGCCATGGCCACACGTTCGCCCGGACGACTCGGCCATACGCTACGGACCCGCGACACGCACGCCACCTCCCCAACGGACTCCGTCTGCACCCAACACGCCACACCGACGCGTCGTCCGCAGCCCTCCTGCAGCACACGCTCGGGCCTGGCGACACACGCCACACGACACACCAAGCCGCCATGGGCACAGCTCAACTGCAGCTCGTGCCCGGCTCAGCGACAGACAACACACACGTTCACGACGCACGCACACAGCACACACACACATGAATGCATACATCAAGCTTATCTGCTTATGCCAACAAGGGTGAGCCCCGGCATGGCGTCGGTGGCGTGTTGAGGGTGAGCGCTGGCATGGCGTCGGTGCTTGCGCTAGGCGGCGTCTCGTGGACGATGGTGCATGCGGGAGCACTGGCCCAATCCTGCAGCCGGCTATGGTGTGCGCACCCTCGATGGCCGTCCTGTGGAGGTTTTACGTATTCGAACTTGCGTGCAGGCTCCGGCAGACGCCTGAGGCCTGCCTCCCGTGGTATATAGGCTCGCAAAGCCCAGCAGAATATTGCGGGAGTGGAAATAGATCCTGACGGGCTCTGCAGCGCTGCAGGAATAATTAAACTAGCGGCTGAGGCGGCCGCCGGCGGGCGGGCCTGCCTGCATCTTTTTTTTTTTGAGTAACGGGAGATTCATTCATAGCTGTACCGGGATTACAATCAGCACTCACCAGGCTTAAGACTGTCTCCAACAGTCTACCAAAAGGAGACCCAAAACCAAAATGGGTCTCTGATGGTACTGTTTCAGTCTTCAACAGAGTATCTATACCAAACCCAAAATGGGTTTTCAGGAGAGACACAACCCAAATCTGATTATCCTCTCTCCTGAAGATTCATTCGCAGAGAGAGTTCTCTTTTGGGTCTTATTGTTGGAGAAGACCAAAAATGGGTATGAAACTTTTTGACTGTAGCGCTATATACAAATAAAGAATAGGTCTTGTATTTTGGGTCATTTTGTTGGAGATAGTCTATCACGCCCTCCGGGGTAACATGCCACCTCCCCGATAGTACATCACCTGAGACCTGCTTCGCCAGAACATGTGCAATCCTATTACAAAGTCCTGGAGCAAAAAGCTTAACTCCCGTATCTCCCTCATCACCGTGAACACACTGGACCTCTGGTTTTCACCTGCGTACCAAAGCCGCCCCAATTCCTGGCAGTCCATTTCCAGATGTACTTTTTGCACCCGTCTTTCCCCCCTCTGCCGCTGCTAGGCTGAACTGACGGCAAATAAGTGTCCCTTCCTTCGTTGTCATGTAAATTATCCTTATATGTCGGCAAATAAATTTGTTTGACTGTTGATTTCATAAAGTTCGATGCATAAATAAAAACTATAAAGCCAATTGTTCTTCTGCTTAGTATGTATTTATCAATTGAACCTGATGTTCTCGCTAGCTAGTTTGCCCAAGCGTGTAAAACTGGACAGAGTTTCCTGACAGACCTTGGATGTGTCTTTGTACTCTCTCTCTCTCTCTCTCTCTCTCTCTCTCTCTCTCTCTCTCTCCGTGTGGGACTGTGGGAGTGGGAGCGACGACCGAGCGAGGTCTTCAGGAAGGAGCACGCCGGTGCAGTGGCACACGTTCTCTCTTGGAATGGGTCGAGTTGACTGACTAGCGAACGACTATGGTCGATATGTAACCCAAATTCACGATAGCTAGGCTGGTAGTTTTAGCGGTCGCGACGAAGAAAGAACGGTGGAAACCAGAGCCCTATCTAGAAGGGTTATCGTACACCACGCAAATCGATCGATTTAATTTTACTAGCTAGTCAAAGTCACCGCTTGTAAGGGATACAACTGGGAAATGCCAAAAACACTTGACTATGTGTGAGCATCTGTGAAGTCAAGTCACCCCGAAGAATGCTTCCCCCACTCACATCGACGAACAGTACACCACCACGTAAACATCTATACATACATGACGGTAGCAAAATGCTTCCCCCACTCCAAAAATAGAAAAAACAATGGCAAGCACGTTGCGCTATCTTAGCGTAATTGCATACACGCACAACTTGCAGAAGTTAGGAAATAGGAGAGACGTGGTAGTCGTTGTCACGCTGCTGATGCTCCCGCTGTTCGGCGGCGCCGCCGCACCAGCAGCGGCAGCCACCGGCGGGCCGGGGAGTAATAACCCTAACTGCACGAGGAGGTGCGGCAACATCGACATCCCGTACCCGTTCGGCATCGAGCTCGGCTGCTACCACGCCGCCGGCTTCAACCTCACCTGCAAGAACAGCTCGCACGGCCACGGCCCACCTGATAAGCTGTTCCTGGGCGACGGCACGGTGCAAGTGCTCGATATCTCGGCTCCCCTTGGCACCGTGCGCATCAACAGCAGCCGCGTGCAATTCACACGTGGCAGCGGTGGTGGTGATGGCCGCACCGTGACTGGAACATGGGGCCTCGGCATCCCAGAAAACGGGCCCTACTTCCTGTCGGAGGACACAAATATGCTACGGGTGGAGGCCTGCAACGTCCAGGCCATCGTGCGTGGAGGAGCAGAGAACAACTTGGTCGCTTCTTGCAGCGTTGTATGTCCGCCGGCTTACCAAGACGGTAACTTATTTGGGATTCTTGTTGGGGTTCGTGGTGGCTGCATAGGCATTGGATGCTGTCAGGCAAACATCTATGTAGGCTATACTTTCTACGACATCCAGATCAACAAGCTTGACGGGCCATTCGATGATGGAGAGTTAAACTCGATCTACATAATTGACCGGGGTTATAATGATACCAACGACACTGCAAACAACGCGCCTCCTGAAGCCATGCCGACGTTAAACTGGACAGTAGAATATAATAGGACATGTCCTAAAAATATGTCTGCCCCAGAATGCCGCAGTGCCCACAGCTCTTGCCTAAACACGACAGATGTGTTGGGTCCTGCTACAGGGTATAGGTGCCAGTGCGATGATGGATACCAAGGCAATCCTTACATCGCCGATGGATGCAGAGGTACTGTAAAAGAGTAAGTAAAATGCTCAATTAATACCCTTGAGCTACATGAATCTGCAAGCTTATTAACTCAAATTCCTAATTAATGTCCATGCATGTGCTCGTTTAGATATAGATGAGTGCAGACATTCAGAGCCCAACCCTTGTTACGGCAATAACTGCACGAATACGCCGGGAAGTTTTATTTGCACGTGCTTTGGTGGCTACCAGGGCAATGCTTCTGTCCCAAATGGATGCCAAGGTACCACAATGCAACTCAGATTGATGACTGCACCTTAATACTACTATAAAACCCAGTTTTAAGCTTACCTTTGTATCACCGTGTCACACTATAAAGATATTTAGCTTTCGCAAAGAAAAATATAAAGATACTTAGCATGCTGATTTAGTTGTATCACTTCGTCAACGGCATTGCATTAACAATAATGCTCACCGAATGGTACGATGTTGAAGGAAGGGCAATACAAATTTCTAGAACCTTCCCCAAAACTCATGATCTATGATATATATTTGCTATGGAGAAATTAAGAACAGTATAGAATATAGATATTTGTCTAGAAAGTCTCTAGAAAGGAGGTCACTTGTTTCAACCTCATGATCCCCCTTGACCTATAAATAGATACCCCCTACCTTGCCATGCCATTTATCCATGAGCATGGTAGATAAGAGTAAAGGGCTAGTGAAGGGTGAGTGCTAGGATAGCCACTAAAAGAAGGTGTTGTACACTCTTGTGTAATATTGTTGTGTTATAATAAAGCTCTGTTGTTGTAAGTGCTAGTCTCCCAGTTAGGCTATATAATTTCTATGTACTTAGTGCATAAGTTGTGATCCATCGAAGGTTGGTTATGTCACCCAAGATCACAAAGGTCTAGGCTTCATCTGTTGGTAGGCTCTGCCACCCGGAAGCCAGCTTCATCAGTTGGTAGGCTCTGCCACCCGGAAGTGAGAAGGCTTCCTGCCTTAGAAAGGACCCAGCTCACTATGTATATTGAAATTAAAGGGACTGGCCAAGTTTAGAGCAGTTTGATGTGTCTTAGGTGTAGGTCCTCAATTTAGTGGGTATTAGGGCCCCCATTCTCAACATATGATAATGCTTCTCTTTCCAATATAGATTGTGCTAACGTTTCTGCTTTGCTGTGCAAATATTTTCCAGACATAGACGAGTGTCAGAACCCGAAATCACATGGCTGCTATGGAACGTGCCTAAATCACCTGGGAACTTTTCAATGCCAATGTTCTAATGGAACCTATGGAAATCCTTTCACAAAAGATGGGTGTGTTACAATAACGAAGAAGAATTCCTTCACAGGTGACAAGCCACTATATATGCAGTGGCTGCCTATTAGCTTATTTTTCATTTTACTACCATCAGAGGATTACATGTGCTCCTTTTCGAATATGAAATTAAACCTGTGTTCCCAGTTCCCATACTACAAATCTTTTTTGTTATGATTCCAACTCATTCATTTAACCCATCCATTTTCCCTTCTCAGGTTTAAGCATTGGGCTAGGAGTAGGCGGTGGAATAAGCCTTTTGCTAGCACTAGGCACCCCCTTCATAATACGTAAAATTAAGCTGCACAAGGCGAAAAGAATGAGGGCGAAATTTTTCAATCAAAATCATGGGTTATTATTGCAGCAGCTAATATCACACAATGCGGGCATTGGAGAAAGGATGATTATTGCCTTAAGGGAGCTAGTAAAGGCTACGAACAACTTTGATAGAGCACGTGTGATTGGTGGAGGGGGGCATGGTGTTGTGTTCAAAGGAATAATAGATCTAAAGGTCGTGGCAATCAAGAAATCAAGGATTTTAGTTCAGAGAGAAATTGATGAATTCATAAATGAAGTTGTTGTTCTTTCTCAAGTGAACCACAGAAATGTGGTGAAGTTATTAGGATGTTGCCTCGAGACAGAAGTTCCACTTCTAGTTTATGAGTTCATCTCAAATGGAACCCTTTACCAACATCTCCATGTTGAAGGACCGATATCACTACCATGGGTTGACCGAATAAGAATTGCATTGGAAGTTTCTAGAGCTCTGTCCTACCTACATTTAGCTGCTTCAATGCCTGTATTTCATAGAGATATTAAGTCCACCAACATACTTCTAGATGACAGTTTAACAGCAAAAGTATCTGACTTTGGAACTTCAAGATACATCCCAATTGATCGAACTGGAGTAACTACGAGGTTCAAGGAACAAAGGGTTACCTAGATCCCATGTACTATTACACAGGTCGACTAACGGACAAGAGCGATGTTTTTAGTTTTGGTGTTCTACTTATCGAATTGCTAACTAGAAAGAAGCCATTTGTCTATCGCTAGGAACATGGTGGCAACCTTGTTTCACATTTCAGAAAACTCCTCACAATGGGTAACCTTGCTAGCGTTATAGATGGTCAAGTCATGGAAGAGGAAGATGGAGAAGTTCGAGAAGTAGCCGCAGCAATGTGTACTAAACTGAGGGGAGAAGACCGGCCTACAATGAGAGAAGTGGAGACGACACTTGAAAGCATACTGGTTAAGAAGAAGCAGGTTCCATGTATTACAACAACAAGAAGGCATGATGAGGTTGAAGCTCCGGTTCACTACATGTCAATTGAACTTGTTACAAACGAAGCAGGCGGGCAATACACTACTGAAGAAGCGAATGCTAACGAAGTAAGTAGGCAATACACTATGGAAGAAGAGGTATTGTTATCCGCAAGCTACCCACGATGAACCTTTACGGTCATGTGCGGCAACGAACTTCCTTCATGCTTCTAAAAACTGTCTGGTAAATCTTTCAATGGGGATTGCATTTGTTTGATTGTTGATTCCACATAATTCCTTTCGTGAGTACTATTAAAGCAGTACTATTGTGTAGTGTTTGCAATGAACTCTTAATTTGTTTTACCATTTGCTGGAACTGCCACGAAGTTTAAAGCAGAACAATTGATGTATTCCCGCTCTCGCGTAAAAATATTATTGGAACAGCTTAACCTCTACAGTAGCCTGGGTAGTCGGGTTCCATTATATAGTCTAGTCCCATATAATCATAATTACATAACACTAAGGTGTCCTACTCAGACTAAAATATTATAGTCATAGTCTATTACAACTCATACTCTACATCCCCACTCATAGCGGGCGCGAAGCGGACGATTTCGACTGAATTTGAAGTTATGGTCGTCGTCGTTGTAGCCGCATATAACTGAAGCCACAAAGTTATTGTGATATTTGTAAAGACGGGGCTGCAATTATAGAAGAGATACCACCAGGCACAAGGGAAGTATGGGCCCCGGCTCTCCGGGAACACAGCCGACATGGGAACAACACTACCACCGAAACGACCGGCCACCACGGATCTTGCCAAGGCCCACACCTCCCTCCCCCAGCACGCACTGGGGAAGGACGGGGCCTGGACCTCCGGGGTGGCCTGGGGGTGGGGCGCTGACACGTAGTGCAGTGGATGAGGGGAGACGACTACCAGCGCCTGAGCCAACGAGGAGGAGAAGAGGACACGATGTCGTAGGCACGAACGCAAGGACAAGCTCGCGTGGATCTAGATCTAGGGAAGGAGAGGAAGAAGGGAGAGGAAAAGGGAGGGGAGAGAGGGGAGGAGGAGGGGGGCGCCGTTGCCGCCCAAGGGCCGTGGCACCGGTAGCTAGCAGAGCACCTCACTCCAGCCGACCGTGCGACCAAAGCCACGGGGTGGGCACAACCGGGGGGAAAGGGAAGGAGAAGGGAGGAAGGAAGGGGGAGGAGGGAAAGGGAAGGGAGGAGCGAAGGGGAAGGGCCGCGGCAGCGGCGGAGAGCGGGGCTATGTTCTGTGCTGAGAGAGAACCAGCGGAACTGTCGACCGCTTTCTCAACAAACATTTCGCTCAAGGCGAGCATTCCTGACTTTCAAAGGTCAAATACATTGCTACACATAAACATTCTAATAGGTTGTCTCATTGAATTCCACATAGGATTCCTGATAATACGGAGGAAAGAGAGAGGTGAGAGAACGAGATGGTTCTTTCGTGAGTCAATCGCCTCAAAGCAAAAGTTTAGGACTATAAAATCGCACAATTACCATTTTACAAGTTGTTGCTGCCATGCAACTTATAAATATTTATTTTTTATACACAATTAAGAAATTACTTAATACATAAGACAAATTAAAAGACAACACATTACAGAGTGTCAAACCACCTATTCGATAGTACCAGTATACTTGCCCTAATTTCAGCAGTAGTAGAGAGAGGACGTTGTTAAAATCAGAGGCCAATTGATCTAGATGGTTATCCTGTAACACGAGTCAGTCAACTATGTAACACGAGTCAACGTAAGTCAACTAGTCAGAGTCACAGATTGTCCGAGGGACTCCTGTCTTCGTCGACGGAAGCGACGAAATTCTGAGCATAAAAAATCAGTCCAAGTCAAAGCTGCTGCGGTGAAGTATTCTGGATGGAGGAACAATATATGGCAATTTTCTTATATGCCACAAAAAAAAATTTGTAATCTCTTATATGCAACGATGTTTCTATGACACGTACGTGGGATCTCTCACATCACTGACAGTAACATATCAGGGATTTTGGATGGAGTTTAACCAGTGGCACGTGAGGTACTATTCCGCAACAATATACACGTTCTGTGTAGAGTAACGAGGAGTGCGCTCCCCTGGTGCACTCGCAAATTAAAAGGAAAATGCAGGTATGCGTTATTGCCATTATTCTGCCTTCAGATAGAGTGCGCAATCGCCAGCCTAACCACCTCAATGAACCAAAAGCAACAGCACAAAGACGCAGGAGCATATATCCGAAACGGGTAGCCATCGCAGATTAAGTACCACTACCAACCAACCATCTGATGATAGGGGCAGCGACAATCAGTTTCCTACACACTGCAATCGACACGGCTAAACATGTTTAAGCTGCCTCTAATGTACACTACTGAGCCAACCAGGAGGCTCCTAGCAACAACGGTCTACAGAGACAAGGAGTGTCAGCAACAAGCCCAGCCTTATTCGGCGGTACACCCCAGAACCTACAAGTTACTGCCTTCAGCGGGTGGATCCACATACAAAGCTACTTAAAATACAGGGGATTTCCTAAGCCAGACAAGGTAAACATGTACAATCTTACGGAGCCATTGTCATGTCAAATACAATTAGACAGTTAACTGTCTACTCGAGCAACTTCTGAACCTGCAAATGGAAACAAGGAAACCCACATTACAACAAGTAGAAACTACGTCAAGAAAATAGTAGAAACATTGAAAGAGAAGATCAAAAAATCAAGTGGGGAAAGTATTTCATAGAAGATTAGCAATGATCCAGTGATCCACTCTCTAAGGTGTACAAGAAAATGACAGGATGAACTTAATTCCAATACAGAAATGGATCTGAAAACATCTATATTTCAACTGTCAAGGTGTTGACCAAAATGTTAAGATGTCGAAGGGTTTATGATAAACAACAATTGGCACACCTGCATACGATCACTCAACAATTGGCATCCCTTATGTTTCCTATTACACTTTGTAAGAAATGACAACAACTACACAAACATCTAAATATGCTTTGCCGAGCAATGATTATCCCATCTCCATAAATGACAAGCTATCCATGAAAACATGCATCTTATTCAAATCACAAAATCAACACTTCAGACCCAAGATGGCTGGCAGGTGTGATCAGCCATCGCCAGGTTAATTTATAACATTAGGCTTGTTTGCGATTGATGCGATTTTTTGTGCTTTATCTAATGAATAATTACTTAGACGCTTGTCAACTCCAGGAGTTTGCGGCTATGACAGTCAGGCCCTGTTTAGATTGGCAACTTTTGCCGGCAACTGGCAACTTTTTTCACACTGACAACCGTGCCCTCTCTTACAGAACACGCTTCCCAATGGCAACTTTCTTTCCAAACTTCATCAAACTTTCCCAACTAAACAGGCCCTCAAAAAAAAATAAGGCTAGCAAATCATAAAATAGGAAGATGTTCTTTTGACATAGGAAGATGTTCTTTTGGATAAGTCACCATAATATCAAGCAGAACCTTAGTGGGACATCATCACAAAACAGGCTCTGGCATCACAAAGTGTGTACCTCAAAAAAAACATAGGGACTTGAAAGGTCCATTTTTGTTAAAGTTTGCTTAAAGCAAATCATGTTTAGAGATTTCCAAATAACAGGAAGAACCTCAATGGGGCTTAAGCAAACAAAGAACCTCTCCAGTAGACTTCCCAAATCCCAACAAAGAATAGTCATAACCATCAATGTGCCAAGAAATTTCCTTGCAACAACTAAATTAGACTCGAATAACTAGGACCACCGGATGATTCTCTTGAATGAGGGAATGTTCAATGATGCAGCTGATTACATGCATATATCATATATTCATCTAATATAGTAAGAGTCAGCTGTTTCATTCCTACAGCCAGCATTATGGGTAAGGGGGGTACACTGATCTGTGGATGAGGCTCTTGATCTTGCTGTCAATGCAAGATTCTGAAGCTTACACTGCAATACATACAGAACAGGATGGAATCCATGGTTGTATTCTAGTAGATAATATGATAACGGCAACAGAGCAAAACTTTGCTAACAGTGGGTAAAACAGGGAGACAACACAAAATAGCAACAGTTGAGACCATGTGGTGCAACAATGTTTCCATAAATACATCGGATTACCAAACAGGCATGCACCTGCTGCCACATGGCTACAACACAAATAGCACAGTGCATGCAGCCTGGTTAGTAGTGCCAAGAAGATAAGCATGGTGCTTGCTCCAAGGCTAACATCCCCAGCTTCCATGGCCGACATATCAACACTACCTTGCTAGCCATTGTCTTGAAAATAGTGGAACCCAGGATTTATGGGCAAGGCCTTACAGCCAAGGTTCGCCATCCCATCAGTCAGTCAAGCCCGCATTCATGTTATACATGGCCTTTTAGTGGAACCCAGGATTTATGGGCAAGGCCTTACAGCCAAGGTTCGCCATTCCATCAGTCGGTCAAGCCCGCATTCATGTTGTACATGGTTCTAAGGCCATGTGAACAAAGATGTAAAAGACAACGAGGTATTTGAAACAGTTCCCTATTCCGCCATAAAAATACAGATCACCATCTAATATTTCCTTGTAGCAATAAAAAAAATCCAGAGAAACTAACAAAAAAATATCTTTAGGAATCAGGTGGAAACCAAATAAATGAGCTAATTCTCTGAGGCCATGAGAACAAACACGGGTAGATCTAAAAGACACGAGGTGTTTGAAATAGTTTCCTATTCCGCCATGAAAATAACTTCCAGAAAACTAACAAACATAAATTACATTTTTAGGAATTGTTTTCCGAATCAGTTGGAAACCGAATAAATGGGCTAATTCATTTTAGGTGAAAAAGTACACTTCCTATCTATAAACTTCACAGAGGCATATACATACAGGCACCAAGCAAGAGACACAGGGCACAAAGTCATGAAATCTTAGAACACCAAGAATCATTTTTTTATCTTCTTCACACCTCATGGTTCTTTCTATTATGGGTCTAGTTTCCTAATGCAATTTCATAACATCGCCATCAGTTTGACCTCATACTTAGCGGTGCACAACAAATAAGCTCCCGATATCCCCATGTAACCAGATAGTAGGGTAGGTAACTGTACAAGGACCGGTAAAAGTGAACTAGAACATGGCAACTGACCATAAATATTGCAACATACTCCCTCCGTCCCAAAAAGAATAATGTTCTAGAATTTTTCAGACAGTTAAGGATAAACAGAAAAGACGCATGTGCCCCTAACTAAAAGAGCACGTTGAGGTGGATAGAGAATACTCGCACCGTTCGCTGATTCGACTTAGTGCTGCATATGGTAGTTGATGTGATCTAAATCCTAAAACATCAATCTTTGTGGGACAAATTTTGAATCCCAGAACATAATTCTTTATGGGACGGAGGGAGTAGATGCTAGTTACTGCAAAGATTATTTATTCCGCATGAGTTATCACGTGCAAAAGAATTTCAGAAGCATAACGTCTAGGAGTTCCCGCACAACGAAGTACAAATATTGTCTGTCTCTTTCAATATTACTCGCAACATGAGTACTGCATGAAAAGGTAAATATGTACAACAGTACCAGCATAAAAATTTCATATTGAAGTTTACCTATATCTCAAGAAGAATTGCCAGCACCAGATCCATCTGAAGAGGAGCTATCACTGTCTGAATCTGCCAAAAGAATGGTAGATGATCAGGCTACTATGCTGCTTCTACATTTAATTACTGCTAACGCAAACACCTTGACGTAGCATTTATGAGCTAAACGACAGCAAGGGAAGTTGAGGGAAGTATTACCACTAGACGACGATCCTGAATCACTGCTGGAGCTGCTTGAATTGCTTGAACTACTCGCATTTTGTCTATTCTCATCATTTTGCTCTGGCGCAGCTGTTGCCAGTTGCTCGCCTGCAATAGAATCTGTTTGCCAAAAAAATTATTTTCTCTTATTCTTAATGTGCTTTTAAGATAAAATAGAAAATAGGGCTAACCTTTCTCAATTTGCTTCGGAGATTTTTCACCAACAATGGGTTCTTGGGTGAATTGAGCCTGCAAAGCATCAAACAGTAGTTTTCAGTATTAATTAAGATTTATAGTTTTTTCTTTAAACAATAGTACATTGCCAAAAATGAATGACGGAGTGCTCATACTGGTTGCGGTTGTTGTACAGAGTGCTGTGCGCGCAACTCTGCATCTTGTTTGGCAAGCATTGCACGTTCTGCTTTTCTCTTTTGCTTGCTCAGGTTCTTCTTGTAGTTAGCAACAAACCTGTCGAGCTCCCAAAGAGTCTCAGCATCCATGCTATCAATTTCAACCTCAATCTCGTCATCATGCTGCCTAACTGATAGATTTTTGTTCTTAATGACCTGTACAACAGCATCAAGCTTCTCTGGGGGCAAATTCTGGAGGTTCTCACTAAGCTTGCGCTTCTCATCTATTGTCATGTCCCTCTTATTTGGATCCTTTGCCCTTGGTTTCTTCATCGATGGAGTCCGGGTATAAGTGGGAGTATGACTGATTGGCCTTGAAGAGTCCAACGCCATGTGGTGTCTCATGGAATCTGACCTCTCTAGGAAGCGCAAGTCAATCGGTGGAGGCGGAAACTTCTTTGGCAACGGAGGGCACGACGCGAGATAGTTAACCTCAGCCTCAATCTCAGGCCACTGTGCCTCAAAGATTCCAGACAACTGCTCTGCCATGAAATGCACATCCTGTCCCTTGGGATTATATGTCATTGCATTATGGAAAGTGAGCCGCACATCATCAGCAAACTCCTTTGGGTTCCTGTACAGCCCCCGGCTGAGCCGCGTTCTTATCGTGCCAAGATCCATTGGGTGCTTGATGATTGTAAAATAGTCATGCAAACCAAGTGCAACAGCATCAACAGGCTTGTTGAACACCCACCCAAACTTGTGCTTCATTAGCCGGCTTAGAAGCGATGAGGACTTCTTGAATGCGTGTGAGTATAACCTCCGTTCAGCATCAAAGTCTGCGCCACGAGATTCTAGGGACCTGTGTTTCTTCTTGTGGTGCTTGGATTTCTTGCGCCCATGTGAATCTGAGGGCGGGATCCTATCCTTAGCAAGCAAAAACTCAGAGTTTTGATACAATTGATTAGCCTTAGGCGTCCGTTTCTCCTTCTCAAATGTTTCATTATGAACTAAAGACACGGTTAGTGGCCTACGCTGCAGCAGCGAGCGGACAGGTGGAACCGCAGTAGTGAGCTGCGCGGACAAGGGCGTTACCATATCACCAGCTGAGAATTGCGACTGCACGTACCCAGCGTCCACCACCTGCTGCTGTGGCACCACCACCAGGGGCAAAGGCGCGGGCGTGGAAGCTTCCTGCTGCGCCAGGGCCTCGGCAGCATCCTTGAGGCGCTTGGAGAGCACGCGCACCTGGTCGAGCTCCCCCGCCAGCCTTCGCCGCAGCTCGCTCCTCACCCTGCGCTTACGTGCCTTCTCGGCCTTCTCAGCAGCTAGGGCCGCCCTGTCCTCGCCGTGGCCGTTGGGAACGACGCCGCCGCCGCCCTGGTTCTGCCCCGACAAGGGGTCCCCGGAGGCGGCACCGCGTTGCCCAGGCGGCGTCGGGGAGAGAGTCGAGGCAGCCGCAACCAGATCGGACCGCGCCGCAGCGCCGCCGGCCTCCCCGCGGCGGATGGAGCGGCGAATCGAGGATAGGGTTTCGGAAAGGGGATTAGGGTTAGGGTCGGCGGCGGGGGCAGCGG
>CM014275.1:9172335-9187017 GCA_004135705.1 Alloteropsis semialata
TTTCATCAAATAAGGTGCCATATAAGGTGTCATGCCCCTATCGTACCCATGGAGACGCCTACGAGTCGACGTGACGCGGCAACGGCGTCCGGCGTCCGCTTGTTAACCGTTCGAAGTGGGCGCGGCGGCGGCTGTGGCCTGGCGGCGGCAGGGCAGGATGGGCACCGCCGCAGGACGACACGGCAGTCGGCGCCGCACTAGCTGGCTGCCTGCATGCCTCTCTGTCCGCTCGCTGCCACGCGGGCATCCTCCTCCACGTATGACGCGTCCGTCCAACCCGCAACAAACGACCGCGCCAAAAACCACGGCCATCGCGTCGCGTCGCCTCGCTCACGCGGACACAGACGACGACGCAGTCACGCTCCTCCCCGACCCGATACACCAACTGCCCGCCCACTCACACACTGTCACACTCCACACTCTTGATGGCAAAGTTAAGAAGCATGAAATTAATTACACATAAAATCCCTGCGACTACAAATAAACCTCCCAGCCTGAAGCTTGAGCTAGGATCATATCCACCTCCAACTAGCCTACCATAGCTTGCTTGCATGCAATGGCTCCTACTGCTAGTTTCTCTTTTCTACCACTACCAACTTGCTTGTGCATCGGCGTCCTCTGTAATAATCCAAGATTATTATTATAAGTATTACATTGTATGATGGTTGGTTTTTACCAAAAATTTAAAACTTTTGTATGGTGTTGTGGTAATCATGCAAACAAAGCCAAACATAGGATCAACCATCCAAATTCTCCTCTCATTCATAATTAGTTATCATGAAAAATCCTATCAAATAATTCAAGCATGCATTGCATTGTGATTTGGATCTTCATGGTTTATTTGGATTTCAAAGGTGCGTTTGAATTTTGGATTCTCATTCAAAATTCAAACTTAAACCAAACTAAAACCTAAACCTAAAAAGAATAAAACCTACCCACAGCCGGGCCGGCCACAGGCCAAACCGGCCCAGCTCTCCACTCTCTCTCGCACGCGGGCCGGCCCAGCAGCGGCCCAGGACCGAGCCGAAGCCGACCGCGCGCGCTCCCTTCTCCTCTTGCCGCTGACGCGTGGGCCCGCCGTCCACAGCGTCATCCCTCTCCTCCCGCTCGCCTTTCTTCCCCGCCGCTCTGCTTTCCGCCGTGGTTTTGACCGGACCGAGACCGGAGAACGCAACGGCACCTGAAGGATTATTCCTTGTGGTATGCGGTGCCCTCATGCTCTGACTTCATGTCAGCTAGCATTTTTTTACGTATAACCGAATATTTGTAGTAATCTTAGCACATCTGAATAATTTGGCAAGCCACGCACTTCATGAATAGGAGCATGTTTCTGAGTTATCTCTGTACCGTTTTGCTTCAAACTGGGCAACCAAGGCTGCTCCAAATGTCTATTTGCATCTATTGGCTACAATTTGAAATTAGTTGACTGTTGTTGGCCGTACCGGAAACCACATGACCACCCTTTGTTTAGTTAACTGTTACTTTCACCGCCTTAACATGACTGCCATTTTCATATATAATTCCTGAATTATCTATACTCTCTAAATTTTAAGCAATTTATTGTTGCAGTAGTACTTTGCTCCGCAGTTGATGTCTTGGTGCAGACAACTTGGAGAAGTGATTGTATAGTGTAGCACACATTTGCTGTTTCATTTGAACAATGTAGGAAGGAAATTTGCAAGCCTGTCAGACAGAGACCGAGGAACTGGCAAATGCGCTAGTTGTACCTGCAGCTTCAGATATTGACAAGTGTGCTGAACCAGCAGCATACCCATGCTATGGAAGTTGCCTGAATTTTCGTGGAAGGTTTCATTGTGAATGTCCTAAGGGAACATATGGGAATCCTTTTACAAAAGGCGGCTGCATTACAATCAAGAAATCCTTCACAGGTGACAAGGCATTGTATGCACCTGGCTCACTAATTATTTTTTATATTTGTTGCATCACAAGTTTAAATATATTACTGCATCATTCACAAATTAAATTATGCTCGAATATATATCACAAGTTAGTCTGCTGCTTGATTCAAACTCATGAATCTGGCTGATCAATACTTTCTTTTTAAATCTGGTTCAGGTTTGAGCATTGGGTTAGGAGTCAGTGGTAGCATAACTCTCTTGCTTTAGGCAGTTGGTGCACCATTCATAGCACGAAAGATCAAGCTACGCAAGGTTAAAAAGATGAAAGAAAGATTTTTTTCAAGCAAAATCATGGGTTGTTGTTCCAACAATTGATATCACAAAGGTCAGATATTGGTGGCAGGATGATCATTTCCTTACAGGAGGTATAGAGAAGGCTACAAACAAGTTTGATGCATCTCATGGAGTTGGTGGGGGAGGACATGGTGTTGTATATAAAGGACTTTTAGACCTACAAGTAGTGGCTATCAAGAAATCAAAAATAGTCGTACAAAGAGAAATCGATGACTTCATAAATGAGGTGGCAATACTTTCCCAAATCAACCATAGGAACGTTGTCAAGCTTCTAGGATGTTGTCTTGAGGCAGAAGTGCCTCTATTGGTTTATGAGTTCATATCAAATGGTACTCTTGAGAATCATCTTCATGTCAGAGGACCGATATCACTATCATGGGATGACCAGTTGAGGATTGCTTTTCAAATTTCTAAAGCTCTAGTCTAGCCTATCTACATTCTGCTGCTTCAACACCAATACTCCACAGAGATATCAAGTCATCCAACATATTGCTTGATGATAATTTAACAGCAAAGGTATCGGACTTTGGAGCTGCATAGTACATCCCAATTGATCAAAATGGAGCGACTACGGCTGCCCAAGGGACCATTGGTTACTTGGACCCCATGTATTATTACAAAGGAAGATTAAACAACAAAAGTGGCATTTATAGTTTTGGTGTTCTTCTTGTAGAGTTGATTACTAGAAAGAAACCATCTGTCTACCGATCAAGTGACGGTGAGAGCATTGTTTCACATTTTTCATTGCTACTTGCTGAAGGCAACCTTGTTGACATAATAGATCCTCAAATCATGGGAGAGGAGGGTGGACAAATCCAGGAGGTAGCCGAACTAGCAGCAATGTGAACAAAGCTGAATGGAGAAGATCGGCCTACTATGAGAGAAATTGAGATGAAACTTGAATACTTGAGAGTTAAAAAAGTTGCATGCCCATCATAATACACCATTTGAAGGACGTACTTGCCACAGAAATAATTCTTGAGTTGTGTTTTTTCTTTGTAATGTAAGTCGCTGTGTTAGTCGTTTTTCTTTTTTAGTACCCCCTCCTTGCACTCTCTCTTTCTTTTCTTGTCCTCCACTGAAAAAAATTAAGTCAAAGATCTTGCCGTCCTTGTCGGGCAATGAACAGCTATTGCTCTTCGCTATTCTCAATATTCAGGTCGAACTGCTTTACTCATAATCTCATATTGTACTCCACGTACAAATTTTGATTCGCAAGAAAAACTTGTAAGATTATGTGCGTTGATTGTCATTATCCTATATATCTATAATTTTTATACACACTACTATTCAATCTCTTCATGCAAACTGTTCACGTCATCTCCCACTAAGTTAGTTCATACCCACTAGCATTCATTCTTTTCATATAGTCTATCCACATCATCTCCCAGTAAGCTAATAGCCACTAACATGCAACCATGTACGTCCATCTTCCATCCATCGATTTTCCTTTTACTTCATGCACGTTCTTTGTTGATCTCTCTCCCTTGTGTTTGCACTATCCACTCCCATGCAAACATATACATTCTATGCACCAAGCACTGACCACATCGTAGCACTATTGTTTGTCTCCTCTTTCTATTGATTGTCATTAACAAATGGCCAATCACTCTTACGCTTTGAAGTTGTAGCCACCTCCTCTTATATAACCGATGAGCAATCAACGTGAAGCCGTGAAGGACATCTGTCATTCTTCCGACCTTGTTGTATCGTATAAAATTAGTTTGGAACCAACATCTTCCTCTGGCTACCATTTTTTTAATTCTTCAATACGTTTTCTTATGATTTTTTGTCACAGACCATGCTCTAGTCATGTAAATAGCAAATATGGACGTGCCATGAAGGTTGTGCTTTGCACTACCATCATATACAGTTCCCAACAATACATTCATCATGTTGGTAGTGAGCCTTTTACTCTACTAATCATGTTGCTGACAGTAATGCATCTTTTTTTTTAAATTAGTGTTATATTCCAAATATCGCACAAATATCTATGTTTTCATTTAAGTATAGTTGCATCCTCTCAAAAAATCATATCAAATAACCTCTTCAACTCCTGCAGCAACGCGCGGAGAGTTCACCTAGTATATCTGAAAATAAATGTCTGTTTATTACTGAAGAACACGATGCATTCTTTAGATTTGCAGCAAGGAGTCCTTTCTACACATCACACCGATTGAGTTAGGCTCATCAGCTTCATTGTGTACACATGCATGAACAGTTTGAACACAACTCCAAAATTGTAGGAAGTTTCATTCCCCTTTGCCAAAGCTACTAAACGCGGTGGAGGGGGTCATATACAAATCACACGCGCACTCCAGTGTGGGCCAAAAGCTGGGCTTAACAATCCCCTCATTAGAAATAACTGAAAAAGCTAAGCATGTTGTCGTCCAACAACCACGCGGGCCGGGGGCAATCCTGCTCGGTGGTTACCTACAGGTGCCCGCGTGATGCCCAACAAATGGCATAATAATCTGAACTTACTTTGGAGGTAATTTGTTCAGGGATTCATTAGCTTGCTTGTCGGAAGCGCTGTAAAGCACTGCCAGATGCAAAAATCGGCAGATCTAGCCACGTGATTCACGGATCAGGGTCCGATCCATTTCCTCCTTCTTTCCTTTCTTTCTTTTGATAGCTTGGTAGAGGCGAGAGAATATTACATAGTGGCGAGGCAGATATCATCATCAGTGCTTCGCTCGAAGAACTATATAGTGTTGGTAGAACAAATAGCCAAGTACATTCGCCACTATCTCATCTGGCTAGCTAGTGGAGTGAGACTCAGCAGTGGCTGCGACGACCATGGAGAGGAGGGTGGCGATATGCACGAGAGCTTTGGTACTCACGGCGGCCATGGCTGCGGTGGCGCTGCCGCTGCTGTTTGCCGGCGCATCGGCGGCTGCCGAGAATGGGATAGCGCCGGCGTCAAGCAGCAACTGCACCAGGACCTGCGGCAACATCAGCATCCCCTACCCGTTCGGCGTGGAGCCGGGCTGCTACATCGAGGGCGAGGCCGGCTTCAACCTCACCTGCGACCGCTCCTACCAGCCGCCCAAGCTGTTCCTCGGCGACGGCACCGTGGAGGTGCTCGAGATCTCCGCACCCAATTCGACGGTGCGCGTCAGCAGCAGCGTCGTCGAGTTTCCTGGCGGCGCCGCCGGCGACTACGCCACATGGGGCGGCGCTCTTGGGGCCGGCGGGCCGTACTCGCTGTCGTCGGGGAACAAGCTGCTGGTGGTCGGGTGCGACGTCATGATCGTCGTCAACGAAGATGGGGCTGGCATCGTGAGCGCCTGCGCTGCCTTCTGCAACCGGACGCAGACAGCGGGCGGCCGCCTGGTGGGTCTTAACAGTACCCTCGAAGTCGACTGCTCCGGCGGCGTCGGCTGCTGCCAGGCGAGTATCTTGTCGGGGCGCAGCTCCCACCGTTTGCAGCGCCTTCCGATCAACGGGTCGCCGAGAGCCAACTCGTCGGCGCGGGCGTACATAGTGTTCTCAAATTTCGACGACGTTGACTCGCTGGTCACGCTCTCTATGATGCTTGGAAATGATACTCCGGCGGCTACTCCGGCGGCCACGCTCCCTGCGGTGCTTGACTGGTGGGTCAACAGCGCGACGTGCGGCGAGGACGGCTACTCGCCTTCGTGCCCGAGTAATCACAGCGTCTGCAGGAACAGCACACTTGACGGCCTGGGGCACTACTGTTTCTGCACTGATGGCTACCAAGGCAACCCTTACGTTCTCCATGGATGCCAAGGTAATGTATCAATCACCAGTCTGCAAATATATGCAATGGTAATAACGTTTGGCTTCATTTGTTTTGAGTAAAATGCATAGGTGGTGCTTAATATAATTTTATTCTAAAATTTTATCTAGGTGCCTGAGTTCTTGAACTTGTTACCGGGTATCATTCATCCAAGTCTCTAAGTTGTCAAAATATATTTTTATGTTCACAAATTTGTTCCGCGGTGTCATTCGATACCTAAACTCTCAAAATAATATTTTTAGAATTAAATTAATGAAAATACTTTTTGATTTCTATTGGGGTTGGAAAAAAATTACCCGAATAAGCTAAAAAGAGCTCGGTAAAATATAATTGGTTAATAGAAATTTTTCAAAATTAGAGCCATGTTAAATGGTTTAACAAGCTTGATTAATCCATGTTTAGTATTATTAACAAGCAACTAAGTTTCTAATGAAAATAATAAAAATGTAGTGGTACGAGTATGATTTCTAAATGAATGGTGTGAAAAAATAGCTTAATAAGAGCAACTTCAACAATACCCACTGAATAAGCTCTCTATTATTTTAAGTAAGGGATGCCTCTATTTCTTAGGGGTTTGATTTTTCCTTCCAACTCCAATAACACCTTATAAACAACCCCCCACTTTTTGTACGCCCACATTTTATTGTCTAATTTTGTATAAAGGGCTCCCTAGAGACCCGGGGTGTGGGAGGGGATTTAGAGGGCTTTCTATTTTACGGGCCAAAATAAAGGGCCTTTTGGACTTTTTTTTGACTTGTAGCCTCTAAATTTGAAGCAGGGTTTTATTTAGATGGTCTGTTCAAGTTGTTTTAAGTAGTCCATTTCAAATACAACTTATTAACGTTAATTTTAGGGATATAAACATCATTTAGAGAGTTCAGGGACCTAAAATGACACCACTTGATAATTTCAGGACCTGATAATATATTTTGAGAGTTTAGGGAGGACAAATTTAGAGACGTAAAATTGCATTTTCACGGTTTATGGATCTAAAGCTTATTACACCTCGTGGAAGTTCGGTATCTCTCATGTATTTTAATTTATGCACGCCTCTGTTTGTTCAGATTAATCAATGTGCACTGCTGTTTGTTCAGATGTCAACGAATGCGAATCCCCAGAGAAGTACCAGTGTTACGGCAAATGCGAAAACACGGAAGGATCGTATCGATGCTACTGCCCTACCGGCTACAGGGGCAACGCTTCTATCCCAAACGGATGCACAGGTACATGAACACGCGCATCATCAGATTGTCGATCGATTAATAGTTAGACTGGTTCCAACTTTAATAAATTTGCTCATCACATCCACTCGTTGGAATAGCTTAATTAGTGTGATGTGTAGTACCATCCTTATTTTGTCATGTACATACATGTAGTTGGTTCATGTTTGTTTTATGCTATATCTTTGCAGACATCGACGAGTGTGCACATCCGGATCTCAACCCATGCTTCGGCATATGCACCAATTTACCTGGAATTTTCAGTTGCCAATGTCCTAACGGAACATTCGGGGATCCCAAAATAAAAGGGGGGTGCGTTAAGAAGAAATATGACCAAGGTGATTACCCACACGCCGTTCCCATCTCTTACCTTATTATAGTATACATACAGTATAAACCAACGTGTTACGTGATCGGCAAACTCTCGCTTGATTCTCTCTGCTAGCTCAAGACTCATGAATCTATTCCGCCATTATTTGTCCAGGTTTAAGCATTGGGCTAGGAGCTGGTGGTGCCACGACTATTATGGTCTTAGCACTACTTGGTGGTCCCTTCATAAAACGTAAAATCAAGGAGAGAAAGTTGAAAACAAAATTTTTCAAACAAAACCATGGGTTATTACTACAGCAGATGATATCACGTAATGCAAACATTAGTGAAAGGATGATTATTACCTTAAGGGACTTGGAGAAAGCTACGGACCATTTTGACAGAGCTTGTGTGGTTGGTGGTGGAGGCCATGGGGTTGTATTTAAAGGAACTCTGGGTCCGCATGTTGTGGCAATCAAGAGATCCAAGATTGTGGTACAAAGGGAAATCGATGAATTCATAAATGAGGTTGTGATTCTTTCTCAAGTGAACCACAGAAATATTGTGAAGCTCTTGGGATGTTGCCTTGAGACAGAAGTTCCGTTGCTTGTTTATGAATTCATTACAAATGGGACTCTTTATCACCATCTTCATGTTGAAGGACCAATATCGATACCATGGTATGATCGAATGAGGATTGCACTCGAAGTTGCTAGAGCATTATCATATATGCATTCTGCTGCTTCAATGCCAATATTCCATAGAGATATTAAGTCCTCCAACATACTTCTTGATGATAGTTTATCTGCAAAAGTATCAGACTTTGGAGCTTCTAGGTACATCCCAATTGATGAAACAGGAGTGACTACAGCCATTCAAGGGACAATTGGTTACTTAGACCCGATGTACTATACCACGGGTCGGCTGACTGACAAAAGTGATGTGTTTAGTTTTGGTGTCGTTCTTATTGAATTGCTTACTAGAAAGAAGCCAACTGTCTACCAATATGGAGACAATGGAGGTCTTGTTTCACATTTTAGCTCAATACTCAAAGAAGGTAGCTTGGTTGATATAATGGATCCTCAAGTCATGGAGGAGGAAGATGGAGAAGTCCAAGAGGTAGCCACACTAGCAGCAATGTGTACTGAATGGAAGGGAGAATATCGGCCTACAATGAGGGAAGTGGAGATGGCACTTGAAAGCTTACTTGTTAAGAAGAAGCAAATTCCATGCAAGGAAATACCAAGGAGATGTGGTGGGGATGAAACTCCGGTTCACGTCATGTCAATTGAAGGGGTTATTGAGGATGCTAGCAGGCAATACACTATGGAACAGGAAATATTGTTGTCAGCAAGGTATCCCCGTTGATATTGTTCAATATGGAACAATGATGCATCATGTATAAATTCCTATCTAATATAGTTTATTAGCCAATGATGAACAATTGTGGCTTAGTTCTTCTATTCTTAATTATTGTGTAAATCTTTCGACCGGTGTGTGGCATGAGCTCATTTGGTCTAGCTGACACATACAACAGGTTTCTCTTGTTCTCCCCTAGGTATCCTCTAGGAATAGTTTTCTCGTGTACTCCAAAAGTTATCGTTCCCCTAGGTATCCTCTAGGAATAGTTTTCTCGTGTACTCCAAAAGTTATCGTTCCCACAAAATTTTAGACAAGTAACCCTTTTTTGTTCATTGGTTGAATGCAATTCAATCTTTAGATTTCTTCAAGGACTAGCATTCTCTTAAGCCTTAATTGGTATGTAAGTTTGCTTCTCATATTGGTGATTGGACTTCAGTTTCAAGTTTCGGGATATTCGACAGTCTTTTGTGTTGTAAGTTATTATCTGGTATTGAACCCATATCATGTGAAATATGCTAAATAATTAGACAAACACAGTGTCAAATCCTAAATATAATAAATCATGACAAGCACATACACTATCATACAAAAACTCTAATGTGTACTAGTTTTCAAGAACAACATAATAAGCATGATTTAGGGAAACATGAAGATGGTTCTTCTTTTTACTACCCTCCTTGAGGCATGAGATGGTTTTTTCTTGAGTTGAGCTGTTTTTGGCCTCTTGTGTACTCTCTCCTTTTCTTATCCTCTACTAAAAAAAACTTGAGGCAAAGATATTGCCGTCTCTGGGGGAGAAAAGTACAGTATGGAATAGGAAATATTTTTGTTGGCAAGTTATCTTGTCCTGAACAATATTGTTATCATATGTGTTCCAAGTCCGTAGCAAAACAATGAGCAATTATTGCTCTTTGCTATCTATTATCTTAATACAATAGTTTTGAATTTTAGAAAAAGGAAATTAGCACTTGGCCAAAGAGTTCATGTGGAATACAGTAATAAAATGGCTAAATTCAGAACTTAAAAAGAACTATCCACATCCATCTTGCAAACTATAAAAAACCATAAATATTGGCACAAATAATTAATTAGCTAGGAGTGCTATTTGTGCATGCATCCTTGCTGGTCCTCAATACTCAATATTGAGGATGGACTAATTTATTTGCTCATCTTGTACTCCATGTACATATTTTTCCTCAATACTCAATATTGAGGATGGACTAATTTGCTCATCTTGTACTCCATGTGTATATTTTGATTTCGCAAGAAAATTTGCAAAGATTATGTGGGTTGATTGTCATTATCTGAAAATGTGCAGCTATTATTGGAAAATGCAACGCCCTTCAGTTTTGCTGCAATGGATAAAGTTGATCCTAAGTCCTTTCTACACATCAGTGCATCACACCGATTGAGTTGGGCTCATCAGCTTCATTGTGCACACATGCATGAACACATCTCTCCAAACTTGTATGAAGTTTCATTCACCTTTGCCAAAGCTACTAACGCGGTGGAGGGGTCATATACAAATCACACGCGAGCTCCTACTGCGCGCCAATAGCTGGGTGGCTTAACAATCCTCATTAGAAAATAACTGAAAAGGCTAAACATGTCGTGCAAGTGCAACAACCACGCGGGGGAATCCTGGTGCGATCGATCGATAGTCCCCGCGGTGTTATCTGCGGGTTCCCGACTTTCCCGTGTGATGCCCAGGCCAAAGCTAGCGTGGTCTGAACTTACTTTATTTGCAGGTATATTATCTGCGCGGTGGTGCCCGGCCGAAAGCTTTGCTTGTCGCTACCTGTAAAGCACTGTTAGGTACAAAATCAGCAGATAAATCTATAGCCACGTGATTCACGAATGAAAACCCGTTTCCTCGTTGTTTCTGGTAATTTGGTTTTTGATAGCTTTGGTAGAGAGAGCACGTACGCGAACACTATATAGTGGTGACTGGTGAGTCAGATCCGAACACTAGTGGTTCACTCGAAGAATCACTGTTGGTAGCGAGCTAGTGGACAGACCAATATCTCGCAGTAGTGACGTTGCGACTTGCGAGACCATGGAGAGGAGGGTGACGATGTTCGCGGCGACTGTGACCGCGGCAGCAGTGGCGCTGCCGCTGCTGTTTGCGCCATCGGCGGCGACCGCGGCGGCGGCGGCGGAGATAGCGTCAAGCAGGACGAACTGCAGCAGGACCTGCGGCGAACTCGACATCCCCTACCCGTTCGGCATGGAGCCCGGCTGCCACCTCCCCGGCTTCAACGTCACCTGCCGCAACAGCTCCTAGCTGTTCCTCGGCGACGGCACCGTGCAGGTGACGCCACGGTGCGTATCAACGCCAGCTTCGCCTTCTTCCCGGACGAAGAATTCGGTACCGCCCTCAGGTTCATAACAAGCGACACATGGAGCGGCGCCATTGGGGAGGGCGGAGCCGGCGGAGGCGTGTACGCTCTGGCGTTGGAGAGGAACACGCTGTTCGCCGTCGGGTGCAACGTCCAGGTGTTCCTCGATCGTGGGGGATCACGGCAAAACCGTGAGCACCTGCACTGCCTTGTGCGACTGGGACAAGGACAGCCAAACCCTGTCATTTCCTGCGGCCCGCCCCGGCATCTCTTTATGCAAGGCGAATATCATGGTGGAGCGCAGCTCCTACGGGTTCAAGGCTCTCGCCATGACCGGGGCGCCAGGCCCCAGGTCCTCCGCCATTGCCTGGATCCTGGATTCTAGTTACAGCTTTGACGCTGATTCAGACGACGACCATCCGAGAAACCTCCCCGCGGTGCTCGACTGGAGGATCAAGCACACGCCGTGCCACGGCAACGGGTCCTCGGCGGCGTGCCGCAGCAGGCATAGCTCTTGGCCTCTTGCCGGAACACCACCGGTGGCCGTCCGGCGGCGCACCTCTGCGATTGCGATCAGGGCTACCAAGGCAACCCTTACATTCCCAATGGATGCCAAGGTAATGGGCTACTGCCCCCAGCTCATTCTGTTATCAGCTTTTGCCTTTTATTAATGTGTGATACTGGCTCGCTCCTCGTTCAGATGTCAATGAATGCAACGATCTAAAAGCACATCCTTGCTATGGCGTCTGCAACACTGAAGGAGGATATGAGTGCAGTTGCTTTCCTGGCTTCAAGGGCAATGCTTCTCTACCAACTGGATGCAAAGGTACCATCTTACTTCTTAGTATTACAATTGGAGGCTTGTTTTGAAGTCTACATGTTAATAATACCTAGGAGACGCACTAGAAAGAAGATAAATCATTGAAATTCTCATAAAATCACAAACATCTTGCCATCCTCCTGCTATGTACTTATCAACAATAGCCTGTAGGCATTTTTTTTAGATAATGAAAATTTTTGGCCTCTACGTTGTACGTACACAGCCTTCAATTATTACATCACTCCAGCTTCATTGCTGGATTTAAAGGAGAACCAAAAAGCAAACTTAAGCCTGACAAAGTCTATTATTATGCTTCCATCCATGACTCGCAAACAAATCTAAGGCTACCATCTCCAGAGAAGTGCTCGCCTTCATGAATAGCTCCTTTGTCTTCTCCTCATGCTGCAAGAGTGACCAGAATCGTAGCCAGTAGGTTCCCCTGAAAATAGCCTGCATAAAGGATGAGTGTTTAACGTCATAAAAAATAATATCATTTCGACAACGCCATATTGCCAAACATAGAGCCGCTGTCCCTGTTAGAATAGTAATGGTCTCTTGATAATTAAACTTTTGAAGCCAATTTCCTAGCATATGAGTTATTGATGGCAATCACAAAATAAGTGTTTAATTGTTTCATTACAATTACAGTAACTACACTTTTGGCTTCCCTTCCAATTTTTCCTCGACAGATTATCCTTGGTTAGAGTGACCCCTTTTTGTAGGTAGCAAAGGAAAAAATTAAATTTTAGAGGAATTTTAAGTTTCCAAATCAGTTTATGACGGAAGGGGAAATTGTGGTTTATTAGGTGGGGATACATAGAATGACCATAAATTGTCTGCTCTTGGTTATGTACCATCCCAAAGTATCCCTTCCTTGAGTCAAACCGAAGTTGGAGACCTGTGCTACTAGTATTAACCATTCATTTAATTTCTCTCCCACCAACGTTCTTCTAAAGGAAATGTTCAACGGTGTTGAACTCGTAACATTTGCACCGTGGCATGCGGATGGTGACAAACGTTGTATATGTTGGGGTAGAGGTCTTTAAATGGCCGGTTTGATATCCATGTATCCTCTCAAAATCTCGCATGTGTTCTATCCTTTATCCGGAAGGAACCATTAGCTAAGACCTTATCTTTAATTTTCATAAGCCCTCGCCAGAAACGGGAATCATCCTGTTTGGACTCAACTTGTGTTAGAGATTTGGAGCTTAGGTATTTATTCCAAAACAGTGTTTGCCATGTCCCTTCATCATTAAGCAAATTAATTATCCATTTGCTTAATAATGGTTTATTATGGAGATGGAGGTCTATAATGCCTAGACCTCCTTGACCCTTAGAACGGCAAATAATGTCTCATTTCGCTAATAGCCTGTAGGCATAATCTTTTGGATTGCTCACCATTGGCGACTTGCACCTACTCCCTCCATACTGTAGGAAGTCATTTTGAGATTGTCCTGAGTCAAATTTTTTAAACTTTGACTGCAAATATTTTTTTATGTGTTAAGTTTAAAAATGTAAAAATTATACGAGTAGATTCGTATCGAAATATTGTTTCAAAAAATACTCTTTAAATATATTTTATAAATAATTTATAGCAAAAAATATTAGTCAAAGTTATGTTTTGGAGACTGTGTCAATGTCCTAAACGACTTTCTTTGCAATATGGAGGGAGTATACTAACAACAGGCAGCCAAAGTCATCACCTACAACCATTGAAGCCTGACCTGAAAAAGAATCTGCGGGAACACGGCTCGGTGGCCTAGCTAGTATCCCTGATATGGATAGTCTCTCACCAATGTGCCTATCGATTATCTGGTTAGTTGCTAGGGCCCAAGAACCCTGACTAGCCCACCATATCTTAAATATTTTGATTCGGACATATCTATACTAGCTATTGTCCACTCCACACGCACTGAATTCCTATCAATCTAGGTTACGTTTTTGTTTGGTTTTTTTTGCCAACATTGGTTTTGATACCGCTCTCTGATTTATACGACGGCGTGCTTCTCCAGAGTAAGTATAACTTCATTTTTTTTTCTATGCATTATCTTTTCAGACATCGACGAGTGTGCTCAACTAGATCTGTATAAATAAGAACGGAACTTTCGATTGCCAATGTAAGGGTGGAACCTATGGCAATCCCTTTGCAAAAGGTGGCTGCAGCTCCCTCACAGGTGACATGCATGATACTACCCTGCAAATTCTGTAACCTGATATTTGTTTTCTTGATGCACCTATAACTTGATTAATGTGCTTACTACATATTTGTATATGCTGCAGTATAAGGCCAGTCTCAATGGGAGTTTCATGGGCATTAAATAGACTGCCATGTCAGCATTTTTGATGATGTGGGCTAGGAGTTGGCGGTGGCATAAGCTGTTTGCTTTTGGCCCTTGGTGCCCCCTTCATAACACGTAAAATCAAGTTGCATAAGGTTAAAAAGACCAAAGAAAGATTCTTCAAGCAAAATCATGGGCTTCTACTCCAACAGTTGATGTCACAAAACTCCGATATTGGTGGAAGAATGATCATTACCTTGCGAGATCTAGAAAAGGCTACAAACAAATTTGATTCATCTCATGAAATTGGTGATGGAGGACACAGTGTTGTGTATAAAGGACTTAGATCTACAAGTTGTTGCCATCAAGAAATCAAA
>CM014275.1:9188017-9201989 GCA_004135705.1 Alloteropsis semialata
TTGAATTGTGGACCGGGTGTGAAAAGGCTAACGGTTTCTTCCTCGCAACAGGAAAAAAAATAGCTAACGGTTTCTTTGTGTGTGTCTGCGCAGTGGGCCCTACGTGGACATCGACATGAGGTCGGGGGAGATGGACGGCTACGACGCCGTGTTCCTGAGCCCGCACAAGTTCGTCGGCGGCCCCGGCACGCCGGGGATCCTGCTCATGAACAAGGCGCTCTACCGCCTCGCCGGCCAGCCGCCCTCCACCTGCGGCGGCGGCACCGTCGCCTACGTCAACGGCTTCAGCGAGGAGGTACCCGTAGCAAGTATACTACTATGATTCCGTAAGAACAATAATGTCACGAAATCCGAACGTCTCCTACTCTGACGATAGTACTGCACTCATCATCTCCATGGAATTCTTCGTTCAAATTAAGCCGTGACACGAACGCTTGAATTCATCGAGGTCACAAATATGCAAGTACCACGGGGTACGAGTGCTGTTCATGCTTAATGAGCTGCTGCTGACGTGTGTGTACGTGCGCGCGTGTGACAGGACACGGTGTACTACGACGACATCGAGGAGCGGGAGGACGCCGGCACGCCGGCGATCGTGCAGAAGGTGCGCGCCTCGCTGGCGTTCTGGGTGAAGGAGCACGTCGGCCGCGACGCCGTCGCGCTGCGGGAGCGCGCCTACGCCGACGCCGCCATGGCGCGGCTGCTCGCCAACCCCAACGTCGAGGTGCTCGGCAACGTCACGGCGCGCCGCCTGCCCATCTTCTCCTTCCTCGTCTACCCGCCCGACCGCGGCGGCGTTGGCGCCGACGGCCGGCGTCTGCCCCTGCACGGCCGGTTCGTGGCGAGGCTCCTGAACGACCTGTTCGGGATCCAGGCGCGGGGCGGGTGCGCGTGCGCGGGGCCGTACGGGCACGCGCTGCTGGGCGTCGGCGAGGAGGTCTCCCTCCGCATCCGCGCCGCCATCGTGCGGGGGTACCACGGCGTGAAGCCCGGGTGGACGCGGGTGAGCCTCGCCTACTACATGTCCCGCGACGAGGTCCGGTTCGTGCTCGCCGCCGTCGACTTCGTCGCCGCGCACGGCCACCGCTTCCTCCCGCTCTACGCCTTCGACTGGGCCACGGGGGACTGGGCGTTCCGCCGCCGGACGTTCAAGCACCTCGTCATGAGGGAGGACCTGCTGCGCGACCACCGTCGTCACGTCGCCACCGACGACGCCGAGTACTACCCGAAGAAGAAGACCACCGCTGCCGGGGAGCAGCAGGCCGGTGCTGGGCTGAGTGACAGGTACAAGAGGTACCTGGAGATGGCCACCAAGATCGCGCTGTCGCTGCCGGACATGTACGATGAGCTGGTTTCCAGCGTGCCCAAGGGACTGGACCCTGACATTATACTCTTTCGAGTGTGATTCACTCACCGGTGTCAATCCATCAGCTTTGTTGCTCTAAGGGCTAAAATAGTATACTACATGTATAATACTGTATAGTGTATGTATATAATAGATTGCAGAGATTTTTGGAAACCAAAGTTATATATAGGGTTTCCGCCGACAATGGAGAAGAAGCAAGTAGAATCTTGTTGCTAGTTTCTTATGAAACTGTGTACGGATACTGTACTTGTACCAGCTGGTCTGTGAGTGGTGCACAGTAGACTAATTATACGTAGAATTCAGAGAGAGGCTGAACACTACATAGACATGTACTACCTTTTTTCTTAAATATATGACACCATTGATTTTTCTCTTTCGTTTGACTATTCGTCTTTTCTACAAATATTTATATAAAAACATAGGTCTATGAGTTAAATTCAAAGTATTATTGATATTAAATGTATTGGTACTCATTTTATTTTATTTAACAAACTAACTAATGAACTATTGTTTGTCAAAGTTGAAATAAAAAGTCAATAGTGTTATATATTTAAGAACGGAGGGAGTAATTGCATATATATCACCATACAACTGTCTCTGTACTGTGCACTACTCACTACCATCCTTGTTTCCTACACTCCCTCCGTTCAAAATTATAATTCGTTTGACTTTTTTAACTTCAAGTTTGACCGCTTGTCTTATTTAAAAGATTTATGAAAATATAGTCAAATTTAAGTCATTCTTGAACTTGAAGAACTTTTATTAATAAAGCAAGCCGCACAAAAAAATGTGATATTTTGCATAATTTTTTGAATAAGATGAGTGGTCAAACTTAAGGTCAAAAAGTTAAATGAATTGTAATTTGCAACGGAGGGAGTAGATTCCATTTCAGACTTTCAGTAATTCGCTTCTTACTGCTTCCATCAGTATAATTTGGCAGTTGACTCCATTATTTCCACGCTGGGACCGGCGACAGCTCTTGGTGCATGACCTCAGAACGAAGCTAAGCTCTGAACAATTCAGAGTGTGCAGGCGGCATGGTCATGTCAAAGCAATGAAGCAAGCAACCGGCCCATGCCATCATCCAACCAAGCACACATCGATCTACCCATTAAAATTGGCTCGTGAGTGCAGGACAGAGGCCTCCATGCCTGCCGGTGCGCCACATGCCATGGAGGCTATCTAGAATTTATGCGGTACAGTGCAGACCCGATCTCTTGCTTGCGGATCGATCACACTATCCGTGTCACTCCTCATTGACATATACTATATATACTCCAATCCATAAGTCCATATTATTAAAACAAAGATTTAATTACGTCGTGGATTTTGGAAACAAAGCAGCAAAATAGAACTAACGACTCCGGAGTTCGTTCCCGAAAACTTTGGGAAATTGACTGGAATTATACTTACGGTGCCATGCATCCATCAGAGTCGTCGTTGGAAAGAGGAATCGAGAAGAACGGGACAGTGCGTGTGGTTCTAGTGCCGGCATGTGACCTCAACGGTACCTTCTCCAAGGAGGTTTGAATGGTTCGTTCTGGGGTTTTTCTTTTCTTCCAGAATCCAAATGAAGTAACGCATCCATGTTGAATTTGAATCGTTCAGTGCTCACGTACGTAAATTTACTCAATTGACTTGGATGGAGACACTTGTCGTCCTATATTATTATACATATAAATAAAATACAGCAAAGAGTTTAAACTACATTTTTTTTTCAAAAGTTCAGTATTATCGCATATGGGGATTTTTTTTTATAGATGTTTGGCTTCAGGAAGCCTATATGTGAAACTAAATCGATGTCGATCTCGTGCGTGACTCCTCGTGGCATCGCATATCTAATCTAATGGTGCCAAATGTGCCGCCGCATGCCATGGAGGAGGCTCAGCTCTTGGCGAATAATGACGAAGTCCGTCAGTAGCTTAGCTTAAGCCCAAGTGGTGGCTGGCCGTCCAATTTGCAAAGTCAACCATGACAAGTGCGTGGCAGATTTCAATAAGAAGAAGAGCTAGCTCCTTGTTGTCTCCAAGTTGACTTTGCTCTGCGTTCGTTGGCAACAAGTAGTCGATGCCGTGGTTTTACTTCACGCGTAGACTCAACATATGCGCGTACGTCGTGGCTGGTCTGGTCCAGGCGCCTGCATGCGTGCGTGCCGGCTGCCTCCTGTTGGTGCACACAGCAACAGATAACATGATCGTGTCCTAAGGTAATTTTAAACATGCTACAAAGGTAATTTTAATCTACTCCTCTAAACCACCTGAATCCCGGGGGCAACCCCTCCTGTTTCCTCAAAACCACCTGAATCCTGGTTCATGCGTTCTGTATTCACTTCACATTTTTATAAATTTTGTAACAGAAAGAAAACTTGTATTTTTAGGAAATGAAAGAAAACTCGCTGGGTCAGCCACTTCGAGGACACCGGAAGCACTTTATTGGGCTGGTATTAAAGCCCAAGAAGAAATAGCTAAAAGAAAAAGAATTGTTTGGATCTTAAAAAAAGAAGTCCAAATGCGTACCTAATCTCTAAGCGTGGCTGAGGCAAGTGGAAACAAACACGCTCTTGAATATTCTGCCCAAAATGCATATTATCCTTTAAAGAAAACACATACTATACCTGTCTTGTAATATTTTCTGGTGCAGCAGAAACGATGTCCAAGAAAGCTGCTGGCGTTGCAATACTTATGCAAAGACCATACAACTGTTCAAATTACTTGAATAAAATGCTTTGTCCAATTCTTCAATTATTTTTAGAGATAATTACCTTCAACTATTAAGTGAAACGTATCTGTTAGACATGTAGTTTTTTGACTCACTCTCGAAATGGGCCTTATTTTTTAGGCCGATAACAACAGCTAGGCCCAACTGATTGTGTATTAAAAAGACTGATAGCTTGGGCAGCCGTTGAATGGCCATGGACGGTATCCAGCGGGTGGAAGTTACCTCTGACTTCCCTTCATCACTTCAGACAATCCGCGCCGAAAGATAACTTGCTGGGTCAGCCACGTTGAGGACAGCGGAAGCCCTTTATTGGGCCCGAATTAAAGCCCACGAAGAAATAGCTAAACGGAAAAGGTGTGCTTGGATCTCGAAAAGAAGAAGTCCGAATGCATACCTGCCGAAACTAGCGTCAGGCCAACTACCCAATATTGTCGGCCCAGTGCACAGGGAGGTCAGCCAATGTTTCTATTTTCCTTCTTCAAATCAAGGCGATAAGGACATCATGTATATGTTCACGTTGTTGATTAGCCTCCAAGGATAGCGGGGGGCGATGTCGCGAGCTCCGCGACCCCCTTCCCCTCCGCCGCCGCCGCCGCCGCCCCTACAGCGCTGCTCGAACCCCGCCCCACGGATCTGGCGCCACGACAGCCCCGGCCCGAGGATCCAGCGCTGTGACGAGTTCCCCCGCCGCATCCTTCGAGCTCCGCGACCCCCTTCCCCTCCGCCGCCGCCGCCGCCGCCGCCGCCGCTCCCGCGCTATTCGCACCCCACCCCACGAATCCTGCGCCGCGACAGCCCCGACCCGAGGATCCAGCGCTGCGACGAGTTCCCCCGCCGCATCCTTCGGTTCGGCTCCGCCTGTCAAGTAGATCTTGACGACCTCCCCCCTGCCACGCCGCCACTGCCTCCCAAGCACGGCCACCCCGTCATCGATGAGGTGGATTTCGTACCGGAGACGCCGCCGACTCAGCGCCACGGCGGCACCCCCCCCTCCTACGCCGAGGTCGTTCGCCGTCAGTCCACATTCAATGGAGCCCCTCCGCTTCACCAACCAAGTTCTACTTCCCCGCCTGCATCCGTGCGCCTGAGGAGTAACTCCGCCGCGCGCCATGCTGCTGCTCGTGGCTCGAGGTGGGAGCAGAGTCCGCCGGGCCGTGGGCGTCCGTCCGGCGCCTGGGGCTCCGCATCTCCCCCCCGTCGCATCCATCAGTCGCCGGAGCCAGGCTGGACCCGCGCCCATCGGAAGGGACGTCAGCGAGGACGGGCGAATTCAAGCCAACCTCACCGGCCTGTGCCCGACCGCCGTGGCACCCATTCAAGGCGGGGCAACGACCCCCACGCTCCCTCGGCCGCGCTCGTTGCGTTCCGGAAGAAAACCGCTGGCCGCTGCTTCATCTGCCTTGCTTCTGACCACCGCGCCAGCGCTTGCAGAGACCCCTTCCGCTGCTTCCACTGCGGGCGCTCTGGGCACAAGCTTGCCTGGTGCCCTCGCCGTCGCCTGCCTCCTGCTGCTCCGCCCCGTCGCGCAGCGGCCGCCGCTCCACTCCGCCATCCTCCGGCCGCCGCACCGCCCCGCCGTCCAGCTCCCGCTGTCCAGCACCGACGCCATCCTCCGGCCGCCGCACCGCCCCGCCGTCCTGCTCCCACCGTCCCGCACCGACACCAAGCAGCAAGCAACCCGGCAGTCGCTCCCGACCGGCCACTCAAGGTTCCTGCGACAACCAACCTGCCGCCGCCACTGCACCGGGGCCCCAACTCCAAGATGGCGAAGGTGGGAGACCCAAGCACCAGGGATGACGACTACACCGTCTTCATCCCAACCTCCTTCGACCTGGACATGGAGGTCCGGGAGTGGGAGGGCTCGGCGCTCGTCGTCAAGGCCCTCAGCGCGCCAGCCAACACCGGCGTCAGGGAGATCGAGGCTGTGTTCCTGGATGAGCTGCAGTTGCTGCAGGGGGAGGTGTTGGTGACCAGACACCAACCTGAGCCTTTCCTCATCAAGTTTGTCCACAAGCGACATGCTGAGGACGCTCTGCGGCTCCCCTTCATCAGCCACCACGGCATCACCCTCAACGTCAGGCCTTGGAGGAGCCTCTCTAATGCCCTTGGGGCATCTCTGTTCTACCGCGTCCGCCTCTGCCTGGAAGGGGTGCCGGTGCACGCCTGGAATCCGGAAGTGGTGGAGAAAATCATCGGCAAGGCCTGTTCTTTGGAGTGCATCGACACCAACATGCTGCACCCCGAAGACACGCGGACGATCGACCTCTGGGCGTGGTCACCGAATCCCTGCAAGATCCCCAAGAGGGTTTGGCTGGTGTTCACCCACCGCTCCAAGGACGCGACATCGTCCGTGTTTGTGTCCGAGACGCCGCCCGAGCGTTGGCAGTGTGGGATCAAACACAGCGTCATCCTTCACCTGGAATGGATCTACGACTACACGGGTGCTGCTGGTGACCCCTATGGTCAGTCTGTGGCCATCCCAGAACCGGAGAAGCGTCGACTGTCTTGGACTCGGGGCGTGCTGGATGGGGCGGAGGCTCCACTAGCAGCTCTCCCGCCCTTCAACGTGCCGCCGGCCTACATCGACCGGTCCGTGGTTAAGGGACCGACCAGAGCTGGTCCGTCGCGTGGAACCGGGGCTCAGGATGCCGGAGCGGTTCCTGCTGGTCGCCAAGGCGCACACAGGGGCAACTACGAGGAACGCGGGCACCAGGGTGGGCGCAGCGACACCCGTCACCATGGCGAGCAGGGCGTTCAACGCCGTGACGACCGCAGCAACGAACGGCGGGGCAAGGGCCCTGCTCGCAGACAGTACCACGACGACCATTACCGCTGGAATGTCTGGCGGCGGGAGGACCACGACGACGACAGCGATGCCGACGATCAGGGCCTAGGTGGAGGCCGACAGGCACGCCTCTACGGGGCGCGGTCTGTGCACCAGGAGCCGGTGCGCCGGGAACGCGAGCGCTCCCCACCACGACGGGTCTGGGCCCATGATGGGCGCCGCCGAGACGGGGGCGCTGCTGAGAGCGATAACACAGCAATGGAGGATGCTGATTGGCGGCGTCGCGCCAATATCCTGCCATCACTTGAGGAGCTTGAGAAGCGTCGGGTGGCAGAGCTGCAATTTCTGTTTGCTGCTCAGGCCGCATCCATCCAGGAAGCAAGCCCAGTAATCTCCTCAAGACCAACTCTCTGAAAGGTGTGCGTGATCTGGTCCTGCCTTCCATGAAGGACTACCTGTTCAAGGCGGCTGCGTTGGCAGATAAACTTGAACTGGCAGTAGCACCTTTGGGGCCAGCATGTGATGGAAGAGGGAATGAAGCCATGTCCGACACCAGAACCAAGGCTCCGGCAACAGTAAGCTCCACGGTTCCAGTGAAGCACGTGTTTGACCGTCTAACATCTTCTCTGAAGTTGGTTGTACAGGCACCCGAGCAAGAGCCCACCATTCAGATGGTGGAAGAGGCCCTTGCGCAGATGGAGGTTGCGGCCCTGCAGGAGCCGGACACGGTTGGCGACTCCACTCCTGTGGTGCGACCATTGGCGGCGGATGCGCCTCCGGTGGAACCGGCCCCAACCTCGGCGTCAATGGAGGTTCTGGGCATGTTCTTCGCCACACCAACGCAGCCAGTCATACAGCATGACCCGCCTGCCAAGCCTACGCGCAGGCGCCGCGTCTATGACATGAGCAATCTCAGGCGCAGCGCCCGCCTGGCTACTGGGCCGATGAGGACGGCCACACAAAAGGCACAGGCCAACCTGTGTCGCAAGCTGGGACTGCTCCATGAGGAACACGCCGGCATCGACCAGGTCCTTCACGACTTTGTTGCTATGTTCAACGGGCCGCTGCCACAACACATCGTCGCTGCCTTGTCTCAGCTGCTGGACGTCAACGACGACTTCGCCAACAAGCTGGACGACGCAATGCTTGAGCTGATGGGAGAAGGGGTGGATGACCTCCAGGTGGAGGCGCAGGCACGAGATGCCTAGCGCGGCCAACTGGTTATGCACCATGGAGATTTGCAATTAGCTTATGTATCTGTCATTCCATTTCAATTCCCACTACTGCCGCTACTGTAACCGGTCATGCTCCTATCTCGTGTGCTACTGCTTCTGTGCAAGTGTGAACTTCAACTGCTGCCTGCGTGCAGTCATTTTGTTTCTGTCAGTTTGGCACGCCTGCGAGCGGCCACCAAGCATGCATGGAACCTGTTCGGCTGCCTGTGCAAGGGTGAACTCCAACTGCTGCCTGCGTGCAGTCATTTTGCCTTCGTCAGTTTGGCACGCCTGCGAGCGGCCACCAAACATGCATGGAACCTGTTCGTCTGCCTGTTTCAGTTTAATCTGTTTTAGTATGTGGTTGCCCCAGTTTCCCAATGAATGCACAAGTGCTTGATGCAATCACTTGGAATGTGCGAGGCCTAAACACCGCGGCAAGATGCTCCATGGTTAATGAATTGATCACTGATACCACCTGCAGCTTAGCGTGCCTGCAGGAAACAAAGCTAGCCACAATCGATGCTCACCTTGCGGCTTTCCTGGGAGGATACAGACTGCGCAGTTATGCCTACAAGCCTGCCAATGGCACAAGAGGCGGTATCCTCCTTTTATGGAATGATAACCTCCTTGAACTAGAGGACATCTGTATCAGGCGTTTCTCCCTCTCCGCCATCGTGACCATACGGCACACCTCAACTTCCTTCCTTCTCACAGCTGTATACGGACCGACCCGTGATATCCATAAAACATCGTTCCTCAATGAGCTGAGGCGCGTCAAACCAGATGACGATGTTCGTTGGGTGGCTCTTGGTGATTTTAATCTTATTTACAGAGCGAGGGATAAAAATAACCGAAACCTCAATATTCGGCGTATGAGGCAATTTCGATCCACACTAAATCACTGTGGCCTCAAAGAGATTCGACTACAAAACCGCAAATACACATGGAGCAATGAACGCCGCCGACCCACGCTTGTTAAGCTTGATAGAGTATTCTGTAATGAAGAATGGGCTTTGACTTTTGACCAGCACGGCTTGCATGCGCTCTCGACATCCGTCTCCGATCACTGCCCCATACTTCTTTGCAGCCAGAATGGACCAAGACAGCCGCGGCCTTTCCGCTTCGAGAACTTCTGGACAAAAATCCCCGGGTTCAGTGCCGAGGTTGAACGTATTTGGAATCTTCCAACAAGCTACACACAGCCAATCAGTATTCTGCACCACAAGCTCACAGAAACTGCAAAGCACTTGAGAAAATGGAGTGCAACCATACTCTCTGATGCAAAGCTGAAGCTTCAGATGGCCAACGAAGTGATTTTCCGCCTAGATGTTGCACAAGAGAGAAGACAGTTGACAGATGAAGAGTTCAATTTGAGGAAAGGTTTGAAAAGACGTGTCTTGGGTCTTGCCGTGATTGAGAGAGCAAGGAAGCGTCAGTCCTCACGAGTGACAAACCTAAAAGAAGGAGATGCTAACACCAAATTTTTCCACCTGAAGGCCAATGCAAGGAAAAGGAAAAACTTCATAAGACAATTACAGCAAGATGGAGGTTGGGCGGTCTCTCATGAAGACAAAGAAAACCTGATTGCTGGCCATTTCCAAGATGTCATGGGGCGACCGGCACCTCCTGAGCACGACTTCGACTGGCAGGCCATGAATCTACAGCGCTTCGAGCTGGGACACTTAGATGCTCCGTTCACTGAGCACGAAGTTTGGAATGGCATCATACAGATGCCAACTGATAAGGCGCCGGGACCTGACGGATATACTACGTCATTCTTTCGCGCTTGCTGGCAGGTCATTAAAGGGGACCTCATGGCGGTAATAAACTCAATCTACAATCTGCGTACCCTTAATCTACATCTCCTAAACTCAGCTAACATAGTCCTACTACCTAAGAAGGAAGGAGCAGAGAGAGTAACCGATTACAGGCCGATCAGTCTAATACACAGTGTCGCCAAAATTTTCACCAAGCTACTAGCCTTAAGACTGGCCCCGGCAATGTCTAGCATCATCTCAAAAAGCCAGAGCGCTTTCATCCGCGGTCGGAGTATTCATGACAACTTCATGTATGTTCGAGGTATGGCACGTCGCTTTCATACCAACAAAACACCGATGCTTCTAGTCAAATTGGACATCTCCAAAGCTTTCGACTCGGTTCGCTGGGGCTACCTGCTTGATCTGTTGACGCATTTGGGATTCCCAGCTAGATGGAGAAATTGGATTGCAGCCTTGCTCTCCACGTCCACCTCCCAGGTGCTACTAAATGGCATCCCTGGGGAGCATATTCAGCATGGAAGGGGACTGCGCCAAGGCGACCCCCTCTCGCCGTTACTGTTCATTCTGGCCATTGATCCGCTTCAAAGGCTTCTACATTTAATCACTGAGGCAGGCATCCTGAGTAGCATCAGCCGTAATAGAGCTCGCCTGAGGATCTCGATGTACGCTGACGACGCGGTCATCTTTCTTAGGCCAATTAAAGAGGAAATATCCATGTTCTCACAACTACTACGCCTTTTTGGGCAGGTTACCGGATTATGTACCAATGCGCTCAAGTCATCAGTTATCCCTATTCGATGCCAAGGCCTGGACCTTGATGACATTCTAGAAAGCTTCCCGGCGCCAAAAATGAGCTTCCCTACAAAATATCTTGGCCTGCCACTCTCCGTCACTCGGCTGCGCAAAGTGGATTTCCAGTCACTGAAAGACCGAGCAATGGGAAGCATATCATCCTGGCGAGGGAGAAATCTCACCCAATCAGGACGGCTGACGCTGACGAAATCGGTCCTCACCTCACAACCGGTTTACCTTCTTTCGGCCCTAAATGCGCCGGCTGAAATATTAGACGAGTTGGACAAAAGCCGCAGACGATTTTTCTGGGCTGGTGATGAAGCTTTGACCGGCGGCAAATGCAAAGTCAACTGGCCTGCTGTGGGACGACCCACAGATTTGGGGGGACTCGGCGTCTTGGATTTCGGCTTCTTTGGCCGAGCGCTGCGCCTTCGGTGGCTTTGGCAAGCCTGGAGCCACCCTGATAAAGCCTGGATTGGACTGAGCAACCCATGCAGCGAGGTAGACAAACAGCTCTTCGCTGCATGCACCAAGGTTGAGGTCAACAACGGACGTACGGCTCTTTTCTGGACCACCGCCTGGCTTCAAGGACAGCGGCCGAAGGACTTTGCGCCCCTTCTCTACGGAATCTCACGAAGGAAGAACCGAACGATTCAAGAAGCCCTACACAACAGCCAATGGATAAGGGACCTCAACTTGTCGAGGGCCACGGTCGTTCACATACGCCAATTCATTGAGCTACGGGCCCATGTGCAAAGCCTACAACTGCAGGACGGGGATGATATATGTACGTGGAAGCTCACCTCTTCTGGAGAATACTCGGCGTCGTCTGCTTACCGGGCACAATTCGTTGGAAGCATGGCGACCACTTTTAGGCCGCTGATATGGAAACCATGGGCTCCGCCGAAGTGCAAATTGTTTGCTTGGCTAATCATCCGGAACCGAGTTTGGACCTCAGATCGACTCGCAAGACGTGGATGGCCAAGAAATCCTCATTGCCCACTCTGCCGACATGAACAAGAGACCGCTCATCACTTACTCGTTGGCTGTCGCTACTCGAAACGCATTTGGGTACTGCTGGCTGATTGGTTATCCATCCAGCAAATTGGTCCGGACAGGTGGCCGCCCACACACTGTGTCGCTGAATGGTGGCATAACATGGCGTGTGCACAGGAGACGCCGAAAAAGGCCATTAGATCGCTCATTCTCCTAGTGTCCTGGGAAATATGGAAAGAAAGAAATGCGAGAACGTTCCAGAGGAAGGAGCTCTCTCCTTCTGGCATTTTTCAGAAGATCAAGGAGGAGGCCAGGACTTGGGGCTTGGCTGGTGCGAGATACCTGGCTGCTTTGACTTCGGGCGCTTGAGCCCAGGGGGGTGTTTCCCCTTGTTTTCTTCTTCTTTGCTGTCTTGTATATTGCCATAGTTTTGTTTTTTCTTTTCTTCCTGTTTGGTCTCCGCTGGGAACCTTACTTGTAAATCTCTGCTATATTAATAGAAACCGACGCAGTCTGCGTCGCGTTCATTCAAAAAAAAAAAAAAATCCTTCACTTTGCTGCAATTCATCCTTCACTTTGCTGCAGTGGCCGAGGACGAGTTCCTCTCCTAATAACCACACATGACACCTCTCGCCCCTTGATTTATGCTCAGCTCTATGTGCACGCATGCGTTTTCCTAACCTGTGGGAAGTATCATGCGTTGGGCTTGCCGCACGTCAACTGGTAGGAAGTTCTTTTTTCCACAGCAGGCGAACATGAATTTCAGTTACCGTTAGCAAAGAAATTACACAACGGTTCATTGTCTACCTATATAGGTTTCACAAACTCCAATAGAATCAGTCAGGGTGTTAGCAACCGAGAGGACTAAATCACCTGCGTGACTGCCATTGCCTCTCTCCAAAAAAAAAAAAAACGGATGTAAGCAAGCAAAAGAAAAAAAGAGTAGTACATCACCAGCAGACTAAAAACTAGCTACTGTGCAGTACAATATCTCGCTAGTTACCCTACATTGTCTATCTATATTTTGATGCGATATCTGAGTTTTGAGCCGATGCAATCAGATGTATGCTCTGTATAAGACGTAGAAATTCAAAATGACTATCTCTGCAAGTTATCAATACAACACTGATTTTACTACAATGTTTCGTTGGCTGTTCATTTCTACTGCAAGACAAAGTAAATACTGTCGGTCCACAATAGATGAAACAAAATTCCTAACATTTCCCCATAATCCTATAGTTCAGGAAGGATGCTCCAAATGTAGGTGACATCAACCACAATCTGCGGATGGGGAAGAAACACACAGATTGCCTAGACGATGAACCACCAGCCAGCCTTCGTCCCGATTTAAAACAAACTGGAAAAGGTCATCAAAACAAGAAGCAACCTTGGCTGCTTCAATAACCCAAGGACCCAGACCCAGTACTTAAATGGAGAGAACTAAAAATCAAAATGGAGGAAAGACCGGCCGGGCTTTGCTGTTCGAGAGGGCTCTCTAAGAATGGCTGCCATTTACACCATTCCCTCTTCTATCCCTCTCGAAGAAAAGATGCATATTGAAGTGTTCGAAGTCCGAACACAGCATAACTGCATAAGGCAACTATACACTGAAAAATAATGCAATATTATAGTAAGTCTGTGCATTAACAAGAAGTGAAGAAATAGAGATATAGGAAGCTCACAGTGAAAAAAAGAGAGGCTATTTTTTTTTAAGAACGTGCTTAGCACGAATTTCATTAAGAGAAGAAGGAGGTTTACAGACATCACCGACCCAAAAAAAAAAACCACAACAACACCAACAACAAAGGCAACAACACAACACTCCAAGCTAGGACAACAACTACTACGGCTACAACAAATAAGAAGAACCACGGCTCCAGAAACACGTCTTTTATTGAATAAGACCAAAGAGCGCCAAAGACAACCGCAGACGGGGGCCTCGCAGAGCTCTCCTAGCAAATCGAGATGACCGAAGAGCTGACGACCAAACAACCATACAATGACCTCGCCGAAAATGGAGAAAGCGACCAAGGCAGCAAAAACAACGGGTCCAGAGGTCAGAGGGCACAGGATGAACCGTAGGACAATGCCTTCAAAAAGGGTACGACGCAAGCGACACCATTGACCGTTCATCGAAGGACGAACCAGGTTTACACCCGACAGAACTAAATGAGGAGGAGGGAGACCATGCCCCCAACAGGGAAAACCACACAAAAGCGTAGCCATTACCGGCACCGGTAGAAACAGGGCCAGGTTTTCACCTATGACGTCCAAACCCCAGCCACACACTCAATCTCAACGACCCCGCAGCCAACGCACG
>CM014275.1:9203237-9222989 GCA_004135705.1 Alloteropsis semialata
CGGTGAGGAAGGTGACCTGGGTGTGCGACATGCGTGGAACCTCGGCCACGGGGAGTAAGAGAGGGGCGGGCGCCCGCGCGAGGAGCGGATGCCATCGACTGCCCGCCCACCGGCTGCTCCCAGGCGCCCCCACCTGCCGGCACCGAACCAGATCACGGGGGAGGAGAGGCTGGAGAGGACTAGGAGGGTGGAGCGAGAGGAAGGAGAGGGGAGGGAGAGAGGAGAGAAGGGCGGAGGGAGGGGACCGCGGCGGCGGTCGTATGGGTGGCTAGGGTTGCAGTCGTGGGTGGATGTCGTTTCCGTTTGGCTTGGAACGAGTGTTAAGAGAGAGGTTATTTTTGACTGGTTTGACTGCAGCATAACCATAAATTCAAGTCTACATGCAAATGCAATGAGATCCAGAATCAGTCTATCTAGCTACCTTGTTGGCATGTGGCTAGATTTCATCGGAGTGCAAGCCATCCAGGTCAAGGCATACATACAGCAAACAAAGAGCAGAAGCTGAAGATTTGCACGTGGCATTCCGTTCTTCTGTGATCATATACAATTATATGACAGTGCCTATACAGGATAACCGTACATGTGTTTCGCGAAAAAAGAATAGGAAGAAAAATAGTGCATGCCAATAGCTAGTTCTCTTGCTCAATATATCCACAAAAGCAAATAGCAACCATGATGTACCTAATTTTATCAAGCCAGGGAGACTTCAAGAGAGGACTTTGCCAACCATAGCAATCCAGGATCATTCCTTTTCAATACTAGGTAAGTCTCTGCTCGCCCAATCTCATCTGAGATGACATCCTCACAGAATCCAATCAATTCAAGGACCTCCATGGCAGCTGGTTTTGGAGTAAAAAGAGATTAAACAATTAGTATGCAATACATTTCAAGACTTTATGAGCAGTGACAACTGGTGGAGCTAACAGTGATACCTTTATAGTTAGCTACAGTCCTTTGAAAATGCGGGTTGGACTGCAAATGTGGCGAATGAGAAGACTTTGTCAAAAAAGTTGCAAGAACATAGGAATGATACATCATAATATGCAAGAGTAATGAGAAATGAGAGCAACCAACTATACCTTACGCAATCTCTTATACTTAATATCGTTTGGGTGCTCTATCACATTCTTGATAATCTTAAAGAGTGTTTGAATAGCGGAGTCTGCCTCTGCAGGTGTTGCTTGCAACCGGAGCATTTCAATGGACTTCTGGAGTCGAGCACAAAGTGCTGCCACTGGTTCTTCAATCCTTTGCAGCTCGTTGCTGTTTGAGTCACCAACATGGTCGTCAGGATCAGGTTCTGACTTCAAAACAGTGGAGTTTCTACTCCGCTCTGTTGCCAGTTTTATCTCATCTTCAGATTTTGAAACAAGACAAGCAGTATCATCAGGATCAGGTTCTTCGTCATGCTTCCCATCAATGACCAACCTCTGGTTGACAATAGCATTTAAAGAATCATCAGGGTCAGGTTCAGACTTCAAAACTATGATGTCGTTTGTCAGTTCACTATCCACTTCCATCTTGTTTCCGGATTGCAGAACAAATTCATTAATACCATCATCAGGATCAGGTTCGCTATGGTGTCTTCCATCAAACCTCGGCTCCTGGTTCAGAGTATTAACATTTGAGGAGTCAACAGAATCAGGTTCCAGGCATATAACAGAACTGTGCTTGCCAACATCATCAGGATCAGACTCAGAGTAACCAATATTATGCTGTCCCAATGATATAGAACCCAGAGGCTCTGACGTCCCATCTGCTGAATCCACATGCATGGCATCATCTGGATCTGGCTCTACCTTCACAGTTCGCTGAGCAAAATCTTGAAGAACATCATCTGGATTATGTTTATTTTCAGTGCCTGGTACATGATCTCCCTTTGCAGATGCATTCATGAAACGCTGATAAGCAGCAGCGCCTGACAATGCACGAGCACTAGCCAGTGAACTTGACTCTCCCCCAAGCCTGTGGCCAGAAACAGCCATCTCTGGTTCCAGAACAAATTCGTCTTCGTAAGAATCAAAGATTTTGCGACCATTCAACATATGACCTTGTGACTTAGTCCAGTCCAAGGAAGCAGCTTCGTCATTCAACTGCCAGAAATTTAAAACACATTTAAGATTAACTCAAATGTAAAGAGATGGCAATGATAATGGTGGGGATATGCAGCAAAAATCACCTGCTTATTAAGAGCAAAAAATTTTGCATCATGCTCAGAGTGCACCATATGTGCCTGGAATTGAAACATACATACTCAGCTTAAATTATAAAGACCAGAACTTACAGAATTACAGGGAACAAAAACCATAAGGAAATAGTGGCATACAAGTTCATGAAGCAGAGTTTTCTTGATACTTTCATACTTCCTGAATCCCTTCAAGTCATCAGTTCGTAGGCGAAGAGATATTTCCTCTCCCATGTTCTGCATGAATAATAGGATCCATATGTATGCTTTAAGAAATTAATGTGCGACTGGTTTTGTATTTTTTATTGCAGTGGCTCATGTTTACCTTATTGAAGCCTAAAATGCATTTCGGACTGACACCTACATATCCGACAGGAGCCATTTCGGTCATGATTCCAACTCGCCATTTATGCTGAAAACGTCAACGTCGAAGTCAAGAAAAAAAATGAGGAAACTCCATTAAGAATAGGATTACTTCTTGAAGACCATTACCTTGTTCATGATAGCAATTATGCCAGGGTCACAAGCAAGCATGTGCATCCTTTTCAGAGCTTCTGAAGGTGGAGGATTCAGCTGGCAGAGAAAAGAAAACAGGTATAACAGCTTGGGTCAAAACTGCCTGATTGCACATCCAAGAACATATGGATTAGATAAGTGTGTACTTGTACTAGAATGTCCTAGAGAGTGGTACAAATGGGAAAGGTTTTACAACCAACAACATTTCATATTGGACACTAGAAAGCAAAGCACACTTTATTGTTCAACTTTCAGTATTTGCAAGCAGTCCTAGACAGAGCTTTGTGCAAAAAATACACACTTGTGCAGTTCCTCAAACCATTAGCCAATATTAAAAATGCATACTGCTCAAATGAACTGATTGAGAGGAAGAGTGTACAAATACAAGCAGGGAACTGTAAAGGAACACCGGAACATATGCAGCTTGTTTCAGAGATTGTTATAGAAGGGATCTATTTCTTGTAGCCTAAAAGCAGGTGGGAGTGGGGTTTGACTAACCTCAATCCCAGGTAAGTGAAGTGTCCGAAAATCACAGAAGATGTATTGTCCCTGAGGAAGTTTGAGTGAAACCAGTGGCCTGCCTGATGACCGTTGCCTAAGCCGCTGTTCTTCCTCATCAAATCCAATTATACGTTGATCTGGCTTTTTGCCATTGTCAGATACTTCCTCGATTTCATCTTCAAAAACACCCATCATTCTGATAGGTTTTCCCTGTCACAAGAAAAACTTCAGTCACAATGGTTTCATTTGCCACCTGCCATTACAACATCCGCTAGCAAGCAATATGTCAATGAGTGTGCGAAATAGCCGCATGTTTGCACACTAGCCACATCTTACCTCACTAATAGCCGCTTCATTCAGTGTCAAGCTTGAATGCGGATCTGAAAATGGTGTGATCAACTTGGAGCCCTTGTTTGTAGATTGCGGTACAATGAGCTTCAATGTCTCTGGTTTAACACTAGTCAAATCCTGCAGCAGTTGCCCGAATTCTTTCACCGTACAGCTTGGATCTGCATCCACATCAAGCTGTCTGCCCCTCCAGGTGACTGAAATCCGAGCTATTCTGTTCTCCTCCATATTGTTCCTGATACAGAACCACCTTATGTATCAATTTCACGGATTACCCTAGACAACGTGGTAAAGCTAATTATCAAATTATCCGTTTGGCAAGGAAGCTAGAGAATTAGGCGCGATAAAAAAGTCAAAATCTCAAGAGCATCTAATAAACGCCACGAGCTCAATCATGAACCAAATTAGCAATCCAGCTTTATATCCACTAGCAAAGCAACAGGGGTTTCAGGGTTCAGACGGGGACCTAGCCCCAATTCGACCGAAATGGCGAAATCCGCCTCCTAGGAACAAACCATCCGTACGTCTTCGAGCCACACAGACAGCGCTGATCCGATTAGATATAACAATCGAAGTGGGGGTCGAGATTGCGGGTAGAAGATTGAGCGCCCTGTACGCACCTAGACAGACAGCTTCCCGTCGTCGAGCACGCGAACCAGCCGGCGGAGGAAGGGGAAACCGGGTCGCTTCCAGATGAGGGGAATTCGATGGGCCGCGTCAGCACCGCCGGCCCGATTTGTAGGCTACCGGAACGTTCGAGAACGCGGCGTCGACGGCGGCGGCGGCAGCTACCCGCGCGATGACGACTGACGAGGCGTGACGGGGCGGGCTTTGGGGTTGGTTTCGTGAGCAAGCCGTTCGTGTTGCGTCGATTGCGTCATGTCTGACGCGGGCAGCAGATTACGCCTACGACTCTCCCGAAGGGCGCCTTCTCCGCCTGTTTGTGCAATTTCTTTGTGCAGTAGAGATTAGAGAAACGGTTTCGAAATGTTGGTGGTTTAGAATTTACGTGGTGATTTTTTATACCTGGGATTTTTTTTTTTGCAGATCACACTTTGGGACTTTTTTGGTGTATTTCAGTATGTTAGCTCGTCGTTCCCAATGATGGCAATTGCCAATGAACTCCATTAATTGAAAGCACGCTTGTTAGAAATCTGATTTAAATTGACTTGTAACTTTATTCGTAATTTAATTATATGATTCCAGTCCATATAATATATATTTTTACAACTCTAGTAGTTAGGTTTTTCCAACTTGCCATCTTGAAAAAAGGGCATTTACTTCATTTTAATTAAAATATATACTATATAATTTTGGATCTTGCTTTTTTTATAAGCATTTTGGATCTAGCTTGAAAATGACAAGAAAGTAGCCTCTCCTCGAAAGGAATATGAGCGGTACGTTCTGGCTTCAATAAAAAAAACAAGCACTCGCTGAGTGGTTTGGTTACATTTGTTTGTCAAAATTCATGGGATCCAAATATATTGGTACCTTTTTATATTACTTTCTCTTACGCGAAAACTACATCAAAATCTTTCTGACTCAATGGCTGGAATTTTTCTATTTCCTCTGCACATTTTCTCTGGATGTTGCAAAAGCAAACAGTATTTGTGGACTTGAAAGGATGGAGATGTGGAGAAAAGGCTATATTTAGCACTTGGGCCTGTTTAAATTCGATGAAAAACTTTACGAAATTTACTGTATCAATTTTAAACCAAAGATTAAGAGAACCAAACATGATCTAAATAAAAAACTAATTACACGGATGGACGGAAAATCACGAGACGAATCTATTAAGCCTAATTAATCCATCATTAGAGATTGTTTACAGTAGCACGACATTGTCTAATCATGGCCTAATCAGGCCTAATAGATTCGTCTCACAATTTCACCCGATGGTTATGAAATGGGTTTTGTCAGTTATCCACATTTAATACTCCTAATTAGTATCCAAACATTCGAATTTACTGTAGCGATGAAAAAAGTGGACGAACTAAACAGGGCCCTTGTACCATGAGACTACAAACGTTCAAATAGCAAAAGGCGGCGCTGCATATATAACGTTTGTATTGTTTACTCAAGTTACTTCTTTTTTGGGGCGATTTACTCAAGTTCTGTGGTTTTTCTCATGTCCATTTATTTTGACGGGCTGCAAATGTTTTCTATTGTGCTTCCTTGCAAAATTTGGTAAGGCTACAATTTAAATTACATTATTCAGCCAATCTTCCTCTATGCTTTGGATAAATTTTCATTTCCCGCTCTCTTTGTGTTCTTGCAGCATTCCCTCCTTCATCGCATTGGACAGAAACCAACTCTGTTTTTCTTATTTCTCGAAATGGCGATAGAGGTGACAAGGATCAGGATTACGGTAAGTTAACTCTTAATTCTTGGTCCCACAGTTTACTGATAGCTTCGTTACTACTCCGTCCGTCTAAAAAGAATGTGATTCTCGCATTTTAGTATCTCAATTTGACCAATTATAGATAAAATAACATCAATATTTATGATATGAAATAAATATCATTAGATTAATTATAAAATGTATTTTTATAATAAATTTATTTAGAGCTATAAATATGAATTCGCTAGAAATTTGATCAAACATAAACCACTTAAACAGGCACGCGACACTTAGTTGCATCTTTTTAGGCACGCGACACTTAGTTGCATCTTTTTGAGACAAAGATAGTACTTGTGGACTGAGTGACTTTGGATCAATAACTATCGGTTCATCTCCAAGTCTTCATTGGCTGGCTGGACAGATGAACTGATAATTTGCAGTTCGAAGGAAATGCTTAGCAGATTAAATCCACATGTAAACAACAGGCGTACTACACGCGACAGGTCTAACATGTTTTTTTCCATAAAGGGCTTAGCCCGAATTTCATTATCAGTGATAACGAAATCACCGCAATTCAAACATTCAACCGAGATTACCCACGGCAGCTAAACAAGTCTACCAAATGCGCCACACCACAGGGTGGCCAACTACCAGGCACTAAAGAAGAAAACCCACCAGAACCACCACGTTTCGGGGGCAAAAAGCAGACGCTCCCAGACCCATCTGAGCAGCAACTATTTACATCAGACATTCAACAGCAAAGAGAGCCAAAACTAACTAAACATTCTGGACCAACTTCAACCGTCGCACCACCTTCATTACTGGATTAAGACTGTCCCGTTCTCTTCCTCTGCTTGGACAGGATGTAGCTTGATCGCCGTTGCGCGCAATGCTTCAGCGCCCTTCACCAGTGTCTTCCTTTCTTCATCATTCTGGAGCTCTGCCCAATATAAGAGAAAAGATGAAGCTTGACAAATGATCTCAGTAGGAGATCTAACTTGCTTTTTTTCAAAACATACTAAATTCCTAGCTTTCCAAATTGCCCAGCAGACGCCAGCAAGGCCGGTCATGACTAACTTTCCCCCATTAGGCAAGAACTTCCTAGTCCAGTACCAAAATTGGTCAAAAGAACTAGGACGGCAGTCCGCGTTCACAGTATAGGCTACCAAACTCCACACAAATTTTGCCATAGAACAATCAAAGAATAAGTGCTCCACATTTTCATTTTCAGAACAGAACATACACTTGCTGCACCCTTTCCATTTCCTTTTTATCAAATTATCCTTAGTTAAAATAGCATTCCTACTTGTTAATCACGTGAAAACTTTTATCTTCAAAGGAATTTTAGCTTTCCAGATCTTTTTGTGTGGTTCCTCCAGCTCACTGGCACAAAGATGCTTATACACAGATTTGACTGTGAACTGACCCTTGCTCTCCCAGGCCCATTTTGGTTGGTCCCTGGAGTCATTGAGCGCAAACACCCTTAAGCAGTCATTTAGAGTCCTCAGGTTATTCTGACCATTTTCATCAAGCCATCTTCTAAAAGAAAGCCTCCAGGATTTGGATGCCATGTAATTTACAGAGCACCTCTGTTCATTACAGATGTTGGATGACAGGTCTAACATGTTACCCATTGCAGTTGTTTTTCAGTAACACAGAGGAGGGGATCAAATTTTGCATAGAAGTTTACAAGGCTGGGATCGTGTACCCAGTACCCCTACCCTCTATGAGTTCCCCGTTGGGGCGTTGGGCGTTGGCTCTTGGCTGTTCAGCCTGGTCCCCCGGGGCCAGGGACTGCCGAACCAGGGTACTGATTCCGTTCGCGCTGCTAAGCAAAGGATCATTCTTTGCTTTTCCCTTTTTCCGCTGTCAGCGTCGAGCTACTAATTTGTGGAGAATGAGTTTACCTGTCTGAAAGGATGCGTGCCAAAAATAGGTTCATCGTGATTTCAAAAAAAAAAAAATGGTTCATCGCCGGGAGTTCTGCATTGATCTGAAGTCTAATTGTCTGAACACATGACTCGCTCGCCGATCTTTCTTCATTATCGGTGTAGTTTTGCAGACGTCTGAAACGCCAACACAAGAAACTTGGACGGTACTTGCTTGGTAACCTATCGCCTCCTTCCAGAAGCTTCCCATCAAGCTGCATATGCGGAGACAGGGTCTACCCTCTCTTCTACCTCCGCGAAAAGGGAGGAGAAATTGCACGGAATTAGAAATTTATCACGATCACGACAGTTATACGATTAGAGCTCCCATTTGAAGTTCGTTTCGAAAAAAGAGCTCCCATTTGAAACGCATACTAGCTTCCTTTGGCTAAAAACGCACCAATTTCGAAAAAAGGTTTTTTTGAAGAAAAAAACAGTACAAGCTGACTCTTCCCTTCCAAACAAAAAAAAAACCTTGCGTGGGTACGATAGATAGCAAGCAATACACGAGCTCGTAGATGGACCGGCACCGGCCAACTGCCCGTTAATCGTAAGGCAATCATGCTCTTAACCCCCTAGATCTAGAACCTTCCAAGTCTAAATAAACAAAGCCACAACGCCGGCTGACTCGTGGGCCCATTCCCCACACGGTGGGGCCCGGACGACTTCGGGCCCAACGGGAAGTCAGTCAACCCCGCTCCCCGCGCGCGGCACCCCTTCCCGTCTCTGGTAGAACATTCGAGAACCCCTTCCTCCCTCCCAATAAATCCCCCCCCATCCCACGGCCCCTCGCATCTCATCTCGCGCTCCCTCGCGTTCCACACAAACCCTCGTCGCCTCCTCCTTCCTCGCGCCGCCGCCCTCTCCTCGCGTTCCGGAAGCAAGGCCGCCGCCTCGCCATGGCCTCGGAGACGGAGACGTTCGCCTTCCAGGCGGAGATCAACCAGCTGCTCTCCCTCATCATCAACACCTTCTACTCCAACAAGGAGATCTTCCTTCGGGAGCTCATCTCCAACTCCTCCGATGTAAGTTTCCCCCCGACCCGCCCGCGCTCTTCCGTTTGCGGCTCTAGATCTGTGCGCTTAGGCCGTTTCGTCGTACGGTAGATCGATGCTTTATGCCTGGTACTTTGAATCTGGTGATGGGTTATGTAGGGTTTTGCGCTACTGTTCAACCTTCGGTTCAAATCCATATCGATGCGTGTATCACTGTGTGTTTCTGTAGTAGTAAACATCGGAAGTAGTTTTGTTGGATCACGGATGTGTGCACTTTAAACCGTTGTTTCTGAACTTGTAAGGCTTTGATTAATCTGATCGATATATTACCTAGTGAAAACTATGAAAGCATGATTAGTCGGATGTTACAGAAATAATCGTTGGTTTGTTACAGATTTAAATTGGTTTCTGCCAAGTGGAGCTGATGTATTCAAATGGTTTGCTAATCATGACGTGACACTGCTCTGATTATCATGAAAATATGAAGATGTGCAAGTTTCAGTAGTTAATCATTGGTTCCTGACAAAGTATCTGCTAATCACAAATAGCCAGTGACACTGCTCTGATAGATTATCATGAAAGATATGTAGCTGTGCTAGTTTCACTAGATTGCCTTCTAAGTTACTCATATTCTACTGAATGCTGTGTGAATCAAACAGCTGAGTTTATGTTTTATGGGTTGTTACAGGCCTTGGACAAGATCAGGTTTGAGAGCTTGACTGACAAGAGCAAGCTGGATGCTCAGCCAGAGCTGTTCATCCACATTGTCCCTGACAAGGCCTCCAACACGCTGACAATCATTGACAGTGGTATTGGTATGACCAAGTCAGATCTTGTGAACAACCTTGGTACCATTGCACGGTCAGGCACAAAGGAGTTCATGGAGGCATTGGCCGCTGGTGCTGATGTGTCTATGATTGGTCAGTTTGGTGTTGGTTTCTACTCTGCCTACCTTGTTGCCGAGAGAGTTGTTGTGACCACCAAGCACAACGATGATGAGCAGTATGTGTGGGAGTCTCAGGCTGGTGGCTCCTTCACTGTAACACGTGATACCTCTGGGGAGCAGCTTGGCAGGGGTACCAAGATGACCCTCTACCTCAAGGATGATCAGGTATATCAGAAATCTTATGAATTATTGTGCTTGCTGTGTGTTAGTTTTTACTGCAATGTTGACATGGCCAGTTATTTACTGTATAGTATAAACTACTGTAGGACTATTCAGATTAGAGCTTGTTTAAGCCAGATGTCTATCATGTTACTACTGGTTTCAAGTTTTCTGCTGTTATGTAACTACTGATTCTGTGGGTTATAGCAATTTTTGAAAGCATATGCAACTATGTTGTGGTTTTTTTAACTGATTAGTACCCTGATGGTGTCATAAAATGGTTAAGAATTATTGATAGCTACTCAATCTAAACGCATCATTTAACAGCACTAATTAGCTCATAGCTTTTCTGAGCTAATTAGTGCTGTTAAATGATGCATTTAGATTGATTGAGTAGCTATCATAGCTTTTCTGTGATTAATAGGAACATAATAACATAATTAAGCTGCTCTTTAGATGTTACTATTATGGTGTTCCAACTAACATTCTGGTGTTGTTACTCATGGCATTATTTTGAAATTGTGCTGACAAATTGGTGTATTGAGACATAACTATTCTTTGCTGTTGTACTGAATATTCAATAATTAGGAATATTTTAAGTGTTTGTGAATTACTGTATGTTTGGAATGTCTCAAAAGTAATTATACCATCTTTTATGTTTGTATTCTTATGATTTACTCTTATATTATGCAGTTGGAGTACCTCGAGGAGCGACGCCTCAAGGATCTGATCAAGAAGCACTCTGAGTTCATCAGCTACCCCATCTCCCTCTGGACAGAGAAGACCACCGAGAAGGAAATTTCTGATGATGAAGATGAGGAAGATAAGAAGGATGAGGAGGGCAAGGTTGAGGATGTTGATGAGGAGAAGGAAGAAAAGGAGAAGAAAAAGAAGAAGATTAAGGAGGTTTCTCATGAGTGGCAATTGGTCAACAAGCAGAAGCCTATCTGGATGAGGAAGCCTGAGGAAATTACCAAGGAAGAGTATGCTGCTTTCTACAAGAGCCTGACCAACGACTGGGAGGAGCATCTTGCAGTGAAGCACTTCTCTGTTGAGGGTCAGCTTGAGTTCAAGGCTGTCCTCTTTGTACCCAAGAGGGCCCCTTTTGACCTCTTTGACACAAGGAAGAAGCTGAACAACATCAAGCTTTATGTGCGCCGTGTCTTCATCATGGACAACTGTGAGGAGCTCATCCCTGAGTGGCTGAGCTTTGTCAAGGGCATTGTTGACTCTGAGGACCTTCCCCTTAACATCTCCCGTGAGACGCTCCAGCAGAACAAGATCCTCAAGGTGATCCGCAAGAACCTTGTCAAGAAGTGCATTGAGCTCTTCTTTGAGATCTCTGAGAACAAGGAGGATTACAACAAGTTCTATGAGGCTTTCTCCAAGAACCTCAAGCTTGGCATCCATGAGGACTCCCAGAACAGAAATAAGATTGCTGAGCTCCTGAGGTACCACTCCACCAAGAGCGGCGATGAGCTGACCAGCCTCAAGGACTACGTGACCAGGATGAAGGAGGGCCAGAGTGACATCTACTACATCACTGGTGAGAGCAAGAAGGCTGTGGAGAACTCCCCCTTCCTTGAGAAGCTGAAGAAGAAGGGCTATGAAGTTCTGTACATGGTGGATGCCATCGATGAGTATGCCATTGGCCAGCTGAAGGAGTTTGAGGGCAAAAAGCTTGTCTCTGCCACCAAGGAGGGCCTGAAGCTCGATGAGAGTGAGGATGAGAAGAAGAGGAAGGAGGAGCTTAAGGAGAAGTTCGAGGGCCTCTGCAAGGTGATCAAGGAGGTGCTTGGCGACAAGGTTGAGAAGGTGGTGGTATCTGACCGTGTGGTGGACTCTCCCTGCTGTCTTGTCACTGGTGAGTATGGCTGGACCGCCAACATGGAGAGGATCATGAAGGCCCAGGCGCTGAGGGACTCCAGCATGTCTGGATACATGTCCTCCAAGAAGACCATGGAGATCAACCCTGAGAATGCCATCATGGAGGAGCTCCGGAAGCGTGCTGAGGCTGACAAGAATGACAAGTCTGTCAAGGACCTGGTCATGCTGCTGTTTGAGACTGCCCTCCTCACCTCCGGCTTCAGCCTTGATGACCCCAACACCTTCGGCAGCCGCATCCACCGCATGCTCAAGCTGGGTCTGAGCATCGATGAGGACGAGACCCCTGAGGCCGACACCGACATGCCCCCACTGGAGGACGACGCCGGCGAGAGCAAGATGGAGGAGGTTGACTAAGCGCTGCGCAGTGCCTGCTTTTGATTTTTGAGTTAGCTTAGCTGTTCTGGTTACCTGTCGCTGAACATTGAGTGTCGGTTTATTTTGTGTGGTGTTACTTTTCCTAGCCTGCAATGCATGGGGCTAGATGCTATGGTGACGTGGATTATCGAACTGCGTACGTTAATTGTTGCTATAATAGTATTATTATATCCTGCTGTCTTCAATTCCTGCCTGTCGTTTTGTTTTGTTTCTTTTGCACACCAAGCAGCAAGTTAAAATATTGCAAGAGCTGGCAGCTACAGAACATTGTGGATACTGCAGAAATAGGCCTGTTTAGTGTGGCGGCGTCGTGGCGGACACTGAACACGGCAGTTTCTGAAGTATGCTGAGCAGCCAATAACTCGAGTCTGCTAATTTTCCCTTGCTGAAACAAATTTACGCGAGTAATAATATAGCCATATCATACCGCTTTCTCCATAGTGAGTAAATTCGCAGTGATAGATGAAGGATTGAAGGAATCACAAGCAGTTGTAGCAAGCACATATCAAATCAGCAAGGTGCTGGCAAGGGCAAAACTCGAGAGATGCTCAAGCACTGCAGTCTCTGAAACCCGAGTTTCTGTGCCCAAGTGGGTATCTACTGAATTTACATTTGTGATCCTTTGCTGCACATAAATCCTTTCATGTACATATATGTTGTCACCTGCAGTCATTCTGAGTTTTTTGAGCCATCAGCTTGTTACTGCATATTTCTTTTTCTTTTTTTTTCTATCCATTTGTGCACACTCAACTATTTCTGACTGAACTTTTTAACCTATACAGTTTATTTGTTAGGTCTTGGGAATATTGGTAGTAGTCAGAAATCTGTTTTTCTATTTATGCCCTCCATATCTGTTTGGGAATTCTTTTGTCTATCTATTTGTGCACTTCATATCTGAATATGGCACCAATCTTGTAGTAGCGTAGGATAAGAGATTTTTGTGCCACATCTGAATATGGCACCAATCTTGCAGTAGTGTAGGATAAGAGAATTTTGTGCCACATCTTTTCTTTATCTAGACTCTAGAGCTCGAGTCAAGATTTCTGACTGAACATTTGCACCTTCTACCATGAATAAACCTTTTGTGGAAAATCACCTTAATGAAAACTAGAAGAATATCTGTTGTAAGAATAGTAGTTGCATATCTACTGTAGTAATGCACTAACTAATCTGAAGCCCGCTTCAAAGATGGTTGTACAAATATATGAAAACTAGAAGAATATCTCTTGTAAGAATAGTAGTTGCATATCTACTGTAGTAATGCACTGACTAATCTGAAGCCCGCTTCAAAGATGGTTGTACAAATATCCAAGCAATGAGGGTAGTTTTGATTTCTTAATTTTTAGTTTTCTGAACAATGTTGGAATTGTATTGAGAAAAACTGTTGTTAAAGGAGTACCTTTGCATCTGCAGCCTCCTAATGTAATGATCTTTCTCTATGTGCAATCCTGGAGGGAGTTCAGAGAAGCTCAAATGGTTCCTAAGGTACACAACTGTCATACAATTGTGATCGTTTTTTTATTGATATAAATTTTTTTGTTTATTGGTATCCCAAGCATGCTCTTGCAGTAGTGTGTAGATAAGAGATTTTTGTGCCATCACATGCTGTTTGTGTTCCTTGTACTTCCCAGTACAGTCTGTACTGTTTGGAGATGTCGCTCAGGGTGGCTTTATGGATTTCTTTGCATTTCCGTGCTAATCACCATTTGCTTCTAGGGCTGGGTTGGTAGTAGTACTTTCATTAACTGTGGGTAGGGGTGGGTTTGACCCATTAGCAGGGCAGAACGTCGGTTCTCCCTGCCCGCATGCCCATCTCTGCACTGATATCAGGCTGATTTATGTACCAAAATAGAATTGCTATACCAGTCTGTGCGGTGATATCCAGGTTGACAAGTACCAAAATGGAGTTTATCATACGTGTAGGAATTTGCTTGGCAGCATGCTTTGGGAGTTCACATGTATACTTTATATAGAGGGGGAGGGAGGGATATGGAAAACCATACATGTTAGCACATGGATATGGAGCTGTATGGTGTCTAACATTTTCACATGAATTTGTCCACAGGTCCTTGAAAGGATGCAGCAATTTTCTGCAGTGTTAACATAACTGGAGTATTTCCTAATAATATGCTGTGTATCTAATCTTCTTTCTCAAAATGTGCTTGATGACCCACAAACTGAAGGCAACAGAAATCGAGTTGGTTTAGATTATACTTGAGATTATGCAGACACGTGTGGTCCAGCTTCTTAAATCGTCTAAAGCATCCTGAGGAAGTTACGTATTGAACTTAGAATACTCCAGGTCCAAAGCTGACTGTACTAGGAAGTTGAGATCCTCCTGATAAGAAAAGAAAAAAAAACGTAATAACATGTCCATCAGCTGAAATTTAGAGACATTACATCATTACTTAGCTATAATGTGTATCTTGATAAATGAGATTACTTGGAGAAGATCACCTGAGTGAATGCTGGAGGTCAAAGTTCGTCACATTCCCTCTGAGGAAAGCAGAGCAACCATAAGGTGGGCATCTCAGATATGATTAATTGATGCACACGCAGCAGTGATCGTCATTAGATTGTCCACAGTTTTGTGAGAAATGAACAATACATCGTCTAGGACAATACAGTCAGATGGATAAAAGTTAGTTCTACGATTCGATCTCTGTCTTTCACTAAGTTTGTGTCACACAGTGATTGTGTTATTACTGTCCACAGTTTTATGAGAAGTGAACCTTACATTGTTGACGACAATAGCCAGGATAAACGTTACTTCTATGATTCTCTCTGCCTTTCATCAAGTTTGTGTCCACACATGAACTGTTGCTTGTTGGGGTCATATACACAAGGCATTTGCTGGTAAAGAATGCAATCCAATCTAAGCTGCTAGGTCCTCCTCCATTGAGCTGGATGATCCAGGCAACTTCCTAATACTATGCCTCTGCAGAAAACCCCTTGCCTCTTGAGCATCAGCCCATTTGCCAGCAGCAGCGTAAATGTCAGACATCAGAACATGGCAGCCAGCCTGCTTTGTATTGAGACTCAGGATCCCACTCTGTACTCTTTCAGCCACATCAAATCTCTTATGCATTCGACATGCACCTAGTAGCGCACCCAAAACCTTGACATCCGGAGCCATTGGCATGCTCCGAATCAGCTCCTCCGCCTCATCAAGAAGCCCTGCACGGCCTAACAAGTCGACAATGCAGACATAGTGTTTGAGCTCCGGCTGCACTGCAAAAGCGGATCCCATGCTCTGAAAGCACTGCCGACCTTCATCTACCAGCCCAGCATGGGCACAAGCTGTCAGCACACTGAGAAATGTTATGTCGTTTGGGTTTTCTCCTGACTTCTTCATCTGTTCAAACACATCAATGCATTGTGGAGCATCACCATTTACTGCCAGCCCCGTGATGAGTGCATTCCAGGCAGAGACATTCTTATGATCCAGGGAGTGGAAAATTTTAACAGCCATGTCTGTTCTCCCACACTTGGCATACATGTCTACAAGAGCGGCACCGAGATTGAACTCATTGTCGAGCACCATCTTGTGCTTGTCGATGAAGGTGTGAGCCCACCTCCCTTCCTCCAGAGCTGTTAAATGAGCGCATGCTGAGAGCACACTCACCATGGTCACCTCATTAGGCTGGATATTGCTGTTGCTCTGCATTGACCTGAATAGCTCAAGGGTCTCTGCATAGCGTCCAGCCTGTGCGTACCCGGAAATCATGCATGTCCAAGAAACCACATCCTTCTCTGGCATCACATCAAATAACTCTCTTGCGCCATCCATCTCGCCATTCACCGTGTATCCCCGGATCATTGCATTCCATGACACCAGATTCCTGAACGGCATCTCATCAAACATCTTCCTCGCCAATGGCAGTAGCCCATGTCTTGCAAAGCCTGTAACCATCGAGTTCCATGTGACAACGTTCCTCCCAATCGCAGGCATCCTATCAAACATCTCCCTCGCAACATCTAGCTCCCCAGCACCTGCATAAGCTCCCACCATCGCGCTCCAGGACACCCCATTCCTCTCAGGCATTTCGTCGAACACCCGTCTGGCATTCCCAATCTCCCCGCACTTCACGTAGCCACCAATCACCGTGTTCCAAGAGACCACGTCGGCGACCTCCGCACACAAGTCGAACACGCCCCACATCGACGCCGTGTCGCGGAACGCGGCGTACATCGCAAGGAGCGAATTAACAACGAAGATGTCACCCAACAACCCGCGCCGAGCAGCCTGGGCGTGGACCTGCGCGCCCGTGCGCGGAAAGGAGGGGAACCTGGAGGCGGACTTCACCAGCGGAGGGAAGGTGAAATGATCGGGGATGCAACCGGACCGGAGGAGGGAGGAGAACGCGGCGAAAGAGAGGCGCGGGGAGGGGGACGTGGCGGAGGCGCGGATTAGCAGGTTGTAGAGGAAGGTGGAGGAGGATGGAAAGAGCGGAAAGTAGAGGCTGGAGAGGGCGGCGGCGAGGTGGGGGTGCGAAGGAAGGAGGGGTATGATGCTGCGGAGGTGGTCCGAGCTCCGGCGGATCTCGCCGGCGACGAGGAGGCGGCCGAGGAGGAGCGGGAGGTGGTGAGGCGGCGGCGCCATTTCCCTTGTGGCAGAGGACATGGAGTGTTTCGTTCAAATATAATATTTTGAAGCTTCTCCCATAGTTGAGCCGTACGATCCGCATCAAACGGCTGATATCGCGGAACAGAACCACCAGTCACTCCGTTAGACCCTTTGGTTGATACATAATTATATTTCAATTTTGAAGAAGAATTTTGAAATTGTGAGCTGAAACTGAAACCAGCAGAAATCGTGTCAGCCAGGTTCAAGCATGGCAGCATTTTTATCCCGTAAATTTGTTCTCTACTAGGAAAAGCTACAATGTGAATTGGCAGAAAATTCAGGACATGATTGTAGCATAAGAAATACAGTTGCAGCTCATCAAGAAACGATAATCCTGACTGGGGGCCTTCGTCTATGGATGTCATAGGGGGAAAGAAAAACATTCATGCTTATTTGCTATGTTATGATGGATGCTAAATTCTATCACTAATTATGTTCAGCTCTGAATGTTTGCAATGCCAAGCTTCAGAGTTTGATTGCCTTCGCTTTCATGTTGGCCATGCTGTCAAGCACACTCGGTGACACTATCATCTGCCATATTTGACCTCTTTTGCGGCTTCCTCCTGGCGTAGGTGTATGCGAATTGTCGAGCTTCTTCAACTTGAGTAACAGGCTTGGCGGGCGGTGCCTCCAGCTTCATGCCATCATGGTACCTGCCCATGGTTTCCAGCTGCTCTGTTAAGTTGTTATGAGGAGGGTATATCCTTGTGCCAAGGTTCAACATCTCTGAAATATTTTCAGCATTTCTTGTGCATGGATCAGAAGTTTGATCGACTATACTGTTTTGATTACCAAAGTTCTTCAAAAGGTTTTTCATATGGCCACATTCTCTGGTGTCATCTGCTTCACTGGAATATGCTAAGATATAGTTAGCTTCTGGCCGACAGAAGCCTCTCAGCATCATGGTAGGGTAAACTTCATTGTGCTCCTCTGGAACTGCCATCTGGACTCCTAGTGGGCTTTTGCCGATCAGAGCACAAGTTTTTTCCAGTGTACCCTTCCATTGCAAGGGACTCCTCGAACCAGCAGAAGTACCACTGACTGAGTTGATGTGAGGAGATGAATTCTCAGGAAAAACACGTACATCATGTGCAAAAGCATGAGGTGGAGCGCAAAAGTTGGAGCTCTGCATTCCTAACTGATCAACTAGAGCCAGTCCAGGTCTGTGGTGTATCCCTTTACTGCCCTCAATAGGAGAAGCGCAGCCAGTCCTTATTTTCAGCACACCTTTTGGTCGTTTACCGCAATTTTGCCTGGGATCACTGACAGGATGGAAGATTTGACTTTCCGGTGAATTCATTTCTGCTGATTTGACTACATGGCCTGTTTCTTTATTTTTGGTTGAACAATGAGTGGTTAGTGAACCATCCATAAGTTTGGCTCGCTTCATTGGTGAAACAGTGGCAGTTTCACCCTTGATAGTAGCTGGTAGAGTGGAACTGCTAAGACTAACACATGGAAAACCCTTCTCATATACCTGGTTGTGCGAGATGGGAACCTTCTCTCCAAGCCTAGCACGTGTATCAGAACTTGTCAACAATTTGGCCATGGATGCAAATTTGCCAACCATACCATCATGGTACAACTTCAGAAAATGATAATGTGTTCGTCTTTGAAGCGTCGTCAGGAACCCTCTTGCCTGAGAAACTTGTGGAGAATAAAGCCCACCGTTTAATCGAAGGAAAAAGCTTCTAAGTGGACTTCCAAAGAACATAGCATCACCACTAAACAACACTTTCATTGTTGCAATGAAGTCGTGGTGTTCCATATCCGGGAGGTGTGCTGCTAGACAAAATCTATCATCTTCCGTCAGGCATGAATTCCACGTCTCCAAAGAAAGGATCTCTGTCAACTCAGGCAGATCATAGAGCCCATATGGCACATTGCACATCTGACCTCTGGACATTGCAAGCTCACAGTCCACCTCCGCGTGTTCAGAGTCATCAGATTCATTTATGGGAAAGGTCTGAAGAAGCATTCTGTCCTCTCGTGTAAGGTCCTCATCTCCACAGCTGTAACAACTCTTTGCAGCAGGCTCACCACTCGCTATCTTGACGATCCCCATTGACTGAGAAGGCGTTTCGATACTCCAATTGGATAAGAGATGATCAAAGTAGAGGATAGTCAGCAGAGTTTTGAGCACAAGGCCACTTCATCACATAGAGGATTCCTGAAAGAGAAAAATGAACAAAGGGATTTGAGCTCCTAATCACTTATACTCAATGCTATCCCAGCAACAGATATCACAGAATGGCATATTGTGGTCAGTGGTTAACAACACACAATGCATTTTTTTTTTCGGAACCAAAAGGATTGACAGTAACTAGTAATGCTGACTGCATGGCAGCATTACAATTTTATTCAGGAACATAATGCATGGCAGCATTTTGTTTGTAAGCACCATTTTCCATTTTGTTTAGTCACTGAACTAATTACGCACAAATGGTTCCTCTTGTGAGTAGCATCTGCAGCGAAGCAGTGTAAGAATATCATGCTTAAGTTCAACAAAAGCCAGTCTGATCTCTGATCCCCTAGCACTTCAGGAAGGAAACAGCTGAAATAGCACAGCGCGGCACAACTCTAACATTCTACGCGAATTTCCAGGCTCGAAAAAAATTCGCCGAATTTCTATGCAGTCATCCATAAACCAACGAAATCACAATTCACACATGAAGAAATTCCGTAAAGTGGGGAGTCCATCCATCAACCCGCCGAACCGACGCCAACCGCAACTCCGCAAGTCGCCACCGCGCGATTCCGGGACGAGCAAAGCCCCAGCGAGCCGACCACTCCCCCCAAAACCCACCAGCCCCCACCAAAACCCGTATGATCAATCGGTCGGTCACTCCGCGGCGTGGGAGCGAGGTGGGGGCTGGGGGGGATGGATGCTCACCGTGCGCACGCCGCGGGGGATCGGATCGGAGCCGCCGCCGGCCGGCGTCGA
>CM014275.1:9227039-9241407 GCA_004135705.1 Alloteropsis semialata
CGCCTGATTTGCTCACCATTTCTGTTGGAATTGTTGCCCATCCCACTTCACCGTAGCTCCGTGAGGCCATCCCATCCCTGGTTTCCATAGACACGATGTCTATGTTGTCAAATAAGTAAGACATTATGTTTAGAAACTGCATCTCTTAATTAATGGTTTCTTCATGTAGGGCCATAATTAATACTCAATCCATCGTTTTCTTTCATATCTGCCAATCATATTTGTTGTTTAATTATCATGAGGACACTACCATCTCACAATGCATGATTTGGTGGTGTCCATTGCATAGGTTCTCGTGATGAAACTGGGTCTTATATGAGACTCAGTTTCTTTCTCTCTCCACTCTCTCTCTATATTTTAATATAGTGCCATGTAAACTAAAAATCCTAGTTGACAATGTAATTAATGCTATGGAAACCATCCTATGTGGAGGGTTGGGGATGACCTGACGCGGTTACGGACAGATTCATATTTCACAAGCAACACACAGGTAGGCAAAATGTTCTACTCCCGGAGTAGATTTTTATGTGGCTTCTTGGATTGGTGCACGCATGTGTACTGTTGAATGTTGATCCTAGCCAAAGGACATGGTTGTGCACTTGCACAATAGAGATGGCTATAAATATGCTGCACATGTGATGTTGTTAGTAACATGCACAAAAAAATTGGATAATATATGATGATCTTTTTGGGTTCGTGAGAAGAGATTATCATATCTTGTCTGATTTATGGACTGGATAATATACTAACTTGTTCAGTACGACTCATAAGCTCATGATCAAAAATCAAAATCACCATGCATTTGAATATCACAACGAATTTTTATTGTTTTTTTCTAGAGCAGGATAGCTACAAATCTTTGCATTAGGTAGAAAATACTAGTTTGTTTACGACGCGAACACCTTGCATTCGTTAGTCATGCTCATGCAGCACACAGCAGCGGATTTCTTCATAGTTATCTGAACTTTTCATCATGGTCATTGTTCATCTGAACGCCTCTGTTTACACTGTAGGAGGTGAACATAACCTGTTAGTAGGTGGTACACAATAATGGGCATCCTTTTGGCACTAAGGAGGTGTTTGTTTCCCACCTAGATTATATAATCTAGCTTATACATCAAGGGTATCATAGTAAAAGACCACCATGGACCACCAAAATAATCTCAAATAAGCTGCACATGGATAGCTTATTTCAGCTTATTTGGTGGTCCATGGTGACTTTTTACCATTATACCTTTACTCTATAAGCTGGATTATATAATCTTGAGTGGAAACAAGGCCCTAAATCATGGTGTTACCTTCATGCAAACCCGACCACTCATCAGTGTTTGATGCCACTGTTGCAAACCATACATCATGATTGCAACAGTACACATCGATGGCCCGGCCTCATGGAAATCTCATCATCCTTGCTACTAGGTTCTAGTAACTGCTAAGGGCTCTATTTATTTTACTATCAATCTTAATTGGAAGACTAGAAAATAAAGTAGAAATCAGTCCGACAATCGAGTTACATCTCTGTAATGAGAAATACTCTACCTTCAGAACCACACATCTACAAAAGATTGGTGGTTATTAGTGTCAGGGCACAGGGCAGGACCAGCAAATGTGATCGGTGGGACCCACACGGCAGTGAGAGCCCCGCAGCAAGCAAAGTGTTTTTTCCTCCCTCTCCGGTACTTATCCATACGGATCTCTATACCGCGTTTCAATCTGGTGTAGCAATTGAGACCCCAAGGCAATCCAAGATCCTTTGAAAAGGCCAAACAGATCTCAAAAAGATTAATGCCGCGAACATCAGCCACACACAAAAACATAATTGCACTCTGCACACGCAAAAGCCAGCGTCGCCATTGGTAGTAATAATTCGAGTTGAGCTCGAAGATTGCCCGGCGTGTGGGGGTGGTTGAGTTACTCGCGTCACCATCCCCGCTAAATTTTAGTGAGCCCGCCGCGCGCGGCCTCCTCCTCGATCGGCGCCGGTGACGTACGGGGTGGGCCGCGGGCGGCGAGTTCGCCGCCTCATTAACTGCGAGGGGCTCACCGGTGCGTTTGGTGGCTTGTGGTGAGAGCTGGCAACGCAGCCCCTGCGGGCCAGGCAGGTCGGGTGTTCTTGGCCCCGGATGCGCCCACGTCTGATGTGCTGGGAAGTTAATTGGGTTGTTGACCTGTGTGCCTGGGTTTAAGCACACACGTGTGTTGATTCAGTGATCTACTGGGTTAGCAGGGCTAATTGAAGCTTAAATGAGACGAGATTAGAAGAAATTAGTACAAGTCCCCATCGAAGCTAGTAGCTGATGTACTGACACTGCAAACTTGGAGTAAGCTGGACTGCTGGGTAGTCTACTGTACTGCTATGTGCAGCAGAACTCGAAGACCAAAGGCTAGTTTAGTTTGTCAACCTTTTTTTTATCGCTACAGTAAATTCCAACGTTTGGATGCTAATTAGGAGAATTAAATTTGGATAACTGATAAAACCCATTTCATAACCCCCAGATGAAATTGTGAGACGGATCTATTAAGCCTAATTAGGCCATGATTAGACAATGTCGTGCTACAGTAAATAATCTCTAATGATAGATTAATTAGGCTTAATAGATTCCTCTCACGATTTCCTGTGCATCCGTGTAATTAGTTTTATAATTAGATCATGTTTGGTTCTCCTAATCTTCAATTTAAAATTGCTACAGTAAATTTTACAAAGTTTCTCACTAATCAAGCAGGACCAAGAGAAGGCTCTGGCTTTGCACTCTGCACTGCATCGGCCACGGGCAGATTTGAGTTGGACACGAGTGACCCAGCTGGATGATCTCAGCAGGCACCACGAACATTGAACACTGAAGCAGCTATTTTTATTTTTTAAAAAAAAGAAAAAAATATTGAAGCAATCTAGCTCCATCTCAGGCAGAGTTGCAGCAATGACCTGCCCTGTCTTGCACGCAGGCAAACAGTGTAACACACGGCCAGCATTACTGCCGGAGGTGGGCGTCCTGGCCTCCTGGGCCGGCTGGGCCGGCCATCCACCGCAACTAATTGCGCTCTCCCTGCCAGCTCCCCACCCCACCCTGGACGGGGACCCGTCGCAGTTGGCTGCCAAACATTCATGTGCAGTTGTGCACAGCGCGGCGGCAGCGGGGAGATGGCAACGCGGATCCACCGGCCGGTGAGGTGAGATGAGAAGCGGCCGCGGGCACGGACAATCCGGGACAGCACGGCGGCAGAGCCTCGCCGGCATTATTACCCGCCGCCGTGCCTCCGCTTGCCACCTCGGTCGGCCTCAGGCGATCCGCTCTCCTCGATCTCTCCTGCACGTTGCCGCCACGTGCAGCGCTAAGCCGCTGCGTTGGCGCCGTCGCCAAGATCTCTTCAGGTTGATCTGTGATGTAATGGAACGTTCCACGAACGCCGTATTAACCATATCCTGACAGTATAAACAAATTTTAACACAGCCAGTCCATTAAAAAAAGAACCATGGGTGTTGCTACACGTATAAAATCATCACAAAAAAAAGTTTTTTGGGATAAAATAAAGTTCAGGAGTTCTTGGTAAACTTGTTCAGAAGAGAAATGCCATTTTGGAGACCAAGTTCTCCAGGATCAAGTGTTTATTATTAGGCACCGGGGGGATCTTCTTGGCCAACCACAAGATATCTACTCTGTTATTTGTGTGGTTTAACCAAAAACTGGAGTACTGTTGTCAATGCAATCTGTCCTACTGCACTTTGAGTGGCCAAGTCAACTCAACCACCGCCACTTGTATTCCTAGTTTGACAGTCCAAGTCTGAAATCTGAGCTGAACTTGATCTGGACACGCCCACAGAATCATTATTCAACACCTTGCTTTTCTGACTTTTAAATGAACACATCTCACCGGCGCTTTGACTTGGCTTCAGTTTCTGTACCAAAAGAACAATAATAAAGTAACATTCATAGATATACACAACTGTGCTTTTTTAGGTGCTTTCGAGATAAGTGTTGCCATCTCTGTCATCACAGTCCATGTAATGCAGATTACTGAACAGTAATGTGACCCTCAGCAAGATGATATAGACGATGATTTTTTATAGGAGCACTACGAGTAATCTATTGCATGCAGTGTTGCGCTGATGAGGACAAAGAGAAACCCATAAGGTAATCACTTGTCCCTGTGCAGACAAAAAGGCTAAGCCAAAGAGTATACTATATGTGTATAGTGGAAAAATCTCAATCTAGAATCCAAAGAGGAGATGCACCAAAAAGTTCCCCTTATGTCGAAAAAGTGGTTCGAAAAGATCAGTGGATTGGATTGGTACTACTTCAGGTAGGTACCCACTACAATTTTCGAATTTTTATAGCGTTCATAATTTTTTTAAAAAAATTATCAAGAAATGGCCGTACTTTCTGGGTTGTATCATACATTTTTAAATGAAACTGGATTATTATATTGCTTTGTTTCTATAATTCCTCATGTAGGGACAATTTAGAAATGCATCAGTAATACAGCCGTCAAGATCCAATGTATTCATCATGCGTTATCAAATGGATCTGATGGTTAAACAAGATATCCCTCTCAGGCTTTAAGATTCTTTGACACTTGCAAATACAAAAAGAAAAAAAGATGCATTTTTGTACGGCTACTCATCAGTGTGTTTTAAGACCACAGGGAGCACATGCTTGTTGTGCCCTACCTTCTTTTTTTCCATAGTGTCTCAATGGTAATACCTGTTTTGTCAAGTTTATAGTGCTATACAAGTTATAAAGCCAACCTATACTATCCAAAACTAAAATTGGATGGAAGTGACTACAACCAAATATTAAGCGATTAAAAATTACAAAATAGATATATTAAATTAAAATCATATCTTTAATGTGACAGGCAACATTATCCCACGTGGCAAAGCATTGTATCTTCAAGGTGACCTTATCTTGGAGTAAAAATTTACCCATTTCCCCATCATAGGATTCCATCACCCATAAGCAGGGGCATCATGATAATCAATTAAACCAACACCCAACCAAACCCTAATTAAAAAAATCAAAATAACAATATTTAGCACAAACCTCCAAGTAAGAAGACCATACAATCCAGATGATACAAAAGGCTCAACTCCACAAGACCTGCAAAGCATCAAAACCCTACAGCCACCCCCACAGTTTGCAGCATCACACGACAGCCAGCAGTTACCACTCCCACCCTGTGCTCCACCCTGTTGCCTCCCTCCCATTGGCCGCCATGGGCTCCTGCCTCTCCTCCGAGGCCCCCGCCGCCGGCGACGGGGCGGCGTGGAGAAAGAGGCGCCGCGGGAGCGGGGACGGCGGGGCAGGCGGCGGCGCCTTCTCCAGCGGCGGCAAGAAGCTGCCCGGGGGCGGGGGAGAGATGACGGAGGACGAGCTCGCGCGGGTCTCCGGGAGGATGTACGGCAACGGCGCGAGCGCGGTGGCGTGCCTCCACACGCAGCAGGGGCGGAAGGGCACGAACCAGGACGCCATGCTCGTGTGGGAGGTGAGCTCGTAACCGCTGCTTCTTGCCTGGTGATTTGCTCCGGTGGCCGGTGGGTTCTGAGCCCTGATCAGTGGCGGCGTTCCGTCCGTGTGCGATCCTTGGTCCCAAAACATCCGCCCTTTTCTCTTTCTTTCCCAAGCGTAGAAATGATTGCGTTTACTCCTCCAAAATCCGAAGTGTTCCTTAACTGCTGGTGGTAATGTCTTGGTTGGGTTTCGGTTAGGGGCATATTTTGCTTTTGGGTTTTATTTTGATTCGACGGGAGAAGCGTTTGTATAGAAACAATTGTGATTTTTGAGTTAAGAGGGGTTTAGCTTTAGGATGGAGAATATGCCCTTGCCTGAGGCATTCCTTGCAATGATTTAGATAGATTCGGATTTGTAGTTGGAGTTCGAATGAGTGCTTTTTATTTATGATTATGATTTGGTTTTAGTTGGCTACCCTTTTACTCCACGGGACGGCTTGATTCGAAATGCGTGGTCTTTTGCTGTAGATTATTCGAGCTTTATTAACCTGAAAGTGAGAAGTCTTCAGAGTGGAATTGGAAAAGTGGCAGCATAATTTTGTCCGTTGATTTCTCAAAAACAAAAAGAATATGATAGATGGAGCATGAGTTGGCTGAGATATTGGAGCATTGTTCATTTCTCGTTTGCTTTTGGTTCTAATCTTTGGTTGTAGTTCAGGCGAGATTCTTTCCTGTGATACTTTGGCAACCTTTTCTACTTTCTTTGTTTTGATCTCTTTTTATACAAAGAATGGTATAATGTTGCCGCTTTCTTGAACAGGGTGGTCTTGTGCTGTAGGGTGATTGGTTGTGCCTAGTCATAGCTGTCTTATTCCATTTATGACCCATCATAATCAATTCATGAATTCCTCTTTAGTTTCATGAACAAGCAACTGTACTAAAATCAGTTCCATTACAAAGATAGGTTTGTTTGTGATCCTTATCTCATAAGTGGAGTTTAGCAGAGGCCGAGGGTGAAGTGCACTTATCGATGATTTCTCAGTATTTTTAGACCTAGCTAAGCATACGTAGGTCGCTGTCATGTAGGTATTTAAGAATATCTATACGCATTAGTTTAGCAAGTCAAAGAAGTAAAGGCAGCCACTTTCTAAGTTGCATTGTGGATCATGTTCTTCAGAGGACAATAAAAAGACTTTATTCTGTAGATTCTCAGAACAGTGCTATTGATTGCTGATATTCAAGGCTAGAAGGGTACTTAATTAATTAGAGTGAGGTACTTCACAAATTTTTTAAATTTGGTTAAAACTTGGAATTGAATCCTGGGATTTGTTCATCTTGAGGCTTTTGTTCACTCTTCGATAATGCTTTCTCACATTCTGTTTCATTTATATACCCAAGTTCACATTTCCGATTCATCTTTGTACATTTCACTGTGAATACACCACAGTGTTGCAGGAGCTATTTGATGCCTGGTGATAGGACTTTTTCTTAATGTTAGTGTAGGAATACTCCCATAATTTAAAGATGGTCGGTCCCAATTGTTGTGAAATGAACCTACTCAGTCTATATTATTGCATATCATAATTCCCTAATTTTGCTAGCTCCATGCGGCCATGCCATGAATGATCAGGTGTCCAAGTGATATTTTTCCCCCCTTTTCCTTGCCTAGCTACTAACTAGCTCATAGCGGTCGTTTGGATCTAAAAAATAAAATCGGTTTTGATAAAAACAGGTTTAAAGAAAATTTTTAGGAAAACCAGTTTTAGGGTTGTTATTCGGTTAGCAGGTGTTTTGCAAATTCTTTGTCTGGGTCATGGAAACTTAAATATGAGTTTAGCGCTCCATAGACTATGCTTTTATAAATCAGCTTTCCATTAAAAAATGATCAAATTTGACTTCTCTCTCATAAAGTCATAACCTACCCAATCTTTGATATTGCTCTCTCCCATTTTCATGGCCGACTGAACACTGCCACTGCCTCCTGAGTCCTGACACATCCGAACGCACAAGCTGACAAGCAGTATCGGTGGGTGCAAATTGGGTGAACTACGGTGGCAGTGTAGGGATCGTGATTCACATCATCCAACAATGACTGCGAAACCCAAAAATGCACAGGGTGGTTTGTCTCGAACAAGAAAATCTGAAAAATGAGAAACTGGTTTTGTTAAAAAACACGGAGGACTTGTTTTTCGTAAAACTCAGAATCCCGTTTTTTGTGGAAAACTGGTTTCTGCTACATGCAAGTTAGTTGGCGTTCCCAAACAGAGTTTTTGTCGCCGTTAGCCTTAAAACGAGTTTTACGCGACCTGGTTTTCCATATACGCGTGATCCAAACAACCCCATAGTACTTTGTAATTACCACGAAACTAATGGACATATAAGATGCAACCAGCACAGTTTGTTGAAACCTGTTCAACCGTGAACTAAAAAAACTCGACCTGCGGGGGGTAAGACAGCCCCTGGGCATTTTGCTAAGAAGACGACCTTCTCACGCAGGTCGAGAAAACCCTCAAACCCCTGCCCCACCCATACACAGCGGCACCGTAGCCCGTGTGAGAACGACCAACGACCTGGGCCGGGCCTTAGACCTGTGCTTTGGCCGTGGGACAGACGAGGGGATTTTTTTAACCTCAGCCTGAAATTCGCTCCCATGGGGAGTCGAACCCAGGACCTGAGGAGTGCTACTAGAGCCACCTAACCAACTCAGCTAGAGGACCGTGAACTAGCCTATCTCCTCAGACTTTTCACTGAACAGTAGAATTCATAACTGCTTCTTTAGAAAATTACAGATGCTACTACCTTAAGGAACTTTTGGAACACACGAAAACATACCAGTAGTGCACTAAATGCTATTACTTGAGTACTGCCTGAAATTGTCTTTCTGATTACTCTGCAGAGTTTTAATTCTAGTGATAGCATCTTCTGTGGTGTGTTTGATGGCCATGGACCTTACGGTCATTTTGTTGCCAAGAAAGTTAGAGATTCACTTCCTGTCAAGCTGCGCACACAGTGGCAAACCATTGGTAACAGGGCCTCTAGTCCTCATCAAAATGGAAGCATCTCTGGAAGTATCAACTCCGAAGAAACAGGTTCTGTTGTTGATGATGAATGGGGTGAATCCATTAATGGTGATGAGAGTGAAAAACTTCCTGAGATGTTTCTTCCACTTAAGCAATCTTACTTGAAAGCTTTCAAATTGATGGACAAGGAACTCAAGCTGCATCCCACAGTTGATTGTTTCTGCAGTGGATCCACGGCAGTAACAATGGTGAAACAGGTGACGGATACTTCTAAACTTGCCCTGGTGTTTCCAGATACTGAAGCTTTTGAAAGAAGTGTAGAAGTACAACTTTAATTTCTGAATTCGGATATGTTTTTTTTCTCTTAGGGATCGGACCTTGTAATTGGAAATCTTGGAGACTCAAGAGCAATAATGGGGACAAGAGATGCCTCCAACAATCTAACTGCTGTGCAACTCACAGTTGATTTGAAGCCTAACCTTCCCAGTATGTTCATTATTCACTTTGAATCATTTCGTTGGGTGTCCATGCCCATGGCTTTCCAACGGCCATCTTAATCTGCATATAGGATCTATCTTTTCCTTGCTATCCTTAAGGTGCCTTGGATGAACTATGTTGTAAATATTTAATCTTCATTTCATGTTCTTTAGGGGAAGCTGCAAGGATCCAGCAATGTAAAGGAAGAGTTTTTGCTCTTCAGGATGAGCCAGATGTTGCTAGAGTATGGTTGCCAAATAATGACTCTCCTGGATTGGCAATGGCAAGAGCTTTTGGAGACTTCTGCCTTAAAGATTATGGCTTAATATCTGTTCCTGAGATATCATATCGCCGTCTTACTGAAAAAGATGAATTTATAATATTGGCCACTGATGGGGTATGTTTCTAGTCATTTATCATTCTTAAAATGGTGTTTGATCTAGAAATTCGCTTGTCAACGCATTGTATCTTAATATTACAACCCCTGCCTGGAGTAATTATCTTTTTAGCACATTTGCACAGAAAGGTTTACAGCCTCCAGCTGCATCGACTTTTCTCATATTTGAAAAGTTCTATGCCTGTAGGTTTGGGACGTCCTCTCAAACAAGGAGGCTGTTGATATAGTAGAATCAGCACCATCTCGGGCAACAGCAGCCAGGGCTCTCGTTGACTGTGCTGTCAGATCATGGAGATTGAAGTTCCCAACATCCAAGAGTGATGACTGTGCTGTTGTCTGCTTATTCTTGGATCATGAGAAGTCACCTGACTCTGTCCAGGAGAGTGAACCCAAGGAAGATACAATAGAAACCACTGGGGAGGAGGTTTCAACACCAGATGCCAGTATTGAGGTTGAAGACATTGCAGGTGTAAATGTACATATATCCAGTGAAGCGCACATCGCCACAGCCACACTGCAACACTCCAACACATTAAGGGAGGTTGATGAGATTGTACCGGTTGACGAACCTCCCATTGTGAAGGAGCCCGAAAGGTGTGGATCTGCTCGCAGCCTGGCAGATTGCATATCAACAAACGAGGAAGAGGAATGGTCCGCACTTGAAGGCGTGACCCGGGTGAATTCCCTCCTGAACCTCCCTAGAATACTGTCAGGCGATAAGAGATCCACCAGCTGGAGGAAGTGGCGGTAAACAGCAAAGGGAGCTCCCTAGCGAATTCAGGCTGGGTGCTTGCAGAGAGGCACATTTCATCCCAGGGTGGACATTTTCGACCAGGCTTGTTGTAAAATTCTTCAGTCTCTGGGATTTGTTCTAGCTGATTTTTAGGCTTCCCCAGATTGTTTTGACCGGCAGGCGTGTACATTCTACCAGATTGCTTATGCTTTGCCAGGAGGGCGTTCCATGCCTGGGCTTCTTTGCTTTGTGCATAAGAAAGTTTTTTGTTCTGTAAGAAGCTTCTTTTTGTAAATCATGATACCTCCTGACATTGGATGGATGCTCGTCTGCCGTCCGTGACTGTATTCGAACAAATACGGATTCAGTACTATATGTATTTTAGGTCATGATTTTGTTCACCTTTGATTTTACCTGTGAAATCCACCAATGATTTTTCAGGGCTTCGTGTTTGTTGTGACAAAGTTTGCTTGCTTGTACCATTCTTCTCTGAATTCTGTCCAGGCAAAGCAATGCTGTTTTTAGAGGCAAAAAACTGGAATTTTTTTAAATTTTTTTTTAGATTTTTCAGAAAGAACGGTCGGATGACAGAATTTACAAATCTGTCATCCAACCACGGCGGTTAGGAAAACCGCCGTTTGAATTAGCGATTTGAATTTAAAATTATGAATTTGAACTGTTTGCCGAACCTAACTGCCGAATGGTTCGGCGGTAGGTGTCGGCACCTGGGCCCGGCCACTCTAACCGCCAAATGATTTGGCGGTAGGGGGAGCCCGACCCTCGCCGCGCCGTTGGATCCGGTGGGAACGCTTACCGCCGTCGGATCTACGGCGGCAGCCCCCTACCGCCGAATCATTTGGCGGTTAGGGTGCTGCCGCCTATATGATGCGAAATGAAGTTGAAAAATTCATTCTAAATCACAAAAAAGAAAAACTAGGGTTAGAGATGAGGGTTAGGGAGAGGAAGAATCAGCGGCGAAGCTCTGTCGGTTCTGCGCTTCGGTTTCAGGTAAAATCCGATCTCGTAGTTGTAACTTCAATTTGGTAGATGTCTGACTTTGTAGTTATTTTAGTATTTAGTTTACACAGTATGAAATCGTAGTATTATTTTTGAGTTACTGATATTAGACTTAGTTACTGAAATAACTATTAGAGGCAGTTACTGATATTAGATTTAGTGACATTAGTTTGAGTTACCTTATATTTAGTGACATTAGAGATACTTAGAGTAATTACTATTATTGATATTAGATCTTTATTAATATATCTTTTTATATTAGATGCACTGATATTAGAGTTTATCCCATAATTTTATATATACTGTAATTATTCATTTTAGAGTTTACATTACAGTTTATATATTTTTATATTATAGTTTCCGTTAGAGTTTTATGCATATTAGAATTTATATAAGAGTTTAAATTAGAGTTTATATTAGAATAATGACTTTATATTAGAGTTTAAATTAGAGTTTATATTAGAGTAATGACTTTATATTAGAGTTTATATTAGACTTTATATTAGATTAATGCCTTTATATTAGACTTTATATTAGAGTAATGACTTTATATTAGAGTTTATATTAGAGTTTATATTAGAGTAATGACTTTATATTAGAGTTGAAATTAGAGTTGAAATTAAAGTTTATAGTACAGTTTACAATAGAGTTTTATTGATATTAGATTCTATATACGAGTTTATATTATAGTTTATAGTAGAGTATTATATATAAGTTTTTTATGAGTAGAAATCGTATTAATTCTTATTGTCCTGGTTTGGTTTTAGGCATGTCTGAACCTTTATGGATTCAATTGTACTATGGATCAGGGGATATTAGATATGGTCCTGAAGGGGTAGACCTGTCAGAATTTAGTTGTACCACCAGAAAAGTAGCTAGAGCAGCAGAGAGAAATTGGGTTTCCATAACAAAGTGGCTTTATCATTCATTTGGACTTGATGAGGCCCAGCATGACCTGTCAGTGATGGCACTGATGAACAGAAGTTCAACTACGTATTGGGAACTTGTTGCGCTTCAAGGAACCCAGAACTGGAGGTCATTTGTGAAACTTTGTACGCAGCATGGTATGCCGCTGGTGTTGCTTGTGCGAGCCTTCCATAAGGCTGGGTTCAGCAGTGAAGTGCACGAAGAAGTTGAAGATGCTGGAGGGGAAAACCTTCAAGATGCTACTAGGGAGGAAGGTGAAGAAGTGGAAGAAGGGGCAGCCGGACAAGATTATTACGCACCCCCTGAACTGAAGCGCCCTTGCCTAAGCAGAGACTAAATGTGTTACAATTATCAGTTCCAGGAGGCTGATACACATTTATTCATCAGATAGTTCAGAACCTTACAGCCCCCGAGGGCACCTGATACAAGCTAGGATAACCAAAAGGTTGATAACGATAATGAGCCAAGCTATGAACAGCTCGGGCTCAACAAAGGGATCAGAGCTACGCGGCAGCGAAGACATCTTGGGCGAGACCAAACTCCACAGGCAAAGTCAGGTGTGGGCACGACCACCTACTCGGCTTCTTCGGCAACAAAGTCCGGGTCTTCTTCTGAAGCAACAAATACAAGGGTGAGTACAAAAGTACTCAGCAAGTCCAACCACACCCACGGAGGGGTTAACACAGAAATTTGCACAGGATACATCAAGAAATAGGCTAAGGTTTATTTGCAATAAAGCCAAGTTTTACATATGCAATGGTTCGTCAAGGAATATCTTAGCCAAAGCAAGTTTTAGTAACAAAACAATAAGTGGGGGTTGATCCACAAAGGATCCAAATTTTAATGCTACCGGATTTCCCATCCACCGTAGCTCTCCAGCACAAAGCCGGACATTTCCAAAACCAACACACTCCAACCCATTCCCAAAACCTTTGGTATTGTGACCAAGCCATAACTCGCCCATGACCGTGGGCTCGGCTATACGAATAGTTTGGAAACTCTGCAGAGGTGTACACTTTCACCACAAGTAGGGTACCGCAACACAGTCACCTTAGTGCCAGCGCGGATCCTATCGAAGCCATTACCCACCATAGCCAAAACTGCCTAGCCATCACGAGAAAAATAACCAAGAGGGTTTATGACACCAAGTCGGCAACCATGACACTAAGTCGACACTTGGTTTTCCCGCTGCACACCTGCCACCAGACAACTAACAGCCTGGCTAGTGGGATTTAGACTAAGCCCTTGCACCATACAAGAGTCGAGTGGTTGTACGAGATAAATTGGGTTAGGCAAGATGACACATCACCTCGGTTTAAAACCGGACAAAATGGATATCTCCCAACTTGCTTAACCACAAAGGTACAAGCCTCCTTATGGTATTTCACAAAGAAACACCCATCCATCTTATCCAACACTTTCTTTATTTTCAAAACCCAAAACCCATTTTCTTTACTCAACACACTCACACTTTTATTCTTTGATAAACCAAGTGTAGTCATGATTGATTAAGTAATTGAAACAAGTCCTAAGCATTCTAGCAGGGGTTATCAACCAAACAGAGCAAATCATATTTAGTGATAACTAGGTCATCAAGGCATGATCATATCAATCAAAGGAATGGCTATCCAACCGGGTTTTCAATAATAAAACACATGCAATTTATCAAAGGCCAATAGGTTGTGTTTATAAAACTGGGATAAACATGCATCAAAGGATGGGATTGGACTTGCCGTCTTCAAAAGCTTCCGGGAGTTCCTGCTCGCGGTACAAGTCATCGGGCTCGGGCTCACGGTACTCTCCTGCATACTCCGGCTCGCGGTACTGCTCTTCCTCGATTACTCCGTCGTCTACGGCACACACAACAAAACACATAAAAAGAAAACAATCAAACCTTTACCGATGAGCTCAGAACAGGAAATGATTAAATAAAATAGAAATGAGTGGTATATTTGAGTGATTTGTGTATAGCTCAGCCGGAATAGATGAAAGAAAGTCGTGTTCGAGTTTGGTGGAATTCCGGAGAAGTTTGGCGCATAAAATGACGGGTTAAGGGAGGGTTAGGGCTTAAATGGGGGTTTTGGACCTCTTTATAATAATTATAAAGGGCCAGGGATCTTTCTGTAATTATTTTGTAAGGTAGAAGGGCTGTTTTGTAATTTGGAAAAGTATTTGGGGGGGTTTGGTAATAGACAAGGATCTATTTGGGATTATCTAAGGAGATCAGGGGCTGTTTTGGGATTTCTTTCAAAAGGGAAGGGTCCTTTTGGAATTATAGGAAAGGGCAGGGGGTTATCCAGAATTCGGCAACTCTTCTCCCTTTCTTCTCTTTCCTTCGGCCGACAGAGAAG